>CM023453.1:126333517-126618186 GCA_013339765.2 Haemaphysalis longicornis
TTCTACTTGTAGGAGGCCTGCTCAGTCGATGTTGAGAACAAAGATGAAGAGACGGCACTTTTACTTGCCGCCCGCAAAGGCCACTGGGCCATTGTGGAGTCGCTGCTATTCGCTGGAGCGAACATTAACAAACCAGACAAGCACGGAAACACCGTTCTGCACATGACTTTCAAGGACGTACCTGGGCAGTCGACCAAAGCCCAGGATAAGCCAACAAGTCATGCAATGAAAGTGGTACGTATAAAAGCCTCCTCGCAATTTTCTTAACTAGTGGAATACTTACAAAATTTTTACAGATTCCATAAACATTCTATCTGGACCAAATTTAGTGTGTACAAGACGGAGAAACGGGTTTATGACGCACTGTACAGAACGTTATGTATATGACCTAACTGCAGAAATTTGAGGCCTCGATCACACTTGACCCCACCCACATTAACTGCGAGGTGTTCCTGTAGAAGCTGCAAATGTTTTCGTAGCACCCAAACAAGCAGCTTCAATGTCGATGCAACAGCATCGAGTGCCATGAAGTTCGGCGGACCATCTTGCCCCGCAAATCCCGTCAATCTTTGTTCCTAGCGTATTTCAGTGACGTGTGTGCAACCGGCCTTGCAGGCTCTCTTCGGTCGCCATGGCGCGCCGAAACATGCACCGACGAAATCCTATTAAGTGATCGTAAATTCCGACCTCCTTTCTGCACCTTCGATGCGGACGATAAATACTGGCTTTGTAATTTATCGATAACCAAGCGCGGCGGTTTTAATGCTATCGACGAGATCACACCGCTCTCTGATGCCTCGCCAGTAATGTAGGAGTTGAAATACTCCGTAGAAGTATTTATGTCCCCTTTTTTCTCAGAATAAGGGGGGCATAGATCATAAACTCTTAAGAACATGAACGCCGCTGCAGGCTGAGCTCCCTCAACTACGTTCGCCCTAACCCCATCGCCCTCTTCACCTTTTCACTTGTATGCTCTTTTCATTATTTCTTTAATTAAAGTGCTCACCAACAGCGCAAGGGCCTTCTCGGGTAACGCACAGGGTACATGAATACAAGGCACACAAAATACAACATATACGAAGGAAAATAAATGAAAATGGGTAAAAATAAATGTGTAGATATATAAAACGAAGGGGAGTGAGCAAGGAAGAGAAAACATTTGCTCAACAACTAATACTAAGAGGTCGTGTGGGGAAAATGCCCTAATCAACTCATAGAAGCATAAGACAAATTCTTCTTTTGGCACTGAAACGCAAGAACAGAGGGAGAAGTGCATCTCCCTACTCTCTAAAACATGTGCATTCAAATAGTCGAAATATTTAACGAGCGCTTAAAAAGAACCATGTCATTGCAAAAAATGTCAATGGAAGATAAGAATAGACTGTTAAAGGCATGTGGGTATCGGTTATATAATGCCAGGCTGTGTACTGTTAACACGAAGGCAGCCATGCGGTCGCAGTGGTCTGTTTGACACTTTGAAGGTGAACAGAGCTTACAAGTCAAGGCCAGTCAAACTAGAAATAAATGCAGTTAAATAGAAAAACCAGGTCCTGCCTGGAACGCCTAATATTCTCATAAAAATTCAGAAGCTTGAGGAACCCACTATGCAGGTAATGGCTCACTGGTGAGTAACGATAAGATACGGTTATAGTTAACCGCTTCTGAATTATTTCTAGTCAAAAAGACGATGAAGAGCTTAAACAATTCCAAAGAGCAATGCCAAAGCTGAGCTTTGGGTAAATTAGTGCGCTGTCAAGGGGGAGAAAGCAAGATCGGTCGGTGAATTCACCGGTGACCCGGGAAATGATGCGAAACGTTCGGAGGCACGAGTTGGGTTAAAAAGTAGTTTTACTTTCATCAGTACACCGAAATTACGAACTGCAGTAGCGCGTTTTGCGGATACACCACAAAGAGAGCATGAGAAAATGAGCGGGGAAGTCTCACGAGTATATGTTTTCAGTATTGTTTTGGAGAGATTAAGCTTTATGCTGTAGCACCACGCCGCCACTGCGTTGATATCATTTTGCTAATTACGCGAGCTTCCCGTGAAGCATCCGCGAGAGCGAGCTTCATATTGACACGAGGCACTGACAGGCGATAACAAACTATGTGGTTAGGGGGGGGGATTTGCCACAGGTTCAACGAACGGGGATTGTGCGATGAACTCTCGTCAAAGAAGAGGACCAGGTGCGACGGTTGCGCATCCCTGAGTGTGTACTAGCGGCACCCATCCCTTTGCATTTTGAATAATGCAAATACATTTTGCTACGGCATCCTCGCCTCCTAAAATCTTGTGGTAGTGGTGCTGGGCGTTTTGAGACGGCGGAGCTTCGCAGCGGTCACCTGATTTCGTTCATCGAGCTTCGCTCCGATGACCCAGTGGCTGCTGCAGTCATGACAACCCGAATTCGCAACGAGGCCGCAGTGCCTACTGCCGCTTTGACAAGCCCCCACACCATTCTTCCGCACCCCCGGTACCCTGCCTTGTGGTATTGCACGGCTGACCTGGACGTTGAAGACTGGATCATGAGATCCGAGCGCGTCAGGGGCCACAACCGCTGGGATTTAGACCATCAGGCTCGCAAACCTGTCTTTGTGCCTCAAAGGTACGACCCTAACATAGTTTCTCACGAATGAGGCATAAATCACCATGTGGGACGTGGTAAAGGAAGGCCCCAGAGCCATATTCGGGAAGTCCGCTAGTCGGCACCAAACAGCAAAAACAATTTCGCTTCTCGCCTGCAGAGACCCACTGAGTCCTACGTCGTGTACATCCTCGACGTACTGGATCTACGTCAAAAAGATGACCGACCAGTGCCCGAGAAAGAGAAAGTGCGACACGTTTTGAAGGTGACAGCGGACGACGCGTTCAACCTCCTGCTTTTTAAGAACTGTGACAAAGTGTACGGTATTATTGCCCAACGTCGCCGCTTCGAGCAGGCGAAAAAGCGGCGCATAGTTCAACATTTTACACGACTTCCGAACAGAGCTGCGACCCCGTCGTGCGCCGACAACGTCCAGCCAACACCAGCTCAGTTCCCTTTCACAGAGGCGGCACCGACTTCCACTAATGTGATCAGAATAGTGAGTCATGAACATGAGGCCATGGCTCCAGCCGCTGTTCAGCCTAACCGACAACCCTCCAGTTTGCTGCATCTTTCATACCAGCCCTAGTACGCGATGAACTCATCCATCTCTGCTTTCAGCCTATTCGCCGTCACTCATTCAAATGATCGCCCTGTTCCTTCCTTCTACAGGAACTCGACGTGACAATATACCGCCGCGCTTCCGATACTGCAACCCACATAAATTGAGGACGCCAGATGACTGGCCAATCTGCTTCGACTGCTGCCATGCCACCACTTCGCCCGCTACTGCCATACCCACTCATTCTAATCGCACCCGACCAACTTCTCCCGGTACACCGACGAGGGCAATCGACGCTTCTACGCTGGCCGTAAGACACCACCACCAAAACTTCTCCAATTCTACCGAGAGGTAGCTGTCTTCTCGCTCATCGTCTGTGCAGACCCGCCAGTCCAGTTCACTCCGCCGCTCGTCCTCGACAAACCCACGCTACAACTAGGAAAACTAGACGATGCAGCGCCCAGAGGTACCGCTGTATTTTTCCGACGATCCAAAAATCCTGCAACAACGCTGCCTGCCGAAAAGAACTTGTTAGACGTTAAAGTTGACGGTGTCCCTGTGGGTGCACTGATCGACACAGGGGGGCAGGTGTCCGTGATGAGTGCGCACGTTCGCTCCCGTTTGCACAAAGTTTTGACGCCAGACACTTCTTGTCTCCGAGTCGCTGAGGGAGGAACTGCTGCCATCGCGGGCATGGGCACTGCACGCGTGAGGATTGCTGGTCATGATAGCTCTGTCCTGTTCACCGTTTCAGAGCATTGCACCCATGACCCTATTCTCGGCCAAGATTTTCTGTCGAACCATTCTGCGCTGATCGATTGTTCTCTCCGGCTCGTCCACCTTGACCTACCTGTGTATCCAGTCACCTTCGATGAACCCTTGCCCCGTCTGTGCTGCTTCGAAGACACCCGTTTGCCGCCTCAAGCTCCTTCTTAAGTACCACTGTGTTTATCTCCCCTGGTTTCTGAGGGTGATTACGTCGTTTCTCTAATACAAGTAATTTTACTGGAGCGAAACGTGACCCTCCCACACACAGTCGTCACGATTGCGCAAAATCGGACTTCTCTGTACTTCCTAAATTTTAGTTTTTATACCCAACTTCTGCCGCAAGCCATCACTCTGGGCCTCCTCTTCGCTTGAAAGGAATGTCATTTTTATGCATTGGCCGTCGATTGCGAACAAAATACTGGCACTCACAATCCGGACGTGACTGCACCGACTGAATCTTTTGCGAAAAAGTTGGCCCCAGATTTGCTGCCTGCCCAAGCCGATCGACTCCGCTGCCTCCAGGCTACCTTATGTGATATTTTCGACCGGAGCGATCGTCCTTCAGGGAAAACGTCGTTAGTCACCCCCACCGGATTAACACCGGCAGGGAAAGCCACGTTCACAAACGCCCTTACAGAGTCTCTTGTTCAGAGCGGCGAGTTATCCGACAGAAAGTAGATAAGATGCTAGCGAAGGGCATCATTGAAAGTTCTTGCAGTCCCTGGGCCTCTCCGGCAGTGCTGGGAAAAAAAAATATGGCAAATGGCGGTTTTGCGTCGATTACCGACATCTCAACGGAGTCATAAATAAGGTCGTGTATCCCCTACCAAAGATAGACGACACCCTTGACTCCATTCACAGCGCTAGTTGTCATCCATTCACCTTCGGTCTGGATATTGGCAAATCACCGTAGATGAAATGGACCGTGAAAAAAACCGCCTTCATAGCACCCGATGGCCTGTATCAGTTTAAAGTGATGCAATTCGGACTTTGTAACGCGTAGCTACATTAGAGCGCATGATGGACTCGGTGCTCTAGGGCTTCAAGTGGTCCACCTGCCGTTGTTACCTGGAAGAAGTTATCGTATTTTCTCCCTCATTTACTACCCAGGTCGAAAACCTTTCGGAAATACTAATCTTTTTCCGAGGCGCAGGTCTCGCGCTGAATTTCTCCAAATGCCATTTCGGACGTCAGCGAATCCCGATCTTCGGACACCTCGTCGACGCGAAGGGGGTTCGCCCCGACCCTGATCAATTTCGCGCAGTTCAGAACTTTTCAGCAGCGCGGACGACGAAAGACGTTCGAAGCTTTCTCAGACTTTGTTCGTAGTTTCGCCGCTTTATCAAGAACTTTGCTGATATTGCTAGACCACTTACCAACCACTTGAAGAAGAACGTTTCGTTTTCGTGGGGCTCCGAGGACGCTGCCGCTTTTACCAACCTCATCTCCGTACTCACCCACTCTCCGCTGCTGGCTCACTTTGACCCTTATGCGGCCACAGAACTACGCACAGATGTCAGTGGGTACGGAATCATGGTTATTTTGGCGCAACAACAGGATGGTCTTGAGCGGGTTATTGCCTATGCCAGCCGCCTAGTTTCCGACCCAGAGCGCAACTACTCCATTACGGAACGAGAATGCCTCGCCCTCATGTGATCTGTTGCCAAGTTGCGCCCTCGTCACAGTCATAACAGACGACCACACGCAGTGCTGGCTCTCTTCAGTAAAAGATCCGGTAACCAGGTTAGGTTGATGGTCATTGGCCTGCAAGAACATGCATTCGGCGTAAAATACAAATCTGGAAGCTTGCACGAAGATGCCGATTGGTCTTCTCGCCATCCGGCCGACCTACCTGACGCTGATAAGGATGACGAAGCAGCGTTTCTGGGTGATATACCTGGACTTCTCCACATTACGGAAGAACAGCGTCGTGACACAGCATTACGATCGATCCTCGACATCATCAACTCTGCCTCACCTGACGCGTCGACGGGAATGTTTGTGCTTCGCGATAAAATTTTGTATCACCGCAATGCCCGTCGACGGGCCGGCACTTTTTCTCGCATTACCTGCGCGTCTGCGATACACTGTCCCCCAGCAGCTTCACGACATGCCTACTGCTGGACCCCTCGGCATTTCTCGCACGTAAGAACGCGTACGCCAACGTGTTTTCTAGCCCGGCCTGTACCATTCCTTCCGTCGCTACGTTAGCTCTTGCGATCAGTGTCAGCGCCGCAAGACACCAAGATCGCTTCCCGCGGGAACACTACAGCCACTCGACATCCCGGTAGAGCTTTTTTTGTGTTGGCCTGTACATGCTTGGCGCTTGTACCTATTCGTCATCGGGAAACAAGTGGATTGCTTTTCGCCACGGATCACGCCGCACCCAATGCCATCAGGCGTGCTTCGCTGACTAGCTGTGCTATTGATGGGGCAGATTTTTTTCTTCACAATATCCTTCTCCAGCATGGGGCTCCACGTCAGTTTCTCACCGACCATGGCGGCTGCTTTCTCGCACAAGTCGTTGAAGACATCCTCCGATCCTGTTCTACTAAATATAACATAAACGCAGCGTACTAGCCCCAAACTAACGGACTTCAACTTCGTCATCATCATCACCAGCCTATCCACGCCCAATGCAGGGAAAAGGACTTTCATTATTTTCCAATTATCCCGGTGCTGCGCTAACTGCGGCCAATTTATCCCCGCGAACATCTTGATATCATCTGCAAATCTAACTTTCTGCCGCCCCCTGCAACGCTTGCCTTCTCTAGGTATCCACTCTGTTACCGTTAATGACCAACGGTTATCTTCACTTCGCATTCCACGTCCATTTCTTTTTCCTAATTTCTAATTATATGTCTTTCACCCGCGTTTGCTCCTTTACCCACTCGGCTCTCTTCGTGCCCATAATTTACACCTATCATCTTCCGTTCCATTGCTCGCTGAGTCGTTCTCAATTCAAGTAAAACCCTCTTAGTGAGCCTCCACGTTTGTGCCACCTAGATGAGTACAGGTAAGAGGCAGCTGTCCTACACTTTCTGCTTCAGCAACAATGGTAGGCTGCCATTCATCATCTCAGAATGCCTGCTGTGTGCACTCCACCCCATTCTTATCTTCCTAATTATCTCTGCCTCATGGTTGGGATCCGGGGTCACAACTTGGCCTTAGGGGATATATTCGCTTGTCACTTCCACTGCCTCGCCACCTATCTCGAACCGCTGTGCTGTAACAATGTTATTGTTCATTACTTTAGTTTTCTGCATAATATTTTTTAGGCCCACGGTTCTACTCTGTTTGTCCAGTGCAGAAAGCATGCTTTGCAATTCTTCCCCCGAGTTACTAAGCAAGTCAACGTCATCAGCAAACCTGAGGTTACTGAGGTATTCTCCATTAACCCTTACTCCCACCTGTTCCCAATCTAGTGTTCTGAATACTTCTTGTAAACATGCTGTGAATAACATTGGAGATTGTGTCTCCTTGTCTGACGCCCTTCCTTATAGGTATTTGACTGCTCTCCTTATGGAGGAATATGGTAGCTGTGGACGCATTGTAGATATCCTCTTGGAATCTCACATAATACTCATCTACACCCCGGTTCCATAGTGCCTGAATGAGTGCTTAGGTTTCGACCGAGTCAAATGCTTTCTCGTAATCTATAAAGGCTATATATACAGGCCCAGTATACTCAGCGCAATTTATCACCTGATTGATCATATGAATATGGTACATTGCTGAGTATCCTTTACGGAACCCTGCTTGTTCTTTAGGTTGACGGAAATCTAAGGTTGCAGAAATTCTGTTAGCGATTACCTTGGTAAGTATTTTGTAGACTACTGACAGCAAGCCGATCGGCCTGTAATTTTTCAAGTCCTTCATGTCAGCTTTCTATGAATTAGGGTGATGTTCGCGTTCTTTCAAGATTCCGGTACACTCGCGGTCATTTGGCGTTGGCTATACAGGTTTGCCAGTTTTTCAAGCACAATTTTTCCACCATCCTTCAAGACGTCTACTGTTATCTGATCCTCACCAGGTGCTTTGCCCCCTTTCATTTCTTTCAAAGCCTTCCTTACTTCTTTTGTCGTTACTAATGTGATGTCTATCTCCTCTGAACCACTTGTCGTTCGGCATTACCCTGGATGTCCCGGCTACTTTGCAGTTCCCTATAGAGCTCCTCTGCTACTGTGACCATTTAATCTCTATTGATGATGACATTGCCTTGCTTGTCTTTAAGTACACACATCTGATTTTTCCCCACGCCAAGACGTCTCTTCACTGCTTGCAGGATACCTCCATTCTTTACTGCGTATTCGATCCTTTCCATATTATACTTCCGTATGTCAGCTGTCTTACGCTTATTGATTAACCTCGAAGGCTCCGCTGCTTCTATTCTGTCAGCTGGGGTAGAAAGTGTCACGCTTTGCCGTTTCGTAATTACATCTTTCATATCCTGGGAACGTTTACAAGTATCCTGTCAAGCCATCGTGCCCCCGACTTCTACTACACACGCCGTTCTAATTCGTGTAAGATTGTCGCTGGCTTCCTGTGTAGTAAATAGACCTTTCCGGAAAGTTGCGCGCACCCCCAAACGGCGGCCGCAAAGCAGCCTGGGAACTTTGAGCGCCGCAGCAGCCGTCGCCGCTGCCGCCCGGGCCGCTCTTCATGTAGTTTTACCGTGCCAAACCGTGCCGAGCGCGGCAGCGCCTGTGGAGGCAGCATTTGTTAACGGTGCAGCTTCAGCGTTTAACATTGTGTGATGCATGCAGAACATCTGCTATGCTGGACAGCTGTTTTGATAACTGGCTTCTTTGTTAAACTTCAGCATTCTTACCACAGCCCGCATTTCTTCAACAAACTGCTGCATTTTGGGGAGTTGCAGTGTGTATCCCATTGATTCATGCTACACTGTTCATTTCAAGTACTGTTGCCTAAGAGGTGGCAAGTCTTATTGTGCAATCCTGAGCTCTTTTGCTGTTTTCGGCTGTGTGTATATATGAAAATAGAAATGTTGATTTCAGCCGAAAAAAAAAAGACGAGGCAGCTAGTATGGTATTATTGTAATAAAAGACAGGTACACTTTTACTCGGTTAGCAAAACTAACCAATACCGACTAAAAGGTAAAACTGTTCTGAGGGCGCTAATACAAAACACGCAAAGTTGACATTTCGCTTACTTATCGATTGAGAAGTGGTTCATGTGTGAAGTTGTTCAGGTAACAACAAATTTTCCATATCTGGTTTGGCTTGTCAGCCATCGCATTTGGGAAAACATATCACATGTATACAGTATTCTCAAGTTATTCACTTCTCGAATAACTCGCTCAACCTGTCTCCTCAGGTTGGCGATCTTCCGTGTGCGTGTTTGCTCCGCTACTGTCAGTTGACGCCGACCCTTTAACATGGGGGGTCTGTTCAATTCAACGCCAACTTCACGGAGCTCATCTTCGATCAAGAATCATGGGTCAGCTATGACGAGCTGTCTTCTTTGTTCTCACACAGGAAGCACAATAATAATTCCACAATCAGCGACCGAAAAGAAATAGTCGAAATGCTGAAGCCACAACAGAAACAGAAGACACCCGTTCCTCCAATGCCGCAGGAGACGGGCTGCAGGCAGTCGCTGGATAAACCGCATCGTTGTCTGCTGCTGGAG
This sequence comes from Haemaphysalis longicornis, assembly GCA_013339765.2. NCBI lineage: Eukaryota > Metazoa > Arthropoda > Arachnida > Ixodida > Ixodidae > Haemaphysalis > Haemaphysalis longicornis. The sequence goes on from CM023453.1 coordinate 126,343,085, forward strand.
CGAAAGCATTGCTTTATCGCCCTGTTACGCCCTTTGTGATAAAATTCATTTCAAAATGGACGTTGATTACTCTAGGCTGACAGGAGTATCTCGACGGTGCTGCATATCACTAGTTCGTCTTGGATGCCTGGAAGCGGGACGGGCGCTTAGGAGGGCAGCGTTTCATTCACTTTTGGAAACAAAACAACAACAAAAAAAAACGTCTAAAAAGCATAATTTACGTTATAATGCTGGGCTTACCAGTCTACCGGAGGACACCTCTCGGCGGAGACCTGCTGTGTAAAAATGGTCGCATACGGTCCATGTAACATTTGCGTCCGCTCGCGTTGAAATGGGCTCCACATATCCTGTGATGCTCGGACAGCTACCACAAAACGAATCGGTCATCACGACCATGGCGATTTATCCGGTGAACCCATTAATACTTTTTAATTATCTTGTCCTTCGGAAACTTGTGCAATGAAACATGTCGGTCTCGTAGCGTATTGTTGTCCCAACCGAGCACACAGCACGTTTGTCCGCCTCCTGCAGCTTCCTTGGCGCCATATCGTCAGTATCGCGTAAACTACAAACACTAAGGCAGGCTGTAAACGAGTGTAGCTTTGCACACGCGGAAATGCATCACGAATAGCGTATGCACATGATATGGGCTTCTTCGTTTTCCCACTCGGCTCCCCGCGGGCTGCCGGAAGCAAGAGCTGGTTATTTGTATTTTTCTCGGGTAGCTCTCAAGTGCCATATTTGTTTTCTATTTACTCGTGTTGAGGAATTTCCCTTGTCCCGCGGGCAGCCAGAAGCGCGAAGACGCTTTTCAACTGGCAGCAGCTGGTTCCACTCTGCAAGCTAGCAGACGACGTTGCTAGCAGTCGACGAAAGGTTCTCATACGGTGCCGGCAGTTTCAGAAGGACGGGGAGTCTATTTCTTATTTTGGGTTCTATGGTTTAAAGATGCTTAATTTGATGCGCGACATAACTTTGAAAGCACAGCATTTCACTGTACTTAAACTTTGACGGGCTGGCTCCGTGCACGCGGCGCGCGGCACGACCATGCACCCCGTCGCCGCCGTCGCCGCTCGCACCGCCCGCGCACGCAGTTCCCATGACGCCTCGCGCGGGCCCACCAGGGGAAGGAGCGGCGCTGCAGTTTCTGGAAAGGTCTATTGTGCTTCTTCGGTAAGAGCTGAATATTGGTTCTGCAACGCGATCCTCAATTCTTCTACTTTACGCATTATTGGTTGCTCGTTAATCAGCTTCTTTCGTACTAGCTTGTTACGGTCCCCCGTCAGATGTGCCCTAATTCGAGATCTTACTGTACTGTGGTCCCTACACCTTACCTTTCCGAGCACTTCCACATCCTACACGACGCCAGGGTTATCGCATAATATGAAGCCTATTTCATTTTTGTGCTCCCCATTCGGGCTCCTCCAGATCCACTTCCGACTCTCCCGTTTACAGAGGAAGGTATTCATTATGCGTAGGTTATTCCGTTCTCCGAACTCCAATGGTAGGTCCCCCCTGCTATTTCTACAGCCCAGACCATAGTTACCAACTCCCTTGTTTCCAGCCTGATTTTTGCCTACTTCGGCATTACAGTCTCCCATAGCTGCGGTTTACTGTGTTTTTACTTTTGCCATTGCCGATTCCACATCTTCATAGAAGCTTTCAACTACCTGGTTGTTCTGGCTGGATGTCGGGGCGTAGCCCTGTACAACCTTGACTTTGTACCTTTTATTGGGCCTAATTGCAAAAACTGCTACCCGTTCGTTAATGCTATAGTTTTCTTCTATGTAACCAGCAATGCTCTTATTGACTAGAAATCCAACTCCCAGTCCTCTTCCGTCGGCTAGACCACGGTAACATAGGACGTGTCCATTTTTCAGCACCGTGGAGGCTTCCACCTTTCCTCGTAGCCTTACTAAGCCCTGTGACATCACATTTCATGCCCTCTAGCTCCTCGAGCAACACCTCCAGACTCGCTTCGCTAGATAAAGTTCGGCGTTAGGCGTTGCTAGGTTCAGATTCCATTGGAGGCCTGTCTGGATCCAGGAATTCTTAGCACCCTCTGCTGCGTCACAGGTCTGACTGCCGCCGTGGTCAGTTACTTCGCAGCCACTGGAGACTGAGGGTCGTGTGTTAATTGGCGTATTCATGGGAGGCTGTGGCCGTTACTACACAAAGGTGACTAATCCTGCTCTGGTGAGGGAGTGCATTGCCGGCGATGGTGGCAGGGGTCAGGCCGTACCCCAAGCCTTATACTGCAATTTCATCTACGGGCGGATTTTTTTAATCCGGTGGGAATTGTCCGGCACCGGGATTCGAGCCACGGTCCTTCTGCACGTGAGGCGGATGCTCTACCTCTACGCCACCGCTGCACCTTCTAACGGACTTACCGAACGATTAAATCGTACCCTAACGGATATGCTTTGCTGCTATGTTACCGCGGATCATCGCGACTGGGACGCCTTGCTGCCGCATGTGACGTTTGCCTATACTTCCTAATGGCATGATACGGCTGGGAATTTGTCGTTCTAGCTCCTTTATGGCCGGGAGCCCACCCTACCACTGGACACTCTCATGCCTAGGTCGGCAGAGCAACCCTCAGTACGATCGGAGTACGCCTGGGACTCCATTGCTCGCGCTGACCATGCTAGGTAGATTGCCCGAAACCGGCTTTGTTCCTGCCAAGCTTATCAGAAAACGATTTATGACCGAAGACAGCGGGTCACGCACTTCGCTCCGGGATCGCTTCTCCTCCTCTGTAAACCTACCCGCCGTATCGGCATTTCTGAACATTTTTTGCCCAGCTACTGTGGTGCATTGTGCTTCTTGCGCCAAGTTACCGACGAGATCTCCCCGCTGGCCTCGACACCGCCGAGTCACGCTACTTCTAAACGTATTGTACATGTACGATTGACGCTATGTTTTCCGACGGACGCAGTAACCCCATAGCGCTGCGACGGCGCTCATTCCCCTGGGAAATAATGACACGAGGCACCGACAGGCGACTAACAAACTGTGGTTATGGGGGGTTTGCCACAGGTTAAACGAACAGGGATTGTGCGACGAGTTCCCGTGGAAAAAGAGGACGAGGTGTGGCGGTTGCGCGTCCCGCATCCCTCAGTGTGTACTAGTTCCACCCAGCCTCTTGCGTTTTGAATATTGCAAATACATTTTTCTATGGCATCTTCGCCTCGTAATAATATCATTGGAATACTGAGAGACCGAATAGCCACTAATAAATAACACGGTGGATGTCATTAACAAAAATGTAAAGATGAGATAGCCCAGTTTGGAGCCTTGAGGTATCCCTGATTTTATCGCGAAAGGGCGGGAGCTGACGCCATCATAACAGGCACACCTGCAGCTGCCTTTTAAATAACTGCCGAATCAATGACAGAACGGACTCGATAGAGCGTATGTGGACAATTTCCAAAGGAGTAAGACTTGAATAACAGCATCTAAGGCCTTGCTGCAGTCGAAATAACGATATCGACATGTTGACGAGTGAGCACTGGCGGGCCGATGTCATTTAGAAGGCCTGCAAGATTTGATTCTACTAGCCTTCCGGGCATGAATCCGTGTTGGTTGGAATGGAATAATGGAGGCACTGCTGCTGGAAGGTAACGATGCATGACTTTCGCGAAGACTAGAAAAGGAAGACAACAGGGGCATTGGCCAATTGTTTAGGGGATAGCGGCTGTTCTGGAATTGTGCAAAGGGAAGATAGTGCCTAACTTCCAGCCTGCTTGAAAATGTTGCTCTAAGAGTGTCAGCTGTGTACTGAAAAAAGTGGCAGTGTTCATAAAGAATTGTAGGAGCTTCGCCACCTCACTATGGGCGATACTCAGCAGTAATGGCAACGTAATCATCTTCAGAACAAGCACAATATGGGAGCCACATCACTCAAATCTGTGTATGCTGCCTTCTCTCGGAGTGCTTGGTTGTACCTTTAGAAGAACTAAAATCCTTCCACCCTAACCTCTCTTTGCGCGACAGCCTTTGCAATAAAAGCTTTTTAGTGGTTTAGATGCCTTGGTCATTAAGTAGCCCTTGAATTCCGAAGCCAGAAACTTCCCGCGACTCTGAGCAGCAGAGCAAAGCCCAGAGATACCCCTCTTCGCCTGCAGTAATCTGATCCAGCAAGACCCGCAATTTTTTATCGGCACTGAAAACCGAAGGTAAAAAATAGGCTGTCCTCGTGCGGACGATTTTGCATACAGGGGCAATGGGACGATGCATTGAATCTACATAACGTGATTTTCAACCTTATCGGCGTCGCCATTCTATGGCGATGGAATCCTGATTATGACATCATCACGTTGACTTGTTTCAAGGTCAGTTTTTTGGCCGACAAATAGTGAGCACGCTTTGAGCGGGGCAGCGCTTGCGCGTTCGAGCCTAGCAGGTCGGTCAGTACGTGTCGGTACTGTGTCGGTAAACGTGTCGGTACTTATTTGAGAACAGTGAATGCACGATGCCGGAAGCACGAGCAATCAAGTTAAAAGATATAGATGGCGACGCTTTCCAAATGCTTTAGTGCCGGGATTAGCGCAGCTTTGCTGAAGTCTTTAGCTTGTGCGAAAGCCTCGAGGTATTTCGGAAGTCCGGTGCCCTTACTTGACGACTCTGTCTCGAGATCGGAAGCAGTTCCCTTTGATACCTTATTTCCTCTAAAAACCAGACTCCCGGCCGGGAGAGGTGGGCAGTCAGCTGTCTCTATTAGCTTCCACGCCAAAGGCTGTCGCAACGGTATCACCTCCTCTCGAAAATATCGTCCAAGATCAACTAGCTGAAGTACTACTGATTTCTCCGTAATACGTGCCTATAGCTATACCCATCACAAATGCGGAAGTCACACCAGAATCATTACAGGTGCTGCCGTGACATTTCAGTCAATACTGAAGTTTGACTGCCTCCTCAACCGCCTATTCTTCCACCTTCCTGGCTTAATCACCAGAGACGTAGTGCCTGGCATACGCTAGATAAATGTTCTATATGTTTTTCATATGGAATCTCTGGGCACGTTGCACGCTACTGGTGCGGTCATCCGCCAGCACCATATGACACTGAGCACGATAGAGGTCCATCGGCGGTTCAAAGCAAAGTGCCGCCTCGTTCACCATTTGTAACTTTCTCTTAGAATAGTACCAATACTGACCGCCATTCGCCATTTCACTGCCATGTCCAAGAAAGAATAGTTTCTTTTTTTTTAACGTTTTTGGAGAGTATGATTTTTACATATTACGATTTATTTTGCTGTTTCTGTGACAAACGTATCAACGAGATCTCACTGTACTGATGTTCTTTTGCGTCGCCCTGTGGTCGTAGAGGTGTACGGGTTGATTGAGCTAAATTTATTATTGATCTGTCGTCTCGACAAGGATTGGGGCAGTATGTTTATTTACCCTTGTGTATGGGCTTAGAATCGTTCGTCTACGGTGCTGAGAATGCCTAGGGCGAGAAGTGTGGCAGCTGAGACATGGAAAGGCGAGAATAGCGCGGTTCTGTAGGCTTCAGGAAATAGCGCGTCTAAGACATTCTTGTTGGCTTTCGTTAGGTTGGCATGAGGTAGATATGACAGAGACGACTTATTTTGAAGCTCCGAAGAAGTCTAAGGAGTCAAATTTCTCAAATTCTTTGCTGTTTCGTATTCGGTTTAGGCTGCCAATGGTCTGTAGGGTGTGATGTCGTAGGGCATGTGGGATGGTTTTGCCACCATTTTACTGGATCTGACGTCTAGGACGCGTAAGTTACTTTCATGTGGGATAACGTTATTATAACTTTTATATAGCTGTTGCCGTAACGAGTGATTTTGTTTGCGCATGGTTTAGAATTGTGAGGTCATATTTGTGGACCGCGCATGTTATGTCGGCTTGTGTTGCGTGTGCGACTGCCGCTGTTCCCTGTAGTAAGACCTCCCCTATAGGGGCGGTGGTGGTGAGGGGGCCCGAAGTGTGCATTAGCCTGCGTATATTGTAGGCATGAGTTCTGGTATGTTCAATACCCTACATGGAGTGGGTATTATTGGCCGATTGAAAGACAGGGGTAGAAGACAGCGCCTTTAAGTCGCCTCTCACCGGTGTTGGGAAGGTTGGAGAGATGAAGCGGCTGAATTCAGCGTAGCAGGCTTGCCTGTTGCGTTGCCCTAGGTTGAACGATTCCAACAATATAGGGCTGCCGCGTGAAAGTTGTCGAAAGCCATGGGTAAGTTTAAAACGAGGGTGGCGGCATTGTCGTGTTATAAAGGGGCCTAAATGATGCCGTGGTGGATGTGCTTGTTTTGCGCCTTGGATCAAAGTTGCGCTCGGAACCCGATGAAGTTGGGTTGAAGGTGTCTCGTCATTTTTGTTGTGTCTTTCTCTTGTGTATAATGTGTTCGAGAAGTGCTCCCAAGCAGGGTGTAAGAAAAGTTGGACAGAGGTGTTTTCTAGTTTTGCTGGGTTCCAAGCTTTGGGAATTAGCGAGATCTTCCTGTGTTTCCACCTGGTTGCAAGTACACCTGCCCTGGAGTGGTTGTTTTAAAGCGTCGTCATTGCGTCGCGAGAAAAATGGTCTAGGAGTCTTAGTGTCTTGCTTGTAGTTATGTCGTAGTGTGGAGATAATCCGCGTTAGAGCCTTTATAAGGCGCTGTGTATCTTTGCGGCTGGGATTCGTGTGCCTAGTGTGGGGTTTGGTTGGCGTCGATGTATTGGGTCGGGTGTTCAGGTATCAGGTATTAGTTACTGAAGGGAAGTGCATGTTTTAGAGTGTCTGCCGGATTTGATGTACTATGGTGGCCTGCCTGCGTCGTAGTTTCGTGATGCACTTCGTAGTGCGCGACTTGGAAGCTTTGCGGTGAGGGATTTTCAGGAGAGCCAAGCTACGATTAATGCACAATCTTCCCCCGATGTCTTCGATTACTTGGTGTCACTGTGCTCGGTTGTTAAAAATTAGGCGCGAACTGTAAAACACAGACAAGAAAGGAGGACGACAGGGGCGCTCACTAACAGCTCAAAGGTTTATTTTCACAGAAAACACGTGTCTACCCTTACAGCCAGCAAAACCAGCACATGTCACCGTTGCACATGCGCATATTTGGGTAGGACAAACAACTACAACAACAAGAAAACAATGTATGTTCAACTAGCTCTACTCTTAATTTTACTATGATCTGTTTAAGTGCGGGGCATTATAGTATATGATTATGCTTTGTTATCGGGCCAGGAGTTTTTCAGGGCATTTCTGTGGTTTTCGGTTCTTCACCGAGGTACTGTAGTACAGTGCGCCTACCACAAATGTTGAATGCGCGATTTGGAGGAGCGAGCTGGTGGTGCGGGAACAGTCGCAATACGTGTTTTGGGTTTTGTACTAGGGTAGCTTTGTACGCGTATGTTGTCTCAACAAAGCAGTCGTCACTGCCTACTCTGTTTAGGGTTGGTGTCCTGGTGATGCCAAGTCCGCCTTGAGAGATCGCCATATCAGGTGTCGTGTCTTCTTGTGAGCTGCTGCCTACGCGCGTGGCAATATCTGGTTCGTTTTATAAGGTCAGTTGTAGTTCTTGTATTGTTCCTTAGGGGGGTGGGTCTTTTTTTGATTCTCCTATAGCCAAATGCCCCGAGTGGAGAACTGAATTCCTCCGTGACTAAGAGCGGTTGATTTCCTGCCTCTTGTCGTGTGTTTATGAGCTGTATAGATTGACCACAATTTGTTTGGTGTGTTGTTGTTGAAGAGGATATGGTGTGACGAAGTTACGTAAAATATTAGGGACATTTAGTATAGAGGTTGTTGCTTCACGTGCGCTTAACGCTAAACTTTCGCGTCATGCTACGTGAAGACACCGAGAAGAGTTTTGGGCGAGCATCTCATCAGATTTGCCAAGCAATTAACTAGGTAATATTTACTACGCCATCTTTTGAATGAACTGCGAAACTACTCGCCCTTCGGCCGATTGGCCAAATCTCCCAGCGGAGTGTCGGAGCGCCTGGACTTTCCGCGACAATCCAAACCAGCGCACCAAAACTATTTCCCGTTAGTACTAAATGCAAAATTTTTCTGAGATGGTATAAATATTCGCGTACCTGAGTACGCTCCTCAGAGGAAGCTTTGAGGCCCCGTTGAACTTCTTTGTGGCAATCGAACACACCGCGCTGAACCAAAATTCAGGGTTCAATGCATGCACTTTCCTCCACTAGAAAACAATCCGGATATGCTTTTAACGAACACAACGTCACGACATGCATTGCAACCCTGAAGCACGGCTAAGAGGCAATCGATCACCTCCCGTCCGCCGTTAATTCCGCGCCCACCTCTCGCGGTTTCCAGGGTCGCCCTCTCTCTGTAACACACACACACACACACACACACACACACACACACACACACACACACACACACACACACACACACACACACACACACACACACACACACACACACACACACACACACGCACACACGCGCACACACACACACACACACACACACACACACACACATACACACACACACACACACACACACAAACACACGCACGCACGAACACGCACACACACACGCACGCACACGCGCACTCGCACGCGCACACACGCACACACGCACACGCGCACGCGCATGCGCACGTGCACACACGCATGCACGGACTCACGCACGCGCGTCCACGCGGGCATACGCGCACACACACGCACGCATGCACGTGCACATCCACAGAAGGCTTCGGTCGTTGTTTGGCTGCATTGCTTGGTTCGGAAAGTTAGCGAAGTCACGCCGATACAGAGCTACGGCAGGGTGACTTCCAATATACTCAACATATTCAAAAACACGAGATCAAAGAACTGGCAAACTACTGTCCACAGAAGAGCAAATTGGTGTAGGGTGGACGCTGTACTAGCCGCGATATTTTAAACAAGGAGATACGGAAGTCGCCTTACGTAACCGCGCGATTTTGCTGAAATTTCATCCTCTGGTCTTAAGTCTGCTAAACAGCAAACCAGCGTAGCGTGCACCGCACGCGTACTGCTAACGATGCAAAGAAATGTGTACGTTGTTTGATCCCGGCAGCGTTCTCTACTCTAACACTCTCTATTATGTTTGAGAAGATGCGAGTTTTTGCAGATATGTTGCGTTTCGGGTGTTGCCAGTTGAGGCTTTTCGGACACGTGAAAGGAATGGAACCTGTCAGTTTTGCAATAGTCATCGTTTGTTCTGCTGCTTTGACGGCGGCGGAGGGTTCTGAATGGTGCGCAGGTGTGTTTGGAGTGCGAGCATTTTGTGAGATAGCCTGTAAAATTTTATTGCCAGGCCGAGCGCGTCCACACTTTGCTATGTGGTATCATTTGTAGTGGTAGGGGCGTAGTAATGAATCCGTGGCATGTTTTCATTGCTAGTCGTTGTAGTAGAACCACTGTCGTGCCTGTCTACAGGTCATTTTAAAGAACCTTTACACGACAACACATGGCACCTTGTGCTCCTTTGAATTAGTAGTGAAGTTGCAGGTATTTTTGTAGTTGTGTTCGTAGTTCTTGGGTAAAGGCTGTTGATCACTGTTTCCATGGTCTTTTGTTGCCTTTCTTTTGAGTGGCGGGGATTGTGTGTTGGAGGGCTTGTGGCAGGAGTGTTGGTTGCATGCATCTTCTCCGGAGGATAAGCGTGGATGGTATTATCTCAGCAAGAGATTGTGTTCGTTGATGTGGTCGTTTTCCTGATACTGTTTGTGATATTCAGTTCGTAGGGCCTGCAGGTCCTGTAGAAGGGCTTAGTTTGAGTCGTTTTGAGTTATTCGTGGTTTGTTTGCTAGAGGGGTGGTGTGTAAATGGCGGGAGAAACACGCAGGTGAGCCTTAGGGTCTCACCTGCGTGTTTCTGCTTCTTGATGATCGGCTGGGCGAGTTTTGTCTGCCATCTCGGCACGTCTTCCTTCTACGGTTGGGCTTTTTCTTCTCCGTAGAGTTTTCTCTTCTTGGGGATTTTTGCTTTTAAAGGAGTCTTGGGCCCTGATGGGTGATTGCCGTGCTGAAGAACAGGCACCTTTATTGCATGCCTTCTAAATATTTAGCGTTCTTTGGAATGGAAACGACGGTAAAGTAACTGCGAGGTACTTTTTGACTGTATAAATATACTCATATGGCTTGCACTTACAGGTGGAGAAAAAAATTCAAGAGATTTACGACTTCGGCGTAGACAACAGACTTCCATTGGCGTGCTTCCTTGCCCAAAGTGGAGCTGACATTCGTTATTGTAACAAAGCTGGAACCTCTCCACTTAAAATGGCCCTCAGCATGGAAAAGCCAGCAGCAGAACTGCTCGGATTTTTCAGTGTATCATGGTGGTAAGCAAACCTGTCTCTCTACCTGTATCGTAGTACTCAGTTGCTTTACTTCTGATGTGTTTCTATAAAATGCTATCGCCGTCGCCAATAAGTTTCTTCGCCTTTTCTGATCAACAATCATAGCGCTACACTGTGCGCCACAACTATTCTAAACGCACTTCTATAGTGAATTTTTACAGATAACATCCTTGGTCTATCTTTTTGCGTTTTTTAGATGCGAAGCAGCGTATAGTCGAGCCTATGCCTTCCACCGTTCTGTGGGCGCCGTTGTGCGGTGTCCACACCTCCACTGCGCATGACTGGCCAGGCACCGCTGATGATGATTGTGGCAGGATCCCCCTAAGGATTGGCCAACCAAAGAATCCATCACGAGATAGCTTCACGTTTAACCACCATCATTATCTTCCCGTAGGGGAACCCTGAGTACCATACCCCCACTGCACATGCCTGGCCAGGCACCGCTGGTGTTGATTGCAGCAGGATGCCCCGAGGGATTGGCCAACCAAAGATGTGGCCAACCACCGTCGTCATCTTCCCGTAGGGGAACCCTGAGCAGTATGCGAGGCATTCGTCCTTTCCTCTCCGACGCTCCTCTCCTCTGCGGCATTCATCCCCTCCTCTCCAAAGCTGCTCTCCTATCCGGAATTCCGCAACGAATGGTAACCCCTGTGGCTCCGCGCTCGATAAGGCGAAGCAGCTTAGGGTTGCAGACGCGGCGGTAGCCGCTGCATACTCTGCTGGGGGCGCCACTGTAGCTCCGCGGTATAAATGACGCGCCGGCGTGCTCCGCTCCCCTCATTCTCCTCCCGCAACGCCGCGATCGATCTGAAAACTAATGGGAACTTGAGTCGACCCCATGGCTGCTTCGCATACGGCTCAGAGTTCCTCTACGGGAACATGGTGAAGTTTTTTTTCTGTACAGATAATTCGGGTAGCCTGGGCTTCTGCGTGATCTGCAAATATATATTTTTTGTTAATGTTTGAACACACCTTCGATTTATTGTTCGGATCGAAGTACAGAACTTCTAACGCCAAGCAAAATATATAGGTTAAAAATTAGAAATTGTGTACAGTGGATTTAACGGTAACGATGGTTTGAAATAGAAAAGACTCGCGTTGGGCGCCACTTTATTCAGAGTAAAAAAATATTTGTTCAATTTGTGTTTGCATATACACTTGGACGCAACAATGGCAACTACGCATAAATATAACCCTAGGTAACCACAGACCGTATACATCCACTGGTGTGCCTATTTGAGCGTAACAGTGCAAGCATGTCTCGGTAAATTGGGAAAACCAAGAAAGAAAACGATAACAAATCGTTACATGATTTTGTATTTGTAATAATTTAGCAACGCTATCACAAGAACATTCACTGCAATAGTATGAAACAAAACTGACGCGGGAAAATGTATAATAATGTTCGTCTTCGTAAGTGAATCCATATAATTTAAACTTGGTTCCTAATTTTAACTGTAGCGAATTTTACAATTTCACGCAAGTGAAAGCACTATTTTAATGATCAATAAAACGGTTTCTTGTCAACCTAAAAGACTAGCTACGGTTTACTAGGTCAATGAGTTTACGCCCATGCTGCTCCATGATAAACCTGCAAGACTCTTGTGCATGCAGGTATAAACAATCGACGCGCAATTTTTCAGTGATGCAGAGAGTGGAACATGCAAGAGGTGTTTTGATATGCCGGCCAACACTTCTTTTTCACCTTGCGAGCACCGCCTCTACTGCGACCATTGTGGCCAGCGCATGAAACGCTGCCCTGAATGCGGAACTTACATCGTAGGAAGAGTTGTAAACCGTAAGTGGAGTATGCAACAACGCTTTTACTTCGCCACTGGTTGCTGCGGTTGTTACGCAATGGAGCGACAACCGACACTCGATGACTTTAAAGACACTTTTTTATAGCCTTGTTTTTGGTTCAGCGCTGCCTCATTTTGAGTCGTCAGTACGCCTTGTAATATCGCTGTCTTTTTCCTTGAGTGTAGTTGCTGGGATTTTGCGGTTCAGTAAAAAGCCTCACATGCGATTTTTCTCATATACAGATCACAAACGCTGGTTACTGATGCAGTGTCTACTGCTAAGCCATACCAATGATTCTAAATTTCTGCGAAAAACTTATACTCAGGGCTTTGAACTGCACTCAGCCGGTTTAAGGAACAAGAAAAAGTTTCCGGGGGGAAGCTTCCAAGCCTAATATTATATGTGACTGAATTACTGCTATGATATTACTGTTCATATTCAAGAAAAAGAAGGGGTCACGAAAATATTTTCTCAAAAATTGTTTCAGTAGGGTATAAACGCAGCAGAAAAAGATTTGTAATACACAAGGAAATCGTTCCTACAATTTTTTGCTCATTCGGTGTGTCAGCAGAGCGCCCTGTTCAACTCTGTGGTATCGCTCGACGCCTAAGTTGCTTCAACCCAGAGCGGCGGAATCGCCTAAAACAAACTACGCGACCGATCTATCTTCACAGGACTCCGTGTAATTGTTAAGAGGTTTTCTCTTTAGCCTGTCCGAAAACGCGTCAGTGATAATAAACATTCAGTGACGTCGCCAGGCGCCACATTATCTAGAGCAAACGTTTGAGGCAGTGTATTTCGTCAGTTAAGCAACCGCTACGGGCCAACAGCAACAAAACAGTGCCAATTTATCTACAGTGTTGAAAAATAATCAGCGGAGCCTCCATAATTGGTACAGAAATGCTCACTCCGGATAGAGATCACAGCAGAGTATAAATTAAAACTGCTCTAAATTATTAATCCGAAAGTGCGAAACGCGGCACTAATTCTTGTTGTTTCAGGTGGAATCTACTGTCTTTGTAAAAATTTTCTGGGCAACGGTGACCGGGGCCGGAGCAGGCGCTCGGCCGAGCAGGGACGCTGCGCTTGCCGCTGTCGGTGGGATACGCGGCTAAGGAGAAGAGAGTGAGGGGGACTTTCACGCTTCCTTTCGTACTATGACTGGCGCGTTAGGTGCAGTGGGGCCAGTTTCTGAGAGCAGGAGCACTTCGCTTCAGTGCAAGCCAGTTTGTGGAGCACTTGTAGTGCCGGACACGCTACAAAAGCAAGGTCAAAAGTTCTCCTCGCTGTCTTTAGTAGCGAAACCAGCCGACACCAGCAAGCGCAGTGCTCATGCTCGGCCGCGCGCTTTCCCCTGGCACGGTCGCTGTGGCCCACAAAATTTTGACGAAGACTGTACTTGAATTTATTTGTAAGCAGACAACAAGCTGAAGCAAATCACTATCATAAATTACGAGCCCGCCCTGCTTTTTGCGACGTCATAAAGAGACTACAACGTGAGTCACGCTGCAGAGGATATAAATCATGTAGTGCTACTATTTGCTCTTCAGATCGTGAATGAGGCCGGCCCCTTTGAACAGCTTGATTGAGGCCTAATATGAGGCATTTAAAAATACTTAGATCCTTTGTTGGAGGGAACACCGCGGCACACCTCTTTTTGTAGTTCGTAGAACACTGCTCTTCACAATAGGGGTATTTTAAGGCACTTTATTTAAAAAAAGATACAAAAAAGCGGAAGCTTTCACTCACGAGAACGAGTCAGTTTCTGCCAGCAAATGGCGACGAAAGGAGAAGTCGTTTCCTTTCGTAGCAGCGCCTAGGTACATCTCCGACTTGCTCGTTTGTCTCTATTGCTTTTTTAGCAAGCGCAACTTAGTTTCAAAGACGGTTTTTTGCTTTGAGTTCTTTGTATGTTGATTCACCATGCTAACGGGGGAGTTTTGGAATGCTCTCTGAAGGCTTTTTCAACGGTCTTTTGAATCAATCACTTCTGTGCGGAGCACTAGAGCCTCAGTTTCAACAATTGCAATATACAAAATAACAGAAGATGAATCTGCGTCAAAACACCGTTTTGTAAAAGTGGAGAAACAGGTGAAAGGGCGGGGAAAGAAATTACAATTCATGGCACATTCTATGTTCTACAAAATTATAAATGGGATAACCAAGCCTGGCACGCGCCAGCGGAGATCCCTAACGATGCCTAATCTCTCCTCAACCTTGACAATCTCAGAGACAGCCGTGCTTATCCAGTCTGCAGCAAACAGTGGGCCCTCTCCCAAACCGAGAGCTCCAACAGTAAGGCAACAGATATACAAGAGGGGGCAGTACTCTAGCTGTCGTTCCGTCTCGTTGCCACGCGTCTAAAATCATGATTATAGTCATCGCGTTTATACCTCTAGTGACTAAATATCTACACCAATGCTTTTATATGTGCGCGCAAGATTAATATTTGCAGACATGGCCGATTCTGTCCTCAGTGGTGCAGTAGTATGAGTTTGATCCTACCCTACTTCTGAGTGAAGGTGCAAGACAAACCGCTCCGTACCTGACAAACCCCTGGTGCGCGATTTGCTTCACATAATGGGGTGGCGCTCTTTGTTAATACATTATTATATGTGTGGGTGTTAATTGTCACATTCTGCAGCAACATTCAGCATTTGTCGAAATTTATTCTAGTCTGTCGAATTCATGGTAAAACGGGCAGGCTCTTTCAAATATAGGTGTGAAAAAATTGGTACACGGGAGTCGTTTTGTGATCAAAACAAAGAAAAGATATTTCATACTGTTATGCTTGCGAAAGATTTCCGTGAAAACTAGCAAAGGAGAAGAGTTGATAATATTTAGGATACTAAGAGGAAATGGTGTAGACACGAAGCAAAACAGCTAAAGAGCGGCCTTCGCAAGGGTCTACGAACACGAGCTTCAGCTGTGAAAATAATGTAATGGATTTCACCGGGTCCCAGTCGAGCTGGTAGCCGCTATGCAAAAGCCAATTCGCGCTCTTGCTGAACCAAACCGCCTTCGCTGATGCTACACTATTGTTCGGGACGGCTGCGACGCGCCGGGGTGCCGTACGTGCTGCTTGAAGGTTGTTGCGCGTTCTGCTCTGCGGGCGCCCCGAGGGATCTGGACAGGGATCTCGTCAGGGATGACCAGGTGCTGCGGCCACATAAAGCATCAGTAACAGATCGCCTGCGGGCTGTGCAGGCTTTGGTAGGGCCGCACAGCGAACCTGGAAGATGTGATACTTCTCCCCAGGAACTCATTTTCAGCTGGCAGAAGCTCCATTTTTTCTCCTCCTATTGCTGTCAGAAGCCACTCATTGCGTTATCCGCCGCCCTCATCGAATGCCTCATTCTTCTGTTCTTTTAACAGTGGGTGTCCTTAAACTTGTATTTGTTCGACCGTAGGTTGTGTCAATTCTTAAGCACACATGCACAATAAATAAATTTTTGTTCCTGGAGACAGAACAGGCCAACATACTTAGACGGACTTTTGCTTTCAGATCCCGGCAGACCAATCACCTTAAAGTAGAGACTATATGTAGCCTTGCTGTGTCAGGCAGACTATCTGTATTTGAAGTTCGAGTCTTTATAGCATGGTATATCTGCCTCCAAACATAATATAAATTCTCATTTTAAGTGGCAAGAAGAGGAACGAGCGCGCGCTACCCCAGCTAGACGGACGATAGTACTGCTTTACTGCACCGTAAAACGTTTGCCAGATATTGGACACTACTGTGTCAATGTGCCGAGAATTATTTCGAGGTTTTATACCATAGACGCGGAGACCTGTTTCTTTCTTGCTTTTTTGCGGCGAAAGGTGTCTTAGTGCACGGGAACTATGGCGTTCTCTCAAAACAGAAGGGTTTGATGACGGGACAGTTGCTACATTGTTACACTAAGAAAAACAGCGCGAATGACAGGACGAAGCAAGGGGAGACAAAAGCACAGGCGCTGTGCTTTTGCCTTCCCTTTCTTCGTCCTGTCATTCGCGCTGTTTTTCTTCGTCTCAAAACACTAATGTATTTCTCCATAGATTGATTGCTACACTGAAACGCTGCGATAAGATCTCTAGACACAGAGATAGTGCGGGGAACCAGGCTTCAATGGTGCAAAATTGGGTACTTGAAAATATCGCGAAAGGAATCGTTCTAGGTAAGACAACACGCGCATCGATCATAAAATAGGAGAACTATAGTTTACCTTGAACTCATGAACTAGGTATTCTTATACCGGTAAGCCATTCGCAAATGTGTTTGCTTAGTGCGCGAAAGATCGTCTCCTGTGTTCATTCTACGTCTGCAATTTGGTCTTTGAAGGTTTGAGGATTGATTCGACGCACTTTCAGCGACAGGCGGACGGACGCTTAGCGAAGGCTTTGACCCACTTTGTCGTCATTGGGATGACAGAAAGCTTTCCAGCTTCCCTCAGCCTTCTTTGGGGACGGATGAAGAACAATTTTTCGGAGAGAACTAACCAACATTTTACATGTACATTATTGTATGCTAGTTTAGTGTCATCGTGAATAAACTTAAGGGCTATGCAGAAGGTGAAGCATCTGGTTAGATTATACAGATATGTTACAAGCAGTGCCCCTTGTGTCTTTCTTTTAGCATGAAACAAGAAGGTAATTGAAACGAAATTATTTTATGCAGGCCCCAGTACACCATTAGTCCCGGAACACGAAAAGGTTCAAGTACTTGCGGCAAAACCAACGAATCCTCCGTATGAGGTGAGTTCTTTTCGCAGTTCTAAGCGTCTTCACCGCCACCTTAAAAATATTGTGCAGGGGTTTTTCAACCACTACAAAGGGAAGAAAGTGCTGCCCACGCAACCACCTGCAGCACACGGTCGGTGCTGTACAGCAGTTGATAGGTCCGAGGCATTGCTGAATTACTAAGGGAAAACATCGTTCAACATTGGTGTGTTTCAAGTAGTAAATTAAGTGTTGCAACTGCCACCTGAGAAGAAAGGCGCTAAGAGCGAACCCTGCGGCATACGTAGTGACGCCGCAGGGTTCACGTAGTGATGCCGCAGTGATGCACGTAAGAAAGATTAACATACATCGCCGATTTCAACAAGTCGCGTTTGGTTCTGGAAGCAGGTTCTATTCCCTATAACCAGTTCACAGTCAATGCCAGTTTTCGGCTTTCTCTTGGAAAGTTTCGGGTGGCATCATGTGTTAAAGGCCTAGAAAAAACAGTGTCTACAAATTGCAATTTATTTCAAACAAAAGCGTCATCATATGTTAGTTTTATGCTGCCGTCCGCAATGCACAGGATAGGATAATATAAGGCATGGATGAACATGAACGATGAAAAGTATGAACTGAGTGTTTACAATATGTACAACACCGCCATGACAAATGCTGTGCAGGCTACGCCAAACATGGTTTTACCGTCTATGTTCTGCGTTATTTTGTAGAGCAAGCTACACTACATTACCTCGCGCATTCTTCGCGGGGTACCAGTTTTGCCATTGGGAGCTAGAGGTCAAACCACAACCCCTTCAGAAAGCGCACGGCACGGGGCAGCGGACCGATGGCGGGAAGAAGATATGCGGCAGGGAAGAGATAGGCGAGGAGGGAAACGAGGAGTGCGCGGACCCATGCGCAGGACGTGGCCGCCGCCACAGCGATAAGCGGGCGCCACGAAGGAAGGCCACAATGCCACGTGCGCCGCATAATCGTGTGCGATACAGGAAGACAAACTGCAGATGTCCCTCGTACAACGACGAGGCCTAAACAACGCTGTGAGGCGAATAAGGGTAAGAAATTCTACCGTTGCGTACAGCTTCGCTGCCTTCAAGTCTTACCTATTAGTGTGAGTTTCCTTCATTTTTTGGGCGGGTGGACCCAGAGAGCTATGTGGTTGTCCTCTGTATGTCGGTCCCTCATAAAATATTGACAACACAAGCATACGAACCCGCAGATTCCCACTTTCTTTTCTTTATCTTTTTTCCATATTACAGTTTTTTTAGTCAACAGAAATAATATTTCTTTGTAATTACGCCTTGAGAACCGACTACCATCATGTATGAAAGCGGTCTTTCGATAAAAAGTAGCAGGCCCACTCTTAATGACTCCTACAGCTTCCATTTAGTGTTAAACACAGGCGATCTCTGATCAATTCAAAGCGACCCCCGTAATTTCATTCTACCGGTTGCAAAACTGATTGATTGATTGATTGATTGATTGATTGATTGATTGATTAATTGATTGATTGATTGATTGATCGATTGATTGATTGATTGATTGATTGATTGATTGATTGATTGATTGATTGATTGATTGATTGATTGATTGATTGATTGATTGATTGATTGATTGATTGATTGATTGATTTTAGGGTTTAACGCGCCGATGCAACGCACGTGATGAGGCCCACCGTAGTCGAGAGCTCGGGATTAATGTTGACCACCTGGGGACCTTCAGCGTGCGCTCAAATGTCGTGCACAAGGCCGCGTTTTTTGCGTTTCGGCTCCATCAGAAAATTGGCCACCGTGGCCTAAAATCGAACCCGCCTCCTCGTGCACAGCAGCGCAATGCCTCACATACTCAGACACAGCGGGGGGTGGCGGAAGAAAAACTGAAAACAGTTGTGTTGTTTATTTATGGATCACGCTCAGTTGAAAAACGGCGTTCTTCTAGCGATTCCTAGCGAAAAACCCAGCGGCACAGGAGTTCCGCTTTCAGCGTTCGCCAGATTATGGGACTACCTAACGCTGAAATACGCCGGACGCGGAAACGCTGGAGCGCGCCGGACCCTGGTCGCTGGAACACGCCGGACGCGGAAACGTGTGGATCCGGCGCGCGCTGGAACGTAACGCAGGAACACGCCTGAGACCACACCGTCTCAAGCGTATAGCGTGGCCGGTGCTTGCGCTAGGCCTTTTTCTTTAGTAGCCGTGTAATTACAAACCCGTATGGTTGTTAACAAGAACTACAGAATTCCTTCCTTCTGGAAATTCTAATTAGCACTAAAAAATTTAGGCAGACTCATTTGGGCACTTTTCAGCTGATTTCACCCTGCTGAATGCATTGTTTCACCATCGCGTTTGGTCAGTAGCGCTAAATCTGTTCATAAAAGCAAATTATTCTCCCGCATAAAAAATATTAAACGAGCATCCACAGCAACCGTTCGAAAATTCGTTCCTTATAATTTTAGGGCCATTAAAACACAAGTAAACACAGATTTCTTGAACCTCTTTTATTTTAACAGCAAACCGTGAGAATTAAAATGGTAAGTCCATCCTTTTCGGGATTCCTTGACTTGGTTAACCTTGATCCGTTGACATCGCATTCGTACAGCAAGGCCTGGAAGGGTATCCTGTGACGAAAAGTGCACGTCTCCGTGCTGCATCACTATCTCGAAGAGTACGCGCGCACGATACCTGCCCAAGTCACGCAGGGGTCTTTGCGATTTCAGTCGATCGTCGAAGCACCTCACACATGTTCCAAATCACGCTGCCTCCGACAGTCGTCGCATCCACTCGCATCAAAGTGCCAATAATCCCAAGCACCACGGTTTGTCGTCACTAGAGGAGTCCTCATTTCGAAACTCTTGGAATCCAGACCACTGTTCTTGCTTTTACCACAGATTTTCTAGCTTTACATGTTGCTGCTGACACTTCCCGGAGACATAATATGCACGTTTTTACAAAAAAGTTACGCCTAACGTCAATAGGCACAGCGCTGATGTGAAATGTAGATGGGCCACTCAGCTACGCAGCCACCTATGAATTTCGACCGAAAGGAGAAAAGCAGGGAGGAACAAAGTGCTCCCCGGCCTATCACGAGAACTTGTTCCGCGCCGCGACCCCTGCTCACCCCTCTCGATTCTTCGTATTGTGGTCTCCCCGCCCCGCGAGTGCTGTCGCGCGACAGGCCTTCGGTAGTGAAGGTGAATCTCCGGTCTTTCTTCCGAACGGCCGGGCTGGAGCGAAGGCGGGCGCTCTCTTTGTTTCTTCGTTTATTCTTTTTTAACACATCTTGGTAATTTAGTGGGTTCACTGGCGCCTATTCTTTTTCTTTTAACACCGGTAGCGGCAACAGGTTAGTTGGTTTTAAAATCCTATTTTTCTATTTACACTCGGCTGTACACATGGTTCGCGTTAAAATAAGCAGTTTGCTCGCAAAAAAAAAATAATACAACATCACGCAGATTGAGACAATGGGGCTCTCAAAGACCCAAAAATACATGTCAGAATGTGAACTGCAATAATTACACCACGTCCTCAAAAAACAAGTCTTGCTTGCCCTTTATGGGTCTGTTTTGCCAACGGGTACCCTTATTGCCTGATTCTTTCATCACAGGTTGTCAACGGTTCAATATATGCAATTGAAGTACTCTCAAACTACCCCAGGAATTTGTGAAGTGCTTTATTTATCCATTAGTTTGGTTAGCGGGCTACGCTTAGATGTTCCAACATTACAGTGATTTGCGATAAGTTGTGTTGTTCACTGCAAATTTGTAGCGAAGGTATTTCAAACACGACGGGAATGCTAATGGCAGCTATACAACAATCTTTCATTACGACAGACGCTTGCAATGCAATTGAACGACATGATCGTCTCTCGTACGGAGCATCGTTTCCGCGAAGCGCACGCTGAAAAAGTGGGATTCTGCGGCACCGCACGGGCCGCAAACACCAAGTTTCGGAGCGTCTGCGTCAATCGCGGCGCTGGATTCCAACCAGTCGACCACGTAACCGGCGCGCGGCATTGCTGTGTCCAGCCAAGAAGCAGCGCCGTGAGAACGTACTGTCCCGTTCGCCCTATCTGAATGGCACTCTCCAGAGGCAACGTCCCCGTGTTATTCGATGCTTTCCAGCAACCTCCAAGCGTTGATGTCGTCCAGCGGGGCGTTTTTCAGTGCTTTCCGTTCATTCCGGCGTATTCCATTGCTCTCCAAACGCTGGAAAATGCGTCCCCGCGTTGCTGTCGTCCGGCTCGGCGTTTTCCAGTGTATACCGTTCTTTCCGGCGTATTCCATCGCTCTCCCAATGCTGGAAAACGCAAGGTTTTCCGACAGGGACCACCTAGCAGGAACTCTAGTTGCTTATTTTTTCTTTTTCCTCTCTTCAGGCGTACACAATGGAGAAGAAACCAAGAGGAATGTGCATCGTCATCAATAACATTGACTTTTGGGGAAATCTGGAGCAACAACAAGGCGCTGAGCAGGACGCAGAGCGAATGAAGTCGCTGTTCACACAACTGTACTTTGATGTCACCGAAGTAAAGAATATCAGTTCCGGGGTAAGTGTTCATGATATTCCACTTGAGGCTTGTTTCTCGGATTTCGCTCATTATTACCGCCCGGTGAGCAAAGAAATTGCATATGGTACCTTTGTTTGAGTCTTAAGTTTTACGAAGGAATAGCGGTACTTCGAAGCCAAAAGAGGTCATAGAACGGAGTTGCTGCACTTACCTTTGACGGTTTCCAAGAACTCAAGGGCAGCGTTGAGACCGAAACTAGCCCTAAAAGTTTTAATCACCACCGCACAGGAAAAGATGAAGAATCTACGCTTGTGTAGCTTAAGATGTGTGCATAAAGGTTTGTACCTACGGTGTGTCCCATGTTTGAGCGAGAAGGCAAAGGTATCAGTACTTTAATGTGTTTACTTGGTAGGTTTGCAGCCATGCTGAACGTTGTGGCTTTTTGCAAAGGAAGATAGATATCGAGAGAAAACCTTCTTCGGGAAAAAGAATTTGTTTATGGCGGTAAACGAGATAATGAGCTCAACACTGGGACACAAAGTGCAGAACCCTTGTTGAAGATTGTGGATGTTTGCTTAAAATTTGCACAGGTTAAGGTTACTGTGAAATGTTTCCTGCTTAACACAGAGGCAAAACTTGGTGTACATATTTTCGTGGTTTTGAACTTTAAACAAGGAAATTTTGTGGTGGCTTCTCGCTTCCCTCATTGCTCGTTTCGGTCCGTGTTTTGAAAGAAAACGAATGTTACGAGCAGTCGCTGAATCCAACAAAAGACGATCATTTGGGCGCCGTCTTTTATTCTCCGGCGTGAAGTGTATCTACCCTTTGATGATACGACTCGATTTAGGTTTCTCCTGTCATTCTCTTTTTGCGAGCAGAGAGACTTCTCGAAACCGTCTAGAAATTTTTAAAACGCCCCATTTGTCGGCTACCTGAAAGGTTCCTCTTGAAATGCGTTTTCGGGGTCGTGATAATTCGAGTGTTACCGCAGTCGTTAAATGGTGTCCTGATCATGGTGTCCTGGTTAGCATTACTTTAGTGTGGGCACGTTTCGGTGTTTTCGGTGTCTGTGCTTGTATCGCGCGGTGGTTTAGTTCCGAACGAGCACATCTGGAGTGCTAGGTTGTGCTGTCGACCCCTTAAAAAGACACTCCTTTCGGTTTTAGGGGCGAACCTCCTTAAGTCATGGGTCTGTCCATCCCTTGTGTCTCGTGGTACGTGACCGCCGCATCCTTTCGGAGATGTCGCAAAGTGGGCCGCGTTGCACGCGCAAGAACCGGCTGCAACCGGCAGCGCAAACTCGGCACCGGCAGCGCGAGCTTGCCTGTGTTCGCCAACGGAGGCGCGAGCGCACGTGCACTGCGAGGGGGAGATCAGGCAAGAGATCACGCCACGAACGCATGCAGTCATTCTCGGAGATCGAACGAGACCCAAGGACCTTTGCTCATTTCCTCTCGTCTTGTTCGGGCCCATGTTCGCCCTAAATAAAAGTTCTTTCTTTACCGTTGTGTCCCATCCTACGTGACAAATTGTGGTAGAGGTGCGGGGTAGTCCTCGATGGCGCGGGGTCTTCCACCAGGTCTGGGCCTGGGAGCATTGACTCCGAAAATAAAAGTTGATTTGTACAATGTACGCACACAGTCTTACGTCTTTCCTAATGATGTAATGAGCGAACTTTCACGGGAGAGTTACGGTTACCGATGATCTCCCCCTCTCGAGCTTCGCCCCACTTATCATCATTCATTCCGTGGATATGGCGTGATTTTTTTTGCACCGAAGTATGGCCGGGCAACGGCGGCCGCGTCCGACTCTCTAGCCCGGTCATGGCCGACGCTGCTGCGTTCGGGATTCCGCACCTTGAACTGTAGGTAATGGCTGGCAGAATCTCTGGTTTCACTCTTTGTAG
Organism: Haemaphysalis longicornis; assembly: GCA_013339765.2. Classification (NCBI taxonomy): domain Eukaryota; kingdom Metazoa; phylum Arthropoda; class Arachnida; order Ixodida; family Ixodidae; genus Haemaphysalis; species Haemaphysalis longicornis. The sequence continues at coordinate 126,366,330 of CM023453.1, forward strand.
AGCCATGTGTATGAATTCAAGTGACGTCGCATGGGCAATTGTTGTGGATGTTGTGTAAAGCTTTGCTTTCCAACCACCTTTACAGCGTGGATTGCAGCCATTCTTTTTTCTGCAATTGTAAGACTGGTTTAGCGGCTTCTTTGCAAAACCACGTCGATTATTCTTACGTGGTGTTCCCAGCGAAGACACGCCAAACAATTTTAGCTGATTTTTTTACATGGCCTCCTGGTGCCAACACATGGTTTGCTACAAAGAACTCGCTCCGCTAATATGGCCACTAAACATCAAAACTTAGTGTTAAATTTTTGTCACTAACCATCATAAATTAGCTTTTATGTTAGGACCCATAGTAAGTTGTTTCGTCTCAAAATGAAGACTTTTGATTTTTTAGAGGCTAGGGTTAGTCTTTGTACGCTTTTTTAGTCAGAAAAAACTACATTATTGCCAGGTATCAAGTTCTGACACCTATCAAGGTATCAAGGTATCAAGTTCTGACACCTGCGCCACTGCGTCGATCAGTGCAATCATAGGGACACCATCAGCTTTAACGTCTAACAAGTTCTTTTCGTCCGGCAGCGTTGTTAGAGAATGTTAGGGTCGTCGGGTAAATGCAGCGGTACCTCTTGGCGCTGCATCGTCTAGTTTTCCGGGTGGGAGCGCGGGTATGGCGAGAAAGACGTAGAAGAGGAGGACGAAGAAGAGTTTTTTCCCCGGCTCTCTGCTGACCGGCATCTGTGGTACCACGTGTTGCCTGTGGCTCCGCACGACTTGTAAATAAAGCCTTCATCCATTTGTTACGTCCGTAGCATCTGGTTGAGGTGCGGGTTAATTCGTCGTCCTGGACGACGCGGAACCACCATATTTTCTACGCAGCAGGCGTGTTGCCGGGCTACCTCCGGAAGAAGCGACAATGCCAACGGGGCCGACGGGTGCCACCTTCTCTGGAAGGGTCGGTGTCTGGCCTCATCAGAGAGAACCACGCATGTTGAAAGGAACTATCGAGGAAGACGCCGAGGACTGGCTCAAGCACTACCAGCGAGTCAGCAAGTATAACAGGTGGGACACTCGCGAACTGCTCGCGAACGTGGTCTTCTTCTTGGACCTTACTGCACTAGTGTGGTATGACAATCATGAGCACAGATTTGATACGTGGGACAGTTTCGTCGATGAATTTCGGGCGAGCTTTGGCGACACGGCTGCCCGAAAGAAGAAGGAAGAGCAGACTCTTGCGCAGAGAGCTCAAGTCCCGAGCGAAACTTGGACCACATATATTGAAGAAGTCCTCAAACTGTGCAGCCTCGTTAATCCTTCGATGCCAGACGAGGACAAAGTAGGCCATCTGCTTAAAGGTATCGCTGAGGACGTTTATAACTACCTCATAACTAAGGAAAACCTAGCTTCAGCTCTGGATGTAATTCGCCAGTGCCGCGCGTTCGAAACCCTGAAAATGCGACATATCACCCTCAAGTTTGGACGCCTGGCGAACGTGACTACTGTTGCCAGCGTGGACGTCGGCTCGACCCCTTCCGAGGACATAGCTTCGGTGGTGCGTCGCATCATTAGAGAAGAACTCGCACAGCATGGTTTGTGCCGTGACCAAAGATTTCACCAGTGCGCTCTTCCTAACGCAGTATTTCGCCAATGCACAGTGCAAGCCGTGCAGAGTCACTCTCAGGTGCCTTGGGTTCGAGCAGGGAATAGGAATGAGCGTACCGCTTACAATGAAAACCACTCCAGGCATACAGCTTTCAGTCCTCCATCTCGGGAGTACGAAAATAACTTTGAGGAGCCAATCCGTTACGCACCTATGGGCTACTCCCGACCACGCCGTTCATTAGGTCAACCGGTCGCATTTCGTGAGCAGCGCACCTGCTAAAACTGTGGTATCCGCGGTCACATTTCCCGCTTCTGCCGTCGGCCTCCCCAGCATTACGAACCGCCACCTCGACGGCCATACACAGATAACCAGACCAACGCACCCTTCCAGCGGTCGCTCCAGCCAACTACAATGCGCAATTATTCCCCGGGTTCCGACAGGAGCTTCACTCCTCCTCCGACCACTCGACGGCCGCGATCTCCAACGCCACGCCGCCGAATGAGCCCACCACCCGAGGGAAACTAAATGCTGCAGCCGACGGGGGTGAGGTCGCGGGCCGGTCATTTTCGCCAATTCCCCTGCCCGTCGTTATGTCAAAGAACAAAGTGACTGTTTCTGGAGATGGTGTGAACACGGAAGCTTTGGTAGACACTGGAGCTGCGGTTTCAGTCATGAGTTTCGCTTTCAAAACCGGTCTTGGGCCAAAAGTTATGTTTTTCTGTGACCAAAAGATTCAGTATCGTGGAGTCGGAGGCGAGCGTTGTTTCCAGTTGGAATCTGTTCAGCGACGGTTTTTCTTAGGGAAGGCAGCTTTTGAACGGCGTTCATTGTTTTAGCCCAGGCAACTCATGACGTTATACTGGGGATCGACTTTTTACGTGATTGCGGTGCGATGTTGGACTGCGGAACTGGCGAAATTTTGTTCCGAAACGAAACTCCACCTACTTATGTTGAAGAAGGGTGTAATGACACTAAAGGCCTGTTTTGTGTCACCAAAGACGTCCTGCTACCTCCCACGACGGCTATGTTTGTCTTTGTAAAGTCCGAAACATTTCGTCGAGAGAGCTACGAAGTTCTGGTGGAGGCGGATGCAACAAACGCAGTTAAGAAAAATGTGCAGATACCCCGTGCTTTGGTTGATGTTGTTGATGGGTGCAGTTGCGTTTGGACGGTGAACGCTTCCAGTGAACCCGTACTTTTTCCCCGTGGACTTAAACTCGCTCGTTCCGACGAAGACATTACCGTAACCATTCATGCGGTAAATAGGACGCCAGACGCGACTACCAACAGCACAGACTACACCACCCAGCTCAAGCGCATGATAAATACCCCGCTTCCTTCTCATAAGCAGCAGGTGTTACTTGAGGTACTTACCCGACATGCTGCGGTACTTTATTTTGCTCGGGATGACCACGAAACTTCACTGCCGGTGTCACGCATGCAATATCGGATTATCACTGAGAATACGGCACCGATTCGTCAAAAGCCATACCGTGTGTCCCCTTCTGAGCACAAGGTTATAACTGAACAGACGCAGGAGATGCTGAAAAAAGGGGTCATACGGGAGTCTTCAAGTCCGTGGGCAGCTCGTGTGATTCTTGTAAAGAAGAAAGATAACTCTTGGCGCTTTTGTGTGGATTATCTTCGACTCAATGCTGTGACAAAAAAAGATGTGTATCCCCTTCCGCGCATTGATGACGCCGTCGACTGCTTACATTCAGCGTCGTATTTTTCTTCGGTCGACCTCCGGTCGGGCTACTGGAAAATTCCAGTGCACCCATCCGACAAAAAGAAGACGCACTTCGTGACGGCTGATGGGCTCTTTGAGTTCAATGTGATGCCTTTTGGATTATGTAGTGCGCCCGCTACATTTGAGCGCTTTATGGAAACCATTCTGCGTGGCTTAAAATGGGACATCTGCATCTGCTATCTCGGACGATGTCATTATTTTTGGGAGGTCATTTGGCAGAGCACAATAGCAGGCTTGCCATTGTCATGGACCGCCTCGAGGAAGCGGGATTGGTGAACTAAAAAAAATGTCATTTCGGGGAGCGCCAAGCCCTCGTACTAGGATTCCTCGTAGAAAAGGAAGGCATCAAGCCGGATCCCAAGAAGATCTCTGCCGTGCGCGATTTCCAAGCCCCACGATCCCTGAAAGAGCTGGGAAGCTTCTTGGGTCTGTGCTCCTATTTCCGACGATTCATTCAAGGCTCGCCGCAAATAGCCCATCCCCCTGACGACCTTACTCTGTAAAAGACAGCCCTTTTTTCTTGGACGTCCGACTGTGAGTCTCTTTTTCAGCAGCTTAAATTTTTGTTAATTTCTGGCCCAATTTTGCGCACACTTTTATCACACGGCACCCACCGAGCTCCACTCTGATGCGAGTGGCGTGGGCGCTGGAGCTGTTCTCGTCCAGTTACACGAAGCGGCACAACAAGTCGTCGCTTTCGCCAGCCGTACCCTGTCCAGAGCCGAGCGCAACTACACCATCACGGAATCGAAATGCCTCGCCGTTGTATCGCTGTACAAAAGTTTTGCGCTATCTGTATGGACGCCAACTTCACTTTGGTCACGGACCACCCACTCGTTATGCTGGCTTGTCGGACTGCGCGACCCTCCCGTCGCTTAGCTCGATGGGCCTTACGCTTACAAGAATACGAGCTCACAGTCTCTTACAACAGTGGGCGCCGTCATACTGATGCGGACTGTTTGTCCCGCTTACCTCACCCGGGCAATCGACCGACGACGACACCTTCGAGGACTGTCTGGCTTCCGTGACACCAGAATCTCAGACGCCCCACTTTTTCGGGGACGAACAACGGAAAGATCCAACGCGCGCAGGCTTTTTGCAAACCACGGAGGACACAATGTCGACACCCTTTGTTGTCCGCGACGGCGTTCTGTTCAAGAAGAATTACTCTGCTGGATGGCGCGCATTTGCTTCTTGTCGTCCCCACTACGCTCCGACATCTGGTTCTCCACGGAATGCACGACGCCGTAAACATCAGGTCACTTTGGCCTTTTCCCGCACCCAAAATCGGCTTCGGAACGCTTCTACTTACTCGTATGCGGACAGCAGCGCAGAAATATGTCGCCAGCTACCCTCGATGTCAGCGTTACAAGCGTTCCTACGTCTCCGTCTTCGGGCCCCTTTGCAACCCAGTGAATCGTTCCCAGTCGCCCTTTGACAAAGTGGGGTATTGATCTGGTGGGGCCCCTACCGAAGTCCAAGGCAGCTCACCGTTGGGTCATCGTCTGTGTGGATTTTTTGACCCGCTACGTTGAGAACTGCTCCTCTTTCCACTGGCAACGGCCGCGGATGTCGCATCTTTCCTCTTGAATCGTGTTATTCTACGCCATAGAGCTCCTCGCGTTGTAATCGGTTGACCGTGGCCGCCAGTTTACGGCGGACGTCGTGGAAAGCGCTTCTTCGGCTTTGTGGCTCCGAATATCGACATTCCACAACATACCACCCGCAGACGAACGGATCAACTGAACGCACAAACCGCACGCTAACTAACATGCTGTCTATGTACATCAATTCAGAACAAACAATTGGGACACTGTTCTTCCATTCATAACCTACGCATACAATACCGCGAAACACGAGGTCACAGGCTATTCTCCGTTCTTCCTTCTATAGGTCCGCCTTCCTCAAAGCTTCCTAAACACCATCCTTCCATTCTCCTCGCCTAAAGATATGGTCGCTGGCTGAGACTTTGGCCATCGCTGAAGAAGCCGGTGACTGGCCTCGACTGCGCACCCTCAGCTCCCAGGAGCGTACCGAAGCACGCTACGATCCAACGCCAGCCCACCAGTCTCCTACTACCTGGCGAACTCGTTTGGGTGTGGACTCCAGTTCGCAACGAGGCCGCTACCAAAAGTTTTTGCCTACGTACTCTGGCACCTTTGTAGTGCTGTCTCAGCTGAGTGCCGTGAACTATGTTATCGCAGAAGTTACTGCTCGGGACCGTCGCTCCCGCAAAACCCAGGTCATGCATGTAGCTGGGCTTGAAAGCGTTGTCATAGCCGCACTCCTTTACTCGCTCGGTGCGCTTCGTCTCCACGGGGGGAAATTGTTACAGTGTTAGGTACACCGCAATCACTAGGTTGTCTGTTACGTTAGTCGGCAGTCAATCGCCTGTGTAGGGTATGTCCCAGTGGAACGGGATCCAGGGGGTATGCTGGCACGTAGAAGAGGAGGGCGAAGAAGAGTTTTTTCCCCGGCTCGCTGCTGACCGGCATCTGTGGTACCACGTCTTGCCTGTGGCTCCGCACGACTTGTAAATAAAGCCTTCATCCATTTGTTACGTCCGTATCAATATATACATAATAAAATATATATATATATATATATATATATATAATATATAGATATATATATATATATATATATTATATAAATATAATATATATATTATATATATCGAAAAGAGCCAATCTGGCGACTTAGGGACACGACAAAATAAGAGGATCGTAGTATGGCTTGAGGCGCTGAACGTGGACAATTTCGCGTCCACGGCGGCGAAGATCCGTCGAAGGCGTCAGTGGCTCCACGACATAGTTGACGGGAGAGGTACGCTCGACTACACGGTATGGGCCCTGGTACTTCGAAAGAAGCTTGCTGGATAGGCCGGCAGTAGTAGACGATAAATAGAGCAAGACAAGAGAGCCGGGAGGAAATTCAGCTGATGGCTTGGAGTCATCACGACGGTGTTTTTGTTGTGACTGCTTCCGTAGTGAATGCGCGGGCAAGCTGTCGGCACTCCTCGGCGTACGAAGTAGTCTCAGAAATCAGCGCGTATTCTGAGGCGTCTGGTCGATACGGAAGGATGGTATCCAGGAGACACGATCGTTCGCGTCCGTAAAGAAGAAAGAATGGGGAAAAAACCGGTAGTGGCCTGCTGAGCGGTGTTGTAGGCGTACGTTATAAATGGCAGGACCTGGTCCCAATTCGTGTGGTCCGAAGAGACATACATTGATAGCATATCGCCCAAGGTACGGTTGAAACGCTCCGTAAGGCCATTGGTCTGTGGGGTGGTAGGCTGTTGCGGTCCTGTGGGTAACGCGGCATGCTGCGAGTAGAGCTTCAATGACCAATATATATAATATATATATATAATATATATATATATATATATATATATATATATATATATATATATAGTAAAACGGGCGCAATAAAAAACATAACAAGTTTACTTCGAAAACATAACTTACATCGACGTTTCGGACGGGACCGTCCTTTATCAAGAGTGAAATGTATATATATAGCGAATCAGAATAGGAAATGAGGGGCTTGTTGAAAATAACACAGAAATAAGAATTGGCAGTAAAGAAGACCTCGGAAAGCAAAGGGGAGGATGTAGTAGCTCAAGATAAAGAATTTGGAAATTAAGAAAGTGGAGAAAAAATGCCCGCCAGGTAGGATCCGAGCCCACGACCTCCAGAATACCGGTCTGGTGCGATAACCACTACGCTACCGGCGGGGCTACGTTAGCCTCCACTTTCTGGGGTATTTATGGTCAGGTGTTTTTGTTTCCTGCGCTTGGGGTGGTAGCCAGCGCCACTCGGACTACTCGGGGTGAAGAGGACCTTCTTTTTATCCCCGGGCCGTGACTCGAGCGTCTACGACATGTCGAGAGTGGTCGACCAGCGTTGAACCCTCTTAATTAAGCTCCCTGTGGCACCAAGACTGCCAGAACAGAGGCCATCGCTATGCATGTAGCGAATCAGAATAGGAAATGAGGAGCTCGTTGAAAATAAGACAGAAATAAGAATTGGCAGTCAAGAAGACCTCGGAAAGCAAAGGGGAGGATGGAGTAGCTCAAGATAAAGAATTTGGAAAATAAGAAAGTGGAGAAAAAATGCCGCCAGGTGGGATCCGAACCCACGACTCCAGAATACCGGTCTGGTGCGATAACCACTACGCTACAGGCGGGGCTACTTTAGCCTCCACGTTCTGGGGTATTTATGTTCAGTTGTTTTTGTTTCATGCGCTTGGGGTGGTAGCCAGCGCCATTCGGACTAGTCGGGGAGAGGGGGCCCTTCTTTTTAACCCCCGGGGCCGTGACTCGAGCGTCTACGACATGTCGAGAGTGGTCGACCAGCGTTGAACCCTCTTAAGCTCCCTTATTCTTTCTTTATTTCCAAATTCTTCATCTTGAGCTACTACATCCTCTCCTTTGCTTTCCGAGGTCTTCTTGACTGCCAATTCTTATTTCTGTCTTATTTGCAACGAGCCCCTCATTTCCTATTCTGATTCGCTACATGCATAGCGAGGGTCTGTGTTCTGGCAGTCTTGGTGCCACGGGGAAGCTTAAGAAGGTTCAACGCTGGTCGACCACTCTCAACTTGTCGTAGACGCTCGAGTCACGGCCCGGGGGTTTAAAAAGAAGGTCCCCTTCACCCCGAGTAGTCCGAGTGGCGCTGGCTACCACCCCAAGCGCAGGAAACAAAAACACTTGAACATAAATACCCCAGAAAGTGGAGGCTAAGGTAGCCCCGTCGGTAGCGTAGTGGTTATCGCACCAGACCGGTATTCTGGAGGTCGTGGGTTCGGATCCCACCTTGCGGACATTTTTTCTCCACTTTCTTTTTTTTCCAAATTCTTTATCTTGAGCTACTACATCCTCCCCCTTTTCTTTCCGAGGTCTTCTTGACTGCAAATTCTTATTTCTGTCTTATATAATTTTATATATATATATATATATATATATATATATATTTTATATATATATATATATATATATATATATCAAGGTTGCAGTCGTCATTGCCAGTGTTATTCGGCTGTTTCCGAAAAAATGTAGGAGTGCCGAATGACGTTTGTTGTCATGTTTCTTTGATACAGTGATAAATAGGCGAAAATATAAGTCGAGAAAAAATCCGCCGTTGTTTCCGGGAACGGGAGTCGAACCCACATCTCGCAAAACGCGTGCGGTGCGTTAACCAATTAGGCTACCCCGCAGCGGCTCCTCTCTCGACTTTACAGGGGGGTTTTATATTTACAAGTGCTCTGAGGCCGGTAAACTAGCGCCGCCCCTCGACCACCGCGGGAGACGTAGAACGTCTTTTCCCCAGCGGCCGCCACGTAAGACGTGGTCGGAGGTCGCGGTTACGTGGCGGCCGCTGGGAAAAAAGACGTCTTACGTGGCGGCCGCTAGGAAAAAAGACGTTCCACGTCTCCCGCGGTGGTCGAGGGGCGGCGCTAGTTGACCGGCCTCAAAGCACTTGTAAATATAAAACCTCCCCTGTAAAGTCGAGAGAGGAGCCGCTGCGGGGTAGCGTAATTGGTTAACGCACCGCCCGGTATGCGGAGATGTGGGTTCGACTCCCGCTCCCGGAAACAACGGCGGTTTTTTTCTCGACCTAATATTCGCCTATTTATCACTGTATCAAAGAAACATAACAAACAAACGTCATTCGGCACTATTAAATACTTCGGAAACAGCCGAATAGCACTGGCAATGACGACTGCAACCTTGATGTGTGTCCTTACTGAGTCCCTCTTCCCGTATATTTCTGCTCTGCTATATATATATAATATATATATATATTATATATATATATAATATAATATATATATATATAGAAAAAAATCCGGATAATATATAAATATATATATATATATATATATATATATATATATATATATAAGAGAGAGAAAGGAAACAGGGGAAAAACAACACACTTCCTGTATCGTTTCGAACTAGAACCACCCTTCTTAATTGTTAACCCTCCGTAGTCTTAGTGTCATGTTCTACATATCCTCTGTTACTTAAATGACTTGATGTGTTTGGTTACCTCGGAGTCGTTCACTTAGTGAAGCGGTATTGATGATGTTAATGTAAATTATTATATGCTTCGCAGGATATGCTGCTCCGCCTTGTGCTCGCAGCGAACACGAACGAGCAAGAGACCGCCGACTGCCTTGCTTTGATTATATTGACTGGCGGCAAAGAAGACACCATATACTGCGAGGACGGGAATTCCCTCAGTCTTCACCATGACATCTTTCCTCGGTTCAATGATAACAACTGCCCTGCCCTCAAGGGTAAACCTAAGCTGTTCTTCATTCAGTTCTACCACAGAGGTGAGCATATCCGATATGTTCGTTGGCATTGAATAAGGAAGGCGCGCCCTAGCAAGTAGTGTATTGGCACCAGCTTTTTTGAATGTTTTTATTGCCATCTGCAACCTTCTCGCTACGTTTTCTGGCATTCCAAAGCTTACAATAGGCATAGTGTTGGGCAAATAGCTGTCATTTCGTCTTAAGTCGGTGTATTGGGGTTTATATTTGGGTACCAGAAAGGAAGACAGCCAAATACATCGAACCCATAGCGTCGACTCAAATAAAAAATGTTTATATCGGTGACTCGTTATAACACCGGCACAAATGAATGCACATCGCTAGGAGCTTTCGCAGTGGTGGTGAAACATTTGCAGTAAGCGGAACAAAATTTAGGAAAGAAATTTTGGCGAGGAGTGGGAAAACTTGACAAATAAAGAGACTTCGAAAAATATATAAACATTTCTGCCTCAGAAGAGTGGGAGTGCAGAGCTGAAGTTTCTCCTTGGGAGCGCATAGCACGTTTGCTGGTAGGGCAATATAAATTGTCACGGAACTACCCACTAAATCAATTGCCAACTCATCCTCACAACCAATGTGATTGCGGCCCTAGGAACCTAAGGTTCAACAATAAGGCTTGCCCAGACCGCTACTACTGCCGGTGCTTTATCCAACTTTATCACTGCTAATAAATTGTTCCGGGAGGTTTGGGGTATGAAACATTTGCGGAGTGATGTCATTGCTTTGTCGTAAGTCTCTGAGATTAACAGCGCGAAAGAACAGGACAACAGGGGAGTAGAAAAACACAGCGGTGAGAAAAAATTAACTGCAACACGGGTTGTAGGCGGGCCAGTTAGTACATATTTCTGATATTAACAGCGCGAAAGAACGGGACAACAGAGGAGTAGACAAACACAGCGCTGAGAAGAAATTAACTGCAACACGGGTTGTAGGCGGACCAGTTGGTAATGTTTCTGAGATTAACAGCGCGAAAGAACGGGACAACAGAGGAGTAGACAAACACAGCGCTGAGAAGAAATTAACTGCAACACGGGTTGTAGGCGGACCAGTTGGTAAATGTTTCTGAGATTAACAGCGCGAAAGAACGGGACAACAGAGGAGTAGACAAACACAGCGCTGAGAAGAAATTAACTGCAACACGGGTTGTAGGCGGACCAGTTGGTAAATGTTTCTGAGATTAACAGCGCGAAAGAACGGGACAACAGAGGAGTAGACAAACACAGCGCTGAGAAGAAATTAACTGCAACACGGGTTGTAGGCGGACCAGTTGGTAAATGTTTCTGAGATTAACAGCGCGAAAAAAACGGGACAACAGAGGAGTAGACAAACACAGCGCTGAGAAGAAATTAACTGCAACACGGGTTGTAGGCGGACCAGTTGGTAAATGTTTCTGAGATTAACAGCGCGAAAGAACGGGACAACAGAGGAGTAGACAAACACAGCGCTGAGAAGAAATTAACTGCAACACGGGTGTAGGCGGACCAGTTGGTAAATGTTTCTGAGATTAACAGCGCGAAAGAACGGGACAACAGAGGAGTAGACAAACACAGCGCTGAGAAGAAATTAACTGCAACACTGGTTGTAGGCGGACCAGTTGGTAAATGTTTCTGAGATTAACAGCGCGAAAGAACGGGACAACAGAGGAGTAGACAAACACAGCGCTGAGAAGAAATTAACTGCAACACGGGTTGTAGGCGGACCAGTTGGTAAATGTTTCTGAGATTAACAGCGCGAAAGAACGGGACAACAGAGGAGTAGACAAACACAGCGCTGAGAAGAAATTAACTGCAACACGGGTTGTAGGCGGACCCGTTGGTAAATGTTTCTGAGATTAACAGCGCGATAAGAACGGGACAACAGAGCAGTAGACAAACACAGCGCTGAGAAGAACTTTAACTGCAACACGGGTTGTAGGCGGACCAGTTGGTAAATGTTGCTGAGATTAACAGCGCGAAAGAACGGGACAACAGAGGAGTAGACAAACACAGCGCTGAGGAGAAATTAACGCAACCACGGATTGTACGCGGGCCAGTTTGGTCATATGGCCTACAATCCGTGTTGCAGTTAATTTATTCTCAGCGCTGTGTTTGTCTACTCCTCTGTTGTCCCATTCTTTTGCGCTGTTAATCTCAGAAATATGTACCAACTAGCCCGCCTACAATCCGTGTTACAGTTAATTTGTCTTAAGGTTTATTCATTGCAAATGATTCAGTCGCCATGGTGTTCAGGGGTAACAATAAAAAACAGGAAAGAGTTGTGGCGGTAAAACGTACACGTTGGCATCCGTTGTCATACTTTAAATATTTAGAAACGTGGCATATGCTACTAGATTGTATTCTACAAAGTGGCTACACTAATCCGTATTTGCACCTTGTTCACGTTACACGTGCTTTGCGAGACTCGACTGCCAATTACGCCGGAGTTCACGACGAGGCGCATCAGGTCAGTTTGCTCCATTAGGCTGGTCACTTGAGGAAAAAGAGAGGTTGCCGACTTTTCACACCAAGCATAGTTGGGACATTCCGTAATGACACGGGTATTTTTTTGCGAACAGTCGAACACGACAATTGTCAGCCATGTCGAAGAGCTTGAATGCGCGCCAGGGTGCCTGGCTGTACGGCCCGGTTTTCAACTTACGCATACTTATAAGACAAAATTATATGCATTTTATCGATCACCATCCATCAAATCCGTTAAAGTGGTCGTCGCGTTTCATTTTCACCTCTGTTTAAAATTCTTTTCAAGCAATCTCCTAAACAAGCAGCAGAACTCAGGTATATCTACTCAGATGGTTCTGGCTACATTTACTTCTCAGAAGAAACTCTGGCACACACCGAGCTTCTATTACCATCATGTCATTCCACAGTCACTCAAGGGAGGTAATTACGGCATAAAAACAATAAATGAAACAAGTACTAGGACCTAGCCGCGTGCAAATTTCGTTGTACGCAGGCGTGCAACTGCGTGCCACCTTCGTACCACTAAAATCCTGCCGTGTTATGCGCTGCATATCGTCAAAGTTGGCCCAGAAGAAGTGTGGCAGTTGGAATTAGGAGCGCACAACGAAACATGAAGAGGCTCGAATTGCTCTTTCATTGCAATGTCATTTGCTGTGGTGGAATGTAGACTGAAGATGGCTATAATGTTCTCATCCAGAAATCCGGCATTGTTCATGGAGTATAAGAAACACGAGTCGGCATAAACTTCGTCAATCAAGGGTTTACAGTACCTAATGATATGAGTTTACGCAGTGACATAAATATCATCAGCTACTAAAAAACAAGGAAGTTGCACAACAGCACCCGAGGACGTTCGACGCGCCAAGATAGATCCCAAATATGAGCGTTATTAGAACGACGTGTTTCATACACTTCACAATAGCAGTGTTAACACAACCAATCTTGTAGCGAAGCGAGAACCCGAGATATCTTGAGGGCCAGCTTTTAAAATCTGATATTAATAAGGCCAAAGGCATAAGTATTCCGTGTACGAAAACGCAGTTGTTGTTACTGTTGTTCTTATCCAGTTAAGAAAGTGGCCATCGCAGTTAAGAGTAAATAAATAGAACGCATGTGTGATCTTACGAGATTTGAACCCGGTTTTGCACATCAGCAGTCCAGTGCTGTAGCAGCTGTACTATCTCCCCTCGTTGGCAGCGTAGAACAAAAGTGGTCGCTGTTTCTCCTTTCTTCGTGGCACGCATTAAGTTTGGGGATTGGCCAAGAAACGGAAACTTTGATGGGAGATATGTCTCAGTTGGGAAGCTGACAAAACTGCTAATTTTAAAGGTAAAATTTTAAAATCAGGACTCACCTTTGAGATGTAAGAGCAATGGCACGTGAGTACTTCAGGTGCACTCCGGCCAAAAGATTCCTGATGGCAGGGAAGCTGTACAGTGCAGCAGTCTGCTTCCGACATACTTGGCCCTGTAAGACAAAAACACGAATGCGAATAAAAAGAGGCATACCCGGCGTAGCTGAAAGGAAGATGGTTCACGTTTTACGTCAAAAGAAACAAGCAGAAAAGAGAATAAAGTGTTGCCAAGGCGATGATGCTACACAGAAGTTGTTGCAAGGTGTTGCCAGGCTTTCGACTTCAAAGCACGTAAGCACACTTCAGTGACTGGAGAAATTTGTTGTGGAGACCAGAAATCTGATTTGCTGGCGGCAGATTCAATGGTCGCTTACTGCCATCCGTGACCACTCACCTATCCTTGAGGCAAAAAGACAAGGGGCTACAAATGATGATCACTGAAAATTGAGAAATATGTATTGAACGGATAGGTTTAGGATTCCCATCGATGGGCTCATTTGGCACTGTTTATGATAGCTCACCGATTGTATCATAAAGAGTTATGTCCTAACTGCACAAATGAACGCTGGCAATGGACACAACTTAGTGTACTTGGCTAATTTCAACTAATCAATTTATCTCACAGATATTTTTCACGGGGAACAGAACACAAAAAGCGTGTACGCAGTAGGCTTTTACATTGTCACGCCATCAAGCATAACTTATTTCATCATTTTGATTTTTTTTTCAAAGAATATCAGACACTCACGGTTTTTCCCAGACAATATGAATACATAGTTAATAAAATAGCCATTATGGAAAACTACGCAGATAAGTATCAATACAAAATAAAACGCCAATCCTAAGAAAATGCAGCTGCATAACAAGGTATTTCTGGACAGCGATCCCAACAAACCTGCATTTTAACCTATATATTAAATATTGTCAAACGATGGCAAGAGATTCCTGCGGTCGGTTACCGGCCCTTTATATAATTGTTTAAAGCAACGATTGTCAAGTTTTGCTATTACATTCTGGTGCATGCAAAAAAATTCGCGATAAATAAGTTATTCGTTCACTGTCAGCGCTGGGAGTACGCAGCCGTAGTCTGGTTGATAGAATACCCTTGTATAATTAGGGTGAACCGTGTGTGAACATTGTTTCTCCCGACGAAAAGCAGGTATTCATTATTACTTTGAATAACTTCGGAGGGCCCCCATTTATGGGAATTATGCGAAAGCAATGCCAGCGGACTTTTTTCCTTAAAGGGTCTGTTTTGTCGCGCATTGTTTAAAGGCTTCGTCTTCTTTCCATCTGGGACGCGTTGCTTTGCAATGCACTTCAACTATAACGCTTAGAGAGGCTGTTTCCCGAGGTACAAGCCCGATACTTCCCTAGCACAGTGTAAAGCAATGTCAAAGAACATTTTGATATTTAGTGCGTTCTGTTCGCTGGTAGCTCTCTTCATTTGTTACGTTGCTTTATCCGGGGCGTCTTTTGTGGACCGCTACTTTTCGCTAACGCTCATTTGAAGCGCACGCTATTTAACGCTTTGCCCAATGCCTCGATTTCAAGAAAAGGTTTTAAGTGCCTCTGATATCCATGTTATCGCCAAGTTTCTCTCTCAGTGAGCTGATGAACACGTTTACTACACAAATATTAACCATTATGTAATGAGCAAGCAGTACTGAAGGTTTAAAAGGGGCACACGGAAGATGGTGATGTAGTACAGAGAGTGGATGAAGATACCCTACAAAGGATAGCAAACCTGCTTATACGTGAATAGACAATCGTGTCAACTAGGGAATCGCAATAATTTTAAAATATTCTGATGGAGTCAAGTTTTCAATTGCGCTGTAAAAGAGTAACTGCAAGGCAAGCCATTGCGGCCGGCGTATTATTCAGATAACATTTTTGGTTGTTATTAATATTTAAACACATAAGGTATATTTTCACTGCACAAAAGTGAACTGGTGTGCGTCTTTAGGCCGTGTATATGCCTGTAACGAGTTTATTACATCGCTTATTACACCCTCATGAGAAGTACCACGTATTTGAAGTCTAGCAAAAGCGACGATTTTTTGAGATGATGACGGTAAAAGATTTTAAGGATTGTTTGATTAATTGTCCAGTCCCGGGAGAAGTACCCCATAATGCTATGAAACCCAGCTGACTTGTTGTCACTAAATTATTGAAATAGTTGTTTGGAGCAGCACGACGTTGTAGAAAAGAAAAATGTATTGTTTAGAAAACCTTGTGAATCAACGCAGCGATCAAAACATTTGTTAATGGATACAGTTATTACACTTGAATAGACGGTATGTAAATGCTCTAGCGAACTCTGCCCAACCAAACAGCTCTTACGTGTGTGCCGCCGCACGCTGCGCATTCACTCATACCTGGTTAGGTTCTGCTGATTACAGGGAAAACGAGGTTTAAGGTGCCGTGTAACTACAGTTCTTGCAGTACTGTCGAAAGCGTTTAGAAGGCAAAACTGTGCCTAATGTGATTGTCATATAAAGCAATACCCAACCTCTAAGTGTGGATGCATTGTGCATGCGTTCTAGCCTAGGTAATTTCGATTTTCATTGGGGATAAGGGTCAATACAAGAGGACCCGGCCTTTTTAGGTAGACCTGTTGACGTGGCTCGCCAATTAATTCCACCTACTTCAGAGGATAAAAAGCGTGCGATGTCGTTTAATGTCGCGAGATGAAGCTTTGTGTCGTGTATTGAAAAGAGCACAGCGTTGCATTTTTTACTATGTTGACCAGCCTCCGAAATTCATAACTACGTGACGCAATGTGCTTTTAAAGGTTTAGTTGAGATGGAAAAGATTGAAGGGGTAAATGAAAAACGTAAGGAAAACTGAAATTCTTAAATGTAAATTCTTCCGCACGCCTAAAGGAATTGTGCAAAGAGACAAACAGAACTCAAAGCTGTTGCAAATTTAAAATGTTCAGAAATCACAGGACATGTTCAACAATTTTTTTTTATTTTGCAATCTTCTGGCCTACCCAAGAAAAATGTCGACATGTTTTCACATCAAAAAATATGTTTTAACAACAAATATACAATCTGTTATTGTGTTACAGCATCCCATTCTCAAAAAATCTTACAACCCGTTTTTATTGTTTAAGCTTCCACTATCAAAGCTGATCAATATTTGTCTTTTCGTTTTAGTGTAACGGTGGTGCCTCCACTGATTTATCACAACAAATGTGGTATTCTTGATGCGAATATATTTCTGCAAATTTGCTAATGCAAAAAAATATTCTTGCTCTTCTTTGATATAAGGTAGCTGAAAAAGATGTGACTTAGTCAGTTTGTCTGCGATTTTGAAAGTTTTTCTCTGTTGAAACGTATCACAAGTCTGTGTGTTATTATGCGCATGATTTTGTGTTGCGTTTGTATTAGAAGCAGCAAACAACCTTAAATTACTCGTGTGTTTTTCCCCAAAATAGTGTGACAAACGCAAAAATTACTTTTGTTAACTGATGTATCAAATTTCTCTGGCCTCACATGGCGCAATCTTCTGGGGATAGTACTTCAATTTGATGTGTGTGCGATGTTACTGCCAATTTCATCACTTTTATGAAGAAAAGGACAATGTAAGCGTACCAAATCGTATGCACAATATTGAAACGTGTTCTTATAAGAAACGGTTCTCGGGCTCTCATTTAATCCCTGCATTTTACGGCAAGGTTAATATCCCATGGCCAATCTCAACGAACCTAGTATCAGTAGACTCGATAAGCATGATATCTGCACACAAACTATCTTTATCCCATTTTGTTGGTACACCAATTAAACCATCCCCCTTATCTCCCGAGTGCCATTTGCATTGGTTCAAGATTTATGGAATTGCAAATAAACTACGAGGACACGACTGTAACTAAGAAATAATTTTTGTAATCATAACACGCCTAAATGTTCACTCTCTTTAAAAATGTCTTGGAAATAATTTTACCTTTATTTGGAATGCATATGAAAGATAGTTGTTAGGCATTCTCTTACAGGGGCACCCGCTACCGACATCTTAATACTACCTTCTGTGAAAAGAAAATGTCCACCACAAATATAGATTTTGTTCAGAAGCAAAAAGCAATTATGGTTTGGATACGATTGATGCGTTCAACAATTATCTTCTTTTCAATGCAGCTGAACGTAGCAACGCCACCAAGGATTCAGCAGTATCATTTCTGACTGGCACTGGATCAGACAAGCCAAGCATAGACAAAGACATGTTTTGCGCATACTCCACCGTTTCCGGATGTGAAGATCTCGGGAACCGGAAGTATTCCTCATCATTTCTTGCGGTGGTCCAAAAAGTTTTCTGTCAGCATGGTGCTACACATTCTATACGTGACCTCATGTCCCAACTGAATGATGAATGGACCCGCAGTTCTGCGACTGACATAAAAAGTGGAATGGTACAGTGGGAAGATTCCCTAGCTAAAGCTCTGTATTTTAATCCGGGCTATGATAGATAGTATACAGGATAACATGACATTGTTCAATCTATTTGAAAAGCCAGTGCTTGACACCCAGCAAATACAGTGGCAAATGTGACAGAGCACGACATTTTAAGCGAACTATTGCTTCAAAAGCGGAGTTGTAGACCTCTTATGGTGAGACTACCTTTGCCTTTTATTCTAGAACAGAGTTAGTCATTTTGTTTGATGAGTGTAACTTTGCGTCTGCATGACTGCAGCTATTTAAAGCTTTGAGTACGCTGTCAATTGCAAACACACGCATTTCTGAATTATATAATAAAAAAATTCATCCTGACTACTGTTTGGCTGGTGCGCTTTTTTTATTTGAAGAAACGTACTCTTGCAACTGGCATGTTGCCGTCGCACGTTTTTGTCAGTCGGATGACAGAGCACCTTGACTGTACTTTGGTTGGTGTGTCTATGAAGAAAGCTACTGATTTTGCGCAAAGTACTCCAGATTCGCTTTGTCAGCTGCACAGTACAGTGGTTTTCCTTTATGGCATGTAAAGAACACAACCATGCACATATAAGTGGTGTGAAAATATGCTGATATTGTAAAAAACGACGCCGTTGCTTTACTAAAGATGGTTTATTAGAGTTAACGTAGGGTACAAAATTACCTGGAACTAAACATAAGCGTCACAGCAGGAGTAGTCAAAAAGACGTGCACTCTCAAAGCTAATAGAATTCCGCAGCGTGTGCTCTGCATGCGTTCTCCTTTCTAGAAATGTCCAATGAGATATCAAGCATGGTAGACTAAAAAAACAGTAAAATTAGTGACGACAAGGTGTCACCTCTTTCATCTCAAAAAAGATTGCTAGGTGTGGCTTATGACACAAGGAGATAATAGAAGTCGCACCTGACGCAATATATACGATAATCATTGAGGAGCAGCGCTGTTACAAAACATGGACAAAACACATAAAAAGGCATAGCCCCTGTCATTATTGTTCTTCAAAAGGGTGTCGACGCGATGCTACATCAAAAGAAATCGAAGCATAGGAAGTTTTGCATCTAGTGCGGTATATCTATTTATCCTAATTGGGATGATATCTACGTTTTGCTCAATAAATACACGGAGCTATAGCTAGATTTCGAAGAAGACTGACCGCTAAAAAACAGGTGCTGCATTTCCAATTTACCTGTTTCAAGAATTAACGATCACCCAAGAGAAAACGAATCTAGCCGCAACAGTTTCTAATTTCTGTGTCGCACAAAAAAGATGCCATCTGGCCTTTGTAGCCTAAGATTTTGCGTACATGTAGCGCCTTCGGAATGTTGCTTAGTCTAGACAAAGGATGACAGTGTCAGGGTTTTAAGTGCTTATTCTGTAACGTCATCGCCACAATAAACATTTCAGTTTTTGCTTACAGAGACAGAGGGAGAGACAGAAATATACAGAGAGAACACCATTGTTGAGCAAGAAACTCTGGGCGTTGGGGAATGGAACGTAAACATATGGGAGAGATCGCAAGGGCCCCAGATGCAGCAGGTTGTTTCCTTGTCCTATCCGCCAGCTGACGCTTATCATAAGATAAGGAAGTTTTCAAAGCTACCTCTATGTTTTTTTTAAATATGAGACATGTGATGTTTGAGTTGTTATTCTCTAAGCATAACGTTAACATGCCCATAATACCTAGACGAGGGTGCAATATTTCAAACCAAATTTCTTCATCTATTACATTCGTTGATATATGCGTTTCTCTAACTGGAGCAACATGTCCTATTCTTTGGCATTGAGACCTTATTGTCACGTGGGAGGATAGTGTTCCTATGCACAGGAATAGAAGACTCTTCAGGACGGGACGCTATCTACGTAGTTCTGGCCGAAATGGTCATGGTATGCGAGTTCGCTTGCTTATTGATCGGTGGTCTCTTTTCCATTCATACCCGTTCGTCTTGATGTCCATTTAATGTGACTTTTCTTCATTATAGAGGACCGAATCTTTCTAAAGCTTTTTAAAGGGAGGCTAAGGGTTTAATTAAATTTTGTTTTAACTGAAAGATCCTACGTTTCGTAGAACTCTCAGTCTATGTTCTCGAACATCAAGGCGTTATTTGCTGAGAAAAAATAAACCTGGCATTTACCCTTTTCACTTTTATTTTTTTCGTGGCGTAGCCATCGTGTCACAAAGTAGGAGCGAGGCGCCGGTGTGGTCTAGACGGTAAGGAATTTGCGCTAGGCACTCCCACGCTGGAACGGTATCTTTACGTCTCCAAGTTAGGCTGACGCAGAGAACATTATTTTGGTTTCTCTGGCCAAGAACGCTGGATTGGACTTAGACCGATGCCACGAGAAACTCCTTTGAGCGCCCGAGCGTTAGGTGTGCCCACCTACGCCGGACGGGAGAGCACTTTAGGCACCGTTCGAACCTCTGACGTCATAATATCACGTGACAGCACCTGGTGACGTGACTTGGTTGGGATTCCGGCTTGCCTTTTGCGAAGTGAGGACGCAAGAGTTCTCGAGGCTGTGACTTAAGGCCATTGGAACAGAGTTCCAAGCGAATCTGTGAAACTCGGGGGGCCCGCTTTTCTATAGGCCTCCTGCGCTGGAGTTTTGGCGACATGCAGCGCCGATGCCTCTCGGTAGTACAAAGGCAGACGACCTCAGCCGCCCTCCATGCGTTTTCAATTACAAGGCAGAGTGAAACTTTCTTGTACTTAGTTTAATCGCTTTATGGTGTTTTTAAATGACTGCATACTGTATGAAATAGTCCTTAAGGTAGTTGTAGAGGATAAACAAAATATTATCCGCTCAAACAAGCCGATTTATCGGCTTTCTTTTGAGCGAGCTGTCGCGGTCGTCCCTGCGTGGGACAGTATCACCAGGTCGGGTGGTCTAAATTCCTGACGACCATTACCGTTCTTTCTTCTAGCGTGCAATAGACAAAGGAAAGTTCACGAGTAGCATAAACACGGAACGCTAGGTAACTGCAAAAGGTTGCTTCAGCGGGAGCATGCAAGCGAACCCAAGAATTGCGCAGCCGACTCAGCTGACATTACTGGCCTGGCGCCGCCTTGAAAAGGAGTGGAAATTTTGTTTTGTATTTTCGCAAACTAAATGATCTTTGCGTAACGTTTTACGCCGCACGATTTACGAACGGCAGGGTACATGTATACTAGCGAGTAGGTGAGGCATTAAGTGAAATAAACAAATTAATCGCTATTAAAGAACGCAAAACAATCACCAAATCGCACGCCCGCTGCCTGCAGAAATGTGTACTTCTATATTTGCACTAAATAACATCACACAGCCGCATACATGGCGTGGCCCCGAATATTTACATACGATCATCACTGACTCTGTTGTTTATCTTCGTCGCTCACAATATCTGAACGCCGACACGCCGGTTTTGTCCTCAAATGGAGTTGACAGCAAGACAAGAACAGAAAATTGGTCGCTTCCAGTTGAATAGTCCCCCATCTTCACACTTCGTTGAATATTGTCAAATATTATTGGCGATTCGCTGAATTTTTTCGCTTTGCATTCAAAGCCCTCCTGCCCATCCCACCCCATTTGCCGTCCAGTCCTCCGTCGTGTCGGCTGCATAGAACTCGGCCCTACACTATAAAAACTTTGCTGACCCTCATTCTTGCCTATTAAGTGCGAACTGGGAATATATGATGCAAGAGATAATTAAGTAAAGTGAGACAAGAAAGCGAGCGCCCTCTTAGTTCGCCCGACCACTTTGTTTTACGGCCACTACTTTCGGAATCGCGAAACAGGTTTCACGCTTCTGACACTCGCTGAATTTTGTCACTGAGACAGGCAACAAAACGGCAAGCTAACGCTGCACCATGTATTTGTAACGGCGACGCAAGCGAGCACTGTTTAATGAAAGTGCACGCATAGTGCGCAGGTACGCAAAAGAGCGGCGCACCGGAGCAGACGAGCCTGCGGTCCGCCGGGCTCGCTGGCTTTTTAAAGCGCGATCATCGCCGATTGCGTCACTCTTCTTTTCTGATCGGCTGTTGCTGAAAAATTCTTCACCTAGAGTATTATATTAAACTAGAAGTTTCACTTCAAATTTCCCTTCATACGACCATCGATCGGTGAACCCAGCTGGGAGTGGCAGAGCGCCTTCACCGTCCCGGCACTTTAGTCGGTGCTGTAGACGTATTTAGCGCAGCAAAGCTTTCTCCCCTAATGCCAAGTTGATCGCCAGAAGAGATCGGACTCGTCGGGAATGGGCTGGTGACCATGTCGCAAAACAATTTGGAGCATCGAGCTCATTTTGCTTCTGTCAACACGGGATCCTATGGGACCCGCGCAGCTTTGTACTACCCGGAAGTACTGCCCGGAAGCCGCTTTCGCAGCGCCCCCCGAGCAGCGGAGGAGGCCTATAGAAGCACCCCCTGCTCGCTCTTTCGCAGTGTACCCTCAGAACATCGTCTGCCTACAGTGAGCCGTTGTCAGGGAAGTATTTAAGCTCAATTATGCTGGGGGATTTCCTAAACCGTTGCGAGGTATGTGCAGGAACCGCATTGGTTTGTTTGGTGCGCTAACTGTCTCGTTCAAAGTTTTGTCAAAGTACGAACGGTTCAAGTCTATGTGATTACAGTGTGCCTATATAAACAACGACAAATTGTTATCCTATCTGAGAAGAACTACATTTCGTTCAAACGTTACAGCTGCTTATGTAAATTTATTTTTTGGTGTATGAACGCTGATGGGGTTGTGGCTTTCTCCAGCAGCAGCAGCAGCAGCAGTTATGTTATTTTTGATTCATTGTTTCAAGGTGTACGATGTTCTGCATGCCACACATTTTGATTTGTTTTAAATAAGCTAAGTATGGGTATTTTCTTTTCAAGCACTTTCCCACTTCAACGTTTTGTTTGGTCAAAATTGTGGGACCTAAAATGTGCACAAACTGCAAGGGGATCGAAAAATTCATTAATTGTTTGTTATTGCCATTTTCTGTGCCGTGGTGCAAGGAGGTTACACCGCAGAAGATCTTTTGGACTTAGTAGTCTAGTTTGCAGAACACGGAAGCTGGACAAGACAAGCTGGAGGGTGAAAAATCGCGTACAGCTGGCTTAACGGCCGCAGCTGATTACCTTGAGAATATATAACGCCCCGAAGGCCCTTGCAAGCGAACGAATAGAAGCAGCTACCAGCTTAAACAGAAGCAGGGCATAGGGCAACATGAGAAGGTTGCATTACTAAATTAGGGAAACATTGTGTCTTTCGTAGTCAGGTTTGTTTGTTGAAAAACGGTGTTTGGTTTCTTCTGAAATACACACTTGAAGCTGACGTTCATTTCTCTCGTATTCCACTTTTTTGTGGCGTGAATCGAAAAGTCTGACAGTGCACTTTCATTCTTTCCGGAAGCTGACAGCTTTTAGACCAAGCGTAATGATCCAACACAGCTGCTGGAGTCCTGCTACCGAGAAAAATTCATAGAAAATGTGTCCTGCCTAGACAAAAAGCTGATGGCCAGCTCAGTGCTGCAGGTACGCTCCTTAAATAGTACCACGTTTTAGAGTACAGGAGAATTGCACAAAGGCATATTAAAGAGATTGAATAAAAGTGGGCTCTTATAACAGAACAAGGGCCGTTGAGGTGAAGGTGAAATGTCCTCCACACCTCTGCGCTCTGTGTACCAAGTGAGACGTTATTATGGCCCTCAAGCTATGTTTACCCCCCAAATAAGAAGGGCCACCATGCTGTGGCTGTTGAAAGGAATGTCGCCTTTCGGAGTAACCTATAGACTTTAGTGATGTTTGCAGGCCGTGATCTGTGGAAAGAAAGGAGACGCAATGAAATCGCTTCAACCTCACGTCGTTGTGTTACACTGGTGTCGCGAAGTAGGTTTCGCTGTTGGCGTTACTGCAAAACTTACAGCTGGTGGCACCTCCCTTTTTTTTCTCCTTAAGTGCGCGATTCAATGACTGAAAACTTCAATAACTCGCCTGACGCCTTCAGCATGCATGTACAGCCTTATGTATACGACCATATATTTTGTGCAGCCTGCGTGGTTTTTATGCACCATTGTGGCGTGCTGGCCAACTAGCAGTACTTTTGATGGAGCCCACTAAGGCAAAAATTGTGAAAGAACCCATTCATATTAAACAAGTGTGGCAACTCCAGCCTAACCCTAAGCTGTATGTTATTTAGCCATGCAGTAAGTGCTGTTTAATTAATGTGCATACGTTTGTTTAAGCTTTATTTGAGACATGTATTACGTCAGCTCATGGAATACAGCCAGCAAGTGTTCTTGGCAGCGACACGATGTAACGCCATTCGTTCCTGGCTCGTACGAAGTAGTCCCAGTGAAACTTCTGACAATCTATCAAAGTATGTAAACGATCAGTTCGATCTATCTTGATTGGACAAAGTTTTGGCACCTATACTACTTAGACGGCATCACATGACATCACTTTTTGTTGTGTTACTATTTGTCTCGGCACCCTTATTTAAGCCTTCTCATCCC
Organism: Haemaphysalis longicornis; assembly: GCA_013339765.2. NCBI lineage: Eukaryota > Metazoa > Arthropoda > Arachnida > Ixodida > Ixodidae > Haemaphysalis > Haemaphysalis longicornis. The sequence goes on from CM023453.1 coordinate 126,390,743, forward strand.
GAACTACCCCAACAGGATTCAGGATTTTGTTTGGGTACTTTGGATGAATAGAATACCGATAGGATCGAGATGGGCACTTTCACTGACGTCACTGGGCTACACCACAAATGTCCAACACAATGCCCTGCAGAATTCCTTTGAGCCAGGGACCGATGAGCATGTCATTAGAGAGTTTTAACTAACCCTTTTTGACGCTCCGCTATGCTCCTGACGGCCTGCTTAGCACAACCAGAGCGTCAGCGGCAGAAAGGCTTTTAGCTAAGCGATAGCCGTATCTCCCTTGACGGGGCATGATTCCCGTCACTGGCCGTGCCCTGTGCATGAGCAAACGAAAACATAATCACAAACCTAACGATACGAATGGGAATTTGGTTGATCAAGTAATGTAAACTACCGTGTTTAGTGCCTTATTTTCCCTTTTTATTACAATGTAGTTGCTTACACGGCATAATGGTTCTAAATCATTTTAAAGAAGCCAATAAACTTTTGAATAGAACAGACAAAGCTGTTTTTATCGGCGCTTTATAGAAGCAGCCACGCGCTTCGGTCGGCGGTTTTCGCTTCCGTACTAAAGCTCGTTGATGAGTGTGGCACCTTTTCCTATTCGGAAGACCTTTCGCGATTTCGTCACTCGCGTTTCAACTAAAAAAACAGATTTCGCGGGAGCGCGCTCCCATCGCGGGGCATCCATGTTGATATTGGGCACGGTACCGTAAGCTGCCGCGACGGTCCGTTATGAGGCCCCAGTTAGCGGAGTGGGGCCCCGCTCCGGTATCCCCGCTGGCGGCCTTGCACGCTACGCATGCGCAATGGCGCTCCCGCTAGGTATCGGAGGGGAGCGGGCCGTCAGAAACGGTCAGCTAAAACTCTCTATTATCAGGTGTGCCCACAACGCAACAGCCGCACCTTTTATCCTCTCCTACCCTCCTCCTTGAGCTGCGGATGAAATAGACGACCAGCACTGGACCTAAGCACATACTGGTCTCCACAGCAGAGACCGACCAGTCATCACTGGAGCTCCACAACTGAGGAAACACAACCACATCTTTGCCGTATAAAGTCCTTCACTACTACTTGCACTGTTAAACTAATTCCATGATGAGATGGCTATTTTATATTTATGAAAAAAAGTATTTCCAGGTATGTTACACCCTACTTAAATTTAAAACGAAAGAATTTTCAGCCCACATCACACTCGTTTTTCTTTTCCTCCCCTGTGCTATGATTTTTCGCTTGGTAAGAGTTCATTCGTTCCACTATCTTGAGTGAAACCCAAAAGTTATGACTTCTGCATGTTGTGCCTTTTGTTGCCATAAATACAGTCTTTGCTGACAAGGAATGCAACACAGAAAGGCATATCCAGGCATACTGTAGTGACGACCTGTAAGTTTGAAAACATCAGCTTGCCTGAAAATACAGTTGTACACGTGCAACCACGGCCGCCTGTATAAACATTGCCTGATGCGTCGCCCGCTTGTCCAATGGGAAGGGTAGGGACGCTTAGTTCAGCCACTCCACCGCTATGTGGCGCGCGCCGGCGGACGCTCCGCCTTACGTCACTGCTCGCGAGTCGCGAACACTGCACCCACTTCTACAGCGTGTGTCTGTCAGTTTGCCTCGAAGGCGTAGGAGCGCCGCCTGGGGAACGCTAGATAAACTGTAAACCATTTTGCATAGTTTCTGAGAAGCGGCGCTGGCAGGCGGACATGAAAGCACGTTGGAAGGCTACGGAGCGGGAAAGGGTAGGAGAGAGAAACAGCAGAGTGGCTGTTTGTTCATTTTTTGCTCACGCGTTAGGCAATGTTTATACAGGCGGAGTTGGTGCAACAAACACACCCTAACTACTGACGTTGAATATACTCTGATTTAAATATTATAAGACGTAATTACTAGCAAAATAAAAACAAGGACAAGAGAAAGACCATTGGGCGGCGCTACGTTGACTGTATTTTCGACCCCTTTACTGTGATTTCCGTCAGAAATGTGGCGTCTGAGTTCTACGTATATTTTGTCGTAAGTGTAAGTGTTGTCCCCCTCAGTTACAATAAAATTTAGTTTTTTTAAGTGGTCACAGGTTTGGCCCAGCGGCAATTATCTATCCAGGGCAGGCGCGCTACCAACATACAGGTCCGACTATTTCGTTCACATTATCAGTTGGCATTTAAGGCGCTTTCCACTTCCTTTGGAGAAGATTATTCAACCTTGGAGGATTCCTCTGAAATGTTTGTCAGTTCGGCTATTAGTGCTGTCAAAATGTTCTATTTACGCAAAAGTAATAAAACATTTTCAAATATTTCTCAGTTATAATGAATGCTTGCATCACTATAAAAATTTGTGAAGGGGTGTAGAACCTGGTTTCTGCTAAATGACTTTATTTTCAAGTTTCCCAACTTGAGATTGTCCTTGACCACCTTAGGTAAATTTTCTCGACCAGAGTACTCATGCATTTTAGTGTTGGTAGAACCAATTTCCGGGAGAACTCAGCCTATTGATGTTCCACAATAGGACAAGCGTATGTACTACAAGAAAAATTTACTTTTGGGGGTTCACATAGCCTGGTTTTTTCAGAGTCGTAAGCTGTGCTTTATTTGTAGTTTTTTTCTCATTTGTAAAGTAATTAAAAAGGAGTGGATACTACTACTTCTTTTCTTTATTGGATACCAACAGATTCTTTTTTTTATACTTTCACCAAAGTTTCAACCTTCACTTCAAATACAAGTTGATGGCTAGTGGGTATGAATAACGATATTAAAAAGCTTCAGACAGAAATGATGGCAAGGAACGTAAGCTATTGAGGGAATCACTGCGGTCTTTATATTTGTGCATGTTGTGTTGTAAACGAAGTGATGTACTTCTATAATAAATGAACTACACTCAAACCTCGTGATAACGAAGGTATTCGTTATACTCTTTCGTTATATCCATTATTTCGTTATATCAATTATAACAGTTTACGGCACTGTATGCTCAGTTGGGTGCCCAAATGTAAGCATGCAAAGAAGGGAACCTCTCCTTGGCCCACTACACTACTACGCGACCATGCATGCGGCGGAAATTGAATGGGAGACATATTTTGCTTGCTAAACTCCCACGCTGCCCATGTTATTGTCCGCTATACATAGCTTGAAAAAAGTTCGTGATGCTCCTTTGTTTCGGACAAGGCAAGCGAAAGACTTCTTGAGCGGTGGCCACCGCGTCGATGCCGTTTTCGTCGGCGCCATGGGCGCCGAAGGAACGACGGAGACGCTCATCAGCATCGTGTGTCTGCGACGACGTTAGCACCTCGAACGTGTGTGCATGGGAGACTACGGCGTTTTCGCCATCGCTTGCGTCGGTTTTTCCGGTGACATCTGTGACCATAGCATCATCGGTCGGCTCCTCTCTAGTGATTACTTAGGCATCGGCGTTTACACAAACGCAAAAAAAAAAATCATTTGCCGAAATAACACCGGCGTCACCCACCACCCGGTCGCTCTGCCACACTCGCTGAGCGACGACGGTGGCTAGATAGACCGCGCGTACCATGGCTACCCATGGCAGCGAGGTCTACGCGGGAGTGTTAAAACAGCCGCGCCAAGTGTCAAACTCCGCGGAATAGTTCACGTACCCGGGTCGATTTTTTTTTGGTTGGGGTAAGAAGAGGGGAGAACAATATAGTTCGTTAAATCCGTTAACAGGTCAATTTTACTTCGTTACAACGAGGTTCCAAATGCATGGTTCTCTACGGCGATTTCAAGGAGAATTTTGTTTACTTCGTTTGATCCATGATTTCGTTATATCCCTTTATGTTATAACGAGGTTTGAATGTAGTATAGCATAAGTTAAAATGGTGGGGGCACTTTATTTCAGTATGCTTTGAATTTGTTCAAACAATTTTAGCAATCAAGCTTTCCCACACCGGACACCAACACTCGATTAGGCCGCCAGCGAACGAAGCCTCCTTCAGATGCGACAAGCTCCGTTTCAAATATCGGGTAAACATGACCGCTCGGATAGGCGAACGCTTAAATGCTTCACTAGGCGTCGCTCAGGCGGGGCCTTCAGTTCACGTAGTCTGGCGATCATGTCCATCTCATATTCACTGCTCTCACGCCAACATAGCGTGGGATATACTTTCCCTTTCCGGCACACATCACAAGCTACCTGGAAAAGAGGGCAGGCACGATTGATTTTCTTCAGGCTGCTTCTATTTATGCGGTACTTTTTCAATAGGGTGCATGCAGTGGCCACTGAGCCACACGATGTAGCCGATTCCATTTGTATCGTTGGAGAGGTGCGTGAGTAGTGCCGTGGACAAAGTGATTCGTTTCGCGCTAGCTCAGTGTCATTCCTGAGCGTCCGTTTTTATTATTTCTTGCATTTCCCCAAACGACTGTGGCTGGAGTTGCAAAAAATTGTCTACCAAAGCTTGCGACAATATTGTATGTAGTGATGCCATGTTCGACGAGGGCTCATGCTACAATGTCACCAAGGCCTGCTGCGCGCTTCTTATGGAGTGTGAGAGGCGTTGAGGAGCTTTCGCGGCAGTATTCTGATGCATTGAACAAGTGACTCTCCTCAACCTGGGCTTACAACGAAGTTAGGCGATTATGCAAACGGTCCGTGTTGAAGGGCTTGCGAGTTGTGTATGCATTATAATTGTGTGCCACCGTGGCGATTCGATCATTGTGGGCGATGAAGATAAGGCCGATGGTTTTCAATTACTTTCTTTCTTATGATGTACACTAAGGGGAAATAGGAAACACAACAAGCTCATGGAACTGGCTCGATAATTAGGGAATGGTTGAAAGTGAATAAATAGTTGCAAGCATAATTACTTTGGCCTTGTACAGCACGTTCACTGCAAAACACCCAAATTACCCAGGTTGATGCTGAGTGCCCCAATGGGTTTGCATAATCCGTAAAGTACACTGACTACAACGTAAACAGTGAAGAAAGATTCTCCTCCATTCCTGTTTTACCATCAAGTGTAATTTAGTGTAGAATTTGTGCAATTACAATCTATGTTTAATTGCAGTGTCCTGGCTACTTTACTTTAAACATTGTAAGAAGCAGTGGCTTAGCCAGAAATATTTTTGTGGTGCTATACCAAACTAGTATACTAAAATTATTCTTTTTATGTATTAGGTAATTGTCAATAATAAACGCTCATAATTTTTTTCTAGAGATAATTGCCTAATGTTACCTTGGGTTGCTTCTCTGAGCTCATTTTTAACGATCTACGCACAGTAGTATAAACGCACTAGATAAGTGCGAGGAAGAAATTATACAGGCGTAATAAAACGGCATAACATCAGTCAAAATCAACAGACCTAAGCTTCTAGCGAGAGAGTTTTGAGTATTAAGAAAATCTGCATGCTGAGAGAAGGTGTCAGATTGTTTTCAGATAGCTCAGATGGTGATGACCTGGATCCGTTGCTCCTACTTGTCTGCGCCCCAACGCTTATGTACATCAATGAGAGCATCTTCCTGGAATTTTTCATGTTATATCAGTCAGCGGCATCATCTTAGTGTTAAACCAAGGGTCCCCGCAAATTCTGAAATTAGCGCCAATTCTTTCATTGCTAGCGCTAGGGTGGGCATAATTGGGTTATAATTGCCATTGGCAACGCAGCCGTCATGTTGAGTCTGGAGGCGTTACAATTGTCATCTAGGCACTGCTAGGAGCGCAGAAACGGGAGGGGGATGAAGTGATACTATCATCCCGTGGCTTCTTTCCTGCGCACCGCCAGGTCCGCTGGTCGCGCCGCCTTCTAGGCCTCGCCGGTACCGGCGTGCAGCCATGCAGGCCTACGCCGCTCCGACTGTAAACAAGATATCCGAAATCGCATTTCCGCGCTTAATTCATGTTACGAAAATTCAAACATACGCGAGCCCGACCGGCGGCAAACAACGCTGATTTACAATACGAATTAGCAGAAGATGATAACAACTACTTTAGACGTAGTTGTACAGTTATTTGCATCACTCCGGCCCTATTGTTAAGCTTGACTTCACTATATAGATGGTATTCACTAAAACGTTTAGCCGTCGATTTCTCCGCTTAGGAACACTGGAAACCGCCATGTCTGTGCCCCTTCGGCACAGACATGGCGTGGTTGTGCAACTGAGACCGCACCTCGCACAAGGAAAAAACTTGGGCCCGCGTCGTCTGCCCAGTTTCAACCCCTTTCTCGGCGGTGCTGTCAACCCATATAATATTTGTCGTTCCCACATCCCGTGGTGGTGCTCTCTTTGTCATCGAGAACTTCGCATCACCGGAGAATGAAACCCCTGCTGTGAACGAAAGCGAGATAACGCGCAAGATGCCGAACCTGTAGTAGCCTGTGACCACGGCTGTCTACACAAGTTCCTTTAATGCGTGGTTGAGTGCAAAAACCAAATAATGGTTTTAAAGAAATGTTTCATGCGCACACTGATTTATATGATGTATTTTTGTATCCTGTATTTGTTGACGTGTATTTTGGTATACTGCTCTATGTTTTCTCGCGATACGTTTGTTGGAGTCCTGTTTTGTGTTTTTCACTGTTTTGGAAAATGAGCATGTATTTGAGGTGTTTTCAAAGCGATAAATTAGGCATCTCCTTTCTTTAAGGTGCTGTTTTTGTGTTTGCAAGGGAAATGCGCCTGTCTTTCGCATTGCGAAATCGATTGTTTCTGGCATAATACGCACCAATTCACTACATCTGTACAGTGTTGGTTGCTTTTTTTTTCTCGTAGACATTCTCGTATGCTTTACTTGTATGTATCACGCGCATGGTTCCGTTTTTTAAGGCAAATTCGCCTACATTTTTCGCATTTTCTGACGCTATATTTTGTTCAAGTATTACACGTTTCATTTCATCTCACATGTACAGTGAAGATTCTTATTGTACTACATCTGTTTATTTCACGCGTATGATCCGGAATATTTTTATGAAAGTGTAACGGCTGCTGCAATGTGTTCGGAGACGGGGCCTGCGGCGTTGTCAAGCTGGCATCACGCCAGCTTTTTCTGCAGGTCTCCTGCATCATGTATCCTTGATGCCAAATAAAGTAATTATTATTATTATTCTTGATTGATTGATTGATTGATTATTATTATTATTGTGAAATCAGAGACTTGGGAGTTTTGTTTGACTCTAAGCTCACATTTACACCTTATACTAATGAGATTACCCGTCGTGCTTTGCGAACACTAGGTGCAACATGTCGTGTCTCCAGAAAATTCAACTATCCAGACACATTTCTTCAGCTCTATACCTCAATGTGTCGCCCTCTATTGGAATACGCATCCGTGGTCTGGAATGCAACCTGTCGGTCCAACGCGGCCGCCATTGAGAGAGTGCAAACTAAATTTCTCTCAATACTAAAACATAGGTACGCTACTGCGAAGGCTAAAGATTATCCTGGTGTTGATGCCGCCAGCTTGATTGTAATGGAGCCAGGCTTGTAATGGAGCCGGAGGGCCAAGGCTGACCTTTTATTCTTGTACGAACAGGTCCACAGCCTCATTGATTGTACAGAGTTGTTGGGTGCCATAAATTTGAGAACCCCGACACAACACCAGGGCACCTACACCGTTTCATGTCCCCGCCCGTGTCAAGAGTCCCGTGGGACGCATTCAGCACCTATACAATATGCACGCAGAAAGTTTGGACGTATTCCATCGTCCCTTTCCAGCTTTTTGTAAGGAACTGCGTGCTTGACAAACCAGGAGTAGTTTGCTTGCCCTAGTATGTAACTTCAACTCACACACTTTATGCTACCGGGGTTAGGTTTATCTATGTATGTATGCTAACTGTTTCGATGATTCACTTGTGTATGTAAGTTTTATGCCTTCATTGTGGCGTGAAGTTTAGCTAATATCTTTTTCCGGTTTACATGTTTCAGTGTACAGAGTTTTAATCATGTCTTGTTGTCTTATACTTGCCTTGTTTGCATATGTGCGGGGGTCGTGTGCGTGTGTCGGCGTGTCTGTATCTCAAAGTGCCTCATTCTCGTTCAGACTAAGCAATGCTATTTTCTATATTTTTCTGAGATATGCACTTTTTTTTCGCACCAGCACATCGTTCCTGGACACACTATTAAACAATTAATTGGTTGATTCATTCGTCATTTTTATTATCTCTGCGATTTGTTGGTCTGATCATTTATGTCTATTCTCCTGCCATTGTTTTTTCGGTATTTTTCTGTCAAACGTGTTGCTATGTTTGTTGTGTGTCTCGACAAAATGGGACATAGCAAAGGCATCGCTCGTTTTACGCTACTACTTTATTGCAGTATAACTTTTCAGAAATCTAAACTCTCGTTTTTTATGTACACTCTGTCTCTATCATATGCACTGTGTATTTTGTTGTATATTTCCTTTTCTCAAGTGCCTTGAAATTTTCCCGCTAGCCGAGGGCCATAGCTTGCAACACGGGTTTTTTTTTTTGTTTTTTTTTCTGAATTTCTGTAAGTATTTTTACTTTATTTTTTCTGTCATATCAAGGATTTTGTGTGTTGTGCCGTGCTGTTCTACGTTTCTTTTTTTAAATGTTTTGTATTGGTGTGCCAGCACCAAAAATTTAGGGTTGTTCCGGGGCACCGAAAAAAAAGGTTGATTGATTGATTATTCTTTGATTACTATTATTATTATTATTTTATTATTTTTTTTCCCTTGAATACGGGTCGGTTGTCTGGAAGGGAACTTGCAAGTCCAATAGTGACCGTATCGAAAGGGTTAAAAATTAAGTTCCTTTCTATCTTTGCACCGCTTCCGTCATGTGCAAGACGACGCAAACGGCACCAGTCTCTTCTGAAAAGCATTCCTTCCCTTCGGTGTCGACGAATGCGAGCTGATATTATCTTTCTTTATAACTTCTTCATGGTAATATTTTGTGTGACGTTTTGGGTTTACACTTATCAATGTCAATTTCCCAAAATAAACTTTTCAGAAAATTTCCACCCTTTCAGACCAGTTGCTTTAAATAGCCGACGCTCGTCCATCTCCCCGAATACAATGTGCATATAATGAATATTCCGTTCGGCTTGATATTTTCCAAAAGCCCCTTTTTTATTTTTGTTCTCAAATGATTTAAAAACTGTTGTAGTTTAAAGGGTCCTTTATGTCTTTCCAAATTTATGTACCCTATGTTTTTTTGTGCAAACTGTTTTTGGGGTTTTTCCCTTTTTCCCCCTTTTTTTCTTTTTTTGTGTTGTTTTGAATATTTGTACGTTTTAGTGTAAGTGTTGGTAATGCTAAAGCTTTTTTCCCCCTTTTTTTTTTGGGAAACTTCCTATATGTTGTTAAAAACCTTTGGGTTAATACGTATACTCTATGTCATTTTGATTAAATATTTGTTTTTATAGTTCCTTTTTTTCACATCTACTGAACTTTTCCGCTGGCCGAGTGGCATGGCTTGCAACACTAAGCCTGCCTTTTCTTTTTGACTTTCTGTTCTTTTTTTTCCTTTTTTGCTTTCTAAATTTTTTTGTAACTATTTTTACTTTATTGTTTATGAAATACATATATTTTTTGTGTGTTGTCTTGTTTTAAATTTTGTAGTGTTTTTTTTTGTATGGTGTACCAGTCCCCAGACCCTGGGGTTTGGGTTCCTGGGCCCCCGAAAAAAAGGGTTTGATTGTTTGGGTTTTTTGTTTGATTGATTATTGATTATTATTAATTATTTTTAAATTATTAGATTATTTTTATTATTTTTAAATTATTTTTATTTATAGTGATTGAAAAAGGGCCCAAAGCCACGTGTCTCCGAACTCCCCCGCTATAATTTTGCTGCAGGTGACTACATTAGTTTTTACCAGTACTTGTCGAATTTTGATTGGTCGGCAATCCTCGCGTCAAATGACCCAAATTTTCAGGCCAGCGAAAAAACCCAAAAGGTACTGCAAGAAGGTATGCGCAGATATATCCCAACTAAAGAAACCCAAAATCTTCGAAGTACCCTTTTCTGGTTTTTCGAGTGAACTTCGGTCGGCGCTAAAAGGCAAAGAGCGTCCCCCACAGGAAAGCTCAAAAGAAGGGGGAGACAAAATGGAAGTTAAATTTAAAGAATACCGGTCATTTTTTGAAAAAAACTGCATGATCGTGATCGGGCTGCATACATTACGTCCATAGAAAGCAATTTTAAAAAGGAACCCCAAAGATTTATGGAAATATGTCCGCAGTAGATCACCCCAGCATAACACTGAATGCATTATTCTTTTTTAACTCCGATGGAGTAATCATCGATGACCTCCCTGCCGCGTTCGCTCAGCAGTTTAAAACGGTGTATAGGGATACCTGCGACGTTCCGTCAGCTCCGATGTCCTATTGTCGCGGTACGGCAGCGAGCACGGCATTTGTAGGGGGGGAAATCGTGATGAAAACCCTACGGGACGCGAAGCCCTCGCTAGCCTGTGGCCCAGATGGCATTCCCATGGCTCTACTCAAGGCTTTCAGTCCTATCCTTGCTCCAGTGCTTGTATGGTGTTTAACAACTGTATTAGTACTGGCACGTTTCCTAACTGTTGGAAAATTGCTAAAGTTGTACCTGTACACAAATCCGGGTCAAAAACAGATGAAAAAAATTATAGACCGATTTCCCTCCTGTCATTGCTTCTAAAATTTTTGAATCTATAATTCATTCCCTCTTACATCCAGAGTAAGATATGAAATTATTACAAATAAACAGGGTTTTTTTATACGTGGCCGCTCGACCACTAAAAACCTTAGTTTCTTTTATGGCATGCGTAAAAGGCAGTGGAAGACCGAGGCCAACTTGACGTGGTATACTGTGACCTTAGCAAGGCGTTCGATGTGGTTTCCCATTCATTGTTGTGTGAAAACTTTCCCACCTTGACATTCCTGATCCGTTGCTGGATCTGCTTCGTGACTACCTTACCAGTCGTCACTGCTACGTTCACTGTAACGGGCAACACTCCGGAACGTACTCAGCCACCAGGGGGGTTTTTGGTTTTCACTGTTTGTCAACGATGTTTCGACAACAATTCAGTACTCATCGTTTTTTCCTATACGCAGACGATATAAAAATATTCAAAGTGATTGGCAACATCTCAGACTATGCACAACTGCAATGTGATATCGCCGCGTTTTCGGACTGGTGCAACAGAAATAAGTTGATACTCAAAGTGCAAAAACCAAAGTGGTGTCGTATACCCGTAAAACGGGTGATATCAATTTCACCTATCGATAAGTGAAGAAGATCTGAATCGGGTATGTAAATCAGAGACTTGGGAGTTTTGTTTGACTCTAAGCTCAAATTTACAGCCCATACTAAAGAGATTACCCGTCTGCTTTGGGGGAACACTAGGTGCAACATGTCGTGTCTCCAGAGAATTCAACTATCCAGACACATTTCTTCAGCTCTTTCCTCAATGTGTCGCCCTCTATTGGAATACGCATCCGTGGTCTGGAATGCAACGTGTCGGTCCAACGCGGCGGCCATTGAGAGAGTGCAAACTAAATTTCTCTCAATACTAAAACATAGGTACGCTACTGCGAAGGCTAAAGATGATCCTGGTGTTGATGCCCCCGCTTGCTTGTAATGGACCCACTACACAGTCGGAGGGCCAAGGCTGACCTTTTATTCTTGTACAAACTGGTCCACAGCCTCATTGATTGTACAGAGTTGCTGGGTGCCATAAATTTTAGAACCCCGACAGGCAACACCAGGGCACCTAGACCGTTTCATGTCTCTACCCGCGTCAAGAGTCCCATGGGACGCATTCAGCACCTATACAATATGCACGCAGAAAGTTTGGACGTATTCCATCGTTCCCCTTTTCCCGTTTTTTTTAAGAAACTGCGTCGCTTGACAAACCAGGAGTAGTTTGCTTGCCCTAGTATGTAACGTCCATTCACACACTTTATGCTGCCGGGGTTAGGGTTTAAATATGTATGTATGCTAATTGTTTCGATATTCCCTTGTGTATCTAAGTTTTATGCCTTCATTGTGGCGTGATCTTTAGTTAATATTTTTTTTCCCGGGTTTTCATGTTTCAGTTACAGAGTTTTAATCATGCCTTTTTTTTTGTATTACACTTGTAGTCTCCATAGCAGTCAGCAGTGTCTTATTGCTATGCAGTGATTGCAATGCCTTGTTTGCATATGTGCTCGGGTCATGTGCGTGTGTCGGCGTGTGTGTATCTGAAAGTGTCTCATTCTCGTTCAGACTATACAATGCTATTTTCTACATTTTTTCCCCCATATGCACTTTTTTTTTTCTTTCCGCACCCCCTCACATTGTTCCTTGACACACTAATAAACCCAAATTTAAATTTGGGTTTTTTTCTTCATCATTTTTATTATCTCTGCGATTTGTTGGTCTGATCATTTATGTCTATACTCCTACCATTTTTTTTTTCGCTATTGTTCTGTCAAACTTGTTGCTCTGTTTTTCTGTGTGTCTCGACAAGCTGGGACATCGCAAAGGCATCGCTCGTTTTAGGGTAATACTTTATTGCAGTGTGACTTTTCAAAAATCAAAACTCTCGTTTTATATGTACACTCTGTCTCCATCATGTGCACTGTGTATTTTTTCGTATATTTTCCCTTTTTTTAAGTGCCTTGAAACTTTCGCTGGCCGAGTGCCATAGCTTGCAATGCTGTTTTTTTGTTTGTTTTTCTGTCATATCGGGGATTTTGTGTGTTGTGCCGTGCTATCTTACGTTTCTTTTAATAATGTGTTGTATATGGTGTGCCAGCACCAAGACCTTTGGGTTGTTCCTGGGCACCGAAAATAAAGGTTGATTGATTTATTATTATTATTATTTTTAAATTAATATTTTTATTAAAATTATTATTATTATTATCATCATCATCATATACGACGGTAGAGCGGCAGAGCTGGTGCATGCGAAGCGGTTCCCGAGCATGCGTTGGCGTAATCACTCGTGTGTACACTCATTTGTACTCACTTTTACTGAAACACGTGAGCCAGTACGATGATGAGTGAGTACACCCCAACATTTAAAAATTGGGTGCGATGGCAAGTACGTACAGACATGAGTGAAGTATTCTTGAGTACCGCACTCATGATCATCAGTACTTACGAGTAGAGTAGTAATCATACTCATGAATACAATGCTTATGAATATGAGTATTACTCATATTCATATGCATTACTTATACTCATGATTTATGTACTCACGAGTAGAGGTCGTAACTTTAGGCACAAAAAAAAAAGGTTTTAGGCGCCTATATTAGGCACTGATTTGTGCCATTTAGGCATATAGAGGCACCAAATACTCCCGTTTAGGCATGTATAGGCTTAATTACTTTTTGCTTCAGAAGCATATTTTAGCACCAATTATTGACTTTCTGTGAAACCGCGGACGCATATTGTGCTGCGGGAAAGTAATTTTATTTTCTTCCATAAAATAAGCAGCAAAAGAGCTATTATTTTAAAATGTATGAGATATTCACGGTGCTTCAACACCAAAAGACATGATTGAAAGCCATGAAAAGCAAAACGAATCTCAATGATTTGCTGCATGAAGTTGTACCCCCTTTCAGTCAATAATTGTGCGGGAAAAACAACGCTCAACGTCCACTGAAGTTGGGGAAGTTCTTGTACTTGGGGCGCTCCATGATCTAATTCCAATGGGAATATCACAATCTTTGCTAGTAGGAACATCCTGCTGTTACTTTAGCACGTGGAATCCAGGGCAGTGAAGTGAAGAATACTTTATTTATCGACGGCAACAGACGATCGGCGGCCACAATCCAGAAATTTTTTGTCAGGCAGATTTAATCAACCGGTCCTTCGGGGATGGTGGCGGATCTGTCCTGGACCTCCCAGATGAACTCAGCATTCTTAGACAGAGCGGGGCCAAATATCTCAGCTGCTGAAATGCTTTCCGCTAAGAATGCGAAATAAGCACACGAATGCGCCCTGTCACGTTAAAGTGTAGCGTGGGGCAAATACTTTGGGCTGCGACGCATTTGTCCATTGCAAAGCTGGTGATAAAACCGGAGTGTTCGTGGTATAGTTTTCCGCCCTTAGCCGAGTTGTTTAAGGGGTAACGACAAGCTCTGGTTGAAGAGGCACAATCGGTAACTGGTGCCTGAAGGCCCAACTGCGCTTGGAAGAACAATTCCGCGTGGCTGTCGAACGCGAGATTACTTGGTGCAAGGAGGCTGCGAGGGGGCCCTCCGTTGCGTCTGAATTACGAGGTACACGTTTTGGCCAAAACTGGCTTAGGTCAGAAGGATTCGTTGACGGAGCAGAACGAGCTCCTCTGCTCTTCACAACACAGATACATCCCATGGCTAGTACAGGGAAGTGCAATACTTCTGTAGAAATTACTGAGCTATTCTGTTCTGCAGAAGCGGATGACGTTTAATAAACTTGTTATAGAGATTGCTCAAAAAAAACCTATAAACATTTTATCAACATTTTATAGAATATTTGTATTGAGTTTCCATTACAAATGGCCACCGCGTTTTAAATTTTAAAAGTCTATAGAGCCAAGTCAATAGACCTTATCGCTTCTGAATATAGTTTCCTATGCGTTTCTTATAGGGATTTTATTAAAAAATGCAATAAGTTTCTATGCAATTCTTACTGAGCATAGTCGCAAGAGCCTGTTGCGTCTGTGAGTCAGGTTTGAATATAGTTTCTGACGGATTTTGGTTAAATTTACGGCAGAAGTTTTTTAAAAATTGTTATTGAATATATTCGTAACATCCTGTTTCGTGTGAATAAACTCTGAATAAACTTTTGATGAGTTTTTATTAAATTTGCCTGAATCGGCTTTCTTAAATTATTATTGAGTATCGTCGTAACATCCTGTTGCGAGTCAGTCCGCTTTGAATACAGTTTCTGACGAGTTTCTATTAAATTTATCTCAATTATATTTCTGTAAAATTCTTATTGTGCCCAATCATCACAACCTGTTGCATATGAGCTAGGTCTGAACAGAATGTCTGATGAGTTTTTATTAAATTTATCTTATAAGCTTTCTATAAAATTCTTATTGAGTGTAGTCGTAATATCCTGTTGCCTGCGAGTCAGGTTTTCTGGCAAGTTCTAAAGAGGAGCTTTGTAGGGGCTCGGACTGTCCGGGGGTAATGTCCGTCACCCCGGGCACCACAGCGCCAAGTGCTCTCAAGACGAAGTGATGGTACGTCTATCTCGCGAACTCTCTTGATGCGGGGGGGCCGGCAGTGCAATAGCACCCCACATATATGCACGATAAACTACCAGACCTCCGTGGGTGGGCTATAGAAACGCAATACAGAGTCTATTGAAACTCAACATAATGAAGGCAAAAGATGCTTGCTGCGTGTTCGTAATAAGAGTTTATTGCCTGTCTAATGACCACAGTCCACACATAAGGAGTTCGATCGCCCCCAGAGAAAGGCAATACAGAGTCTGTTGAAACTCAATATAGTGAAGGCAACAAAATGCTTGTTGCATTTTTGCCATAAAATGTTATGTTTATTGATTCTATATTGGCTGCACTGTTTAGGAA
Organism: Haemaphysalis longicornis; assembly: GCA_013339765.2. Classification (NCBI taxonomy): domain Eukaryota; kingdom Metazoa; phylum Arthropoda; class Arachnida; order Ixodida; family Ixodidae; genus Haemaphysalis; species Haemaphysalis longicornis. The sequence goes on from CM023453.1 coordinate 126,406,202, forward strand.
GGTTCCCGGGCCTCCCACAGAAGCGACGAAATGGAGAGAATTGTGTCCCGTCATAGAGGTGAAGACTGGTGATGTGTGGGAAGGTGTTAATCCGCAGTGCACGGAATAATCTTTCCTGGTTATTCGCTAGCGATTTGTGCGGGAAGGAATACGTGATGGAGGCGAAAAGCAAAAAACGCCCGTGTGTACGCGATTTCGGCGCACGTTAAAGATCCCAGGTGGTCAAAATAAATCCGGAGCCCTCCAATACGGCGCGCCTCATCGCCTGCGTTGCGTCGGCGCGTTAAACCTACAATCAATCAAATCAAGGAATACGTTCTACGGGAGAGCCTATAGTGCTAATTAATTTCCTGGTATGTATACAGGATGCATGCGCTCGGGCTCGGCTTCATCAGCGCTGGCTAAGCGGGTCAAATGTCCAGCCACGAGGTTGGTGATCTTGTCTGCCGGCGATGCCAGTATCAGCTGGTGCCCATGCAATCCTGGCTGGTCTCGTTGGTGGTCTCTGCTTGTTCATTCGAAGTGTTGTAACATGCAATAGACTGTTGGCAAAGTTGCGCCACGCCTGATAAGAGTCTGTTATTAGACTTTTGGCGGCCCTTTGGCTAAGCGCACGTGCTATCGCCTTTTCCTCAGCTTGAAGGGGCTGTGTTCGGGGGTTGAGATGCTACACCTGTGGAAGGTTTCAGAACGGTAGCACGAAGAAAGAGAAGGTATCGGAGAATGTTATCGGGTGTCTTTCGCATCAAACCATTTGATCGTTCCTTTTTTTTTCTTTCAGTTCAGTTGCTTCCTAGTCTTACCTCATATATATACACTTTTTGAGAACCTTTTGGTGAATAAAAGGGCATGCATTAGGCAATTAGTTTTTAACTCCATTGCGAGATGTAAATGTTACGCGAGAAATAACATAAGAGCGTAATACAAAAAGGCCTTTTATAGCATTCAGGTGGTCGCACATAACTTTCCGGCTATTTTGTGCGTAACAAAATTTCCTGATTGGTCAAGAAAGAGAACGCTGCAAAATTTACAAATGCCAAGGACCCCAAATCTTTTCATCTTTGGGCCAACCCCCTAATCCGCCTTAAAGGGACACTGAAGTGAATTTGTCAAGCTCCCGTTTTTGCTTGCACTGCGTAGACTGGGTCAAATTAGCACACTTTTCATCGTTTATCCGGTTGACAAATCGGTAATTATTTTACAAAGCGCGAAAGAAGAAAAACTACCATGCGCGGTTTGCGGCGGCCGCACCAACTAAGGCTGTGACGTTGAGGGAGGGCGCGCCGTGATTGGACGATGCCCAAGGTTAGCAATCACACAAGTTTCGGTTTCGGTTTCGGTTCTGCAAAACATAACCAATGGCTTTGTTGGATGGGCATTTCTCAATTTTCTCATTTATCATCGTACCGCGCTTCTCCATGTTGTCGGCTGTAAAATGCACAAGATAAGCCTCCCAGGACGGCTTGTAATCGTAGCATTCACTAGCCGGGGACCTACGCAGTGCATGAACGCCCTCCGCGTACCCGCAGACGCCCAAATGTCATGCGCTTTTCCCCCATTTTTGGAGCTTGCCTCCCTCATGCCTGTATCGTAAAAAGCGTGTTCTCACCAGGCCAAGGGTCTGTATTCTGGCCTGTGCCCACTCCCCGCAAGCAGTCGGTGCTTATGGCAACAGCACGCCAACGAGAACTCGCTAGCGCGCCAGTGCCAGCCTGCGCGCGTTTTGTGAACTAGTTCGTGTAGCCATGAACGTTGGGGCCCCCAAAAAAAGGTGAACTCAATATAGAAAACATCGGCGGAAAACAAAAAAGTTAACTTACAAAAAAAAAAAAAAAGCACGTACCCGCGGGGATTCGAACTCGTGACTCGCAAAACACTTGCGGTGAAATCCTAGCGCCCCAGACAGCTAGGCCACGGAGCGGGACGCGAATGTCTTACTAATATAGCGTATATATTGTACAATCGGTTTACACTTTTATTTAGTTTTGGCATTTCAAGCCGCTTAGGTGACTATTTGTTGTACTGCGATCGTGCAGTAAGCGTCGCCCGAGTTCCACAGTAGCTCACGTCTAGCAATTGCATTTCGTAGAGGGAAAAAGCGTTCGCAGATGCGTAGTCGTGCTGCTAACCGCTGTGCTTGTTCGCCCAGCGCAAAGAAGTGCTTCCCGCGCCCTAGTTTTACGCTGTACGGTAAAAATATCAGTTGATTTTATTTCCTTAGTACCTATATTGACTTCGCTGACTCTTCTCCCGCCTTCAAGGGCCTTATATTTTCCTACTGGCGTACCAGTCAGCGAAGCGTCGCATGTGCAGCGCTTGTGTGAAGCGACCTTGACTTGGAGCTAGATACAGTGTACAAACAAACCAAGTAAAGAAAGGCACATTCTTCCATTCACAAACATGTCCTGGCTTCGTTTCAACTAAGCGAACGAATGCGACCAAGCAATTTTTTTTTTAAACCCCCTTGATTGCGACGACCCGCCGGCGGCCGGCGGACGAGACGCTGGGCCGACTGAATCTGTCGGCCGGGGAGCCGTGCAGTAGCGCAGCCGTGGCGCAGCCAATTGCCAGCTCATCCCCTCCTGACGTCACACGAAAACGCCTCAGAAAATGGGCGAGCGTAAAGAGAGGAGGACAGCGTTTTCGAATTAGTTTTTCTACTAAATAAAATCGCGTAAACGCGCCTAGAGTGGTCGAAAAAATGGCCTGGGACTCCGGACTACAATTTGCGCTAGTAATCCCGCAAAGTTTACATATCACTTCAGTGTCCCTTTAACTGACCCGCTAATTCCCTAATCCATATTAATCAACACCGCAGTCCCACTAATTCACATTAGTTCATTCACTCATCTCACTAACCACCCTAGTCTACCCGCTAATCCGCGTTAATCGACTTAAATCCATGCATCGAAATGCTATCGCATTTACTTTAAAAGTAAAAATGAGAAGGCCCCAATTTTTTTCGATTCTCATGTTCTCCTGTGGCAGTAACCAGAGGACACAACGGCAATACAAGAAAAAGTGATGGTGACGTAGAGAACTGTGAGTGTTTGTGTCACAGTGCTGTTTTTATATAAGTGCCCACTCAAAATAAAATAAGTGGAAGATACGGATTTATTGTTGATGGTGTCCCTGAAGGCCTTCGCAAGCGGACACGGATGCATTCGAATTAACAACATGAAAACTTCACACGATTTTAAACACACTGCAGATAGAAACCATAAAGAATACCCCATGATATGTTGCCACGGAATATGCGTTGCAACTTAAGTTATTGTAAATGCAAAAAGATAATTGGGGAGATGGGCTATACCTAAAGCAAACTAATAGTGTATACGGGCTTTTACATTAAATTTAGGGTAAAAATAAGATGAGAACCTTATGGGCCTTGGGAACTGCAGACTATGCAAAATATTGCGTGTGCCGTCTGGCGAATGGTAAAAATATTTTCGGATGCAAGGTAGGGTACCGGGATGGAAAACTAGAAATTACAGTTTTGAGGCCCCGGAACCGGTTCGGAACGGTTCCTTCAATTCGTTCCGGTTCGGGTTCAGTTCCAAAATGGCGGAAAAAATACGGTTCCGGTTCAGTTCCGGTTCCGGGCAAAAATTCGGGTTCGGTTCCGGTTTTCGGTTCGGTTCCGGCTCCGGTTCGACACCCTGTATGCAGTGATTGCAATGCCTTGTTTGCATATGTGCTCGGGTCATGTGCGTGTGTCGGCGTGTGTGTATCTGAAAGTGTCTCATTCTCGTTCAGACTATACAATGCTATTTTCTACATTTTTCCTAGATATGCACTTTTCTTTCTTTCCGCACCATCACATTGTTCCTTGACACACTAATAAACAATTAATTGGTTGTTTCATTCATCATTTTTATTATCTCTGCGATTTGTTGGTCTGATAATTTATGTCTATACTCCTACCATTGTTTTTTTCGCTATTGTTCTGTCAAACTTGTTGCTCTGTTTGCTGTGTGTCTCGACAAGCTGGGACATCGCAAAGGCATCGCTCGTTTTAGGGTAATACTTTATTGCAGTGTGACTTTTCAAAAATCAAAACTCTCGTTTTATATGTACACTCTGTCTCCATCATGTGCACTGTGTATTTTGTCGTATATTTTCTTTTTTCAAGTGCCTTGAAACTTTCGCTGGCCGAGTGCCATAGCTTGCAATGCTGTTTTTTTGTTTGTTTTTCTGTCATATCGGGGATTTTGTGTGTTGTGCCGTGCTATCTTACGTTTCTTTTAATAATGTGTTGTATATGGTGTGCCAGCACCAAGACATTAGGGTTGTTCCTGGGCACCGAAAATAAAGGTTGATTGATTTATTATTATTATTATTATTAATATTATTATTAATATTATTATTATTATTATCATCATCATATACGACGGTAGAGCGGCAGAGCTGGTGCATGCGAAGCGGTTCCCGAGCATGCGTTGGCGTAATCACTCGTGTGTACACTCATTTGTACTCACTTTTACTGAAACACGTGAGCCAGTACGATGATGAGTGAGTACACCCCAACATTTAAAAATTGGGTGCGATGGCAAGTACGTACAGACATGAGTGAAGTATTCTTGAGTACCGCACTCATGATCATCAGTACTTACGAGTAGAGTAGTAATCATACTCATGAATACAATGCTTATGAATATGAGTATTACTCATATTCATATGCATTACTTATACTCATGATTTATGTACTCACGAGTAGAGGTCGTAACTTTAGGCACAAAAAGTCAGGTTTTAGGCGCCTATATTAGGCACTGATTTGTGCCATTTAGGCATATAGAGGCACCAAATACTCCCGTTTAGGCATGTATAGGCTTAATTACTTTTTGCTTCAGAAGCATATTTTAGCACCAATTATTGACTTTCTGTGAAACCGCGGACGCATATTGTGCTGCGGGAAAGTAATTTTATTTTCTTCCATAAAATAAGCAGCAAAAGAGCTATTATTTTAAAATGTATGAGATATTCACGGTGCTTCAACACCAAAAGACATGATTGAAAGCCATGAAAAGCAAAACGAATCTCAATGATTTGCTGCATGAAGTTGTACCCCCTTTCAGTCAATAATTGGGCGGGAAAAACAACGCTCAACGTCCACTGATGTTGGGGGAAGGTTCTTGTACTTGGGGGCGCTCCATGATCTAATTCCAATGGGAATATCACAATCTTTGCTAGTAGGAACATCCTGCTGTTACTTTAGCACGTGGAATCCAGGGCAGTGAAGTGAAGAATACTTTATTTATCGACGGCAACAGACGATCGGCGGCCACAATCCAGAAATTTTTTGTCAGGCAGATTTAATCAACCGGTCCTTCGGGGATGGTGGTGGATCTGTCCTGGACATCCCAGATGAACTCAGCATTCTTAGACAGAGCGGCGACAAATATCTCAGCTGCTGAAATGCGTTCCGCTAAGAATGCGAAATAAGCACACGAATGCGCCCTGTCACGTTAAAGTGTAGCGTGGGGCAAATACTTTGGGCTGCGACGCATTTGTCCATTGCAAAGCTGGTGATAAAACCGGAGTGTTCGTGGTATAGTTTTCCGCCCTTAGCCGAGTTGTTTAAGGGGTAACGACAAGCTCTGGTTGAAGAGGCACAATCGGTAACTGGTGCCTGAAGGCCCAACTGCGCTTGGAAGAACAATTCCGCGTGGCTGTCGAACGCGAGATTACTTGGTGCAAGGAGGCTGCGAGGGGGCCCTCCGTTGCGTCTGAATTACGAGGTACACGTTTTGGCCAAAACTGGCTTAGGTCAGAAGGATTCGTTGACGGAGCAGAACGAGCTCCTCTGCTCTTCACAACACAGATACATCCCATGGCTAGTACAGGGAAGTGCAATACTTCTGTAGAAATTACTGAGCTATTCTGTTCTGCAGAAGCGGATGACTTGTGGAGCTGCACGAATAACACAATTCACTAACTGTGCGCTCTATACCAATTATCAACCTTCGACAGCACGCAAGATTCCTTGGAACTAATTCCCTTAATGCGAGATTCCCAGATGCCCTTAAAGATTACCCGGCCGCGGCAGATGATGGGTGTCACGACTATACTACTTGTAATGTGCTGAGATCCCCATTCCTAAGCTCCGTTTTTTGTTCCTTTTTCGTGCTGCCCGTATTGCATCGGGCCAGCCGGCGGTGTACGTGTGATCGGCGGCTGACAGAGCACGTGTTCGTGACATCACCCTAAAACTTAGGGGTTTTAGACCTGCACGTGGTTTCCCGCCGAAGGCGTCTTTGAGCTCGAGCGGCATGTATGCGGCTGCGCAGCGTTCATTTTTTGTTTGCTGCCTTTTTATTCCGTTAGCAATAGATATGGCACGTGGGCATAAGATTTCCCTGTTGGTCCGTGGACACAGCACACCAGAATGACATAGGACGAAAGAGTTTGCGCGGACCGGGGTGACGTTGGTGAGCTTCCCTGCGGTGTCGCTGCGCACGGCTTTCTGGCGGCTCGGCCGAGATTGCGAGTTCGAGGTGGTGGCGGCTTGGGCACGGTTTGAGCTTCTCGGCGTGTTTGGCACGACGGGCGGAGTTTTCTCGCAAACGGTGTGATACAAACGCCCCGTTGCGTGCTTGTGAAGCGAGCCCGCAACACAAAAAAAGCATCTTAGGACGCCAAAAATCCCATATAGTCAAAAAAGGCACGAAAAAGCTCATATAGTCAAAATAGGCACTATAGGCACAATAAACTATTGCTTAAAATGCTCCCCTTCCCTTAGTTCACGCTTATATGTTAAATAGGTTTGATACGGACTGAAGCAAAAAATAGGCATTTTGCCTAAAGTTCCGGTCTCTACTCACGAGTATGGGTGGTTAGGAGTAAATTACTCACGAATAATATACTCGCAAGTGATTTACTCATGAGTAGTTTGATCTCCAGTACAGCACTCGCGAGGGCATGCAGTATCGAGTACAACCACTCGTGAGCAAAGCAGTGCAAGTGAGTTTGATCGTGTACTAGAGTCGGCATGCGCGTGTAGAGTTCCATAAATTTAGTGGCGCGGGTGTGCCGCGTAACTATCAAAGATTGTATGACCGGACAAGGAAACGGCAGCTCTAACCGTGTTTTATTAGACGGTGTCTCCGTTCTTTGGCAGTCGCCTGTTACAGTGTTGCACGGTGAAATAAATAAAAAGAGGGGGGTGATGGCAGGGCGGGCAACGTGACTTCCGGTGATCTGCTCCTACGGCACGTCTTCATTGCGGCCGTTGTTTTCGTTCACAAATACTCTGCTTAGAACAGCGTGAGTGGCTCCGTTGCCCTTGCTCCGTTTGAATGAGACAGGGAAGATGCGCGGGAGACGGCTAACCATGCATGCACTACGAGCCCTAAAGGCACTCTTTCTCATCTTTTCAGCAGCTTTTCTAGAAGCGCGTCGTGTAGTCGTTTTGTGAGTTGAACCACTCATGTAAATGGTCGCTATTAACTTAAAGGCCAACTGCAATGAAATTTTCGGCTCCTGAAATGCACTATTTTCCCGTAGTATAACCTTAAAAGTTGCTAACTGCAAAATTTGGAGGCCCAAATATGCTTCGCTGCATCGTAAACGAAGATTAAAAACGCCCTTTTCAAACCGAAACTGGGGAAAAAGGGTGGCCATTACGGCCGGCCGGAAGTGACGTTACACTCAGGAATCGAGTGGGCGCAGCCGGCGGGTTTTCCCACAGCTCCCTGTGAGAAGCCGGCGCGCATACGATGTGTTTCGGGTCGTCTGTTGCTTCAGACATTTAAAACATGCGCGAACAGGGGTTCGGAAGTTCGTGCAACAAATATTGCTTTGCTGTGCGCTACTGAGACTGCAACTGCTTAGTCGTCCGGTAAAACGAAAACACAGGCATCGCGAGACGTCGTTTGCGAAGCGGGGTGCACAAAAGGCAGTGTTGAGAGCTAGATGGGCGCCGGCACAGCTAATATGCCCTGTGCCGGTCGAACCATCCTGTGTTTGTGAGAGAAAAGAAAAAAAAAAAGCTACCGTTGCAGGAAAGTGTCGAAACATGCCGGCTAGGGTGTAAGAATCTGGTTTCAGCGCATGAATTGTGACAGTTCAAATACAGAATTTTATTATTTTTGTTTACAAGGGCAGTTTTGTTCCTGTTAGCAGGGTGCCCGCGCCAAATCTTTAGATAATGATGCCATGCAGCGACGAAAGCACTGCAGTGTCTTCACTCATGAAGCAGTAACCTTCCCCGAGGCTCACCAGTGCTGCCAAATGTGGCCTCGTTTTTTGTTTTTTTCCTAACTGGCGAGAGAATTGTTGCCAACAGCGGCTAGCATTTATTTGTTTTTTGATGAAGTTGTTTGAACAGAATAGATTCCGTGTAGTGCCCCGCGTGCTGTACTCGTCCGCGCCCCGACCGGCGCGATAACAGGAGAACAGCGTATCACCTCGGGTCAGCGCAGAGCTCTTCGACGGCGTCGGCGTACTCGCGCTCTCGAAAAGTCGACCGGCCGATTGTGCAGTGTGCCGCACAGCTAGCTGCCGTACTCGTTCACGCCCCGACCGGCCGCGACAACAGCGTACCATCCCGCGCCGGCCGTTCTGCTCGCAGAGACGCCCGGCCGCCCGGCCGCAAGCTTGCAGCGCAGCTCGCCGCACAGCCGCCGTAGTCGTTCGCGCGCCGACGCACCGAGCCGCCGCGACAACAGCGTGTCGTCTCGCGTCGGCCGTACGCCCGGCCGCGAGCTTGCAGTGCGCCGCACAGCCGCCGTAGACGTTCGCACGCCGACGCACAGAGCGGCCGCGATAACAGCGTATCGTCTCGCGTCGGCCGTTCTACGAATTGCGCACTCGTAGAGATGCCCGGCCGCGAGCTTGCAGTGCGCCGCACAGCTGCCGTAGTCATTCGCGCGCCGCCGCACCTACCAGCTGCGCCAACAGCGTATCGCCCCACGTAGGCCGTACACGCGTTTCGCGTACTCGTCGAGTCGACCGAGAGCCTGCTGCCGCCGTCGCGACCACGAAATCGGCCGTTGTGCTACTGCCGTATTCGCTCTAGACCGGCCCCGGCACTTTTCGAATTTGCTCTTTATGTATCGGCAACCCAGAGTTTCTTCAGCTTCTCGCATTACGGAAACGCGTGAAAGCAATTATTCATGCAAGAGGCACGAATTACACTGCTCACTCGGGTGAGGCCGCGCGTAGAACGGTTACTGAGGAGAGGCGACGGCCGCACAGGAGTCCTGACTGGTACGTCACATCCGGAAGTCCGCCGCAGTGGCGAAAAGTTGCGGCGACACCCCGCTAGGTGCTGCGTCGGCTGGAGTGGCGTGTTTTCGAACGGTTTTAATAAAAAAAACTGCGCGTTTGTGGAGTTTAAAATTAGGTCACAAGGGACTTTAGAGGTGCATACCACACATTGAAGCAGAATTTAGGGCAGGTAAATTTTCGTTGCAGTTGGCCTTTAAGTGATTCGCGTCAAATAGGCTGCGTGATTTAAGCCACCGAAACTGTCCGCTCCGTTCTGTCGTGGGCGTTCAAGGTATACTTTTGGTGACGTACAGTCTTTGTCAAAATTTTGTGGGCCACGGCGACCGTGGCCGGAGCAGGCGCGCGGCCAAGCAGGGGCGCTGCGCTTGCCGCTGTCGGCTGGTTGCGTGGCTAAAGAGAGCGAGGGGAGCTTTTGCTCTTGCTTTTGTTGGCTTTCTGGAGCGACAAGTGCTGCGCAAAGTGCCTGCGCTGAAGCGAAGTGCGCGTGCTCTGAGATACAGGCCCCGCTGCACTTATCGCGCCAGCCATACTACGAAAGGAAGCGCAAAAGTTCCACTCACTCTCTTTAGCCGCGCAACCAGCCGACAGTGGCAAGCACAGCGCCCCTGCTCGGCCGCGCGTCTGCTCCGGCCACGGTCGCCGTGGCCCACAAAATTTTGACAAAGACTGTACGTTCTCCCATCTGGTTTTAATAGGCTCCCGTTTTGAAACACACGGCTCAGCTACGCTATGTTCTCCTGCAGTACCGTTATAGCACCGCCGTGCAGCTGCAGCGGGAAAATTGCCCGCTCCAATGAAACTAAAACATCCGAGTACACACAAGCACACCTGTGGGTTGTGAGGGAAAGAATAACGCAATCTGAACGCCTTGGACGACTTTTTTTCCTCGAATTGTCGAAGAGCTCTGCCATCTTGTCCGTGGAGGAACGATTTGCTTTCTAATAGCTTCGATCTGTCTCCTCCGTGTTGCGCCGCTGTTAGTTTGTGCTGCCGTTTGAGGAGACATTGGACGGTGACGGCGAATTTCGCTGATTGTTCTTCCCGTACCTTCTCATCTCCGGTATGCTGAAGGAGGCGACCGCCCGTCGCCAGCCGCTACTGGCATGTTGAAGGTCGCACTTTGGAAATCCACGTGAAGGAGCCATGTTTATATTATGAACGCCGATGCCAGAAGCCGGGTTTTTCGTTCAAACCCGGGTCTTGCACCGTCTCGTCAAATATGATGTTTGCACATGACACCACCACCCTTTTTCGTCCATCCTTCTCAGTTTCGTCAGTGCTGCTCGAGGTAAGAGCAGCAGATTGCCACCGCGCAAGCAGCCAACCAACATGGCAGCTGCAGTGTCGTCAGTGCAAACTATCACGCCTCTAAAAAACGCGTCGGCGAACTTTTTCGTTGTGTGCAACAGGCATGGAAAATCAGCGGGACAGTGCTGCTATGGCAGCCAAACACCTGCACCAACAGTGTGCACTGCAGCCCGCGACTGCGAAGGATGCCCCTTGCCCTTTCCTCCACTCCCCACACACGTGCATACGAAAACGAGCGGTTTCAGTAAAACACCTGTGGAATTTCCCAGTCTATTAACGGAAATACACGAAACGAGACGTAGCGCCGATTTCCAGTCGCTTTCTCATTGGGAGCCTTCCGTTTTCGCTCCTCGCGTGCTCTCGAAGACACGGCGGAATACATCCACCGCTTCGTGGTCAACAGACACAACCCCACGGCGATGGACGCCCACCGCCTCAGCAAGTCCACGGACGTCGTCATTCTCTTCGACGGCGGGAAGGTACCGTCCTACGTCAGGTACGGCGGAATGATTACGAGGTGCTACCTCTACCGGCAGCACAGAGAGGTGTGCAAGACGTGCGGCCAAGTCGGCCACCGAAAGGACGTGTGTCCCACCCCCACCGCCCGGGTCTGTTTTGCCTGCGGGCAGCGGAACCCGGGGCCAGACCACGAGCAACGCTGCAAGCCCAACTGCAAGCTCTGCGGCGGCCCGCACGCCACGGGCACCAAGAGCTGCAAGAATAAGTTCAAGACCCTGTTTCAAGTCAAGAAGCGACAGTGGCAACGCAAGCTCGACGAGGAGCAAGCGAAGTCGGCACCGCCGCCGCCGGCGCTGAAGGTCAGGATTTCTATAAGAGACGATTTCCCGGAGCTCGACCAGCGCGCGGCGCGCGGCGGCAGCCGGGAGAGGAGCCGCGACATGAGCGCGTCCGGCGGGGCGCGCGGAGATAGGCGCAGAGACCTGTCACGTGGCCCCACATGCGCGACGGTCGCCGTCGGCGGCGCAGCTGCGTCGTCGCGGCGGCGGTCCAAGTCCGCGCGGCGCGAGAGATCGGCGTCCAGGGAAAGGCGCGCGAGCCGCTCCGGTTCGCGCCACAACAGCACGAGGCGGCCGGCCGCGAAGCCTAACGGATCGGAGAACGCGGAGCTACGCGAGATGGTGAAGGAAATGCGTGCGACGATACAGGAACAGCGCATCACGATCGAGCGGCTCTCCAAGCAGCTAGAAGAGCTATGGGGACTGCCGAAGAAGGGGTGGGAGAAGGCGAAGGCCGCTCCCGCCTCCCAGGCCCCGAAGCCTACTTCGACCACAGCGGCGCGCCCTGCGCAGGGGCAGGCTCCGCAGCCGCAACCCCAGCGACAACAGGCGGCACGGGAACCCACCCCCGTGCAGCGACAGGAACCGCAGCAGCCGTGTCCGGCGGCAAGCCAGACCTCCCCGACCCCTCCCAAGAGACGGGTGCAGGAGAGCGAAGAGCGCGAAGAATCCGAGGAGGAGATCGATGCGGACGAGGACGACGCGGAGTCAGTCGTCTCGTCGGCGTCGGCGAAGGCGACCGGCGCCGCGAAGACACCGGGCTACGCGGGTCTGAGTAACCGCTGCCGTCGGCTGGAGAACCAGATGAACCGCTGGGGCAAGGATCCGGAGAAGATGGAGAAGCGGCTCACCAACAGGATCGACCGAGCCCTCAACCAAATGATGCAGCAAGTCAACCAGGCCGTCAGTCAGATGACCCAGCTACAGCAGCAGCTGCAGCCACAATTCAGTCCCGAAAACACGAAGACGCTTGAGATGAACGCAATACAAGAACACTTCGACAACGGAGCCTCTCAGCAACATTCGCCATGACGAGCCGCGACCGTACGACCCTGAAGATCTGGCACTGGAACGCCAACGGCTTCCGGTGCCGGAAGGCAGTCCTGCAACAGCACCTGCGCTCCCTGACCGCGCCGGACCTCCCCGACATGATCATGGTGCAGGAAACGCACGTCGAAGACGCGAACGCGACGTCCCTGCCGGGTTACAGAGCGCACGCCAGCCCGCCAAGCGCCCGCGCCTGCGGGAAGGGCGCGGCGCAAGGAGTGTGCACGTTCGTCCGCAAGGGCATCGCCTTCGTCAAACACGAGAATTTCCTGGGCGGCCGCGGCAGTTCCATCGAGCACTGCGACCGAACTGGCAATAGTCACGGGCAGACGGAAGAAGCGGGCGACGGGCACCGCCGTCCTCGTCGTGAACGTATACAGCAACCCGCAGCACTGCCAGCAAAAGTTCCGTGCGCTGCTGCACAAGGCTCGCAACGCGGTCTCCGGGCAGAGGGACGCGGCGGTCGTCGTGTCCGCGACTTCAACGCCCAGCACTGGGAGCTCGGGTACACGGCGATGTCGGCCAAGGGCAGGAGCCTGCTGGAAGACGCCGCCGAGGCCGGTTACGTGGTGCTCACGGACCCGTCACACCCGACGCGCATCGGCACGTCGACGGCCCGGGACAGTAACCCGGACCTTTCCTTCGCGCTCCTGCCGGGCGGCAGGACGGCGCGGCGGAGGAACACGGGCCACAACCTGGGAAGCGACCACTACATCGTCGAGGTGACGGTGCCGCTCCGCTCCGGCGACGACGGGGACGGTGGCGGCGCCGGCCGTGTCCAGCACCGCCTGACCGACTGGCACCGGTTCCGGGAAGCGGAGCTGGGCGAGATCGAGAACGTCGAGGAGTAGACGGAGGGTCTCGTGGCCGCAGCCGCTCGAGGCGCGGTCCTGCTCGAGGCGCGGCGGTCGCTGCAGCTGCGCTGGAAGCGCCAACGTCACAACCGCGCGCTGCGCAAGCACGTGGCGGTGCTCGGCCGGGAAATCGAGAAATACAGCCGCCAGCTGTGCGCGCAGCAGTGGTACAAGCTTTGCGGCGAGGCAGACGGGCAGCTCCAGCGGGGCGGCACCTGGAAGCTGCTGCGGCACCTGATAGACGAGAGCAAGAGCAAGGAGTATCAGCGTCACCGCATGGCGCAGATCCTGTACACTGTGACCAAGAAGCTGGGGGAAGAGGAGGTGCACAAGCGTCTGAACGAGCAGTACCTCCCGGCCACCCCTCACGAAACGCATGCCGACTACGCCGGGCCGCCGAACGCCGCCCTCGACCGGGACATCGAGGAGTGGAAGGTCCGCCAGGCGACCCGCTCCCTGAACTGCCGCTCGGCCGCGGGCCCGGATCGCGCGACCAACAAGGCGCTGCGCAACCTGAACGACGCGACGGTGGTGACGCTGACCAAGTACTTCAACGAGGGCTGGAGATCGGGCAGCCTTCCCAAGCAGTGGAAGAAGGCCAAGACCATCCTGCTTCCCAAACCGAACAAGCCGCCGGGCATCGAGAACCTGCGCCCCATCTCGCTCACGTCGTGCGTGCGCAAGGTGCTGGAGCACGTCTTGAACGCCCGGCGGCAGCGGTTCCTGGAGGACAACGAGCTGTATCCCGACGCGATGCCGGGCTTGCGCGCGAGGCTCGGCACGCAGGACGCCATGCTGCTGCTGCAACACGAGGTGCTGGCGCTCCCGGAGGGGCCCACGGCGGACAACCGAGCGATCCTGAGCCTGGACTTGCAGAGCACCTTCGATAAGGTGCGGCACTCTGCGATCCTGGCCCAGGTGTCGCGCCTCGGCCTGGGGCGCAGGTCCTACGACTACATTCGAGCCTTCCTGTCCCGGCGCACGGCACGGCTGGAGGTCGGGGGCATGCCACTGGAGGAGCGCGAGCTCGGAAGCGCCGGCACCGCGCAGGGCTCGGTCATCTCGCCGCTCCTGTTCAACCTGGTGACGATCGGCGTGGCCCGGCGCCTGGACGAGCTCCCGGACGTCCGGTACTCGATCTACGCCGACGACATCACCCTGTGGGTCACGGGCGGCAGTGACGGCCACATTGATTCGACGCTGCAGGAGGGGGTACGCACCATCGAGGCCGGCCTGGCGGGCACGGGTCTGCGGTGCTCGCCGCAAAAATCGCAGCTGCTGATCCTGCCCCCGCCAGGCCGGTATCGAAAGCGCGCCGCCGCGGAGGCGGAGCGCAACATCGTCGTACGAGCGGCAGACGGCACGGCCATCCCGACGATCCCAGCGTTCGAGTCCTGGGCATGCACGTGGACGCGAACCGCGGCAACGGCACCACGATCGAGAAGATGATCACGAAGATGGGCATAGCCACGCGCCTCGTGAAGCGGATCTCCACGCGTTCGAGGGGGATGAGCGAGGCCAGCCTCCTCCGACTGCTGCAGGCCTTCGTGGTGAGCCACGTGGCCTACGTGGGCGCCTTTCACCAATGGAAAGCGCAAGAACGGGAGCGCATCGATGCTGCCATCCGCAAGTCCTACCGGGGGGCCCTGGGCCTCCTGAACGGCACGAGCAACGCCACTCTCCTGTCCCTGGGGGTCCACAACACCTTGGCGGAGATCAGCGAAGCGCAGTGTGTATCGCAGCTGGAGCGCCTGGGCAGCACCACGTCCGGGCGCAAAATCCTGCAACGGGTGGGCCTCCGCCCGCCCCTCGGTCCCGCGGCGGAAGACGAGCTGGTCCCGCTGCGAGACGGCATCGCACGCCGTATCGTAGTGCCTCCGCTCCCGAGGAACGTGGAACCGTAGCGAAACGTCGAACGCCGGTCGGCGCGGGCGCGCGCTCTCGCCAGAACGTACAACGAGTACGAGGGAGCGGTGTTCGTGGACGCGGCCGAGCACCGCGAGCGGGCCGACACCTTCGTGGCGGTGGTCCTGAAGGCCACCTCGAGAGAACTGCTCAACGCCGGGGGCGTGCGGGCCGCGACCGCCCGGCATGGCGAGGAGGCGGCGATCGCCTTAGCCTTCACCCTGCCCGGCACGCAGACCGTCCTCAGCGACTCCAAGTCGGCGATCTCCAACTTCGCGAGGGGCACGGTGTGCAGGAGCACCGCGCGGCTCCTCTCTCAGATCCGGGAGGGGCCGCCAACAGCACAAGCATCCGGTGGTTCCTGGCCCACGCGGGCCGGGAGCTGCCCAACGGCCACCACAACCGCAACGAAGAGGCGGACGCCGCGGCCCGAGTCCTCGCCACGTGCCGGACCGCGCCCCCCCGCCTCGACCGAACACCGGAAGACTACGGGGAGGAAGCAGACGACGACCACGACGAAGGCGCAGGGGAGCCCCTGGTCGCCTACGGCGAAGTGCTCCGGTGGTACAGACGCGAAAGAGGGACTTTTCCGCCTCCACACCCCGGCCTGTCCCGGGAGGAGGCGGTGCCCCTGCGGCAGTTACAGACCGAGACCGTGCTCAGACCGGCGCTGGCGCGCCACGTGTGCCCGGAACTCTACGAGCGGACCGAGTGCTGTGTGTGTGCGCGAGTGCCCGCGGACCTGGCCCACATCATGTGGGGCTGCGACGAACAGTGCGCGCGCGACGGAGGCGACCGCCTCCCGCCGGACATTAGCGAGTTGATCGGCTCCCCGGAGCGCGGCAACCAGCTCAGGGCCGTCCAGCGGCTCGAGGCAGCTCTGGCGCTGCAGCGGCGAAAGGAAGACCAGCGCCTCTCGCCACCCGGCCCCCGCGGGGGTCTAGCGGACGGCGGCGGCGCGGGCGATCCGAGTAACCCGCGCGGCCGGCCGGGCACGATGCCTCGGGCTCCGATCGCTACCTAGCGCAGGTAGTTAGACGAGGTGCGGCGAAGCCCTGCGTGGCCTGACCCGCACCTTTCTCGCAGGACGAATCAATAAAGGTCATTTCTCTCTCTCTCTCTCGGGTTTTCGCCCTTGTGTGTTTTTGTATTAAGGTGCCGGTGGCGGTGGCAATAAAGACGGTTGCGGAATTTTTCCATGGGTCTCAGCCACCCTACGGCTCCAACCCCAGAAACTTTCTGCAGCCTCTCGACACCAGCCCGAGATGCCATTCATGTCCTTCCAATACACAAACGTAGGTCAACGCCAACATCGCGCGCGCCTACTCCTCAGAAGTACAGCGTCGATCCCAATACCTACTAAACTGACGCAGCCCCATACCACACATACCCGGCCAATGCCGTAACAGCCATCCACTCAACCAATGCAAACACAGCTTCTGCCACCATACCTACGACATCCATTGATACCGCAGGAGAAGCTGCAATCGCTTTGGCCACCACCAATGCACCTTTGTGATCGAACATACCCAGGAAGGGGACTGACGCCGTATTCTACGAGAGAAAGACGAAGCTCAAGACCAAGCGGCTGCTGCTGAGTTGGAGGAAGAAGAGGTAAACGAAGACGGGCACAGGGAGAGCGAGACGGAGCCAGGGAACAAGGCCGATCGAACGGGGCACGGCTCTGTGCGAGAGAGAGAGAGAGAACAACATTTATTGAAAGCCTGCAATTAAGAGCGAGACCCGTAGGGGCGAGCCTCTAAGACGCGGCCACGACGTCGTGCCGGCGTGCTCTTTCTGCCGCTGCCAGACCGCACGCCCCGAGTTCCGAGAGGCGTCCCGTACCCGTGGGTGCGATCCTAGGCAGCTGGCGTTCGAGAGCCGCCTGCACTTGCTGGACGGCCAGGTGTTGGGTGCTGTAGTCCGACGAGGTCATCGCGTTCGTAATGTTTGGGGGAAGCTGCGTTTGTGTGGCAGCCTGCCGCAGGTTCAGTTCACACTCGCGTAAGACGTCCGGTCTGTGTGCCACAGTGAGGCAAGGCCGTCGCCAGTCTCCGCCACGGTTCGGGCGTCGCCGCCACGGCCCAGGACATTGTCACCAGCACGGGTCACCGTCGACTGGTCTCCGGCGTTCCGAACGGCGCGTGACCGAGCGCGAGGCGGGAGCAAGCCCGTCAGCGGACGCGGCTGAGATTCTTCTGGCTTCGTAACCTGTGGTGCCAACCTCGACGACGCGAACACCACTACGACGGCGACGTCGGCACCCGCGTCCCATACGACTTACTGTGTGGGCGTTTCCTGTCCTCGGGACGTTTACGCGGGGACGGTCGCGGACTTTGTAGTTGCGGGCGCTGGAGCGGGCCGCTTGGGCTATTTCTATTAGCTGAGTGTCGCTCTAACGTTTCGGGAATTCCTTTTCGTCGTTGCTTAAAACCTGAGTGCTGTTAAGCCTGTGAATATGTCTTTTCGTCATCCGCGCCAAGAGCGTTTCCTTCGTCTCGCGGTATCCGGCCGATTTCATTACAACCTTCATAGGACATCGCAGTACTGGATTACTCCCAGTCCGCTGCCGCCACAATGCCACGGGAGGCATCACTCGCACCAGCTCTAACATCGTTGCACGCCCACCAGCGCTCCCAACGACCCATATATTGTGGATCCCGGACACACATCTCTTCCTGGGAACGAGGTGGCACACGCCACCACCCGCGTACTCACCTACCGGGCATTCCCAGAACAGACCAACGACGTACCGGCACACGAAGACCTAACCCTCGACCCCATACCCCAACGTACTCCAACATCTTAGACAACTACAGGTCTTTACTTCAGTGCTTGTCTCCACATCCCATCGTATCGTTTTTTGGCAATGTTTTTTTCTATGTAGTATCGTGCACCAACTAGCCCGTCTCAGTTCACTTGTTCACTACCGGAACTCCCAACGACTCTCCCTCTCACCCCCACAACCCTGCCTCACTACCATCGACGCCGGCATCTGGCGACGCTTACAAACACAGACGTACCACAAACACAGACGTCCCACAATGACCACAAACACACTCGCATCAAAATATGTCTCCCCCACCGTCTACCCATTCAACTGTCCAGCCTGCAACCACCAACCACCTAGTTTGGACATTTCCGTCCAGGCCCCCTTCCTACCCCTTTCTCCCCCTCTCCTGAGAAATGGGAGAGCGCGCTGCGCTGCAGCCAGCTCGACGAACAGGAAAGCCTGATTCACCTGGCGAAGACTGCAGCCGTGGCCCGCCTCACGGCCTACCGGAATAAGATGCCCACCCAGTGCTCCACTTTTTATCGCAACTACCTTCCCCTCCTTTCTTAATAAACGTTTTCAACAACAACAACAAACAGTGGCGGCAGATCTCGTTGCAGCTGGTTTTAAAGACGATACTCTTTTTTGGCCTAATTGTGCGCGAAACCTTTGGACTGTCTGTAATAAAGGAAATTTATTATGACGGCACAACATCAGGACCTGCTGTATAGAGAAACTACATGGGTCACCGCCAAGTAACTTGATGTACATAATGTGCGCTCTCTACAACTGGACAACTCCCTCTGCCCCTGAATTCAGCCGTTCGGCAAAACGTTAAAAAGAATTTTTCACCGAGAGGTTCGCATAAGCAAATGCTTTTCTAGCTGCCGAACCTGTGGTGATACGGCCTACGTGTGAAAGTATTTGACGAAAAATAAAACATTGGAGATATTTGAACCAGAACGAAACAGTTGTTCAATAAAAAATAGATGTGGGTGTAATTACTGCCATCACCAACAAAAAAAAACACTTAAGAACAATATTTTAGCCACAAATACAAAAAAAGTCCCCCGCATTTCCCCGAGGGGGAGAATGTGAAAGTGCGAATGCACGGTTGTCGGCCCGCTTGCGGCGCTTGCGCTCGGCACCCGCAGCCCACCGCCTCGCCGCCTTCTCTTCCATCTCTTCCATCGGGTTTGTAGTATCACGTGTACACCACGCAGATATCAAGCCGCTATAACGCCGCTGAGTCGCCAACGCAACGCCACTGACGACGTAGTTTGAACGCGTTAAAGATATAAGGAGCGTTCCTAACTCTGAAATCAGCGTGGCTTCCGTGGCTTAGTCGGTAGAGCGTCGCGCTGCGGGCGCCGCAACGTCCTCGGATCGAAACCGGATGCTGTTATTTTTTTATATAGTGTAGTGGCCTGGCTGGCGCGCCGAGAGAGGGTGTTGTGAGCTGGAGAGTTGGCGAGGGGGGAGAGGAGGCGCTACGCGAGCGCCCTCACGCGTCGGAAATCCGGCGCCGTTGCTAGGCGCGCTAGCTAGCTCCGTTGCTAGGCTGCGGACGGACGGACGGCGGTGGACGCCTGATTCAGGGTCGCTTAAGAAGTGCATTCGCACTTAAAAGCCACTCACTCAACCTTGGAGATAATGGCTCGAGCACCGAGAGAAACAGTGGCTAATTGTACTAAGATGTATGGCGTCCGCAGTGCGAGCGCTGCAAAATTGAATTGCAATCAGCAAACCTCCATTGCACTTTTCATGGGAGAACCGAGACAGGGGGGGAAGAGCATGAACGGTGGGAGGAAAGACAGAAGAGGGTGTTACACGGCAGAGACTACGGGAGACTATTGCCTTCCGATATTTGCAGATAGCGAGCATATTAGCGGGCAGTTCTTCTGCTAATTATTTGCCTCCCTGTTTTCTTTAAAAAATTCTTTTCATTTTTTGTAACTGCCGTTTTGCCATTCCTATCACGTTAGGTGAACAGAGCAGCGGCTACTCCATTTTCGAAGTTTTGGTATTTTACTCTACAAAGGACAAGATGATGCTGCATGATGCAGGACTACCGTGTAACTCTACTGATCTGGTCTGTTCCCCTTTGCACTAAAATTTTGAATGGTTGTGATTCCACCAGTCTGAGGCGCACTGAACAGTGACCATTTAACTTGACAACTCCAGGAATGCGCAGGTGAAATTCAGTTAAAATTGGGAGGGCGAGCAGGAGGAGGAGATGAGGAGAAGGGTGAAAAGTTAGTTATTGAGCACAAAAGTGGGTGGCTCTCTGATTTCAGAAAGGCCTGAGCCAACGCAGAAACCCGGGCGCGGGCGACGAGGCGTTCCTGGTCCTCGCACCGTAAGCTGGCTGCTCACATTTGGCGTCGACTACAGGCTAACACATACTACAACACCTCGATACTCCTCTACATCTCCCCGTCCACTTACCGCTACTACTGTCCCTCTTGCAACGTCCCAAACGCCACTAACCACCTTGTCTGGGATTGCCCCTACTACTGCCCCTGGGATTCCCCCTTCCCCTGGGCAGTGGGAGATATAGCAGGAAACTGTTGAGACAGTGTATACTTACTTGGCCAATCAAAATGATTGGTTTTCTCGTGACAAGGAATTAGTTTGTTGTGATCTCAACCACCGGCTGTCAAGGAAGTATGTAGCGTTACATTGATCAGAGTGAAATGCCGCCAGGCGCTCTTGATTAAAACTAATTCGAGATAAGGTATAATGAGTGTTACCTACTTGGATTTCCTCCAACGTGTCATACCCCATTCTCTGACTGCTCCACGAGCGCCTGTTCCACGAACGTGACTGTTCCACGAGCGCCTATTTGAAAAGTGCGTCCTGGGTGGCTGATAGGGGGAAGAAGGAAGGAGGGGGCGTTGCCTTGGGTGCCAGCTGCCAGTTGGGGGATGGGGTGTCATTTCCCGCTCACTTTACTCGGCATAGTGTGCAAAAAGTACTTTGGTAACCAGCAGCTTGAACTTTTGTACCCCGTGTACCCTATGCGTGCTGCCCCAGAATTGACGGCCTAGTTTGTAAAGCCGACAATTTATCCAATGCGCTTGCTAAAACATTTATTTCCCTCAAGGCCAGCAACGACTGGTGGACATGGCCCACCTGGCAGCCAAGGACCAAGGCTTCATGGTCAAAGGAGGCCTCCCACAACGGCGCTTATATAGCTCAAGAAAAGTTCATTCCTACTCCTCGCTAAGCGGCCGCTAAACTATTCGTCTTCGCAGAACGTTTAATTTGTGCTGCGCTCGTGCTAGGAGCGCGCGTCACTAAACAGTCAGGCGATGGGGCTCTTGGGTCCCTCTTCTGCACTGTCTTCGTGACACCTGAGCGTGATGGCACGTGAGTACAGGTGCACACCGTCCTTGGGGAACCCCTCTGTGGCGTGTTCCAGTCTCTAAGCTGGCGTTAATCGCGCCACAAAACGAAGAAGCGAAAGCGAAGGATGAGACACATGCACGTTGTAGCAGTTAAGAACTTATAAAACACTGCGCTAAATTGATATTGACGGAGACGAAAGACGGCAAAACAAAATGCACACAAACGAAAACGCAACAATTAACTGGTTTTATTTTCCGACACTATGGGAAAACATTGCAAACGTAAACATAGAAACAAAACACTCAAAACCACCACCCAATACCTGATAGTTCTGTTCAATTATTGATAGCTGTAATCGTCACCTCTTTTTCTCACAGTCTCTCTCAGAGCTCACATGTGCACATCTTGTCTCCCTGTCCTTGGTCTTCGTCAATGTCAACACACCGCAGTGTATTTGTAAGTAGCAATGTACCAACTAGCCAGAAGTAAGCTCATTTACACCCCGAACCGAAACTGCACTCACACGTGGAAACACACGGTACTTTGCGGCATGGGTGAAAAGAAAAAAAAACGTGAAATTGAGTTGACCTTGCTACCCACTGTGGTGCCCCGCTACACAAGCCAAATCAGAAGTGGATGCTACGTTAGCCACGAGATGCCGCCAGCCCCTCCGTTCATCGTCATCATCATCATCATGACAAATTTCGTGCTTATGAACTGGTAGACGTTTTCGTAGCTGCTGACTTTTTACAGTAGTGCTACAATTCGCTAAATTCCGCATTTCTGCTCCGTTTTTTTCTGTAATAGTGCAAGAAAAAATAAGTGACCAGCTTGCCGACTTGGTTACACCAACGTTAACCGCAGCAACGTTTCGTTACATAGAGGCTGCGAACACATTGACATCAATGGGGTTGGCAATGGGGAATTGAAAAACTTCGTTAAATCTAGGAATTCCTCACATAGGAGTTCCTTCAATCCAGGTTTAACGGTAGTAAAACTGCACTCAAGAGGAGAAGGTGGAGCAGGAGGAGGAGAAGGAGCAGAAGGAGGAGGAGGAGAAAGCTTTATTTAACAGCAAAATCGAGGTGGTCAGTGGGCGGGGTACGTACCCCAGAAGAAGAAAATAAGACCAATTTTCCTTAATTCATGGAATGCCATCCCGAGTAGGCCAGGATTCGTTCTTTACGCCGAAATGGGTTGGAAAACTATAAATAACTGTTTGGACATATCCATCGGTTTAGATTATCGTTATGCTGGAAACCGGTACGTTGTTGGGAATGACCATCAGAGCGCTGCTCCCAGGTTTGTGACTCGCATCCAGCTCGTCACCGATGTTGGGAATCAGTCATCCCAACGCTCTCTCCGCTGTAGGGACTGGGCCCTCTCACCGCCGCTTCCACTGCTGCGACTGGCCATCCGAACGCAGTCAGCGCTGCAGCGACGTTGCCCTTCTCCGTCCGCTATCGACGCGGCGCAGAGCAGAGCGATGAAGGTCTCGAGCCGACGAAAAGTTGAAGTAACATTTATATACAGTATGTACAAGGTAAGCGAACGTTACATGACTCGCACAAAGGCGGCAGCACCCTTTTACTCAGTGCCTCCGAAAAGTGCCGCCGGAGAGAAGCCGCCGAGGAATGCCGACGATGAGAGCCTCTGGCTTGTTTTATACCCGGGAAGTTCGTTGTGGCCCCGAGAAGTTCGAATAGCTCCAACCAGGGCTCTCGCTGCCTGAATTTTGAATTCCGACGAATGGCAGCGAAGCGGTGAGTCAGCTGCTCCGCCAATGGGGAAAGGGAGGGCGATGCCCACGCCGTCTCCGTGACCTTGACTCCAGGCGTAGCGACATGTCCTTATTTGGTCGTTCTCAGCGTGGCCTCCGCGATCGGCTACCGTCGGCGCGCCGTTGCTCCGGCCGTCCCATTCGGCCGGAGAGAGCGTAATTTCGAAGGGGCCGTTGCGGCGCTTTCCGCCGCACCGCGGCGCGCAGCGCCGATGGTTGAAAGCATGGAGGAAGAAAAATGTTAGGAGGGGGCATGACGTCAGGCGGCCCAGCTTTGGCAAGCCAACCTCCTCTGACGCCGCATTCTCCTCTCCTCGGGCTCCTCCCGCGCAATGCATTATGGAAAATCCACCACGCCCAGGCCCGCGGTAGCATGTAGTGGCTCCGGCTGGCTGCCGGTGGAGGTGGAGGCGAGCGCCGTCGCCGAAGGCGCCGTACAAGATTGTTCGCCAGCGTTGCGCTCCAAGCTTCGTATCGGGGAAGTACTGCCGCTGTCGCTGTTCAAAGCAAGGCGAGACTTCGATCGCATTCTTACGAAGCACCCTCAGTGGCTGCGAGCCGAATTTGACGCTTACCGCTGGAACCACGACCGGCTTTGTTCGAACGCGCAGCTGTAAACATTCACAAGCACGGAGCGGCCTACGGGTGCGTGGTGTTTGCCAGGTGTGCTTTGACTATTGCGTTTCGAATTTTGCTGGGAGTTATCGCGCCACCTTCCCTTTACATCATAGCGCTGGAACGAGTGTCCCATCAGCTGAGAGGTGGTGCGAAAAGCTTTGGTTTTGCTCGTGTGCGCATTTGCACACATTCGCCTTATCGGCGCTCCGGTATGGTGGCACGTTGTACGTGCCACAATTGTCGTGACGACGTCGGTTTTGCGTTGCTGTCTCCTTCAGTGCATTAGAAAACAAAAGGTGCAGCACCACTGATGTTGGGTGCGGGCGCGGGAGAACGAATCATTTTCCGCCTCGGGTCGCAGGCAGAACGCGGGCGGGTTGTCCGATTACTGCTCAATCTGTGCGATAGGTATATGGGTAACGAACGCCAAATTACGCCTTGGAGGTGAAAAGATAAAATGACCAGAACCAAGAAAGTGAGGTGTGTTGTGTGAAATAAAATGTAAGGCACGGATGTTGTACTCCAACATCTCCATTTTTGCACGGCGGCGGAACACGACACTTCGACTGCGGCGCGAACTTCGACGGATCCCAGAGCTCTCTCCCGTCCGAACACTTTGCCTGCACGATTTGGGTTGCAGGCAGCGCTGCGCGCAACGCCCGGACGGTGACTCGTCGCCGAAACCCGAATACCCGGACGGCCCGTCAACCAAACGGAACGACGCACCATAGCGCGGGCAGGCGGGAGGCCGCATGAGGCGCAAATAACTTCCGCTTGCCTGTCACGTGAGGCAGGGCATCCCGAGAGCATCAGTTTTTCCTTTTTATTTCTTGTGACTAGGCTTCACGATAGTCACGTGACGCTCCCTCCTAAACTTTTCTTTCCTCCATGGTTGAAAGCAACAGCCGTTCGTGCTGCGTCGGTCCGCGAAATGGCTTTTGGCAGCTTTTGCGCTCCGTATGGCAAAAGTAAACGGTCATAGCTGCTTTTAGGAATGGAAAGTAAGATTACAGCACCTGGTGATGCCTTCATGTCAGCTACGGTGGCGACAAGACGTGTTTATTTCACATGCGCTGTCCCGCACTTCGCTCCACGGAACCTACTATGCCTTTCCGATAATACCGCGGTAGCGGAACTTCCCGCGTTTAAATGATGTTCAAATCATAAACAGGTGTTGTTATTTCTTATGCTGGCGTACGGTCTTAAAGGGACACTGAAGTGAATTTGTCAAGCTCCCGTTTTTGCTTGCACTGTGTAGACTGGCTCAAATTAGCACACTTTTCATCGTTTATCCGGTTGAGAAATCGGTAATTATTTTATAAAGCGCGAAAGAATAAAAACTACCATGCGCGGTTTGCGGCGGCCGCACAAACTAAGCTGTGACGTTGGGAGGAGGGGGCGCCGTGATTGGACGATGCCCAAGGTTAGCAATCAAACAAGTTTCGGTTTCGGTTTTGGTCTCTAAAACAACATGTTTGACATTCGATGGCGTCGTTGGATGGGCATTCTCAATATCCCAGTTATCGCAGTACCGCGCTTCTGCCATGTTGTCGGCTGTAAAATGCATAAGATAAGCCTCCCAGGACGGCTTGTAATCGTAGCATTCACTATCTGAGCCCTACGCAGTGCATGAACGCCCTCCGCGTCCCCGCAGACGCTCAAATGCATGCGCTTTTCCCCCATATTTGGAGCTTGCCTCGCTCATGCCTGTATCGTAAAAAGCGTGTTCGCCCCAGGCCAAGGCTTTGTTGATTCTGGCCTGTGCCCACTGCCCGCAAGCAGTCGGTGCTTATGGCAACAGCACGCCAACGAGAACTCGCTAGCGCGGCAGTGCCAGCCTGCGCGAGTTCTGTGGACTAGTTCGTGGAGCAATGAACGTTGCGGGCCCAAAAAAAAGGTGAACTCAGTATAGAAAACATCGGCGAAAAAGAAAAAAGTTAACTCATAAAAAAAAAAGAAAAAAAAAGAATGTACCCGCGGCGATTCGAACTTGTGACTTGCAAAACACTTGCGACGACAAACCTAGCACCCCAGACGACTAGGCCACAGGCGGCCACTGGCGGCAATGGAAAAGATAAGGTATATAATGTATAACCAGTTTACACTTTTATTTTTTCTAGTATTTCAAGCAGCTTAGGTGACTATTGTTGTATTGCGCTCGTGCAGTAAGCGTCCCCCGAGTTTCCACAATAGCTCAACGTCTAGCAATTGCATTTCGTAGACGGGAAAGCGTTCGCAGATGCGTAGTCGTGCTGCTGACCGCTCTGCTTGTTCGCCCAGCGCAAAAAAGTGCTTCCCGCACCCCTAGTTTTACGCTGTACGGTAAAAATATCAGTTGATTTTATTTCCTTAGTACCTATATTGACTTCGCCTCACTCTTCTCCCCTTCAAGAGGCCTTACATTTTCCTACTGGCGTACCAGTCAGCGAAGCGTCGCATGTGCGCTTGTGCAGCGCTTGTGTGAAGCGACCTTGACTTGAAGCTAGATACAGTGGCACAAACTAACGAAGTAAATAAAGGCGGCCTTTTTCCATTCCAACCGTGTTGTGGCTTAGTTTCAACTGATCGAGCGAATTGCGACGACCCGTTGGCGGCCGGCGGACTAAACGGTGGGCCGACTGACTCGGTCGCGGAAGGTCGGCGAGCCGTGCAGTAGCGCAGCCAATTGTCAGCTCATCTCCTGCTGACGTCACACGAAAACGCCACAGAAAATGGGCGAGCGTAAAGAGAGGAGGACAGCATTTTCGAATTGATTTTTCTACTAAATAAATTCGCGTAAACGCGCACAGAGTGGTCGAAACAGGGCCCAGGGACTCCGGACTACAGTTTGCGCTCGTAATCCCGCATTGTTTACAAATCACTTCAGTGTCCCTTTAATTCAGTTCTGTACAGCCAAGGCTATTCACTTGAGACAACGGGTGGCCGCTGTTTTTTGTGGCATTCCAATCAATCTTTATCGATCGAAATACCGGTTAAGACTGAAAAACGCTGGAAGTGAATTATGTTGAGGGCAGGGGGGTAAAGCGAGCTCCGAGACTAGAGTGTACTATACTCGGTTACAACTTAAGAACGGCACCGAAGTTGCCGCTGTGCCTCATCACCGCAGCCGGATGTCACTCCGCGCAGCACAAGTAGCGCGTTACTGGGAATATTTTGAACATGGCACGAGCCGTTTTTGTATCTTTTTGGACCTAATATGCTTATAAACTACTGCAGCGACGGCAAACAAACTACGCGAGAAAACGCAGACGCTATCACGCATTCGTGGCAGTTTTTTTTTCAAAACGCGCGCGCCCGTTGACATTCGGGTCCGTCACTTCGGCGGAGTGATACCGTACATGAGCTGGTGCCGTTCTTAACTTGTTCCCGAGTATAGAAGTTTTAGAGTGGCCCGAGCGGCGGCCTCTCCCATTGCTCCGCAGGGTCGACTTTGGCGCAGAAAATAAAACCGGTATAGCGGCGGCGCTGCTGTCGTCAACAACTGAACAGCCGGCACTCCCCGGCGCCAGCTCCCAGCCTGCGCGCGGAAATATTTGTGTTGCTCGCTGCGGTGTTTTGCGCTTGCCAAGCTGATTTATTTCGGATTATGAGGTTTAACGCACCGGCGCTACACAGGCGATGAGGCAAGCGGTACTGGAGGGCTCCGGATTAATTTTGACCACCTGGGGATCTTTAAAGCGCGCCGAAATCTCGAAGATACGGGTGTTTTTCGCCTTTATCCTCCATCACAAAAGCAGCCGCCGTGGCCGGGAATCGAACCTGCGCCTTTGGTCAGCTGATTTAGAAAGTAGACGCAGAAACGTTATGACTCCGCTTGAGCAAACTTTAAACTAGTACGGCCCGCCATAAAATTATCAACCTCCCCCCCCCCCCCCCCCGCGAACGATACTTTCTCTTTTTTATGCGTTTTCTGAAGACGTTAATTGTTGATATACAGTAATCCCTCGTTAACTCAAAGTCGTAAAATTTGCTAAAAATTTTGAGAAAAGTGAGGAGTTTCGAGTTAAGTCAGTTGCAGAAAATTTCTAGCCATGTAACTGAAATTACAGCTACTGCTGCTAACCAAAGCACTATTGCACAGGGGAGATTTCGTAATAAAGGCAAAATAATTCGCAGGAAAAAGAAACTTTTATTATTGCAGTAGAAAGAACTGTGTTGCGCTCGGATGTTTCGCGTTCGCATCCGCATCCCAGAAAAGCGTACCCGAGAATTCTCAATGCATCGCATCAATTGGTGGTCACCACCGCTACATTCTACCTTGTTACAAAGCAGACGCAGCATGTATATTGTTTCTGCCGTTGTAGACACTTCTGAGGCTCCTCTCCGTCCGCATGATCCGCTGCGTCGTCCACAGCTATCTTAATGATGTACGCGCCAGACAGCATTAATTCCGGTAACGGGGACGCGTAGTCCGCGTAAACTTGCACTTCACGACCGCGTTAGGCGAGTAGTGGGAGTAATCATTCGAACGGGGACCTTATTAGCTGCCTGCAGCGGACTTTGCCTTGTGTCCTCTCTGCCAGTATTTCGAGACATCCGTGGTCCTCCGAAAAAAACGTTTGGAGATAAAGCGGGCAAATGCGTAGCGCCTATGGGAGGTAAACACACGGCGAGAAAAATTTTCGCGAAGATATTTTGAGATATTGCAGAGTTCGACTTAAAGAGGGAATAATTTGACGGACAGGAACCAGGAATGTTCTTCCCTTCCACTTCTTCACTCTGCGAGTGAATCAAAAGCGGCGGGCCGCACACTCTATCCTGCAAAAAGTTTACTGTTTTTTACGTTCCTATTTGGAACGAAAATACCAAAAGCCTTCTTCTGGGATACCCCTACCGTTGATGCTTGTACTGTTGTTAGTGGGCTTTCTTATTTTATTAACCTGCTATGTCGCATGCAGGCACTTGGTAAGGAAGTGTGCACTGAAAACGAAGTGCCAAGTCTGCAGGATAAATCCTGCATTCCAGGGGACGATGCCGCTGTGTTTACCACCTCTTGTAATTTTGGGGTACTTCTGAATCCTTCCGCGCATTTTTTAAAGTTTAATAGCGATCTCTAGGACGTTTTTACCAGTTGCTTCAGCGACAAGGAGCTCCACCATGACAGCGTTATGGATGTGCTGCAGCCCTTATTCACAACAAACACCTTAACGGCGTTGGTTGCGACCAGCACGTGAGACCTTGACAGCAAATTTGGTTTGGTTCTGTATACATTGTGACACGGATTCATTTCTATATAAAATGTTTAAACAAGTTCCGTGATTACATGCGAAGGTGGGAGCAACACCTTAAACTTAGCCGGCACTAATGATCGAGGGCGAGTTATGAAAATGCGTTGGCCAAAAATGTCAATTTAAATCTCCATGTTAGCGTTATTCCTAAACCTTTACCTGTGGAGACTTTGTGCATGATTTCCCGCGTTACATTTCATTTGCTGGGCTATTGAAAATGAAAAAAAAAATGTGTAATTGTTCCAGTTCCTTTCATTTGAATCTCCATGTTAGCGTTCTTGAACCTTTACCTCTATAGTAGACGTGTTATATTTCATTTTTGTCGTGGTCAATATATTTTGTGATCTATGTTTGCATTTGTTTTATGTGCGTGTAATTGTACCCTCAGCATACTTGTGAATTAAATTTGTGTTAATTTGATTCAACTCCTTTCTTGATCGAATCAGGTGAAAGGTGGTGCGATTAATAGAACGTAGCGGGAATAGTTCTATGAAAGACGGTCACTGAGACAACTGAGCTAACCACTGGGCTAACCCCTTTTTAGTTAAAAAGATATTTCGCTTGCGCGTGTCATTTTCTGTTCGGCCACCACGGTGACTCGTAATTATCCCAAGTGGGCCACTAGTTAAATACTGCTATAATAACAACTCACGCAATAAAAAACAAACGCAACTTATGATATTAACCCACATAACTGCAGTCCGAGCGTAAATTTGAAGACAATAACTAAGAAATTCTTCTGAGAAGCTATCATCCCAGTCCTCATATTTTTTCGTGTCATGTCCATCAAGCAGCGCAATAAGGACACAATCATAACGCAGTCATGAACTGGTTCATATTAGGCAGTTCAACGCAAAATACTTTTTTATGGGAAATTGGAATAGCGAAAATGTCGCTGCAATCCGTTACAAATGCTGAACCGAAGGAAAATCCGTAATTTTCCTGGTTGTCGAGCGGGAAAGCAAAACTAACGCAAAATGAGCTGCAGCGTTTATTTTTCATTTCGTTACCCACAGTCCACTGTAGATACAGTACATTTCAGCAATTGGACGACCCGCAGAACAAATTTCCAGCGCTCCGCGCGTAAAGCGTTTCCTGGCCCGGCTGGGCGCGCGGCAGCGCGCACGGCCGCGCGCGCCGCCAGCCGCCGCTTTCGCTTTCAGTGGTCGTTGACTACAGCGCCGCCGCTATTTTCTGCGCGAAACAAGCCCCTCTCCGGGCGGCTGGTCGGGCCACTCTAAAACTTCTAGTACACTCTACCGAGACCGTACGAATCGTGGGCGCTGACATGATACAATTCCCATGGTTGCCAGATCAATTGTATTCAGCCTTCTAAAAATTTCTGCCATAATTATTTAACTAAAACAAAGAACTGAAGCAAAATAGTTACAAATAATTGCCTCAGTAATTAAAACTAGCTTCATAAAAAAACTTTTAGTGTAATTAAGCTCTAATTAGCGAAGAAAGAGTAAGTGCGTAGTTCAGTTTTGGTTTCGATTTTTTTAAGTGTGCTAGGAAGTGGCGAGGCCCTTGCGCCTGACTTGCGCAGTGTGTGTGTGCAGTCTCCAGCTCAGATCTGCGTGCGTGCAAAACGTATACAAGTTATACAACTCGGGTGCCCGCGCTGAGCAAGTGCCTCCCCGGGCGCTTGCAATTCTGTCATTCTTTCTTCACGTTAAGCACCCTATCTATTGCCCCTCAACTGACGCCGGAACAGCGATTTCGATCTGACCTTGACTACCGCAAGTTCACTACAGGCTACGGAGTGGCAGCCAGCGATGCGTTCCCGTGAAGAGAAATAAAAAGAGCTTTTATAACTCCTTCCGCTTCCAGTTGTTTATTCATGGAACTTCTTACAGCTCTTCGTGCTTCGAACTTTCGCGCAATCGTTCGTGAAGGTAGAACGAAAAAATAGGTAACAAAATGCGGTTTCTTTTTTAATCAGTCACAATAAATCAATAAGTCAGTGTTCTCTCCTCGCGCGCTATGTGCGGTAAATTACTGGCCATTCAATACTGCGCATTCAGTCCCGCAAACTTTCCTTTGAAGTGGTGGAAAGCAGCTAGAACTTGACGAATACAGACAGAAAGGAAAACGGTACACGCCGCGGACTGTATTTCGCATACTCCCTTGGCATGCATTCTTCCACTCCGTTGGCCTGCGATCGACCGCGCTCTTTCGTTCCTGTGCTTCAAAGCGCCGCGACTCACCGGCAATATCAGCGTTGGCCCATGCGATGTTTTTTTGTGTGTGTCAATAAAGGTTTTACATTGAGCTAAAGCCACAGTTCACTTCACTTCGTTTGAAAAGCATTGAGCGACTCGCAAAATGTCACAGAATGGCAAATAAAGCGGCACAGCGCTAAAATGCACGGAGATCATACGGACATTCATTTTTCTGTGCGCCCAGTACGGATCACCTGACTCCTTGGCGTCCTCGCGCATGCGATCAGTCGCATTCGAGCTTGCGCGCAAGTGTTGTGTGAGCGTTGCCACATCTTGCTCAAATAGTCTCAGTACATATAAGTCACACTACGCTAAACCGAAAACACGTCGGTTACCTACCCACAGGAGATAAACTACGCAATGCTGTCGACGCCGCCTACACAAAATCCGCCTGGCCAGCGGTCCGCCATGTTACAATTAATCCCGGCATGCTTCGCTAGCCGGACGCGGAAACGCCACAGTAGCACGTTGCCAGATTACAACCCATCGCTATCGCCGTTTTTAGTAAGCAAAAACTCAGCTGGCAACCTTCAAATCGTTGTATCATGTCTGCCACTGTGCGTCGTACGGTTCCAATGCATTGGCTCAGCGGCGCGCTTTCCCTCTTGAGTCAGTATATTATCTCTATGGTTGAGGGATTCCTGGGCGACATCGTAATCTCCGTGGCACATCTGCGTTATGCTATTACGTTTTCGTTGTCAGCGGCAGCAAACAAAAAATAAGTTTAACTTAGATGTACTCCGTTTTTATTTCGTTCCTAAAGGTATTTTGGTGCCTACTGGGAAGTGCAATAAGCACTGTGAGTGGTATGAATACCTAAAATACACGAACGTTTCGTTACTTATTTCAGGTCCCATCTGAGAAGTAACTTAGCTTTTATATGTTTGGTTTGAATGTTAACAATTTCTAAACAGTTACCTACCACAGCGCACAAGCGAGTCCAGGGGCCGCATGGCTTTTTTACATAATCACTGCGGAAGCATTAAATACTCAATTACACAAAAATATGGAGTTGGGGGTCAGTGCGAGCGAGATATGGTTCCAATAATTGCAGGCCGCGCAAAGAAAGTAAAATGGAAGAAAACACGGAGTATTTGGATCAGGAAATGAAATTCGGAGCCGACGGATTGCCAGCTGTCAAACACGCTACTGGCGGTGAGATCTTTGAGTGGCGCCCCCTGGCTCTGACGTCGGTTAAGGGATTCGCGCCGCTGTCGTCTGCTACACTCCGCATGTGATGGGCAACAGTGCCTGGGCTAGAAATCGCCCGCTTCGTTGCTGTAGTGCGTTAAAACGCGTATTTCTAGCGACTT
This sequence comes from Haemaphysalis longicornis, assembly GCA_013339765.2. Classification (NCBI taxonomy): domain Eukaryota; kingdom Metazoa; phylum Arthropoda; class Arachnida; order Ixodida; family Ixodidae; genus Haemaphysalis; species Haemaphysalis longicornis. The sequence goes on from CM023453.1 coordinate 126,438,629, forward strand.
AGTTATTTTGCCAGCTTCTGACGCATCTGAATAATTTGAAGCTGTATCCCCCACAAGTTTGCAACACACGAAGAGATAGATAACAACTTTCTTCAGAGTATCGGTCAGAAGATCGTGTGTAACTCGTCCTTTCTTGCTTATTCGCGAGGATCAGCGATCAGAGCTTCTCGATAAGTATTCAAAATGCGTAGGCTTCCCTGCAGTATTTTTGAGATGCTCCTATGAAGACTCAACAGTCTAATACTACGTACCAAGCAGCGGCCTCTACACGCTCATCGCACAGTAGGAAATAAAGCGGCTTTCTTCTGTTTCTTTCGTTGTTGTCTTGTATCGATTAATGTTTCTTGCTTTTTTTTCTGGCCAACGCATTAATTCTTCTGCGCCGTCACCAACTTCTTATTAGGAGGTTTTGGGATGTTTGGGAGCCTCACAAAAGTCGTGTGGATATTTCCTTCATTTTGTATGGCATACATTCCCTTCTTCACAAATTGGCTTTCATTACGGCTGCGTGCAAGAAGGTGCATATCCGCAGCGTGCTTTGTTTATTTACTAGCAAATACAATGAGAAGGTTTGTGCTACGCCACCGCGATCGCGCCCTAAACAACGTGGTCCAGAGTACTCGAAGGCGGCTTTTGTGCTCCGAATTTCTATCGTAATTATATCGTTATCATAACGAACTGACTCTCAACTCGAACAATGATGACATGATTACGGTGTTGAAGGCATGATATACTCGCTAACTAACGTAATAAATAGTATACGTGCATATATTACAAGACTCGAAACCGAAGAAGGATTCCAAGTAGCTCTTTATTGCTTTTCAACCCTTCCAGGCGCGAAGAACAAATCCTATTCTACTCCGGATGGCGTTCTATGATTTGACGAAAATTACTTTTACTCTCTTGTCCTGGACTGAGGACCCGGCCCACTAACCAGATCGATTTATTGTTAAACAAAGTTTTCCTCTCCTCCCGTTACTCCTCCTCCTCTTCCTCTTGAGTGCAGTTTTCCTATAACGCATATCCGAATATCGGGAAGAGATGGCTGTGCAAAATGTTCCGAAATATCCCTCCATGTCTTAACAAACATATGTGTGTTACTATAAATTTAACGAATACGTGACTCGTTTTGCTCAATAAACCTCCATACTGGTTAGATGCCTGGTATAGAATCAGCACGCGCGTATATACACACTAGATTATTTGGAACTCAACCTACAGTTTTTGCAGTCTATAGTGCGTGTCGACAAACTTTCACTCCTTGACAACGTAAAGTGATGTGACAAAACGCGTTCGAGCGTTCGGCAAGGTTGCAAAAGCTGTTTTACCTTACATATGATTACCGGGAATCGTGATGCCTTCTGCCAAAGCCGACAGCCCTGAAGGCCAAGAATTTGTTTATGTCTTCCATTTTCGCTGCTGTCGGTTATTAGCAGCTGACTGTTCCTTTTGTTCGAATGCTTACATGAGAAGCTGACGCCTAGCTCCGACTCTTCGCGCTCCGCACAGGACCGGCTTCGCAAGGAATGGGGTGGCGCCAGCAATGTTTCTCCCGCGGTAGCGGTATCCAAAACTATGCTTTAATTGACACCATGAGCTAGTGTATGCGATTTTAAGCCTATTATTATGATAAAAAGTTACCCACACGCCAATTCTGGTGCGGACAAGCATCAGACGTTGACCGAGCGCAAAGAAACATCAGGGCATGGAGGAAAGAAAAGCTTAGGAGAGGCCCTGACGTCACACCCAGCGCAGCCGGAAACGCCATTTCTGTAAGTCGAATGGCGGACCATTGGCCCTCTATGCCATTGGCTGACTCTTTTTGCCTCTCTCTCTCGGTGCACCTTCTTCGCCTCCTCCGTCCTGTATCGCCTCTCTTGTCGTCTGCATCTGCCAGCGCCGAGCCGGCGGAAATCAGCTGATAGGCAGGTAGAAGGCCGTTTTGCAGCGCGTGACCGTGAACCTAAACACGCGGTTACACTGTTACACGTCTTCAGTGTGGCCGCAGCAGTTTTGCGAAGCGGCTCGCTCTAACAATGCCGCAATGCTCGGTGCCAGGCTGCAAGTCGCGATCGGTACCCAAGGAATTGGGCGTCACTTTCCACCGGTTAGTGCATCATTCCGCTGACAAGTATTGCTGTACATTGGTGTGCATTCATCCTTTGTTTGCAATCGCCGCCGTTTATAGGTTCCCAAGCGATGGAGAACGCCGCAAACAGTGGGCGAACGCCGTGCGGCTACCGGACTGGAAAGTGCCCAAGTTTGCGTTGCAGTTTCACTGGCAATCCCAGAGATGACTAGTCAATTAAACGGCCGTTCTATATATATAGGCAAGCAGCACTTCATGCAGATTTCAAGCTAAAAAATTGTGGAATGTTTTTACCGTTGTTCGCGTGCCTTCGATAGAATTTTTTGCGAAGGAGGAGGAGGAGGAGGCAAAACGTTTTATTGAGTAAAAAAAATGAGAGGGTGGGTGGCGTCAATAAACTTTTTTTCGCCAAGTTTCAAATTGTCTCAGTGTCAATAAATTCAAGGTGATATCAGTTGAAAACGTTCATACACTAACCTCGCAGTATGAAGCGTTGAAAAGCGAAATCCAGAGCGAGACCACAAAAAGATCCAGATTCCAGATCCAGCACTCTTCCAGTCAACAGACGGACACCTACTAAGGTAATAGGACGATGGAATTATATCAACTGGGAATCTACCTTGTAACAGTTGCAAAAGCACTGCCGCGCATTGCCGGCCTAGCAAACTATATATTGCAGCGGCGATAACCAAACAATTGAGTTGCGAATCGTTCGGTTGCAAGTCGCCTACGTACTGCACACCGTGTATCACTTCCCGAAAATCTACCAGACGGGTGTCCGCGCGTACGACGGGACGGCGCGTTCACGATATCTGCACTTCAATAGGCGCGTCGTGATCGTCGACCGGAGCAAAAGCTTGACGCGGTACAAGGTGCACTTGCAAGTAGAAATTAAATGACATATTCACATCGGCGCAGCTGTCGCAACTCGCAGCATCCTTTTCGAGTTCCGCAAGACCACAGCGCAGCAAAGCGAAGCAGCAATCTTCGCAATCGGACGACAAGGCAGGCACTGCCTTTCCTCCATGACTGGCGAACGGCGGGCGGGCTGTTGCTAGGACGCCGTTGCTAACGCGACTTCCAATGGCCGCCGAAAACATGTGACTTCCTCCACACTTTTGCCAATGCGCGGGGATAGCTGGGGGCCTCTCCTAAGCTTTTTTTTCCTCCATGCATCAGGGAGAGCGATCCTGAGTGAAGCAGACGACAAATGCGAGAATCCGTAAGATGACGTCACGGAGGCGTGCTTTGCAGCGCCGCCTGTGTTCGCGCTCACCGCCAATACGCCTGAAAAATGGCCAGTAAATGCGCTGTGGCCTTATAGATCGGTACTCAGGTTCACAGTTCTCAGCGGGAGCTCTGAAACGTGGGCGACCACGGGAGGGGGGGCTCGCAAGAAGATGCAAACTAACAAAATATGACGCAACGCCTACAAAGACGCAAGCTCTCGCTGCCGCTAGAACTATTCCTAATCGACGCCTCCTGAACCGTTACGACACGTAGATTATACGCCAGACGTACCCCTCTGAAGACATTGTCGAAATAGGATGTGACACAACCGCGAAGGACCTACATTGAGGATCGCACAGCTTAAAATAAAATGCATTCGCATTCCTGCAAGTAAGCAAAGTGTCTCTGTGAACGTTTTTAAGGGGAAGTGTTACAGGCTAGGTTCCGATCAGTAGCTGCAAACGTCGACAGGGTGCGTAGAAAAAGCCGCGTTGAAAGCATGTATCTTGCGGCGAAGCCAACTTTCTTGCATTTGCGCTGTATATGGCGATCTCATCTCGGTCCTAAAAAATCATAAAGAAATTGGTCGCCAGGGCGGTTGCACCATTACGCTGTGCTTCATTTAATTGTCATAATTAGTTTACAGTGACGTTATAAATGTTACAAAAGTCCCGTCAGCTCTACATGGCCCTGTGGAGGGTGTATGGATACAAAAAACCGCTGTAACTTTTGTTTTATGAAAACTATCGCGAAACAAATATGACAATTATTAGCGGAAACTACTCGAACATTACGCCAGGTTTTATCTGCTTTTCACCATAAAGTATAGTTCACAGCTGAAGTTGAAATTCCCGTCTGCTGTCAATACATTTACGTGAGGGAAACGAACAGCTTCATATGGTTGTCCAGTTTCATTAAACAAATTAACTCAGGAGTATACCGTATACGTTCAATCGCAAATTACAAACAATGTTTGTTTCATGCACTTCTTCGATTGCACCTTGCTGGTGCGGCCGCTGGTCAGCTTTCACACAGAAGAACGGCAGTAAACTTTTTTTTAATATACGCAGTAGTTTTTTTCACAAATGTAGGATCTCAAAGCGTGTGCCTGACACAAGCAGAAAATATTTCACTGCGGTAAAAATTTCATATATATGCTTAAAATTTCAAATCACGTTGCAGTGCCCTGGATGTCAGTTTCTTGCGCGATGGGGCCTGGAAGGTTACTGTTGCAACAACATGGCACGCCAACTGCAAACTTCTTCTCATCACCCCAAATACCTATTTATCATAACTCTATAAATAACCTCCGAGAAAGTACTGCGTACCACTCCGTATGCTCGCTCCACGCTTGAAACATGGTCAACCTTTCGTTGATCGCTTGCACACCTTTGCTTCAGTTAAATAAGTTTCTCTAAGCTGCTGAGACAAGCCGACTACATAAAATCATTGTCAAGTCTCTTATTTAATCAAAACAAAATGCCCGCAGGGGAGGCAAAAGGAATTACGACAGCGAAGACACTCAGCCGCGCAATCTCCGCCAAGCCATTCAGAGGAGCCGGTGCGAGCGGCCGAACCATCGGCTAACACCGCCACCTCGCTGCACGTTGCGGAGTGAGCCGCATTACATTTTTTTGCTAGGGGACGCGCCGAATTGGACGGCCGTAGAGTTCCTGTATATGAAGGGTGGCTTTCCCGCACGACCTGGAACTCAAGATGGCGGATGGACGCGCAACTCTGCTCCCCTAGGGGAGCTATATACAGGAACTCTAGACGGCCGGAGCAACGGCGCGCCGCTGGCAGCCGATCGCGGAGGCCGTGTTCTCAGATGCGGGATTCGGCCGCGCTGCCGCGACGAAACGGAGAGGCGCCATGGCGGTTTGATCCGGTTTGGACGAGGCGTGACTCAGCCTCGCTGTCGGCGCGTCGCCTCGGGCAACGCATTTGGGCCAGGCACTCTGGCAGAACAGCACCCCGGCCGCCAGACAATGAGCCGTGAAGACGAGCTGCTTCCATGTGGCTCGCATGCTGGGCGCGCTCGTTTTCTAGAGTCATCGAGGTACACCTCCAGTGCTCCAGGAAAAGGGCAGCTCCACCAAGTTCCTCTCTATGAACAGGTACCGCCTGCCAGGTCCGGATAACAGGTACCTCGCCGTGCTGCCAGGTGTCCCGACCAGCTTCGTCCGACTCTTCTGTTCTGTCCCCAGCACCCGTTGCTCTTCGTTCTGGAGCTTGCAAAGAACCGACCGACAACGGGCAAGACCCAGCAAGCAAGCACCCTCTGTCCTCTGTCAGAACACCAGACTCCAAAAACGTGACAAACTCTCCTAAGTGCCTATCCCAAATTTGGACCCTCTACACCAAGAGGCCCACGCGGCACGTTAAAATCTTAAAAGAAGAACTCACACTAAGTGTCAAACGTAACACACGACACGAAATGATCATAACTAGGTTGATTACTTGAAATCACGCAGTGCGGAAATAATCAACTCAGGCAGCAAATGACGACACTAATTTTGCTCCCATATACCTGTTAAAGGGACACTGAAGTGAATTTGTCAAGCTTCCGTTTTTGCTTGCACTGCGTAGACCGGCTCAAATTAGCACACTGTTCATCGTTTATCCGGTTGACCAATCGGTAATTATTTTACAAAGCGCGAAGAAAGAAAAACTACCATGCGCGGTTTGCGGCGGCCGCACCAACTAAAGCTGTGACGTTGGGAGGAGCGGGCACCGTGATTGGACGACGCCCAAGGTGAGCAACCAAACAAGTTTCGGTTTCGGTTCTGTAAAACACAACCGGTGGCGTTGTTGGATGGGCATTCTCAATAACTCAGTAATCATCGTAACACCCTTCTGACATGTTGTCAGCTGTAAAAATGCATAAAGATAAGCCTCCCAGGACGGCTTGGAATCGTAGCATTCACTAGCCGAGGCCTACGCAGTGCATGGACGCCCTCCGCGTATCCGCAGACGCCCAAATGTCATGCGCTTTTCCCCCATATTTGGAGCTTGCCTAACTCATGCCTGTACCGTAAAAAGCGTGTTCGCACCAGGCCAAGGGTCTGTTCATTCTGGCCTGTGCCCACTGCCCGCAAGCAGTCGGTGCTTATGGCAACAGCACGCCAACGAGAACTCGCTAGCGCGCCAGTGCCAGCCTGCGCGCGTTCTGTGAACTAGTTCGTGGAGCCATGAACGTTGCGGCCCAAAAAAAAAAACGTGAACACAATGTAGAAAACATCGGCAGAAAACGCAAAAGTTAACTTACAAAAAAAAAAAGCACGTACACGCGGGGACTCGAACTCGTGACTTGCAAAACATTTGCGGCGATATACCTAGCGCCCCAGACCACTCGGCCACGAGACGGGGTCGCCTACCTTGGTAATATAAGGTATATATTGTACAACAAGTTTACACTTTTATTTAGTTTTGGCATTTCAAGCAGCTTAGGTGACTATTTGTTGTATTGCGCTCGTGTAGTAAGCGTCCCCCGAGTTTCCACAATAGCTCACGTCTAGCAATTGCATTTCGTAGACGGAAAAGCGTTCGCAGATGCGTAGTCGTGCTGCTGACCGCTGTGCTTGTTGGCCCAGCGCAAAAAAGTGCTTCCCGCACCCTATTTTTACACTGTACATTAAAAATATCAGTTGATTTTATTTCCTTAGTACCTATATTGACTTCGCTGACTATTATCCCGCCTTCAAGAGGCCTTATATTTTCCTACTGGGGTACCAGTCAGCGAAGCGTCGCATGTGCGCTTGTGCAGCGCTTGTGTGAAGCGACCTTGACTTGGAGCTAGATACAGTGTACAAACTAACCAAGTAAAGAAAGGTCCATTCTTCCATTCACAAATGTGTCCTGGCTTCGTTTCAACTGAGCGAACGAAGTGCGGCGACCCGTCGGCGGCCGGCGGACGAAACGCTGGGCCGATTGACTCTGTCTGAAGGCCGGGGAGCCGTGCAGTAGCGCAGCCAATTGCGAGCTCGGCTCCTCGCGACGTCACACGAAAACGCCGCAGAAAATGGGCGAGCGTAAAGAGAGGAGGACAGCATTTTAGAATTATTTTTCTACTAAATAAAATCGCACAAACGCGCCCAGAGTGGTCGTAACATGGCCTGGGGACTGCGGACTACAATTTGCGCAAGTAATCCCGCAATGTTTACATATCACTTCAGTGTCCCTTTAAGCTAAAAAGTCCCCCGCATTTCCCCGAGGGGGAGAATGTGAAAGTGCGAATGCACGGTTGTCGTCCCGCTTGCGGCGCTTGCGCTCGGCACCCGCAGCCCACCGCCTCGCCGCCTTCTCTTCCATCTCTTACATCGGGTTTGTAGTATCACGTGTACACCACGCAGTTATCAAGCCGCTATAACGCCGCTGAGTCGCTAACGCAACGCCGCTGACGACGTAGTTTGAATGCGTTAAAGATATAAGGAGCGTTCCTAACTGTGAAATCAGCGTGGCTTCCGTGGCTTAGTCGGTAGAGCGTCGCGCTGAGGCCGTGACGTCCTCGGATCGAAACCGGGCGCCGAATGCTGTTATCTTTTTATATAGTGTAGTGGCCTGGCTGGCACGCCGAGAGAGGGTGTTGCGAGCTGGAGAGTAGGCGAGGGGGGAGAGGAGGCGCTACGCGAGCGCCCTCACGCGTCGTAAATCCGGCGCCGTTGCTAGGCACGCTAGCTAGCTCCGTTGCTGGGCTGCGGACGGACGGTGGACGCGTGATTCAGGGTCGCTTAAGAAGTGCATTCGCACTTAGAAAGCTACTCACGAAACGAAAGACACGGGGAGGATGAATGTAGCACTACCTAGAACACCCGGCTCAGTGCGTCTGCTTTAGCGTTACCAGCTACATAGCACGCAAACGTCTGCACTGCCCACACTACGCAGCCACATTCCTTTTCGGATGTACTGTAGGCCTCTTCCATGCAAGTTATCCTGCGGCTGAAGTACAAAACTGGTCGTTCCCGCCCGTTCGCATCCTCTTGGCATGGTACAGCTTCCATGCCACGATCGCTCGATCGCGCTGAATAACGAACCCTTCGAAAAGTCGGGGACCGCAAGAACTGGCTCCTCGCTCAAGGCTCGTTTCAGCGCTTAAATCGCGTCCTCCTTCTCTTTGCCCTTTCCACCATAACTGGCCCCGTGCTTCTAAGAAGATCAGCAAGTGTGGAGTAATATTTTACATAAGTCTAGCCATATGCAGTAATACCCGAAAAGTCCTTATCTGGGACATAGTGGTTGGTCGGCGATAGTGCGACTGCGGCTACTTCGATTTCGCCACCCACCGCCACCTGCCTTAGTCACGTCGCTTCAGCGCTTTGACTATCAGGCCTGTGAGCCGGCTCGGCACGACTTTTAAGTGCTCTACATGCGCCTCCCTTGAGCTAGAAAAGCTGGCGACACCGTCGAGGTAAGAGAGCACGTACAGGCCCCGAAACACCCGATCCATTAGTTTCGAGAAGCCACAAGCGCGCTTTTGAGACCGAAGCTTAACCTGACGGGACGGACTGCCCGAACGGGGAAACTAACGCAGCGTTAGAACTAGCTCTTCCCCACGAACTAGTTTCGTCATTCAAAACTCTTTCTCTTCCCCCGGTCATATACAAGCCTCGCACGGCTGACGCCGGTAATGTCGCGTGGAGCTGACTTCAAGGCCACACAGCGGCAGGCACGCACGCCTCCCAATCACGGTTTCGCTCTAAGCAGAGGGCTCTGATCTTTCGCTTTCGCACTGCGCGCCTTCGCTCCACTGGCTTGGAATGCGGGTGAAAGTGCCCCACCCTGATTCCAAGCAAGTCATCGCGAACTGGGGTCAACATCGAGTTCGCCTCGCAACGCGCGGCCACCTGGGTTACCCCGCCGATGGGTATGACCAGAGTCCTTCAATGCTTGAAGGACTCTGGTATGACGCAACGCGCTTCGGCCGTCGGCGGCTCCACTAAGCTACCGCCACAGCTTCCAGACCACTCGCCGTTCAGGCTTCGTTGCTCGCGCGTCTCTCGTGTCCCGCTCGCACGCTTTGCCACGACATCGCCCGCGTTAGAGCTTGCACCCGAAGGAGCACCTGTTGTTTTCGGGGGCTCTAGCAGCTCCGTCCGGCTAGCCTCGCGGTCCACACTTTCCCGCGAAACCTCGATATCTCGCTCAGTGAGCGCGCGCCGTTTGGAAGCGGTCTCCAAGGCCTCCCCCGATTCTGAGTATTCTGCCGAAATGAATGAATGAAACTTTAGTAATGATACGGGGGGCTTGGTAGCCTAGTTGGGGAAGAGGGGAATTCTGCCGAAATCGTTAAACCCTATGCCGACACACGAACACGATCAGCGGACTCGTACGGCCCTCTATCGGACGTATCAGCAAGTCCGTTATATCGGTTAGGTACCCCTTTGCTCCCTGAGACGCTGGCGTCGTTTGCTACGAGCTCAGAGAATTTCTCTTTCGGCAGCGCTTCGTACTCGTTTTCGCGCAACCGCTGATCGGTGACCGGTGACAACGTACTCTTCGTGTCGCCCGGCTGCGTTTCTCCACCGAAGGATTTCACGCAACCCCGTTCTGCTGATGGCGATTCCACTAGCCTACCGCGAGAGTTTTCGGTCTGTTTGCAGTACGGGCTAAGCTGCTCGGCGTCCTTTCGCGTGTCGCTCGCTGGGGAAGAGTCAAGCTTCTGCGAGAGCTTCCCCGCTTGCGAACTCGTAAGTGACATGCACTGGCCACTGCTCGCGGACTGTGCGCGCTTTCGAAATCTTTATTTCCAATCGGCTTCTCCGCCTCCGCGCCGTTCTCGCTTTCCTGGCTCGCTTCTCTGCCCAAGAATACGATTGCGGTCGCTTCGCGTTTGCCCTGGGACGCTCAGTCTTCCGGCCCTGACCTCTCAACAACAAACGGCGGCCGTTGCTCCTGACTTCTCGGACCGCTCGCCTGAACCGTTGGACAAGTCACGCTAGGCGCCGACGAACCTTGCCGGAGCTCTGACTCTAGCCTCAGCAACTCGAGCTCCATTTCGGCTAGCTCTCTTTAATTGCCTTCGGGCTTCCTCTCGCCGTTTCTGCGTTTCGGCATCCTCTCCCCGTTTCCGCCTTTCGCCTTCCTGCATCCACGTCTGCCATTTCGCCCCCTCGCGCTCACGGCGCTCTTTCTCTTCGGTCTCCTCGCGCTCACGGCGCTCTTTGATATCATCCCTGGCACCATTGACTTCCTCAGCCGTTACGTTCTCCTTCCCCATGATCTCAAGGATTGCATGCTTCCGTTTCGCACGGCCGAAGTCAAGGCCCAGCTCCTCGCATATTTCGATGGGTTCCTTCACTTTAAGGTCCTCCATCGTTTGTACTGGCCTCTTGCTGCTTACCCACGCTAGAATTCTCTTGCCGTACCTATACTATCGAAGTACTAGTAAGGCACGCGCAATTAATTCTATACGCTCCTTTGTTTACACTCTCGGCACTAGCTTTGGTTTCAACACACTTTCTCTAGGCCTGAAACACTCAAAGCTATGCACAGTGCTTCACACAGCCCTTCTCTAAACTACCATAACCTGTGCTAGAGAAGTCTGGTGAACGAGAGCAAACGTTGAGCGCTTACCACACTCTAGGTAGAAGTCGTTGCCGGTCGATCCCGCAGCTGCCAACCACTGTTGGGAATGACCATCCCAGCGCTGCTCCCAGGTTTGTGACTCGCATCCAGCTCGTCACCGATGTTGGAAATCAGTCATCCCGACGCTGTCTCCGCTGTAGGGACTGGGCCCTCTCACCGCATCCTCCACTGTTGCGACTGGCCATCCGAGCGCAGTCAGGGGTCTTTCCTTGCTCCGTCTTGCCTTGCCTTACCTTGCCTTGCTCCGTCCGCTATCTACGCGGCGTAGAGCAGAGCGATGAAGTTCTCGAGCCGACCAAAAATTGAAATAACATTTATATACAGTATGTACTAGGTAAGCAAACGTTACATGACTCGCACAAAGGCGACAACACCCTTTTACTCGGTGCCTGCGAAAAGTGCCGCCGGAGAGAAGCCGCCGAGGAATGCCGACGATGATAGCCTCCGGGCTTCTTTTATACCCCGGGAAGTTCATTGTGGCCCGGAGAAGTTCGAATAGCTCCAATCAGGGCTCTCGCTGCGTGAATTTTGAATTCCGACGAATGGTAGCGAAGCGGTGTGTCAGCGGCGCCGCCAATGGGTAAAGGGAGGGCGACGCCCACGCCATCTACGTGACCTCGCCTCCAGGCGTAGTGACATGTCCTCATTTCGTCGTTCTCATATGCGGGATTCGGCCGTGCCGCCGCGACGAAAGGGAGAGGCGCCTTGGCGGTTTGATCCGGTTTGGACGAGGCGTCACTCAGCCTCGCTGTCGGCGCGTGGAATCGTGCAACGCATTTGGGCCAGGCGCTCTGGCACAACAACGTATTCTATTTACTATGTTCGTTAGCGAGTGTGTCAAGGCTTCAACACCGTAATCATGTCGTAACTGCTCGGGTTGAGAGTCAGTTCGTTACGATAACGATGCTCGCGATAGAAATTCGGGGCACAAACCCCTCTTCGAGTACTCAGGGCAACGTTGTCTGTGCGCCTTTTCGCGGTGGCGTAGCACAACCCTGCTTATTGCGTTTACATGTGAATAAACAACGCACGCTGCGGATATACAATTTTTGCTCGCAGCCATGATAAAGACAAGTTGTGTGGAAGGTACCGTATGCCTTACAGCGTCAAGAAAATATCCACACGAACATCGTGAGGCTTCCAAACATCCCCAAACCTCCTACTAAGACGTTTTACACGGTAGAGAAAAATAATGTTTTGGGAACAGAAAAAAAAAAAACATTCAGCTGATACAAGTCAACAAAAAAGAAAGGAATAGAAGATAGCCTTTCAATTTCCCGCTGTGTGATGCTCCTGTAGGGACCCGCTGCTTGATGCGTAGCATTAGACTGTTTAGTCATAATGGGAGCGTCTTAGCAGTACTTTAGGGAAGCCTACGCATTTTGAATACTTATCAAGGAGCTCTGAGTACTGACCTCGCAAATAAGCTAGAAAGGACAAGTTATACGCGATCTTCTGAGCGCTTTTCAAGAAAGTGGTTGGCTCTGCCCTCGTGTCTGACAAACTTGTGTGGAATACAGTTTGAAATTATTCAGAGGTATGAGAAGATGATGAAATAACTATATTACTAGAAATATGCTTTTTTAAGCACTAAAGCAACAAAGCATGTAATTTCCAGCACAGGCACTGCTGCCCCTCACAAGCGGAATGTAGCAGATGACAGCGGCGCCAGTCCCTAAGCTGACGTGACAGCCACAGGGCGCCAGCCAAACATCTCACCACCAACAGACCTTATGCGAAATTGCTTGGTGATCTAGCAACCCTGATGTAAACAAGACCATCCGCCATATTGGTACGGGCGACAATCGGGAAGTCTCGTATTGTTTATTGTGGAAGAGTAGGTGACGGTAACGCTATAGTACCTAGAATATTCTAGGCACAATAGTAACGCGGTACGGCCCAAACTAGACGGCGTTTTCCGGGTCCCGACCGCAGATTCTGGACGAAGGACTTGTCTGCGCTTCCCACTGTGTCAGAGGACTCGTACAACTCGTGGTGCCGCACCAAATACCCATCTGAGCGGCAACGGATCAGGGCATACCACCTAGCCACCGAGGCCTATTGCTCGCCTTTATCGGTGCTGACCAACACCTGCGACTCGCAGTAAGTAAATCCTTGTTTGTTTTTTCCTTGACGCGAGTTAACCGGTATAAGCATTTGTATAGCACTCTATTCACCGTTGTTTACCATGCAAATGCGTAACGGGGACCCTGTTGCAGTAACCCTGAAAGAGGAAAGCAACAATCGCCAGACCGTACCGCTACTGGGTGGATTAGTTATTTTCAAATGCTGTACATTAAATTTGCTGGATCATTTTTAACGATGATGTTTACGGAAAGGTTGCGGCCGTTTTCCGTAATGGTTGTCCTCCCGCGTGTTTGCCGCAAAGCAATCGCTCATTGCGGCGAAGTCAACTACAAAAGTGCACATACGCCTGTCCTCCCACGTGTTTGCCGCAAAGCAATCGCGCATTGCGGCGAAGTCAAATACAAAAGTGCACATACGCCGTGATTTGTTTTGTGTGTGTGTTCATTATTTATTGCACATGTTCTGCCGCAAAAATCTGTTTGTGTGTCTGACTTCTCCTTTTTTGGCAGTGGGGTGGTTTTGTTTGTTTCTAAAGCGCACATTTTCAGTGTGCCCGAGCAGATATTACAGTAAAACATGGTTAGCTCGAACTCACTGAACTGATGAACTAAAAATTTTTTTTAAAAACTCCATGGGTCATAGGTATAGCCCGAATGTTTAACTGTTTATCTCGAGAAGTTTTCGAAGTGAGTTCCAGGTAATCATAACATTGCTTGTTAAGTTATGACGAACACGGTTATGCGGGTACTGGTAAAATTACCTATGGTGAGGTTTATAAATGTTAAACTTCCTTCTCTTGAAAATACAGTAACAAATCATGCAGCGATACTTGCACGCTCGAACTTGAAAGACAATTTTGACATCATTGCTGTTTGAGGCGTAGATTATTGGCCTTGCAACAGTGTTAAGCAAGACACAAAACCTGGTCATTTTGAGTCTGTTCCCTGCGGCCACTGCTTTCTGCTCTGTCCCTTTACTATAAACTGTAGCGGACTTGTCCTGTTCCTCCCTGAGTGCTATTTACTCCTACTCTTTGTTCTTGCAGGTTGGGCCTCATCCATGTGCTCAGCAGCTGCTTTCGCTCCCTAAAGAAGAAATAATTATACAATCTTCCCATAGGGGAACCATGAGTAGTATGCGAAGCAGCATGGGGGTTCACTCAATTTCCCATTAATGGGCACCGTTAGTTCGGGGCTGTTGGTTCCATTCGAACTCATCATACAGCACCGAAGCAGAACCGGAAAAGGCGGTGCCTCGGAGCAGACTGAACGCCGCGCAGCGCGCGAACCTGCTTTTAACAGCTGGGAAGAAAAGAATGGAGGAGAGGCGCGCATGCGCAGTGTTATGCAGCTGGAGGAGAGACGCGTGGGTGCCGTTGGTTCGGGGCTGTTGGTTCCATCCGAACTCATCCTACAGCACCGGAGCAGAACCGGCGCAGGTGGTGCCTCGGAGCAGACTGAACGCCCCGCCGCGCGCGCACCTGCTTTTATACAGCTCGGGAGAGGAGAATGGAAGGGAGGCGCGCATTCGCAGTGTTATGCAGCTGGAGGAGAGGAGAATGGAGGAGAGACACGCATACGCAGTGGAGTGCGGAAGGCGCACGCGGGACATAGCCCCGACCATGATATGCTTCTCACCTAAATCGTGCCGGCGCTATGTTGTGTGCCTCACGTTTGAGACGGACAGTGGGGCGATTGTGAAACAGCGTGCTATTGCTCGGCGGGTCGCAGTGGAGCATGCATCCACATCCTGGCGGCTCAGCACCTACTCGTCCCCTTGCAAGACCAAGGTTTTAAAGAGGCGCCACCAGAGCTTGCGAGCACTGAACTGCCACAACACTGGGGACGTCCGAGACAGCAGGGCATCAAGCCAGCGAGTGTCCAAGACATTATCTAAAGAAGCCCGCGAGAAAATGGCCCCTCCCTTCCATTGCCAATGCGTCTGTTCGACGCACGTCGACTGCAGGAGCAATGCGAGCAGCACCAAAGTGCCGTGGAGGCGCTTGGGGGAAAACTTGGTAGCCTTGGGAATGGGTTTCTAGCCTCATTTTTGCTAGCCTCCCCCTCTACAGTGGCAGAAACAAGGACTGGAATGGCACCTGAAGGGTCACCTATGAGCTACCAGGAAGCATTCAACCCACATTACGCCGTGGTCATCTCGTGAGCACGCAGAGGCTGGGCAACGTCGTGTTTACTAGACCACGGCATGCAGGGGTACGCGAATGCTTCACTTTGTTTCATATATATCCACAGTTTACTATACTGCACGCGCTATAAAACAGCGTAGTTTAATTTACTGAGATTTTCACTGTGGATACAAAAAAAGAAAAAGCACTCTAGCTGATGCGCGGTGGCCTGATGCAACTCTGTCCGTTTTCTTTTTTCTTTTTGAATAAAACTTGAAAATTGTCTCAGCTACCTACATCAATGGCCACTATCATTACGTCGGAGGCATGCATGCAGCATGTGACAAACTAGAGGAGTAAGTTTCTATTTTAGTCGCAAAATATTCGACAGCAAATACATCGTATCTGAAATGGCAATAGGCAGCAAGGTAACTTGATGTAACAACAAACCTGTCAGCCCGGCAAATCGGGAACCAAGTGCAAAAGCTGGAGTCTTCCAACGTTAGATCCACATAAAATATGTAAGCTAGTTCCGCAATGACATGCGGCTAAATGCAACGTAAAAGAAACGAACAGCATACTCCCATACCGTTCGCGCCTGCCACAGAGGAAATTTTCAACCGTGCCGTCACGGCGTAATGCGGCAAGAAAAATTTGTTTACAGCCCTGGGAAGATAAAGGCTCATGTAGGGGCTAAGCGGTACCATTTAACAATAAAATGAAGCGGGCGCAGAGCCACGGGGACGAGTGAAAAAACAAAGCCCAATTTTGACAACGTGTGGTACTATTTCTCCGCTTGAGCGCCACTGTCAGTCACTTAAATAGGTGGCGCACACTCAGGCTTCATTTAGAATACCAAGGATGGACCAGGGAACTCCAACGCAGCTGTATTTTCCATCTAGACAGCGACTACGAAATCCCGCGCATAACGAACCGACGACAAATATTCGCTCCCAGCGCACCGCGCCCACCCTGTCACAAAGGTTGCTCGCGCCGGCAGAGTTCGCGTCAGAAAGTTCGTTCAAGAGCGTGGAACGTCACGTACCTTTTCTCCATTTGGACCGCGTTGCATGCACTGCGGCACGAAGCAATGCTCCGGCATTGTAGTCCACTTCCAAGACCTGTCAATCGCTGACTTTTATGTTTGGCGGCGCTTCGCTACTTGGTTTCGGCTTCAAACGACAGTACCAAAATGGCGGACCTAGTTACCGCAGTCGACGTAAGATGGCTGGGCGCATTTTGCATAGGGTATATTGCGCTCCTAAACGTAGCGGCCCTGTGGAAATACTTTTCCTCCCACCTTTCCTCTCTTCGCGTCTCCCCGGCGTGACAGGGGTGCGTATGCACCCCATGGCGGTAACGGTCACTCCTGCCTCCGCTCCTGTAGGGAAAGACGAACGCGCACGTCGCACGTTGAGGGAGATTTCTCGTATATGCTTTCTGGGACGTTACGGCGCAGAAAAATAGACCCCAGGGACACCAGGGCGAAACGCAACAAGAAGTCTTTTTGCATCGTGGTTGTGAAAGGTGAGAAACGTTCGTATGTCCTGAAGCAGAAGAATAGGACTTGTGTCGGGCGTGCGCTGCGTTTGACGACAATGTATATTGTACTGTACACCAGTGTTTCTCCTTGCACGTTGTGTTCGCATACGTAGCGCGAATAAAGGGTTCAAGTGCGATTCGAGCTGCCGTGTTTACTGCCCGAGCCGTAAACACTGGCATGGCCTAGGAGCACGAGCTGCTCGCCAGTCGGGCCCAACGGAGGAGGCTGTGGCCGGGAGGGAAAGGGGCGTGGGGGCGAATCAAAAGCTCCAAGAGATCGAGGACATCACCTCTAATCCCCATCCACTGCGCCTGTTTGTGTGGTTGTCATGACATTTATAACGCTTCCAATGCCAAAATAGCGCCACCGTTGCTATGGCAATAGAACACACTAGTGTTTCCTCAGGCTCACCTGGGCAGAATGTGGCGCTACCATCGGGAACAAGTTAAGAACAGCAATAGCTCCTGTACGGTATCCCTTCGCCAAAGCGGCGGGCCCAGACAACAACGCGCGCGCGCGTTCTGAAATGAGATTTTTATAAATGCATGATATCGTCTGGCTTTTCTCGCGTAGTTTGTATGTCGTCGCTGCAGTAGTTTGTTACAATATAAAGTCTAAAAAATTACGAGAGCGGCTCGTACCATGTTTGAAATGTTCCCAGTAAGGCCCCACGTACCCTGCGCTCGGTAACGTCCGGCTACGGTGATGAGGCACAGGGCCACTTTAGTTGCCGTTATTAACTTTTCCCCCCGTATAGCCGGTATTCAATGGCGTGGAATGCATGCAGGCAACCATGTGTGCGCCGTCATATCTGTGGCCAAGCGTCTGTTGCTAGGTGACGTTGTGCGCACGACCCGCAGATCAGGCACCCCTCTTCTCCTTCATGCCTTCAATGCGGCCAGGCAGGTCGCGGTCCGCGATATGAGCTTGTGTTTTTGTGCAAGGCGTGTGCGAGTGACTTGATGGTCAGTTGCAGTGCGATAGCGTTGGTTACGCGAAAAGTCATGGTTCCGCTCATGAGTGTGAAACCATATCTGCAATTCAACTCCAGCCTCTGCGCACACACCAAGCGAGTGCGAGTCGGCCGTGGCGCAAAGGTTGCATCGTTAGCGCATTGGTCGTTTGTCAGCAGGAACTGCATCATTTCCCAACTGGTGCCCACTGGACGCAAAGTAATAACTCGACGCCAAGTACTGTTGAGTACAGTGCGATCTACCTATCGCCAGACGCGTATCAAGTTGCCGCCGCAGATCAGCTGATTGCCAGCCTCCACGCTCTAATGGCACAAGTGAGTTGTTTTGCTGAGTGTGAAACATTTAGCGCAGGAGAAACCCAGTGCCAATGTGTTGGCCGTGCCCAAGTGTAACCCGTGCCATCTTGAGGGAAGCCGTTTGTTGGGCTGCTTTTTTGATAATGACTCGACCGTAAGCAGCAACGTGCTTTCTTTGTTTTTCTTTTCTCGTGCGATGATTGGATCGCATGCAGCGGTCAATTTACTTCTGAAAATCTCAGCGCAGGGCATGAAGCCCTGTGTTTCGATTGTCCTTGGGTGGAGTGAAGAAACCGGCGAGCATCAGTAAAGGTCAAAACCTCGGGTACTTCTATGCTGCGCACTTTTGAGACTGCTATCTTTTAAGGACATGGCTGTTCGATCACGCAGTCCGGAAACGAATGCCGTCTCAAGTTGTTGTTTTGCGCCAGCAGCGCTTAGCGAAAGCTACCATTATGTGTTTTTAGGGGCAGCAGAACTGCCATTTCAGTCTGCGATCAAAACTTGTAGCTCCTGCTTGGTTTAGAAAAACTAATTGTGCACGTAGTTGAAGTAATTGTGCCTTTCTGCTTCAACCCGCTGTTTAGCCCGTTTTTTTTTCCTTTCTCTTTTTTTGCAGGCGTATGCAGCTGCAAGAAGAGAAATACGGCGCCCTCACAGAGCTGGTGTGCGTCCTGCGGGGCAAGCCTCAAGAGTGTCGTTTCTGCGGCATCCGTGAGCAGCAGCAGGTTTAAATACAGTGATGGTGTTTAGCACACTTCAAAACTGATCTACAGAAATATTCAGAAATAAATAGCGAGGTTGGCTGGTGCCCTTTTATGTGCATTTAGGTGCCTTTCCAACTACTGCTATTTGAATTTACAATGATACTGTGGAAAATAAATTTTTTATTGAGTAGCGGCAGCAGCGTGGAGTAGCGGCAAATCACTCCAGGATGAATAGCAAATTGCCGGATTGGAACGCCGGCGCGAGCCAATATCACTTCTTCAGAGTGCTTTGAGGGGATATTTTCGACGGCGTCTCTCACTTCTTAGCACGCGCACATGACCCGTTGCTGGTTTATGCGTGCGTAGGTTTGTAGTGGAGAATAGTGGGATGAAGGAAGGAGAGGCGTGCACGCGCAGCTATAGATTTCATTCCAGTACTGATTGATGGCATGTCCATTCTACTGGTGCGAGATTTAAACTCGGACGTTAAACGGTTCAATGGGACCTGTCCGGAGTCCTTATTGGTAGAGCAGATTGGGTTTGTGTTTTAGGCTATGTTCAGATTACCGACGCAAAACTCGTATCGCGATTTATGGACGTAAAAAAAATGCCATGTCACGTAGTTTGTTCGGGTGATACGTGAAATAACGTCAATCTTTAAAGTTGTTGCGCAAGTTGCGGCAACAGTCTGAATCCGGTTCTATACAAACAGTAAGATTCTTATGACGAGGGAGGGACACAGACAGTTCCATGTTTATCTGCAAAAAAAAAACTTGGATCGGTCAGAGGTTCATTCAGCTGATTGGCTAGAAAGTTTGCTGCACCGCAAATTACAATAAACGTGTTTTGTTTCGTGCACTCCGTGGACTGCGTCGAGCTTTGCAGGTCATCCTTCTTCACAGAGTGGAAGGGCACTATTTTTTTTTCTATTTACCTCCAACAGAAAAGCGGCCGCCGTGGTTGGGAATCGAACCCGCGAAGTCTTGCTAAGCAGCAGATGATCGTATGCCAATATTTTGCCCGCGCACCTTGTATGCGGCTGTATTTATTTTATCCAAGTGTGAAGAAAACATCTCTGCAGGCAGCGGACGTGCATTTTGGTGCTTGTTTTGCTTCATTTAATTGCGCTAACTTGTTTATATGGCGCTATTGCCTCACCTACTCGCTAGTGTACATGTACCCTGCCGTTCGCAAATTGTGCGACGTAAAATGTTAAGCAAGTATCCTTTAGTTTGGGAAAATACAATAGCGAATTTAGACTCGTTTTCAAGGCGGTGCCAGGACAGTAGTGTCAGCTGAGTCGGCTGCACTAATTGCGTCCGTTTGTGCTCCCGCTGAAGCAACAAGTTACCGCAGGCTCTAGGATTAGCGGCGTTCTGTGTTTTTCTTACTTGAGAACTGTTCCTTTGTCGAACGTACGCAAGAAGTAAGAATGATGATTGTCTTCGGGAAGCTACACCACCCCACCAGGCGATGCTGTCCCACGTCGCGACGAGCGTGCTAAATGCGCTCATAAGAAAGCAGATGAATCGGTATCTTGTATTGTTTTTTTAGCCTGTGAAACTACTTTATAGACTTTTTATTTAGTACCAGAACGCAAATTAATTAGGCTCAGCCCACTTTCGCTCTGGCTAGTCATTGAAAACACGCGGATGGCGGCGAGTGTCGTCTGCTATTGAACTACCCAGAGGCAACGTACATGAGGAGGCGCTGCATGTCGTCCAGACTGTTGCGCAGGAGCCCTATAGGTTTCATGCCCTCACTGATGACATGACCGCTGTGCTGGCCAAAG
Source organism: Haemaphysalis longicornis (assembly GCA_013339765.2). Taxonomy (NCBI): domain Eukaryota; kingdom Metazoa; phylum Arthropoda; class Arachnida; order Ixodida; family Ixodidae; genus Haemaphysalis; species Haemaphysalis longicornis. The sequence goes on from CM023453.1 coordinate 126,459,057, forward strand.
GTTTAAACATGGACTGAAGGTTTAAACGTGAAGGTTTAAACAAACGAAGAGAAGCGCAGCGAGAGTCCCTTGTCTTGACGGAGCCATGAAGAGAAAACACAAGTTTGGTTCATTCAGAAGATTGCGTCGTTAGAATCATACTGATACCACTTTTAACGTAAACTTCGCTCAAGTAAGCTACATAATTAGGAAAAAAAGGAATGGCCATGCGACCCACTAGCTCATTTCCCGCTACACAACCTAAGATACCAGACAGCTCTGAGTTTGGCGCAAGGCAGCAACAGCAAACGCAAATTAGGCAGAGCTTATACGCTTGCCGAACGAGGTATTTGCGCTTAAATTTAGGGCACATTCTTTTTAAACCCCTACGAATGGTGGGACAAACAGTGGAGGTCACGAAAGCACACGTAAACATAGAAGTACCGATGCGTATACTGCTGTTGGTTCTTCGCACACTATGCTTGGTTTAGCTTCACAGGACTGCGGGGCTTTGGGATTGTTTCAGACGACACAGGTCGATTGGCGCAAGCGACGATCTGTTACGTGACCGTATTTGTTGAGCGAGCCCAATGTTTTACGAAAAAATTGCCTCCATGAACAAAACAAGCAACGTACAGATACGTTCACAAACAAACCAAAGGCAGAAAGCGGCTTGATTATGATGATGATAATTGCTATTGGCTTCCCCTTTGTAGCGGGGTGATGGCATGTCATCTTGCCAAAAAGGACTAATGTACCTATGTTTTATAATCTTGGTTTAATACTAGCGCTGCTTACGGTTGGCACAAAAGGCTTATTAGCACAAAATACGTTTTTTTTTCTTTTACAGGTTATAACTGTCGTAGGCAATATTCCCCTCTCTGCTTTTCGTCCACCAGCATTCTAATCTTCTTTTTGTCGCCTCGACAACTGTAAGTTAACTTCCTCTGTGCAACCTTTATTTCCTAGGGCTTCTGGAAGCCTAATATTTTCTTCGTGTAGATTTGGATAGATACCCTCACATTCTAAGACTATGTGCCGCACAGTTTCTGTTTCTTTTCCGCAGACGACGCATACCCCATCATTTTGTGAATACTTCCCCACAAAGCTCTTAGTTCGCAAGCAACCTGCTCTAGCCTCAAAAAGCAAAGCACTGCCCTGGGAATTATCGTAGAAATGTTCCTTTCTGATGTCCCATTTCTCAGCCCTGCACATACCTAACGACGTTTCAGCTTTCATTTTTCCCCTTCGTTTGTTCGTTTCTATCTGCCTTGCCTTTTTTTTTGGTTACCTCGGCTGTTTTGGATTCTCCACTGTTCTTGCCGTATTTCACCGTTAGCCTTCTAGTCTTCCTTAACCACTGCGTGTCCACGCTTTTCAAGTATAGGTACCTAAAAACCTAGGCTGCCCACCATGGGTGATCCATTGCTCTCAACCTCATCCCAAAACATATTTTACTCTGTGCTTCTCGAACTTCAAATGACGCCCAGCCCATATTTCCCTGTACTGCTTCGTTAGTTGTTTTTCCCTGCGCGCCTAAGGCTAAACGGCCTACCATTCTCTGGTTTACTTGAAGGCCTGATAGAATGCCTGATTTTAAGCAGAGTACAGCATTCGTAAATGGGAGACCGGAACCATTACTCCTTTCCATATTCCTCTCACTACTTGATAATTGTTATACCCCCACAGAGCTCTGTCGAAATAATCGGAAGCACGGATGGGCGCGAAAAAATTCCCTTACGATTACTGCACTCCAAAATATGAAATCTGTGGGTAGAACAAGCTGCAGTCTTCTCGGTCACGGCGCATGTCTGCTGATTCTCAGGAAGTGTTCGCGTGATCAGAGAATGTACGGCGGCGTTAGCTGCTCTTCTGCTACCTCGGAGTGCGCTGCAGCCGGTGGCCAGCATGTTGCAAATCGGGTTTGAAGCTCCCTGGTAAATGTCTCGTAGTTCGGATCAGCCCCGCACAAAGGAACAACGAGCATGTTTTAGTATATCGTGTTTGAACCTCCCGAGCAAACTTCACGTGGTGTGGTTTAGCGGAGAATGGAACAGGGGCTGGGGAAAGTGTCAGGGGGAGGGCGCCCCTTTGTGGCGGGACATGAAATATGTGTAAGGGAATGGCAGTCAGAGAGATGAGGCCGCAGCCGCACGTGTCGTACTCGACTTCACCCTTCGCTTGGTGCTCCTCTCCGTTGTGTTTCTTTCGACGCTGCCGCGTTAGCTCGTTCTATTACACGAATATAAAAAGACGCTGCTCCCGCGAAGCGCAGGTAACGGCTGCCAAAGGGCTGCCCCCTAAAACGACGGAAACCCGCCGTCGCCGTTTCCGCTTAAATTCAATCGCCAAGTAGCTGGAAATCCCTCCCGGTAGTATGCGAATTTCTGTGAATACCTGCGAATCCCTCCCGAATCCCTCCCGGTAGTATGCGCCATCACCTATTGCCGGTTTATGCGTGCACTGTTTGCGGGTAAGAAAAGGAAGTGCACTCACAGCTAGGGTTCAGGCCGCTACCGATGAAATGGCGGTTGTGCTGGTGGGATATTTAGATGTCGAAATTACAGGGCTCAAGGCGCTTAGTAGGCTGTGCTTCTTAATCAAATGGTTTGGGTGCGGGTTGATGTGTTACACAGACATCTTACACAGACAGTAAGATGCCTACAAGAAGGAAGGATGATGAACAGCCACGTGTTTCAACGCCAGAATAGCGCACAAGGGATTCCAGTATTTCAATCGTTATTGGACGGATGCATGCCCTCCGTTCGGAGGAAGAAGAGCAAGAATCGAAGACTTTTCCCGAACACACACGCGAATGGGTGTAAAAACAACGGAAAGCTGCTGGCACCGCCATTACCGCCTCAAGTTCAGCTCGCGGAGTTGCGGCAAATTCCTCCCGGATGAACAGCAAATTGCCCATTGGAACGCTGGCGTGAGCCAATATCATTCTTCAGAAGGCTTTCAGGAGACGTTTTCGATGACGTCTGTCACTTCTTAAGCACGCGCACATAACCGGGCGCCGGTTTATGCCTGCGCAGGTTTGTAGGGAAGAATAATGGGCGGGAGGACGGGAGGCGTGCACACGCAGCTATAGGTTTCACGCCCGTACTGATGGATGACATGTCCATTGTGCTGGTGCGAGGTTTAAATATGGACATTAAACGGCCAATGGAACCTGTCCTGAGTCCTTAGTGGTAGAGCGAATTGGGTTTGCGTGTTAGGCTATGTTCAGATTACCGACGCAAAACCCATATCGTGACCAATGGACGTAAAAAAATGCTATGTCACGCAGTTCGGTTGGCTGAGAAGTGAAATGACGTCATTCTTTAAAGTTATTACGACAGGTGCGGCAAGTCTTATCCCGGCCTTACACAAACAGTAATATTCTTATGACGCGGGAGGGGCTCAGAGAGTTCCAGGTTAAACTGCAAGAACAAAGCTTGGACCCGTCAGAGGTTCATTCAGCTGATTGGCTAGGAAGTATGCTTCGCCGCAAATTACGATAAACGTGTTTTGTTTCGTGCACTCCGTGGACTGCGTCGAGCTTTGCAGGTCGTCCTTCTTCACAGAGTGGAAGAGCAATAATTTTTTTCATAAACTATAACGGCCACTTAAAGAGGTTTAGTGTGATTCGCGAATTTATCTATTACTTGATCGCCTACAGAGATGTCATCCGGTGTTGAGTATCCTTTGCTAAACCCAGCCTAGCTCTTTGCAAGTTGTTGGGAATCTAGGCTGTCGTTTATGAGGTGGACGATTATACTGATAACAGTTTGTCCACAAGTGAAGGTAGGCTAAGGGGTCTCTTAAGGTATTTGGTGTTTACCTACTGGTGAATAAAAGTAATGTAGGTTTTTTTCTCAGGCTATGGGCAATTTTAGGGTTCTTAAGCATATTTAAAATAGTGAAGAATGATTTCCCAGTACAATATCATCTCGCTCTTTTAGAAAATGCACGATTGTGCTGCCGTGATCTGCAGCATTTCCTCTTCCTATGTTTATGAGCCGTTTATACTCCCGCTTCAGTTAATATTGGGATATGGTAAGCTAAGATTATCCCAGTTATTATCTGAGAGGTCCTCTAGTAGTACAGCACAGCTTCTCTCGGTAGACAGGGTTCGCGCGTCGAAGGATCAGATTCGGGTTCCAAAGGTGGCTGGTTTGAACCCAAACATTCTTAGTGCCCTTTGCTCTATCGCTGCTCTGACTGCCACCTTGGGCAGGTGCTCGACAGCTGCTGGGGACTGAGGGCCAAGAGTTGCAATGATCACTGAAGGGAGGTGGGGGAAAACTAATACTTCGTGTGGCCAGATCCTTCTCTTGTGGGGGATTACTGCTTCAGTACCAAAAAGCTTTCCTGGCGTGGTTAAAACTTCAGTTCAACCTCCTGAACGTCAGGAATGATGGTGACTTGCCGAGCACGCAGCATTCGACATCTGCGTGGGTTGTTCTCGAGGAAACAAAAGGAAGCGTCGCACATTTCTAAAATGAGAACTTGCTTGGTCAAACCAATGGCGTCTTGTCAAAAAACAAATGAATTACCTAGTAGACCGGATGGTCGACCGAAAAGCTTTGTTACGGTCGGTGGACAAATTAGCGGGTCCGTCAAATCGGGCTTCCGTTGCGTGAAAACAGTCACTAGAAAATCGAGAAAAAGGAGTGGTTCTAGATATACAATACAATAATCGATTATTAAAAAGGAGGTAAATCATCTACTGTAATCTCATAAACCTCGTTTCGGTATAGATTTATACCATTCCTAGTTGCATTTACTTACCGCACGAAACACTGCCGCATCGGTTCGTTCTTCCTTTGCGGTTTGGGTATTTTGATGGTATGTTGAGCGATTTTAACAGAGGTTGTGAGTACTTTTTTGACGCAGTTTTGATGTTACGAAGCTTTCGCGCTTTTCTCAATTATCTTCATAAAGAAATGTTAATTTTTTGGTATTACGTACATGTATAATGTTGAATTCTCAATAATATTATTGTTATTGTTAATGAATCTTTCTCCCATGTATATGAGTGTTTGCTCTTGCTGTAAACTTTGAAAAAAAAAATCTGTGGTTCTAACAATTCTTTTTTTAAACGTAGTGAGACCTATTTTATTAACTATTGTGGCATGACTGCGAAAATTTTATATTGTGCATTTGGTCCTTTTGTTCCCTTTTTCTGAGTATGTTGTTCTCTTACAGAAATGTCTCACCCCTTACTAAACGTTCTTGAATGAGCCTGTAAGTCATAGAATTAAAATAAAACAAAGCACCGTTGCTTTGTATAACCTGCAGCTTCGACGCCTCCACGAAATAAAACACGGCTTGATCGTATTGAAGATAAAAATGTTGAAACAAAATAATAATAACTGACCGCTTACACGCGGCCTAATTTTTACAAACCTGACTTGTCATCCATATAAAAATATTCCGCGCATACTTTGGCCCGGGTAATTGTTGTTAGTAATTCTCACATTGTCGTCGCGGGTACTAATGATCATGCCATTCCTTAGACTGCGTGTGCAAAGAATTTAAACCACTCCTTTATATTAGTAATGACGCTTCGTAGCACCTTTTTATGCCCTAAAAATAACTTCATTGCTGTAACCCCTACGCCACAAACAGTAATGAAGAAGGTAGAATCTCATTGTTAAATCGACTCAAAGTTTCAGGGGTTCTGATCAAGCAGGCGTTATTATGAGAATACTTTAGAAATCTTAGCTAGCATGTGTTCGACTTTTTGTTTCCTTGTCCAATCTTCTTTATCACGTTGCATCGAGGTGACTGGTCAATCGCAAAATCAATGATCAACTACCTGGATGATATCACTTCCATTCCTAAATACCGAGACAGTTACTGCAGCGTATAAAAATGAGGCAAACATTTCACCGGGTATATTCATGACATACAATCGCCTCTCGACGGCGAATTCTAAGTTGGCGCTATTGTTTACGAGTTTTCAAAAATTGCAACCCAGTTTTTGAATAAAGGTTTTCCAATACACAGTCTTGGAAGTGTTACCCTGTGTTGTAACATTTGTTTATAGGTAAACAAAAATTAAGTTTTCCATTACGAATACAGTTCCAGGCCGATAGCAATTGTGCCTTTTCTAAACATGCTGCCTCAGTGGCCCCCGAATATTGTACCATGTGCACTGCTGATTACAATTTATATTAACAGTTTATTGTTGTGTGTACTTACGAGAATAAGTATTTTCTGATGCATGTGTGATTAGCGACGCAATTGTTTTGTAATATTGACGGCTAAGATTTGCAAACAGGTATGAACGCTTTTAACGCATAGTAGTGATCTTGTCCAATTTCGGAAACTGGTCTAAAAGTAAATCATCATCATCAGCCCATCTACGCCCACTGCAGGGAAAAGGTCTCTCCTAATTATTCTCCAATTATCCCGGTCCTGTGCTAAGAGCGACCACTTTATCCCCGCAAACCTGTTGATCACATCTGCCCATCTGACTTTCTGCCGCCCCCTGCCACGCTCGCCCTCTGTAGGAATTCACTCTGCTACCCTTAATGAACAACGGATATCTTGCCTCCGCATTACATGCCCTGCCTACGTCCATTTCTTCTTCTTAATTTCTACTAATATGTCCTTAACATGCGTGTGTTCCCTGACCCACTTTCCCTTCTTGACCTTTAATGTTACACCTATCATTTTCCGGTACATTGACCGCTGAGTCGTTCTCAGTTTAAGTTGAACCCTCTTAGTAAGCCCCCACGTTTCTGCCCCGTAGGTGAGTACTGGTAAGATGCAGCTGTCATACACTTTTCTCTTCAGGGACCATGGTAGGCTGCCAACCATTATCTTAGAATGTCTGCCGTATGCAATCCATCCCATTCCTATCCTTTTAATTATCTCTGCCTCATGGTTGGGATCCGGAACCACAAATTGGCCTAAGTAGATATACTCGCTTACCACATCCACTGCCTCGCCACCTATCTCAAACCGCTGTGCTGTCCCGAGGGTATTGATCATTACTTTGGATTTCGGCATATTAATTTTCAAGCCCAGGGTTCTACTGTTTGTCCAGTGCGGAAAGCATGCTCTGCTATTCGTCCCCCGAGTTAGTAAGCAAGGCAACCTCATCAGCAAATATGAGGTTCCTGAGGTATTCTTCATTAACACTTACTCCAACCTGTATCATATGGAAAAGTAAATACATGCCCTTCACTAATCCTGCATTAGCAATGCCTACGTCCTACGCGCTCAGCAATGGCGCCATTTACATTGTTTTCAGCAATAAAGGTCTTTGAATTTCACAAGAGCCTGTCCTGTCACGGCATAACACAAAAATACACCCTGGTTCTGCTAGCCGCTCAATCGGTTTCTTGAAGGGCAACATTAAACATTATTGGTATAACATTGGCAAACTTGCTTTTACTACAAATGTAGGTCCTAAAATAAATATTATCAAGTCCATTGTTATGGCGATCAAGTATACATAATAATTGCTATTAAATACCTATGTGCAAAAATCGCAGAGTTTGATTTATGTATTAAGGTTATTTAGGTCATTATAGCGTCATAGGACTAATACGTCTGCATCGTCGTCAACTTTCCCTCCTTTCACTGTTCCATAAGCTTTATCACCACGTGTCACTGCATGGTGATTTTCTTAACTACCATTAATTCTTTTCCAAGCTGTGACCCACTAAAGGGATTAAGCGCTTAAGCTGTGGCCGATCCGCTTTTGCCGTTTCATAATTCAAAGCACATTAGTGGAGAAATACTACTATCGCTCATAGCCTCTAAGCACGGCGGTATAATCTAATAATACATTAGCGCTGCTGACACCATCTACTAATTTTGCTTCATCCTTTCGTTTTTCTTGCCTTTGTAATTCCGATAAGTTCACTGACAATTTTTGCCCTGTTTGTTTGATACTTCTACGCTATAAATGTCGGTCTGGTTGAAATTCGAACACCCGCCGCGACGGCTTAGTGGCTATGGCGTCGTGCTGCTGAGAACAAGGACGCGGGTTTAATCTCGGCCGCGGAAGCTGCTTTTCTGATGGAGGCGAAAAGCAAGAAATTTAATCCGTTCCACTCAATGCGAAACCTGTCGGATGCTCAGAAAGAGTGATTCGCCATACCATATGGGCTGTAGCGCCGATATCAGCTCACTGCTACCACCCAATGCAGTTCAAATTTCCCCCCTTCGCAGCGCTCGCGTGACCTCTGCCTAAAAGTGCGCCAGCGGGAGTTCTATTCTTTTAAATGCAGAGCACTCAAGGGCCGCGCCTTGTAGTCCTAGTTCGCTTGCTGGACAAGAGTAGAACCGGCGTTGGACGTTGCGGCTGCCGTCGGGGCGAAACTTGGAGGCTTCGAAAGCCTAGCGGTTTGTACAGTCATAAGCGTTCGACACTTGTGAACCACTGGCGCCTGTCACACATCTTCCCGTTATTTAGCACAAAGAAAACTGCAGGTACATTTGAGGCAAAATATACATAATAACCAGCAGCGCCCGCGTTCCGTCAGTTAGGAACACGCGTTGGGTTGGTTTTTTACGATAGTAAGCGGAAAAAATAGCAGTGCAACGCCGGTACGTGCGGGAGGAAAAGCGAGCCCAAAACGAAGAGAACTTCCGCTGGCGCAGTTTCAGGCAGGGGGCGCGCGATGACTTCGGAGACGGGAAAATTCATTTGCATTGGGTGGTAGCACTGAGCGGATAACGGCACTACAGCCCATTATTGGGAATCACTGCTGTTACAAACAAGAAGAGAATAATCATTCCCTCCTAATAGTCGGAAATTTTACAATCACCAGGAAAGGACGCTTACTGTGGGAGCATTCACACTCGCACAGGCTCACACTCGAAACACCACCGCACATACGAACATCAATAGGAAATAGCGCACAGAAAAATACTAAAACCGGACCTTATCCACAACATACAAAATGCCTTTTGGAACAACACGGATAAAAACTTCGGCAGCGACGATTATATCATACAGCTTACCATCCCATCCTACGTCACCCCTCAATCTGAACGCTAAAGAAATGGTGTAATGGATTGGCATGCCTTCAAGATAACCCGCAACCAATGCTATGGACAGTCTTCCAACAATGCACCCTAGATACATGGGTTCCGGAACTTATTAGTGATTAGAAAGCACATGATCAGCTACTTGATCCTGACATTCAGGCAGCAATGGTACACTGGCAACTCCATAACATGTGGAAAGTCCTGCTTAGCCTACGGGAAAGTGGAAAGCCGGTAAGCACAAAAAATATTAACAAGAAAAAGCTAAACTTGCACAGAAGACAGAAAAATATGCGACTGAACTAGCACAAATAGATGGGAAGAATTTTGCGATCAATTAAGGGGAATACGCACTATAAACGCACATTGTCCCTGCTTAGGCACCTACTCGACCCGTCCCAGTCCAAAACAGCGCAAACTATTCGCATGACCGAGTTAATATTCAGCTAACCTGGTACACAACAAAAGATCCTTATCACTTTCGAAGAGAAATACATTCCAGTAATGAGCAACGCCCCCTTCCCGACTATCGGCGAGCTCCTAATGAGAACCTAGATGCAGATATCACAGAGGCGAAAGTCAGGGCAGCACATGTTATTCTAAAAACTAACTGATCCCGGGTAAAGATGGGGTGACCAACAAAATTTTATGTAATCTAGACGACAACCCTGTGAACGTAATTATTTACCTTACTTACTTTAACTAGATTGATTGATTGTGGGGTTTAACGCGCCGACGCAACGCAGGCGATGAGGCGCGCCGTAGTGGAGGGCTCCGGATTAATTTTGACCACCTGGGGATCTTTAACGTGCGCCGAAATCTCGTACACACGGGCGTTTTTGCTTTTCGCCTCCATCAGAAAAGCGGCCGCCACGGCCGGGAATCGAACCGGCGACCTCGTGCTCAGCAGCGCATTACTTACTTTAACTAACACTGGAATATCGGTACCCAGCCTCAAATGTGGAATCGTGCAAACATCTCTAATTCCTAGGCCTAGAAAACCCTTAACCATTGATCACCTTATACCAATATCCCGTACATCTGGTATACGGAAACTTCTAGAGCATATCATATCATTACGCCAATATTCCACGCCACGAGTTACAACCATGCCTGCATCAGCACCGGAGTTGGAGAAAGAAGAAAACGAAGTTGAGCCCCGTCTGGACATCGAACCCCTTGGAATCGCTTTAACATTTCTGTGTCACTGGCCAAATACCATGTGCCTGTAGCAAATAAATCCGTCTCATAACAATATATTCTCGCCTACTCAAACTCGTAAATCAAAGAAACTCATTTCCATCCACAATGTTTGGCTTTCGTGCTGGACTCTCCGCTAATGACATTCACCTTAAACTTCATTATGACATCCTCACCACACCACCACGGGCCGACACAGCTGCAATTTGGGCCTTAGACCTTGCAAAAGCCTTATATAGAGTGACGCTTTAGGCAATTTTACGAGGCCTTCCTACCATCTCCCCCGGCATAAAAACATACAACTGCATTAAAGCCTTCCTCACATCACGAACAGTGACACTCCACATTGGCCCTCTTGAAACGGAAGAATTTAGCCTACCATCAATGGGAACATCGCAAGGGGCAGTGCTTTCACCGCTACTCTTTAACTTCACCCTGCTTCAAATTCCCCAAGCACTAAACAAACAATGGGAACATCGCAAGGGGCAGTGCTTTCACCGCTACTCTTTAACTTCACCCTGCTTCAAATTCCCCAAGCACTAAACAAAATACCAAATCTTCACTATAGTCTCTGTGCAGACGACAGTGCACTCTGCGGACGACATTGCATGCCGAAATAAAAAAAATCACTCAGTCTGGTGCGACAGCTGTAGTAGAGGGCGCTGCACTCACTGGCCTCCAATGCTCGCCCAAAAAGTCGGAACTATTGCTTTTACCTCCGAAGACAAGGCAACATTGGAATCCAAATATCCATGTCTACATTGAGTCAACCCCTATACCTACTGTCTCGAAAATCAAAATGATCGGAATAACTGTATACCGCGCCTGAACAACAACGGACTTCATAAAAAAACTTTCTACTCACGTCACCCAAACCATCGGGTTAATTAAACGCATTGCTACCCGAAATAATAGTGTAAAGAAGCTGATCGACTTCATTTAATCACAACATTTATTATCAGCCTTATTACCTACTTTCTTCTGTTCCTCCTCTCAAATGACACGGGCCAAGCAAAAATAAATCGTCTCATCTCTAAATTTGCCTAACAACTCCCACCCCCCGCTTTCGTTGGTCATATGTATGACCAACGAAAGCGGTTCACGTGTTTCGAACACTTATGACTATATAAACCACTTGACTTTCTAAGCCTCTTGGTTACGCCGCGACAACAGCCGCTACGAGAGAACGCCGCATGGCTTTACTAGGGCCGAGGGAGTGAGCTACGACGACGAGGCGAGCCCCTAACGTGCTCTGCACTTAAAACGCCCGTGTGTGTTGGACATTTACGCGCACGTTAAATATCCCCAGGTTGTCAAAATTATTCCGGAGCCCACGACGATGGTGCGTCAAACCCCATAATCAAATATTGATAAAATTAGAACATTTTTTGATTACTGCCTATTTATTCAGTTGTATTACTGATTGCATTTTCTGGACTGTTATATATTTCGGCATTAGAGTGTGCCTTTATTTCAATGTTTCAGTTCGAAGTTCCTTTGAGCCTTTTGTCCCCGTTGGATGCAGCTATTCTACCACTGAACATGACTGCCTGGCTCTGTAATGGCCAGGAGCCAGTGGCGTACATATTTATATAATCTAGTTACGGACCTTCACGCTCTTTGTTTGATTTCGTTTGAAATACCGGTCGGTGCGACTGTGTCGCTGAGCGCAATGGCCACAGGAATGCGATTGTATGGTCATCTACGACTCTTGCCGAATCTCTTGGATGCAAGACGCCTGTGTCGTTCCACGTTGACCCTCCTTAGCCTACCAGGCACGATGAAGGCCTCTGCGTATTCGCTCAGCCATACTTCATTGATATTGATGACCACGAGTGCCTGGTTCTCCAGTTTCAGTCGATGGCTGAACGTCTAAGCTACGAGCCCTCCGACCCTTCTTATTCATTTGTGATGCGCACTGGCGTGTTGTTCTCTGAAAACATTCACGTGGGAGGGCCTAATGCAATTACTGCTGCACTGCATCATCTTTGCTCTCATATATCAGCCAACCTTACGACAAACGCACTGGTGTGCTGTGACTCGGATATGCGACTGCGTTAGTAAAATCTTTGGCCCTCCTGGCCGCTTTGTATCGTTGTGGTGGCACTTGATGGTTTGCGGCCCTTGCCAACGCGACAATACCACTGAACGGTGTACTTTTCGCCTTGCAGATTAGTCTTCCTGTCAACCCTTTCAAGCCGTGTTGGGACACACAAAAAAGTACTTACCTGATTTAGTTCTTGCTACCATAACACAAGCATGGTGACTGCCGTCACCTATAGCAATTTTCTGCTGAAGCCTTCGCCATCATTGCCGCATCCAAGTATCTCAAATTGCACATGTTTTTTACACGCCTGAGCATGTGTCGCTTGCACCGGGACGGTGCTTCAGCTGCTCAGGTTTATGTCGCGGGGACGTGTTTTTTTCCCTCTGCACTCTAACACTCCAACAACGCAGGGAACATTACCCGGTTCAATCGGCCGTAGGCCATCTCTCCTGGGCAGGTAGGCGCCACTGCGCCGGCAGGGAACGAGCCCCTGTGTCCAAGAACGAAAAGAGGATGCTCGGAGTTGCTTTCGTCCACGCTGTTCCAGAGAACTGGAAGCTACCTTTGCTGCCACTCTTTTGCTGTTTATAGTAACCACATTGCACAGCCTTCTAAAGTTTGTACAGATAAGTGCCTACTACATGTCGCAACAGTCGCGCCATACTTCAACCTGGGGCGCGAGCCGATGTTTATGCAAGTTCCGTGGTACTGCAAAGTGGTGTTTGCAGCAAATAGCGGCGTTTTTTGGAAACACAACAGGCCCGAATGTAGTAAGGACTCTACGCCTTTATTACCATAGTTGCAAAAGCTTGCTAACGTGAGCGAGACGACAGCGAGTAGTACATCAGGGACTTTATTTAGGATTACGGAAACAATGGACGCTGCAAGGGAAATGGTATTATTAAACCTGGACGTGAATGCCCAATCTACTCCCCGCACAAAGGAACTTTGTTGCGCTTTCTCGGGTGGATCAAACGTAGATTTTCATTTTCTGCCTCAAACAATTTGCGATTTCATCCCTATTTGGCTGAGCGCTAAAGTACAGCCAGTCTTAGTTTCAGGGCCGTGCATCTCACACCGTGTAGCCTGGATTAAAGAAAAGCCACTTTTTCCATCCGTATTGATCCACGTTCGTATTTTGCAGGTGTCCTTTGGTTGCGCAGTGCTGGCTTAGCGTGGCTTCAACTTCTTTCATCAGGTCATCCAGATGCGTGGTTGCAGCCAGCTGGCTGAAAACTCGGCATATGGCAGAAACAAACGGCGAACCCAGTTTAGTGTGCCTGTATGCCACGTAGTAGGGAACTGTGGCATAGGCGAAGAACATGTCAGACCAGGGGGATATACGGTCATTTGCAGCCTCAATGATTGAAAGGTGCGGTGCTTTTGGTGGTGCTCCTGCATGTAATAGAAGCGATTTTTTAGGTTTAAAGGCACAATTTTGAGCACTTGATCTTTTGAACAACAGGCGGCGATATCCCTGACCCTCATCACGAGGCCCCAACTACACATAACCACCGATCCGAATGCAGCCATTTAAAAATTCATTCTCGGTGCCACTTGAAATACGTCACTTAAAATTATCCTAAAAAATTCCCCTACTCAACCAGACGATATCGACATCAGCCCACACTGAAGTGGGAGTGTACGAGGCGCCCCGCAAAGTAGTACGATAACTAACCAGCCATGCTGAGCTCGCTCCCGGTCCCTAGCATGGTGCTCTGTCGGCCTGCAATCGACCGCTCTCGTACCAAGAAGTCACAGAGAATTACCGCCTCTCCTGCTGGTATCCCCCAGCACCAACGCTCGGGAGCGCCTATGGCGACCCCTTTGGAACGATTCCTTCGCCAGTCGTTCTCTTCTTCAAAAGATCTGTTCCTCTGAGCTCCCTTAACACAAACGCCCCTATGTGACTCCCTTCATAAACAAACCCATGCCATGAGGGCTGGTCCTCTTAACCCACCCCTTACAATCTCCAGCGTCGAGGACGCGCTGGGCAGCCCGCAACGGGAGTTTTTCTGATGTTTTCTGTTTACCTGGTACTGTTTCTTTCGACAGTTTTTAATGTTAGCGTGTAAGAATAATCAGCCGGTGAAGTGGATATTCCTAATTAGTCAAATGTAAGCTTTAGTTTTGGAAAATATACCAAATTGGTTTTACATTCAGAGATATACTCCTTGGAGGATATTAACGCTGCTAAATTTATTTATCAAGTAATAGTTTTAACGACCATAAATCTAACGAGTCAAGTTATTGGCCTGATTTCTCAAAAGACAGATGCATTCTTGTCAAGCTTCCGAACAGAGCTAAGATATGCGTGTTTGCAAAAAAGTGTACCGCCAAAAATAATACGTGTAGCTCAGAAAGGGCACGAAGTATACGCATTTCAAACAATAATCTTTCATGCCTTAGAATTGGGTGTGAGGGCAGCATGCAAAGCACCAAGCGGGGGTTTTATAATTTCGTACGTCGTCTAGTTGATCTTACCCAGGTAAAAAGATATCAAAAAATGCAAAAACGAAAACACTACTCATAGCATTTTTTTTCTAACGTTTGCACGTAATCTAGGCTACAAGATGCATTCTCAGTTGATCCAAAGTCCTCGATTGAAGACTTCATCGAATGAAGAAACCGGGGGGCGTTCCCGTCGCTTGCTTAGATTCATCAATCTTTACATCGACCGCACACACGCACTATTATCCAGCTCTTGAACACTAAGCTGCAATCTTCACGCACTATCTGCTCCAACTGTAGGTCCACTGTACGTGCAATCAACTCGTTAAAGGCACTCAAGGAATGACTACAACAGGGGAAATTAACTGCCGCCGCAGAGTCATTCGACAATCACTGTGTTCTCTGTTCCCCCACCAACACAATACCAATCCGCCCTAATCCGTGGACTGCAAAGCCCACAAAAGCCGTGTACAACAAAGGCAAACGCACGAAAAATGCCAGTGCCTACCGTGCCTAACTCGAAAAAAGACCCAACATAGTGTACACCAATGCCAGATATTATCCAACCCCCCATGCCCAAGCTCTCTGTGATTACGCCTCTTCGCAGAATATACCGGTCGTTGCTCCGAGTATTTCAGATGTTAAAGGAGCAGTATACCGACAGGAATACCGAGCAGCTAACATAGACTGCTGAAAAGCCTCTGGCATCGCCTTGAGTACTGCGAAGGGAAGACTGCTTTCCTCATGTTCAAGGCCATATGCCCGTGCGCACAGCTTTATATCCCTAAGACCCTCGATGCGTCCTTATAACAAAAGAGCGTGCCTGTCAACTGCCCGCATATTCAAAGCCACGTTATTTCCTAGGTAACGCAGAACACCATTAGGCGACGGAAAAAAACGCAGCGCATCTACGCAAATTGTTGCGATTTTGCACCTTAGTAAGGTTCACCTAATTGTGGTGCGATAAGCTTTATATGTAAATATTCCTTAATATGATCCTCTTTTCGTTATAACCCATAGGGGGCGGGAGCTGACAACGTGATAACCAGATACCGAAATTTGGAGCATCTACTTCACACTCTTGATGGAAGGGAAGTTTTGATGCAAGATTTTGTATAATAGCCGGAAGGGCTCCTCCACACTTCCGATGAAATATTTAGGTAAGTGAGTGGTTTTTCTTCAACAAGGAATTTTTTTTAGTTTAATTACCTTCGGATTGCCGTTGAGCTGTGAATTAACATAACTTTTTGTGCACCACGTCTTGTCTCCCTTTATAAATAAACTTCCCAAAGCGGAAAAAGATTTCAATAGTGAGTTTTTTATATGGACGATGAGTGATTCGAAACCCGCAGATGGCTCACGAACAGCCGACGAGGATAAACTGAGCTGAAATATTTTGTGCCATGTCTGATAAATACCCTTTAACACCATGCCTAATACCAACCGAAACCTCTGCATTTAAATTAACAGCTACTGCATAAACGGCACGCGTCAGTGCTGCCGCTTTTAAAAAGTTCAGTTTATTTCAAGTTTTAGTAACGTTTTCATAAGACGTAGAACTAATTTGTTTCAACAGCGAGCGTTGTAAATTACCAAGACTGCAATGGGACTTGCGGTGAATACTCGCATTCCAAGAATGCAATGAATGAGAAGGAAGAAGTTGTTATATTAAAGGGGTATCATCGGGAGAAAATTGTTTATTGGAAGCAACTTGCGAGAATGTCTCTGGCGTATTTGTTACTGTCGTTCATGACTAAGCGCAGAATTCAAAATTAAGGTAGGCAACCACTTAATTATGTGATAAAAATATAATGACTTGTGAGAAGAAATATGGTTCGTTTAAAACGAACAGGTCCGTGATTTATTGGATCAACGTGTTAGGTACGTCTGCAAAGTTTGCATCACCTGGCTTGTATGCACAGATCCTCTGCATAAGGATGGGTTGTAGAAGCACTAGCAGTGATTGAATTAAACTTTTGTGCTAGACATGACTTTTCAAAGGTGCAATTTGAAATTTTTAGAACGCTTATAATTTGTGTGCTCATATCTAACCATATACTTCCCATTGTTGGCCAGTCCAGGACTCTGCAGTTCATATTTAACTAGAAAGTTATGCACTGTGCTCTTGGTTTACGTGCGGTTTTTGTAATTATGGTGAAGAGGCACTTACCAAAACATTGTTATGAGAAAATATGAATTCAACTAATCTAAGAGTTTGTCATTGGCGTAACACCACAAGATTGAAGGGAGTAATTACAAGAACACGGGCATACTAAGGGACAACAATGCAAAGTAGTCAACTGAGAGATGTCAAGAACTACGCCGAGTAAAGTACCGGGTGGTACTTATACAGAACAGCAGGTTTTCCCATTGAGTAGCAGAAATTGGTGTGTACTTACCTGCACGGCAGGCCTGAATAAAAAATAGCTTAGGTTTTCCTTTGAGCGCAGGGCAGTTCACATCGTTGAACCAGGTGTATGCTCCTTCCCAGAGAGGCAGAGTCTTTCCATCAATTCCCCATATGACACCATTAGCACCATGGGACATTAAAATGACGACCAAACAGTCACTTGTTTCTGCCTTTTGCACCTTTGCTGCGTTATTGAAGGTCAGAACCATGTCCTGTGGGGAGTAAATAATGGGTTGTCAGCCGTGTAACCTCCTGAGCTTCCCTACCTGAGCCTTAGATATACTGTTTTTCGTATTCTGGGAGAAATTTGTGCGGACGCGTTTTGCTCTCAGAGAATGGTGATCATGCGGGAATGATGTGCACCAAAATTTAGTATGTTTAGGCAATAACGACTAAGGGGCCTTCTGCCATAATTAAAGAATAATATATCATCCAATGTTCAACAACTGTAGTAACAGCGTAATTTGGAAGAGTCTTCTTGACTGGCCTATGTTGGCAAGGCTTAGTGTGATGGGCTAGTAAAGTGTAGTGCCTGCGTATGGATTCCCGATTTAAGATCGGGATCACAGCTTGCGGTTGATAAATCATTATTATGGGTTTGTTCTGTGTTAAAGGAATAGTGGAGCAAGTACAGAATTATAGACCAAGTACAGCTTATCGCAGAATTGTTCAATAATCCGAGGCTGTAGTTAGGAGACGACAGGTGGAGGAGGAAACTGCTTTTATTGTCAAATGGAGTGCGTTAACCGCCCGATGGGGTGGCTCCCTCTTCACGGGTTCCATATGCTTCCAGGGCCGCCTGGCCCCTGTGGATCAGTCGAAGCTGGTCTTCCAGGGCGGGGCTTGAAAGCAAGAACTCCCATCCCTCCTCAACGATGAGGATAGTATGGGCATTACTGATGGGTATAGGTGGGCGGTGGCATTTGCAGAAATTGCACTTTCCTATGACGTGCTGTAGGGTGCCTAGTGAATTGCAGTGAGGGCATCTGTTCTTGCATATTTCTGGGTACATTTTATACTGGTTGCTGGGGTGGGGAAAGGAGCCTCCCTGGATTTGCCTGTATATCGATTCTTCTGTTCAAGTCAAGGAGTGGTGGGGGTGTGGGAATGTCTTCCTACCTTTCCTGCATTAGTTGACTATACCTGTGTAGCTCGTGATAGGTTGAAATCCCCTTCCCTCCTCCACGGTGGCCCGGGAGTTGAGAGCTAGGGCCTGTTGATGAGCATATTCGTTGCCCTCAACAGAGGAGTGAGCCGGGACTCAAACTAATTCAAAATTTTGTTTAGGAGGCGTAGCTTTTTTAAAGAGTTTTAGAGCAGCAAGAGACACCCAGCCAGATCTGTAGTTCTTGTACGTAGCTTGTGAGTCCGTAATAAACTGGGTGAGGTTGGGTTGCAGGAGTGCGAGGAATATCGCCACTTCTGCTTCCTTTCCTCCGAAGATGGAGTGTCGATCGATGCGCAGGTGACCAGTATTTCTAACCCGGTGACCGCGGCCGTTGCTTTTGTATAGTGTTTGGGTAGGGAGCCCTCTGTGTACAGGGCAGTGTCGTCTTTGTTCAGGGTCCTGGAGAGGGCTCTTGCCCGAGCCTGGCGTCGTCCGGCGTGCCTTGTGGGGTCCATGTTGCGCAGTAATGGTTTGCTTCCCATATTCTCAACCCACTCTTCGGGTAATTGGCCGTGACGGGTATAGTGGGATTCTTGCCATCCGATCTTGCGGAGGACGCTTCTGCCCGCCTTGGTATGGCTAAGGCAGACCGTTGGATTGGAAAGGTGGGCTTCTATAAGGTCGGCTACTGTGTTGTGGACTGCCATTTGTAGTAATTTTGCAGTAGACAAATTTATGGGAATACCCAGGGCCTGCTTCGTGGCTTTCCTGATTATTGTGTCAAGTTGTATGTCGTCTTTTTTCGGAGGTGTCATATGCGGCGCTGCGTATATAATTCATGAGGTAACAAAGGCCTGAACGAGGCGCAAAGTGTCTGATTCCTTCAGACGCCTCCGCCTGTTGGCCGCTAGCCTCATCATGTTCTATATAGGGTCTGACGCGAGCTTTATTTTTCTGATCATAGCCGTTGCCTTGCCGTCTGCCTGGATCAGGAGGCCTTGGATCCTGAGTTTAGGTACCGGAAGGATCGGCATCCCTCCCAGAGTGAATCCAATTTTTTCTGATCGTTTTCCTGATGTACGTGGTCCAGCAATGGTGAGCTCCGACATTTGAGGCGAACAGCAAAGGCCACAGGCCTTCGCATAGCTGTTTATTATGTCACCTACTTTTTGGAGCGTGTCTTTGATCCATCCATTCGACCCTGCCCTCACAGTCCAGAGGGTGATGCTGTCGGTATACAATGCATGTCCCAGGCCATCAGTGAAGTCGAGAAGCTTGGGCAACGGGAGGAGAGCGATGTTGAACAGGCGTCGGGAGAGAACCGAACCTTACGGCGTTCCTCTATCCCACAGGAAGATCGGTTGGGATGTCTTCTGTCCTATTCTGATCGTTGCCGATCGGTTGCTGAGAAAGTCTCGGATACAGTTG
This sequence comes from Haemaphysalis longicornis, assembly GCA_013339765.2. Lineage (NCBI taxonomy): Eukaryota > Metazoa > Arthropoda > Arachnida > Ixodida > Ixodidae > Haemaphysalis > Haemaphysalis longicornis. Next base: position 126,478,674 of record CM023453.1, read on the forward strand.
GACGCTCTCACTCCGCAACTTGTGTTGCGTAGGTTGCGGAGGACACTTTGATGTGTGACATTGTCACAGGCACCTTTGAGGTCGAGCGCTAGCGTCGCTCGCGCCGCCTGTTTCGTTGCCTGCTAGATTACTTGCTCGCTAAGTTGTACCAGAACATCTTGGGCGCCTAGGTTTTGCCTAAAGCCATACATTGTCTGGTCGGTGGCATCCAGATGTCGCTGCAAAATCTTGAGTACCATACGTTGTATGACCTTCCCCACGCAGGGCGTGAGGGATATCGGTCGCATGTTGTCTATGTGAGGTGTCTTCTCAGGCTTGGGTATGAAGCGGACTTCTACCTCTTTCCATTCCGGTGGGAGTTTTCCAGTCCCCCAGACCTGCTTAGTGTACTCAAGCGGCTCTCTGCGGGCCTTGTCCCCGAGGTTGTTGAGTAACCTGTACCTTTTATACTTCGCTCCTTTATTCGGAGGCGTCAAGCGGACAACAAAACAAGATGGCGACAGCGCCTCATTGCTGGTGATGAGCAGAAGAAGAGGGGGCGAGTTATGTGGAACCGATGATCAACATCTGCTCACACGGACTCTGACGCGTCCGCCCATCCCCCGAGGGTGATTAGGCCGATACCCATGCGACAGTTATCCAAGATGCATACCCTCATCATTGCAAGGAAGATGCAAGTAATCTCTCCGGTGCTCCACGCGTGCCCTTCTTCCTACGCGTGTATCGGGTATTCCTGGCTATTTAACCCGTCGTGGGGACGTGGTTCTCCGGAGAATATGCGTAGAGGCAGCTTTGACCGAGTCGATGATGGCATCACGGAGGACCCAAAATCATCAGAAAATGCTCTGGCTGTGAAGCCTCTGCCTCTGAAACGAGTCTGGACCACCTCCTGGGTGCGTGTTCGGGTCTCCAGGCAGCACGAGTTTGCCATATGAGGGCCCTCGCATAGCACCCAGGACGACCACCTGGCCTTCACCGCTGTTCGCACGGTCCCTAATACCAGCCTCTCCTTAACTTTATTCCAGAGACCGGATTTCTGTACTTCATTTTCATATGCCCAAGGGCGTACTTGCGCAATAAAAAAAAAGAAGGTTGTCCCGTGTGATGACAAGTACGTAGAACAAATGACGCGGTAGCCGCAAGCTGCTTCTTTAAGATTGTTACTAATGGTGACAAATAACCACTACCAGGAATCAAGACAAACTCAGGTTACTATAATGTTTCCCTCGTTGTAATAGCGGCCGCGTAGGCACGTTTGAGAGTTCGTGGAGGCAAATGAAGGCATTTAGGCTGGAAGCGTGAGCTATCTCATTGCCACGATGGCGGCGGTCTTTGGCCAAATAGGGGTGACGCGATAATGTACAAGAGAGGTCGCCTCGGGAACCTTCAATAACAAAAGGAAGCAGTGAAAGAACTTCTGCCAGAGGCCCGGAGCGTGAACCAGTGTCCACACCAAGGCTTCGTCACCTCGTTGGTATTGAACCGACCGGTGCATGGCATAAAGCACTGCTTGCGATCCTGTTGACTGGATTCAGTGCGCATCTGGGCAAGTTGGTGGCAGTGTTCAGTTCGAGCAACAAACTGTTCGGGAGGCCATGAAGAAGGTGATACGGGAGCAAAAAAGAAGCTGGTGTGTGTCTGAAGGGTGACGGCAGTATACAAGGTATACAATGGGGAGTATCGTGTTGTGCTTTGAATTGTAGTATTGTAAGAATAGGCAACCAGAGATAAAATTGTCGCGCAAGTGCGATGTTCGATGGAAGCGTTCTGTGTGACCGTTCATTTGTGGATGATAGTTGGACGTCATCTAGTTATAGGTGTCCAAAGTTCGAAGTAAGTCGGCGAACATTTGAGGCAGAAATGTTTTTCCGCGGTCGCCTAGCAAACCTCTGGCCGCCGTATGGTGTACCAAAATGTTCTTTAAGAACCTCGCTAGTGCTTGCAGAAGAAAGTGACGCGGTTGCGGCGTAGCGAATTAGGTGATCAACACCCCTGACATCCAGCGATGACCGGCGGGCGTCGTAGGCAAAGAACCATCAAGGCCAATACCGACCACTTCAAAGTGGCATGCTCGACACGTAACCGGCTGGAGTAAACCGAGTGGGGGTGACGTACAGCGTTTTCGGTGCTGACAAAGTGCAATACAAGCGGCGTGTTTGGCGACACTTGTAGAAAGCGCTGGCCAAATGAAGCATTCGCGAACACGGTCTTAGGTCTTCTGGAATCGAAGGCCGGCTGCAGCAGGGTCATCGGGAAAATATTAGAGAATTCGTGTACGGAGAGAACAATGTACAACAGGAACCCATCTAGCACCACTCGTTGGATGGTTGATCCGGTGCAGCGTGCCATTGAGAAACTTCAGCTGCCACAGTTGACGATGTAGGCTGCTATTGGGTGGTCGGGTCGAGCCGATGAGTCGATCGATTATTCTCCCGCAGTTACTATCTGCTGGTTGGCGGCAAACAAGTCTCGGTTATCGTTAATTGCAGTATTCATGGGCCCAATGGTCAAATATGGCACATTGTAATCCCGGGAAACGTCATCTGAAGACGGCACCATTATAGTCTTCGTGAAGTAAGATGCAAACAGACGGGCACGGGCAATCTGACGTGCCCAATCCACAATTACAATAGCGTCTCGTTCGTACTCAGAAACACATGAAACAAATGGCGCAAACAGGACCCAGGTGTCGAGCAGTAGAGCAGGCTCGCTGCCAAATAGAAGGTAAAAACGACAGAAGCCGGCCAGGCCGGGCCGGACAAAATTTAGGCAAAGCTCACATAGACTACAACAACATGCCCGTCACAATGGTCCAAGTACATGTGTCAGAAAAAAATGCTTGCCAATCCGCCCTATAAAGGTGGTCAAAGGCGAAGCTGTAAACTACACCCACAATTATTACCATGAGACGTCACTCACACACGTCGCTCTAAAAAGAGTGAAACTAGAGACAAGTGAACTGCACTTAACCACACAACTTGTAACTTCAATTAGGTATTCTTTGCTAAGGTTAAATCAATGCATTTCTCATAAAGGGTGGTTGATTAAGTTATATTGGTAAAGCACTCGATTCGAAACTCTTTTTTTATAAAATTAAAGGAAGCTCAAACCCGGTGTTACACGATACGAGATAGGCAGCAGAAATGGAGAAGTGGGATGCTACGCGTTGTTGAGAGCTTTTTATAACTGTCCCATGCCCACGGCGCGCACCCGGCCACTAGACGTGGCGTGGGCGGAGCACACAGTGGCGCGAGAGGTCGCATGATGCTATCCAGTGGCATTCACCGAGAACAAAGGGAGTAAATCCGCAGATGTGCTCCGTTAGTGCACCGTCCGTCTCCTTGTCTACGCGTGGACTCGTAACTCAATCTATAAGGCAACGGGCTCTCGTTGCGTTTCTGTATTCGTTTCAGGTCCGAATCCTGGCGGTGCCAGGAACGTCTTTTATTTGTTCGTGGGAGTTTCCTGTTGACACCACCTGTCGCGACGGAACCCTTGGGGTCTAGACGTTAAAATTTCGGTTTAAAACCATGAGTCAGGGTACGACTAAACGTTCAGTCGGTCCGTCGCTCTTAGCATGATATGCTGTTCCGAGCCGCTGGTGTGTTGAACAAGAGTGAAGAATATCCTTGACGACCTTGGATAAGATTGCGCGTTCCCAGTGTGTTAGAAGTTTGCGAGGAGCACGATGGTGATGGATGACGTCATGGAGTAAGGAATCGGGAATTGCGGTTGCACAGCTTCTTGGAAGCGAACTTGTGATCGTGTAGCTCGTACCGTGATGGGTGGCGACGGCAATCTACGGGTTTTCCGTCGTGGACTCAGGAAAAGGTCGAACTAGGTCGAGTTCAAAACGGCAACAAGGTAAGGCACATATTTCGAGTGGCTGCAGGTGGCCCACTGCTAGCGTTGTCGCGCTTTACGCCATTGGTAGAGGTCACATGCCATCACATAACGCCGGACCGAACGGTACAAGCTAGGCTGAAAGAACCGGTAGTGTGCACAGTCTCACTTGCGACAACTCCAAGGTGGCTAGGTGTTGCGATATTGTGGAGCTGTTGGACGACAGCAGCGCGGAGATGCTGAGGGACCAGCAGGAGGAGTTCTGGGTCATCAGGTTGCATGTTGCAACGATGGAGGGAACCGCCACAAAGGAGGAACAATGGTGTCGACGGACGGGGTGATACAGCATCTTGGTCGTCCGAAAATTGGCGCAAGTTCACCATTCATACATTGCCTTCGGCAATGTTTGAAGGACAGAGATACAAAAAAATGTGAGCCTCGTCGTCGCCGTGGTGATTCAGAAAGTCGACGGGGAACGGAAAATAGAGTCTCAATCCTGGTGCAAACGACCAGACTTGTCGGCATTTCCGCACGCTTGCTCCTGTACGTTGAATGCACAGTGCACAAGTTTTCCCTCAGGCTCATTTTGTGAAGACATCCTGCATAATGATTGCAAGCCAGACACCACAGTGAACGGTCGCCCACACATATATGGCCAGGCCTTGTGGATAGTTCAAACAATAGCAAGACACCCTCTCTTAGAGAGTGAATATTTCGCTCAGCGAAAGAAGGAAGCCTAGGTAATTGTAGTGATTTCACCAATGTGATGTTGCACAATAACAGCGTCTACGCCATGGCGTGTGGTGTTCATCCGGACTTCTGTGGACGCGTGCTCGCGCCGGAATGAGCCAGAATTGGTGGCGTTGTGATCATTGTATATATATATATATATATAATATATATATATATATATATATATATATATATATATATATGGTGAATTTTGTGTCCTAATCAGTCCCCCAAGTAAAATGAACATCTTTATAAAGGGGAGATCTAGGGGGCGATTGCCATAGACTGAAGTCTCCAGCAAATGTATTGAAAAGCGGGACCCAACAATGCTGCGGACGTCTTTGGTCGTTTTTGGCGCAGGATAGCGATTGACATTGCTGATTATAGATCTGGCAGCACTTCTGTCGTGTCGGCTAGGCGCCCCAGATAATTATGTCTCGACCGGCGAAATTGCACTTGATGGCACTTAAGGGTGTGATGGCCCGCGTGTCGAAAAACTGCCATATTCTTGTTGGAATTGCGGAGATGTTCCCATAATGAAGGTGAAAACAATGACGTTATCGATGTAACAGACAAGTCGTCCACATAAATTCCAGAATTGAGGCATCCATCAGGGGCTCAAATGCTGCCGGTTCATTACACTGTCCAAACGGCATGCCTCTTATCTGATAGAGGCCGTCAGGTATCATAAATTGTTTTATAAGGGCCACCGTTCACAATACGTCGTGACAGGCGTCGAAACTGTGTAGACGAGAGCGGAGATCTAACTCATCACAGGTACTTGAGCCATGGTATCTATTATTTCCCGCACAGCTACCCCGTTCACTTGAACATCAAGCAGGTTTTGCTTTATAGAGATCATAGAGACGATTTTGAGGTCAGGTGGGAAAAGCAGCGTCAGCTCTTTGAACTGCATCGTCTATTTTTCTGGTAAAGTACGCGCGTAGCCGGTGCGCGGAGAAGGGCGGCGGGGCAAAGGCGGTTCACGAAGTTGCCTGGGGGTAGGGGGGGGGTCGAGTGACCGATTCGATATGTCTGGCCTGACGTGTCGAAGCCCTGACGCAATTAGAATGGTCCTTAGGGAAAAAGTCATTTGGCAGAACGGTCCATCGGTGGCCGTCGTACGGTAGTCGGTTCGTACTATGTGCTGAAGAAATGTTCAATTGCTTACATATGAAGAGATTTGGCCAGCTCGTCCATAGTGAAACAAATGGGCTTGTCTGTGGTCCTCCGATATGCTTGGTTACTGTAGCGCATTTGTGGGTTAAAATAAGAGGCGCTGGCGGTGTGATCGAAGGAATTGGGGCGGCCATTCGGGCTCTTATGAGGGATGAAGCACACAAGATGCACGCCCAGATTGATCACTTCTTTACAGGTGACGTTTTGGATCATGAAACAGTTGATACAGGGGTAGTAGCATCGCAAGGCAATTTAGGAGCAGGAGCCATGGGCTAAATGTTTCACCGAATGGTCTTGGGGACATGGTTTCAAGCCGATTACAAAGCGGAGAGGCAAAGTGGTCCGGTTATTGGGAAGAGGTCTTCACACGGGGACGTTGCGCAATGGTGCGAAGTCTTGTGAACTGCTGCGCCAAGTGCTAGCATTTATCTAGTTCGAAGTAACGGTATTCTGTTGTGATGTCACCGATGCGAGAGCCGTTTTTAATCAGTAGAAAATTTAGGGCGTCGTCAGCTGTCCCCTTGAGCACGTGGGCTACCTTTACGTTTTCCGTAATCTTGGAGTCAACATTATGCCAATGGCAGTCAGCCGCACATTTCGCACGAGTCTAAAGTTCTTTTTAGCAGCCAACAGACGGTTACCAGACCTCCCAAAAAGACTAGGTATTCTAACTTTGGAAATGTCCCAACCGCTGATATAAGCTTCATTATTCCCAAACCTAATCTTCAGGGTACAATTAAGAAAGCAAACAACATTCGGTATCACGAGAATTGAGTTCTATCGATAGTGGCTGCCGACAACCTCGTACATTTTCAGCCAGTCCTCGACGTCAACGTCATAACGACGGGAACATTCCAGGATTATGAAGGTAAGTGAGGACGATGACCGGAGGGCTGACCATCGCCACTGTAGCTTGCGGATCACTGCAGAGTGATGCACCATGTGGTCACCGATAGAGGTATAGCGGCCACTTCGAAACTTCTTCCTCGTTGGTGGGATTCTTAGCACACCTATCACAAGATAATACTTCGCATTATACGCAACAAGGTATATTTACGATGTTTAAAACAGATACAACACGGGGACAGTAGGCCCCGGCAGACCTAAAACCACCACTCTAAAAGTGTTTTCTTCCTCCTCTTTTTCTGGGATCATGCAGGTTATCATTGTGCGTCTGACAATATGGCCCACTTGAATATTACTAAATGTGCATAGAATATGACCAGTGGGCTTATCGCAGCTACCAGCTTATCTTTTTGTGGCGCTGAAGTGGTTGCATTTGTTTCTCTATGCAAACGTTTTTGTATTAAACAGATAAAGAAATTCTGGTTTTTTCTCATTTTCACCTGTAACGAAGCGTTATAACCCAATTACCCAGTGGGAGATTGGCTGACATCTGCAGTAGTTCTGTTGTGTCGAATGGAAACTCAACGGGCTCTTGCTCAAGAGTGGGAGCGCCTTCGCCCCGCAAATTCTACGTCTCGGGAAAGAAATCTGCAGCTAAGCATCAGCGCCGGGAGGCTCCCTCCTGTAATGGGATTAAAAAGAACCTGACTGTGCCGGACCACTCCGCCTCTAATAGCAGTGTCTGTCACCTGCCACCATTGAAGGCGGCAGGCTGGTCCGGAACCTGTTGCTAGCTTTTTGTTAAGCACGACCTGCAGCACACAGGCAAAGAGGCAGGCCCTACCAGAGCCCCCATTGAAAATACAATGCGGCTTGACCAAACTAATATAAGGAAATTTGGTAGAAACTCAAAAATATTAAAAAAAAGACCCCCTCAACGACGCATTGAAAAGTATTAACCGACGCAGGCTGGAAGTAATAATTTGAGGGCAGAAGCAATGTTCTATACTAAGCATTTTGAAAGAACACTGTGCTATGGCAGCAGAACTGTGAACAGAAGTGTGATAAGAGTAACGCTCCACGATCGGATAGAAGCATCAGAATATGAAAACAAACACGCGTATAACAAATTTCTGACATGATAAAAAGGAGCAGACTTGGGCTAGGTATTGCGGCAAACAGCACCCTGAGAGAATCCCAGCAGCTATTGAGTTACTGGACCTAAAGCAAAGGATGACGAAATAGTTTGTCGGAGTATATTAGGACATTCAGAGGCAACAAATAAACTACGCGATCGCCAGACCCACCATCATCGCGAGGGCAACCTCGAAGATGCTTTTGTACTGTAGTCTACCGGAACTGGCTTATGGTACTCTCAAAGATGGGATGACCAATATAAAATGCCAGTAATGCGAAGTAATTCACAATACTCTGATTTGAATGGCTTTTCCTAATGCACGTAATACCTATCTCACAAGACTGTCTGTAATAACAGTTTTGTTATGAATGACCGCTACACAAGCCTAAACCACCTAAGATTCTCAAACTATAATTATATTGTTAATAATATTGCAAATATTTATTATTTTCTTAAATAAATATTATGTTATTAGTATGCTATTATAGTGGTATTATGTTATTTTTTGTTAATATTATACACAGATATTATTATGTAATGTGCTTGTGTAAAAGTGCATACACGTCCTCTACAGAATATATCTCTGTCTCATAATGTGGCCGCAATTGATTTTCTCTCTTTCCAATACCGATTAAAGTTGTGTACTTATATTTTGAAAAATGCAATGAAATAACTCTAGAACAAGAGGAAATAAACACGTCGTAACTATTGTGGATTCATGAAGTATTATGAAAATTGCCGTAAAATATAGGTATCTTCAATGTTTCTAACACAGCAAGCATGAAGTAATTTTATAGCGGACTTTTCCCCGAAAGCGGTAAAACGTATGGCTAGTTTGTGCTTTATATAGCGAAGTCCGAGCATCCAGGGTGAACAACGGAGGTGACATGCACAGAGGGATGTTCGGTTGTGTAACTGTATCCTTTCTTTTTTTATTTAGGTGTGCGCTGTTGCCTGTTCGTGGTGCCGCTTTGAGAGTACACAAGTAAGAGAGATATGTGGTGGACGTACTTCTGAGAACCATGAAGGTGTAAAAACAGGCTGAATGCACTACGATGTCTGTTATCATTTTGCCAATTTCTAGTTAGCCTGTTTTGTGTCCCCGCGTTTTCGCGATGCTCTCATGTAACATTTACCTGCTAAATTAGCGTTACATTCAGCTTAATTTTTTTGTATACTATATACTGCCCAAGCCATGTGATAGTACCATGGTGGTTAGAGAAATCGAGCAATACACACACTTTTTTTCAATCGAAGATTTTTTGGCTTACCCTTTATCTGAGAACGTAACCTGAACGTTTGTGTGTATTTCTACATAAAATAAAAACAATAAGAAGAAGTGATGTTTCCAGTGCTGTATCATTAAGCATTTTAAACGTAATGATTATGATGGTTGGACGTTTATGGAACACGGCCAACTGGGGCATACAGTGCACAAATCAGTGGTTATGTACGAGGGGTGTTTATGAAAACACTAAAAACACCCAATTAAAATGAAAGTAACATCAGTTGAGAAAAATGGTGGTAGTTGGTGTATTTTTGACTATGCATCCGTTGGTTCTTGAGGCACCACTGATTACACTCAATGTAAGGATGTTGGACCGGGCTAGTGCGGAAAGCACCCGATGTAAGACGAAGCCCCAAATGAAGCACTGGGTGGAGCATTCTTAATGCTTGTATAGTCGCCGACCCACACACCACATTGACATATTCCAAACGAAAGCCACCCAAGGATGTATAGAGACTCAGCGGGAGTTGTTTGTCGGCACCATTGGTGGGAGAAAAGCGTTCATTCATTCATTCATTGTTTCAAGGTATTCAATAAAGGTATTCATTGTTTTGAGGTGTTTATGATTAAATTGCTTGATATAAGGAATGAATGTGACTTTATAGTCCAACAAAACCTCCTAGAAACTTGTGCTCCTTGTTGACAGTAATCGGCACGCCGTTGAGGGTAATGCCTGTGTGCGGATGAACTCCATGATTCGCGGAGAACAACAGGCAAGAGCTTTTTCCAGGAATAAATTTAAATAATTTCTTGTATGCCCAGCCAGCCAGTTTCTTCATGCCAAGCTAGAGTTGACGTTCGCAGATTGACTGATTACACGTTTTAAAGGATATCTGGACGTCGTCTAAATATATGTAATAAGAGATTGTACGTGGCAATGTCTTTCGAAGGGAGTTCGTCTTAACTATGAAGAAAGTACAGATTAACACTTCACCTTGGGACCGGCCATGTTTTCGCACGTGAACCTTTGAGAGTGCACAACCAACTCTCAAGAGAAAAGTCCTCTTATCACAAGTAACTAGTAAGGGTCTTTAACTTATTACCCGAAACACCGAATGACTTGAGGTCACTAAGGATCGCATAACACCACGTGGTGTCATAGGGAATCTCGATGTCGAAGATGGCCATAAGGCAAAACTGTGTACGTACGAAAGCATCAATGTACGATTCAAGTGGAACGAGTTGGTCTTTTATGGGGCGCCCCTACCCTGAAGCCCGTCTGGCAACTCTCCATAAGATTATTCTACTCAAGAAAGTACACAACCCTAAGGTGTACCAACCTCTGGAGAGGCTTGCACAGGCAGTTGGTCAGTGCGATTAGTCAACAGTCAGGGGGTGAGGTAGTGTCCTTCCCTCTCTTAGGAAAGCTACAACCACAGCTACAACTTCAAGACTTAGGCCGAAAGCCATATCTGGATATATACGCGGAGCACTGTTTAAAGAGTTTCTGCGTATAAATGCTGTATCATTGGATATGTGTGTGTGTGTGCCTGTAGCTCAGCAATTACACGTGCTAAGAGCAGTCTTCAGCTTTTTAAGGGTAAAATGGGGGTTACAGGAAGTGATTGACTTGTTATCAGGTAAAGGCGTGTTTTTAAGCGATTGTTTGTGTTTCCTGAAGGTGCTTCTGGAGTGTGCAGAACTAGTCACGTGTTGGAAGTGTTTTGCAAGGTTGTTATCCTGGTTTGTGAGTGTGTCCCTTCTTGTGCTGGCCAGAGCAGGCTGTGTATTTGTTGTCCTTTGAGTTTGCGTATTAACGTCCATACTTTTCGTATGTCTATGTAGGAGTTTGTTGATGTTATGAATGAGCGCTAATTATCTCGTTTTGCGTCACCGCACACCTTTTCCGATCGAATTTGCCTTTTTAAACAAAATTTACCCGACGTGGGCCACTGGGAACGATACCCCACGGCTTGTCCGGCCCATCTCGCACTCGCCTACATTCCTCATTCAATCACGGCCTCCTCGGGTTGCGTGCGGCACCAGAGGCATGGGGTACGGACTAAGGAGTCCGGTTGCCTCTTCAACGTGTGCCTTATGAAATTGTAGTGTAGTTTAGATGGCTGTGTAAATTTAATCTAGTTTGCTCTTGCTTCATTGATACTGTTTTGGGAAGATGGACTGCTTGGGAATTTACCTGTATATTTTAGTGTGGTGGAGAAGTGGTCGCTACCATATGGGTTCGTGCCCACGCGCTGCTAATGACAAGGAAATACAACTATGGAACCCATAGCCAAGTCAAGATGTGAATGTATTGTGTTTATATTACAGTATGAAGGCTGCATTCGTTGAACAGGCATGCTCCCGAGGGTGTTAGAAACGTCTCTATCAGGCGACCTCGCGCCTATGAGAACGAAAGTTTTGTAGAGCTAATCTAGCAGGCCCTCAACGTTTGACCTCGAGGGATGGAAGTCAGAAGAGGTGTAGGGAGCGCACAGTGTTATAAGCCTATAGGAGATCATGGTTCCAATGGCAACCGCCTCAAGCACCGTCTGTAGTTGGATAGTGTGACATGATAAAGATTTTCCGACAATGATGGCCCCGCCACCTGAGGATGTACCACTACCATTCCTGTCCTTCCTGAATATGAAGTAACTATTCAGGAAATTTGTGTGTTTGAAGCTTAAACATGTTGCTTGGAGACACTTCACAAGTGGCCTGTTGGAATGCTGCAACTCAGACATCACCAAGGTTTTTATTAAGGGGGCCTATGCAGTTTCATTGGATAGTATTTTCTCTTCGCATTGCAGATATTTAACAGCTACTGAAATGTGTGCGTGTGTGTGCTCATGATTTGTATTTGTTCGTAAAGGGTGCCTTATGCGCCCTTTTTGGTTTATACGTCCAAGGCCGCACCATGCGCTGCGTTGCAGGCACGAAGACCGCGAAGTACATATCCTCATCAGATGTCGTGGGGGTGTCCGACGGGTTGCGCCCCCTGGACTTGACAGTCATGCGGGTATCCTTTGAGCCACTACCACCGAAGGTTTCGGCAGCGCAACAGGTGGCACGGGTGCTGCCGCAGGGGTGGGAGACGGCGCGGGACCTCCCGTGTCCATCTCCTCGCAGCCTCCAGTAGAGGCAGGTGTCGCAGCGCCATTGGTCCCGACGGTGACTGTGGCCACCACAACCTTGGCGGGCTCAGCAATCGGTGTGGTGACGGGTTAGGCTTCGTGAGGCTACTTAGCGGGGCGGCGGTGGCAGGACAAAGTAACACTCCCGGTACTCGGTCGCACCATAAACCCCACGGCACTCCATCCCCTGGTGAGCTGCGTTGGCGTAACTTACAATAGGAAGAGGCCAATGTCTTTTGGGCGCCTGGGAAGGGGTTGTTCTCTGCGACCTTCAAGTTGATTGTTTGCTTTTCTCGTTTGAACTTCCTGCAAGTCCTGGAAAAGGCTCCGTGTGTTGAAGAAGGGACCAGGAAGAGCCAAGACGCCCACGGCATACCAGAACTGGGAAGAAGGGTCCTTCCTCTTTCTTTATTTCTGTGCTACTGCGCCGCGCACACTTCATCATCCTCTACTTGTATGACATCCTCCCTGGGGCTCTTGGCGAGCTCGAGAGGGTATAACTTTTAAACAGGACGGGTCAGAAACTGTCCATTCAGGATTCGGACTTTGCAAACACGAACTATGTCGTCACGACCGGGATGTGTTTCAGCTATGACTCCTGTCGTCCAAATTCCACGTGGACCCTTTCCTTCGATCAGCACGACGTCTCCGAGTTTAACAGATATGGTCTTTTTGACTTGACATGATGGAATGATGACAGTTGAAGAACCTAGTCCTTTGTCCTCTCGACAGGTATAACTTGTGCTAGTTCATCTTCGTTACAACCTGTCAGCTCCGCATGTGTCAGCTCTGTTGACAAATCGCGGCTTAAAACTTGAATGTCATCTGGCCAATCTTGTTCGGGAAACTTAAGCCAGGTCGGTCCCTCCCACCAAAGTGAGCTGCTAATCAATTCGTCAGCCAAACAACCTTGAGTTAGTGTATCCGCGGGGTTGAAAGATCCTGGGCAATGACGCCACTGGGTTGGATGGGACGTTCCTTGTATTTCCGCCCCTGTGTTCGTGACGAACTATTCCCACTTCTTGCCGCCACGGATCTATCCCAATGCTATCGAGGAGTCCGTCCAAAACGTGATAACTGTCCTTCTGTAAAAAACCTTGTTTTCCAGGTAGGCACCCATTCTTGCGGCGATGAGCGCTCCCATGAGTTCCAACCTAGGTATGGTAAGTTTTCTGATTGGAGCCACTCTCGTTCTTGCGAACAAGAACGATGTTTCCGTTCCTCCTGCGCTGTTCACGAAACGAAGGTAAGCTACCGACCCATATGCTTGCGGACTTGCGTCACAAAATATGTGAACTTCCCAACAGTCCGATCTGATTTCTGCGTCTGAAAGCAAGTAGCATTTGACTCTTGTCTCTTGCAGCTTCGGAAGAGAATGAATCCAGTCATTCCATTCAGACTTCAGGTTATCCGGAAGAGGCATGTCCCAACAAATTTTCTGTATCCAAAGCTGCTGAAACAGAATTTTTCCTTTGATGACAAATGGACAAATCAATCCTAGTGGGTCAAAGATTCCAGCTATTGCTCGGAGTACGGTCCTCTTTTCTTTGTCGCTGGTGTCTTGCTGGATGCAAGAAGCGCAGATTTCATGCTAAAGTGAAGTGTATCATCTTTTCTTCAAGCGGTGCCAAAAACTCTTCTGTTTTCAGGAGGCAATACGGGTTCTTGATTGCTTGCTTCCGCTTGTCGTTTTTCGCTGTCGTCAAAATGATCTTGCAAAGAAGCGGAATTTGTCGACCACTTTTCCAGTGTCATGCCGGCTTTAAGCATGATGCGATTGGCTTGCTCATAGATGCGTAGAGCACTGTATTTTGAATCCGCTCCGGCAAGGAAGTCGTCAACGTAGAACGGTGTCTTCAGTAGTTCCGCCGTCTTCTTGTCCTCTTCTGAAGGTTTACTCAGGTGATATTGAATAGTGGCCGAGAGGTGAATTGGGCTTGATGTAGCTCCAAAAGGAATACGTTTCATCCGCCACCCTTGCAGGTGGTCTGGCGGGGCTCCAGTTGGCAGGCTTGAATACCAGAAGAACCGGAAGGCGTCACGGTCTTTCTCCTGTACGCCGATTTGGAGGAATGCCTTCTCCACATCTGCACTGAGTCCAACTGGGTACGTCCTGAACCTCAGTAGTTGCTCCAGTATATCAGGGTTCAAGTTGACTCCCTTGTGCAGGCATTCGTTCAATGAGAGAAAACCCGGAGCAGATGATGATGCATCAAAGACAACTCGTAGTTTTGTAGTTGTGCGATCTTCCTTGAGCACTTCTCTGTGGGGCATATAGTAAATCCGCTTGTCTTTTTCTGGTGTAAAACGTGTCTCAGGAACAATCTCTTCGCGACCGTCAACGAGGTATTGTCGTATGGCTTTGTCATACCTTTCGAGAAGGTCTTTGTTCTTATGCAGGCGTTGCACCAAAGAAGTTAATCTTCTCATGGCCACGCAATGGTTGTCTCCGAGAGCTGTCTTCTCGATAGGCCTCCAGGGAAGAGCCACTTCATAACGCCCTTCAATCTTGGTAACTGTCTATTCGAATTCCCCTAACGCTGGGTTTTTTATCTCACCGTCGTCGTTTGTGCTTATTCCCATAGTCTGCAAGTCGCAAAACTGTCGGGCATTGTCGTCTTGGCGACAATCTTGCTCCGGACAGCTGATGTTACTGTGCAAGATGCATACCATGCAGTTAGACGGCGCGGATTGGTTTGCGGTGTTTGTACTACCTTGAAACGTCCAGCCGAAAATTTTGTTCACGGCCACAAGGCTAGAGATAGTATGGCGCGTAACTTCAGCTGTCAAAAGCAGCCACATTTGATCTGCTCCCAGTAGAAGTCCAGTACTGTCGTCTGCAGTGCTCCAACAAAATTTGTCTGAATCTCCGATATTTTTCCGGTTTCTTCGAATTTCTTCACGAAAGGAACATCAGCCAAGTATGATTGAATATCCTGGCATATTTCGGGAATTTCAACCACGTCCAGAGTGCATTTTGAATGATCAAACTGGCTTTGTAGTTTTGCCCGGGCAATACGATATTGGCGAGTTTTCTTTCGGCGAGTGATTCCAAACGTGTTGATGGCGAGAGAGACTTCCCCTACAACTGGAAGCTTCAGATTTCGGGAGATGTCCTCACGTAAAAAAATCCTTTGGCTGCCACCATCGATGGCCACGCGAAGGAAGCATCGTCGCTCCTGGGAGACATCCCATGCCCGAAAATTCTGAAGCAGTACGGTCTTGCTATGCTTGACGTTTGTGCCCGAGTCCGCAGCCGCATATTACGCTTTATCCGAGTAAGGTTTCGGTGGTTGACTCCCGGTTGTTGGCTGTGAGCATAGCGGTGAAGCATGCCTCCGTTGACATTTGGAGCATGAAATCCGTCGTTGGCAGTCCTTTGAGCGGTGTCCCTTAACCGTGCATCTGAAGCAGTGGGCTTCTCTTGTAAGAATCTCTCTTTTCTCATGGTCCGGCATCTTTGACCTACACTGCTCCGTTTCATGAGTGGTACTGCGGCAAAAACAGCAGTAGGTTCGTTTTGTCGGCGAATTTTCAGAGTTTTGAAATACCGCCACTGTTGGAGGATGTGGTCGGTGAAATCCACCTCTATTTTGTTCCACGTTTCCGTCAAATCTCTTTTCTTTCACATCAAACATCGTCTGGAATTTCTCTCTACTTTCCACTTCCACTTGAATGAAAGATATCAGGTCTTGTAACCTTTTGTGAGCTGCCGTCACGTATTCGTCCTGTGTTGTGTCGGAAGGGAGCTCGGTGTTCGCTCGACGCCGATGGTACTCGATCACGATGTCCGTTGGAAGGCTCCGTAGCAAAACATCGGTAAGCATCGATGCGTACGATGTAGTAGGCACCTTCAAGGGTTTTAATCCGGGGACATGACTTTGCAGGGTGTCGTAAAGTCTTCGCAGTCCGGCAACTTCAGAAGACAACTTTAGAGCAGGCAGGCATCGCAGCCGGTATAGAGATGTTCTTGCTCGATGCGGAAAGGTTCGCCGAACCTTGAGCGAAGCATGTCTTGGCATCTTGGAAGCATGCTTCTGTCGTCTGAACGTTAGCAATGGCTGACGCAGCCTCTCCCGATAAATACTTTCTTAAGTAATGAAACTTGTCCGTTGTTGTTAATGCAGGATTTTTGTCAATAGTCGCTTCGAACTGTTACCAAAAAGGAAGCCATTTACTTATTTCTCCTCGAAAGGTCGTAATGTCAAGTTTCGGTAATCGTGGTCCACCTGACCGAACGGCAGACTGAAGGTCATCTCGAGAAGCTGTATCCTCGACGCCAACATTGTGCGTAATGGCTGCGGGACGTTGATTCTTGAAAGCCTCTATCACAGTCCTTAAACTTGATAATGCGCCGATGGCTTCGTCTTCGTACTGCACGATAGTCTGAAGCTCGGTCTCATGTATCTCGACGGGAATTAACGGGTAAAGCTCGGCGTTAATTGCTCGCCGTTCAGCGTCGCACGCTGTCAAACGTTCAAGCAAGTTCTGAAGGCTCACCAAGTCAGGAGTTGAACATTGTAGCGCTGCGTTCGCTTCGTTGACCAGTTTCGTTTGCTGGGCCCGCCGGGTCGTTTGTTTGGGCTTCAATCGGTCCATGGTCGTTCCCTCTTCTCCCGGCAGTTCGTCGCAACCTCGGAGAACGTCGAGCAAGGGGTTTTCGGCACCAAGATGTGTTGAAGAAGGGACCAGGAAGAGCCAAGACGCCAATGGCGTACCAGAACTGGGAAGAAGCGTCCTTCCTCTTTCTTTATTTCAGTGTTACTGCGCCGCGCGCACTTCACTGCGTGGGGTACCTGGTAATTTGCGGTGGTGAGGTTTTGCGGTGGACAGTTTGGTCAGACGTGGGACTTGTACTTCACATTTTGCATCTAGCGCACGTCATTCTGCCCAGACAAGAGTTCGCGTCATGCTCGAAACGCTGGCACTTAAGGAACACCGCACGCTAGGTACGTATGGTCGGATCGAGGATCTCCTGCAGTCTGCGTTGACTGACTGTGGAAAAGTTGAGTGGTTAATGGTCAATGTTATGTGTTTGGTTGGCATTACTAAGCCGTTTAGGAGTACGGTGATCCGCCTCACTGCCGTCACATCCTGACCACCAAGGCCGTCAAGCAGATCTGCTTCGGTCTCATTTATTAGATTCAGTTCAGATATGAAAACGTGGCAGCTATTAAGTGCGCGATGGGCCGTGATCTTGATTTTAACATAAACCTTGCGGGTTTGCGTGACAAGGTTTGTCGAATTCTGTTTATCGTCTACTTCAATCTGGAATTCTCCCGTTTACAATTTCTTAGCCTTATACGACTTGCCGCCAAGGCTTTAGAGAAAGTTGATGTCAGAAACACAGATTCGGTAGGGATAGGTCTTGGCTGATCAGTGGATTCCATAAACATAAAGCGCGAGAAATTATCGGGCTTTGGGAGCGAGATCACAGGCTACGGAATGAAAAACTTCGTTGCGGCGCCTTTTCTGGGACCGATCATGCTTGCGTGGGTTATGGAAATATCATACGGCATGTAATAAAACAGGGGACGGGAGTACGTTCTTGTACGGCCTTACCCTGATAGCTAAAGAGGTACCAGAGCTCCCTGCTCGGTAAGTGGACAAGGAGCGCATCCGTAGGAGGTTGACAATGGCTATGGCGGCCACCGTTGGTGGTTTCTGCCCTTGAGCTTAAAACGCATTACCACAGCGTCTACTGGTTGAGTTTGTGGGCTTGGAGTCCGCGGTGCCGCCAGTGTAGTCACCAAAATTACTCAAGGACTGAGGTACTGTTAGCATGCTCTGAAATGCAAACCAGAGATCTCCGCTTTCCCTGTCAAAGAGTTAAATCAGAATGGCAGACTTAAGTCACACATTCTTTACGTTAGCGAGTGAAGGTAGGTAATAAAGGAATGTGAACCCGCCATGCTTTTTAATGTAATTCTGGCAAAATTTTCTATTGAGAGAAAAATTAGGAACTAGCTGGTGAAGTACAAACTGTTCTTTAAAGGGACACCGAAGTGAATTTTCAAACTCCCGTTTTTGCTTGCACTGCGTATACTGGCTCAATGTAGCACACTTTTCATCGTTTATCCGGTTGACAAGTCGGTAATTATTTCACAAAGCGCGAAAGAAAAAAAACTACTATGCGCGGTTTGTGGCGGCCGCACCAACTAAAGGCTGTGACGACGGGAGGAGACGCACCATGATTGGTTAGCATTCAAACAAGTTTCGGTTTTGGTTCTGTAAAACAACATGCTTGACGTCCGACGGCATCGTTCAATGGGCATTCTCCATATCTCAGTAATCGTCGTACCGCGCTTCTGCCATGTTGTCGACTGTAAAAAGCATACGATAAGCCTCCCAGGACGGCTTGGAATCGTAGCAAGCACTAGCCGAGGCTTACGCAGTGGGTGAACGCCCCCCGCCTCCCCGCACACGCTCAAATGCCATGTGCTTTTCCACCATATTTGGAGCTTGCCTCATTCATGCCTGTATCGTAAAAAGCGTGTTCGCACCAGGCCAAGGGTGTGTGGTTTCTGACCTGTGCCCACTGTCCGCAAGCAGTCGGTGCTTATGGCAACAGCATACCAACGAGAACTCGCTAGCGCGCCAGTGTCAGCCTGCGCGCGTCCTGTGAACGAGTTCCTGCAGTAGTGAACGTTACGGCCCGAAAAAAGGTGAACTCAGTACAGAAAACATCAGCCGAAAACGAAAAAGTGAACTTATAAAAAAAGAATGTACCCCCGGGGATTCATCTGGAGACTGCAAAACAGCTGCAATAACATACCTAGCGCTCCAGACCACTCCGCCACGGGGGAGCGCTGCTGACCTTGGAAATAGCAGGTATATTATGCATAACCATTTCACACTTTTATTTAGTTTTAGCATTTCAAACAGCTTAGTTGGCTATTTGTTTTATCGCACTCGTGCAGTAAGCGTCCCCCAAGTTTCCACAATATCTCACGTCTAGCAATTGCATTTCTTAGACGTAAAAGCGTTCGAGGATGCGTAGTCGTGCCGCTGACCGCTGTGCTTGTTCGCCGAGCGCAAAAAAGTGCTTCCTGCACCCTAGTCGTACGCTGTATGCTAAACGTTTCAGTTCTCCTATTCCCTTAGTTCCTATATTGATTTAGCTGACGCTTGTCCCGTCTTCAAGTGGCCTTATATTTTCCTACTGGTGTACCAGTCAGCGAAGCGTCGCATGTGCGCTTGTGCAGCGCTTGTGTGAAGCGACCTTGACTTGGAGCTAGATACAGTGTACAAACTAACAAAGTAAAGAAAGGCACTTTCTCCCATTCACAAACGAGTCCTGGCTTCGTTTCAACTGAGTGTACAAATTGCGACGACCCGTCGGCGGCCGGCGTACGAAACGCTGGGCCGACTGACTCTGTCGGAAGGCCGGCGAGCAGTGTAGTAGCGCAGCCAATTGCCAGATCAGCTCCTCCTGACGTCACAGGTAAAGGCCAGAGAAAATGGGCGTGGATGCAGAGAGGAGGACAGCATTTCCGAATTGATTTTTCTAATAAAGAAATTCGCGTAAACGCGCTCAGAGTGGTCGAAAGAGGGCCTAGGGACTCCGGACTACAATTTGCGCTTGTAATCCCGCACTGTTTACAAACCACTTCAGTGTCTCTTTAAGTATCTCTCAGCGATGCGTAAATGCGTGCATGAAATTCGCTAGAAATTCGCAAGTCTTGTTCGTGCACCATTGGTTTCAGTGACATAAGTATTAACGTCGCTTCTTTATGCATGCACTAAGGTTTTTACTTCATGCTTGAATAATTTATAGTCAATCAGTATGAATTTGCTTGTAATTATACTGTGACGTGGCAGGACTGAGACGTTTTGGAATAAAATGTATTAACGGGTATATGCAAGCCAGTAGATAAGTCAGCTCCAAAGTCTGAGGCACAGCGCGCTCCTTAACAGCTCAGATAGTCGTTGTCTTCTCTTCTAAAGATACGTTGCAGCTTGGTTTCCGATTTGTGCCATGGCCTGTATTCCTAGATGCGAGGAAGGCTATAGCTGTAAAATTGGCTAATCTTGGCTCCGTCGTCTGGATCCTTCGCCAAGAGCCTAGAGCCCTTGACACAACCTCCGGCGGCAAAAACACCATCATGGGGCAAATGGCGGAACAAGCTTAGGGGCTATTTGGGTCGCTGAATGATGCTTCTGACGAGAGACATGCACATGTAGCGATGTCAGATGCGGTGATTGCATTGATAGTGAGATGAGCGTTTTCGTAGGTCACTGGAGTTACTTTGCGCATGATGCGTTTAGGGCCCGCAAAACGGCACACCAGTTTTAATGGAGGAGCTGTTCTATAAACCGTAAGTGTACCGCTGCCGGAGTACATACCAAGGGAAGGCGTAGCGCTCATGATCTCACGCCTCCTAGCGACCGCCGAGTGTCACGGGAAGGCGCAGTAGTGTTAGAAAAAATGTCAAAACCCTGGAGAGCCGAAAAATCGCTAGCGCTCTTGAGCGCGTAACCGCCGAGTGCCCGGTTGCGTAATTGCAAATGCTGGGGCTTCTACTTGAGCGCGGCTGCGGTAATGGCGCCACAGTCACCAAGATCACATCAAAGGCAATATCTGCATCCCACCTAATCCGACGCCTTTGAAACTGGAAAACAGGCATGAAGGAGAAAAGTTTGATGCGACTTATAGAATGCTTTGCCATCAGTCACATAGCCTACATAGCCGCGTTCTACAATTGGAGACGACAAGAACAGGACCGACTCAATGCAGCAATCCGCAAAATATACAAGCTCGCATTAGGTCTCCTCCAGAGTGCCAGCACTGAACGGCTTCTCGCCCTACGTGTACACAACACTCTGGAGGAAATTGCGGAGGCACAACGAACTGCACAGCTAGAGAAGCTATCAGCAACACGAACTGGTCGATACATTCTCCATCGACTGAACCTCGCACCCACGAGAGAAAGAGAGACAACTAAGAACAAGATACCGGAGGAGATACGCCAACACTTGGTGGTGCCCCCGCTCCCGCGAAATATGCACCCAGAGCACAACCGAGAAAGGAGGTTGGCCAGGGCAAAAGCTCTGATCGACCTTCACGCCAACGACAACGGGGATGTATATGTAGATGCGGCCCAGTATCAGCAGCGAAACACCTACGCAGCCACGGTGATCGCGGCAACGACGGGCAACGTCAAGATCACAACATCCATCCAGGCTCCAAGTGTAACGCAAGCAGAAGAGATGGCTATCGCCCTGGCCATCACAATTCCCACGACCACGACAATCCTCAGCGACTCCAAGTCAGCGATAACGAACTATGCCAGAGGAAATGTGTACGCGGCTGCTGCCCATATTCTCTCTCAAATACGGGAACGCAACCTCGCCATCTACCTCAAGTCGTTTCCCGCCTACATGGGAACCCATATCTCTGGGAAGGGGAACACCAACCATAACGAGACTGCCCATGCTGCAGCGCGAGATCTTACCAACCGCACTGCAGCAGAAGTCGACACTGATACTTCTGAGTCGTACAACGCGAGCAAGGAACCCATGAATACCTACAGCGAGATTGTCACCTGGTACCGACTCAGCAGACCGACCATGCCTCCTCCTCCACACCCGGGCCTAACTCGAGCGGAAGCAGTCCTTTACCGACAACTACAAACACACTCTGTCCTTACACCAGCTTTTGCCCGATACGTATGTCCCGAGATGTACGAAACCGACATCTGCCGCCTTTGTAAAGACCAGAGAGCTACACTGGCTCACATCTTATGGCAATGCAACAACGCAGCAACGGTAACAACGCTTCCTCAGGAAATAGAAGACGCCAAGTGCAGCGCTAACCTAGACACACAGCTCCCAGGCGGTCAACACTATCATCGCAGCACTGGAGCTACAACGGCCGTCAAGTCAACGCCAGGAGAAGTCCACCAGGAGCAGCGCCCAGGGGACCACCGGGGGTGTCCGGGACCTGGATCGAGTCGTTCCTGGGATGTCCATGGACCCCCTATACCGAAGACTAGTCATCGGCCTGTATTGGCGCCTTAACAGGTTGCCTCCTCATGTGCTTTAACATGAGTGTTCAATAAAGTTTCACTCACTCACTCACTCGCTGCACAGTGCCTCACGTGACGTGTCTTCGCGCGATACAGAACGCTAACTAAACGTGGTCATGGCCTGTGTCTAAAACACAAAGGTAACTGAAGAATACCAAAGCAGCACTTATAACAGAAACACGCTAAATTGACTTCTATAAAAAATAATTAGGTTTACAACAAATTGCTGCAGTAAAAAATTCAAGTAGACCCGCTCAGACTCGACTTCCGGCCGTGAGAGCAACTGCCCAAAACTCTAACTCAAGGCCACGGGGTCCAAAAAGTGGGATTATTTTTTTCTGCAGCAGGTAAATAGAATAGCACCCCACTGACATAACGCATAAAATGTGGGGCACTTTGCAGTGAAGCGTTTGGAAATACGCTGCCGAATTCGCGCAGTGGCTCTAGGAAAGAACCCTAGCACTGCCGTGAAGCGCTCCCGCGCTTGTAACTTTACTGTTAAAATTCGCGCAGTCCCTCTAGGAAAAAGATCCTGAGGGCTGCCGTGAATCGCTACTCCGCTTGTAAAAAATGGACTCCGACCTTACTGCTACCTATTAAAATTTACCCTACTTGAGAGAAGTCAGAGTGGCCGCCGCATTCTCTTAAGCCATTATGGATAATTGAGACATGGCTACGAATGTGCCACTCCTTCTCGAGAACAAGTGCACATTTCGCCCCAGCGGCCTCTAGTCGATGACGAAGAGCAGGTGAAACTGATGAGGATAACTTTGCATCTACTACACGCCGCGAACAGGGCGACGGCACCTTCGATGAATATGACGATTATTAGTAACACCGGAAGTATGCAACATGTATAACACCGCAAGTATTAAAGCCTCACTACCTGTCCAACAGTGCTTACCGAAAACTTCTAAGCCATTGGAGTCTGGCGCGTGAGTGCAAGCTTCCCTAAATATTTTTCAGACAGGCGACGTGGGTCGATCGGGTCCACAGGAGTACTAATGTGGCAGGCGAAAAAAATTCCCCGCATTTCCCCGAGGGGAAGAATGTGAAAGTACGAATGCACGAGTTGAATTTGCGTGGTTCGGTAATGTTCGCGAAAGAGAGATCACACACACACACACAACTACAAAGAAGTAAAAGATGCATTTATTCACAGACACCTATTTGTGTTGTCGTTGTACTTGATTGCTAGAGCGGATCTCAGCTTTGAAATTTCGTGTCAGTACTCCAGCGCGCGCCCATCTCCCCTCGTTGCCAAGGAAGACGAGGAGATTCCTGGCCAATCCCCCACGTGGGTATGTGATGTGGACATCGCCGGTGGACGCAGGTTCAGGGTCGCTTAAGAAGTGCATTGCACTTAAAAGTGAACATCACGATGGTGTTAGTCGTAGCGACCGTTCTGGGTTGCTTCTGCTGTAGATATTCTGGCGCGAGCACCGGACGAGCAACATCAGCGTTGCGTGCGGCATCTCGCGCATATTCGGTTGTCAACGTTCCCGAGCCAGCCAACTGAGTTTCCAACCGGAAGGTATGCTCGCGCCCAAAAAGGACAAAGAAAGGAGAGTAGCCAGGGGTGTCTAGGCGAGATGAATTGTATGCAAATGTAGTGTAGGGTAGTGGAACGTCCAAGACATGGTTGTCGGCCGACACGTACATGATGAGCATACCCGTCAGGTATGCTCATCAGTTCAGCAACTTCAGTATCGTTCAGTAACCGTAATCGTTCGGTAACTTCGTTTTTCTGTGGGCATTATATGCCATGGTAAGGTTGTGTTTTGTATGGCAGGAACGAAGGAGGTCGTCGGTAACTCAGCAAAAAATGCCACCTACGGTCCGTAACGAGCTGACGAGGACCCGCACGGTGCCGGATTACGGCAGGAGGAAGTTGGCTACGTCTGCTGCACAGCTGGGTGTGAGGCCTTGTGTGATAACGTAGCGCGTTGCATATTTGGGGGCGACAGAAATCCAATTGTTTCCTCACCTGGACAAGGGCAAATGGCCGACAAGGTTCAACCCTGCATTCGTTCTGGGTGGGCGTCGATTGCTTGAAGCGTGTGTGCTAGAAGCTTACGGGTGTTTTTCCGCGTTGGCAAAGGTCACAAGCCGTGACGTATCACCTGACGGACCGGTAGAGGCTCGGTCAGTAAAAGCGCCGACGCATGCAGTCGGAGGTCCGAGCCATGACAAGGTGACCAGCATGAAGCTCGCGAAGGACGTCAGATTGACGGCTCTGAGGGACAGCCAAAAGCTCACCAGTTCCTTCAGCACAAAAGCTAAATATTCTTATAGAGTGTTCGCAGCTCACAGGTTCGATGATTGAGCGAAGCGGCGGATCACGATGTGGATGCTCTGCAATGTTGAGTGAATTCGATAGACCGAATACGGTGGGGTCGTTGTCATTGCCTCTGGGTTCACGGGTCAGCAGTATGATGATATAGGCAGCCCGCGTCCTTGTGCATTCGACCAGAATTGTAGACGACCGAATAGTATTCGTGGAATCGTAATCCGCAATGACCAAGTCGTCCAATGGGGTCCATTAGAGAGAAAAGCCAGCATAAGGTGTGGTATCCGTAACTACCGCAAATGATTTGCCGTACAAATACGGACGGAACTTGGTTACAGCCCATGCAAGTGTGAGGCATTTTTTATTTTTTTTATTAATTGAAAATGATTTCAAGGCTAATAGGGCATATCGAAAGGAGAGTTGAGCTACATTTATAGGGCTCGGTTGTTTTACAGAAACAGCATACAAACAGAAAAGGAGAACAATTTCTAAAAGGGCGATTCAACAAGAAGCGTTATGAATGGCTGCTTCAAAGAGGGTGGGATCAGTGATGGCAGGGATAGTCGGAAGGAGGTGGTTCCGTTAAACGCTGGTTCTTGGGTGGAGATTCATAATACATATCAGTACAACAATATGTTAAACTACCTTTGCTGCAATGGTGAATTCGAGATGACAAGTTACGGGGGGGAGTGATAAGTCAACAATTTAAAGTAGGGTTATGATGATAAATTTTGTGGAACACAGACGAGAGCATTGGCGACGGTATGAGAGGCGGCTCAGATGAAACGTATTTTTTATGGATGAGATACTTGCAAACAGCGAATATGATAATTATATTTACAAGCGGCATGGTTTTGGACAAATTTAAGAGTGAGGGTGAGAGTGGATTTGTTAGGATCCCATATGGCTTATGCGCATTCTAATTTGGAAGAGAGGAGTGTTTTGTATAGGGTTAATTTTAAGGATGACGGTAAAAGCAGAAACATTGTGGCACAAGTAACCTAGCATGCGACTACGTTCTTTATTATGTGATCAATGTGAGCGTTTCACGACAGGTTATCAGGTATAGGTACACCAAGATGTTGATATCAGCTAACATGTATAAGAGGAATATCTCGAAGGAAGTACGCATGCAATACGTTTTTTTCGGCTGCCGGCATACCTAATACTTTTGGACTTCATATTCTTAAGTTTCCTGAGGCATTCGTTACACCAATTAGCTACACTATTAAGATCATTTTGCGTACTTGAATATCAGCAGGGTTAGCGATTTTGTGATAAATTACGCAGTCATCAGCTAATAGGTCAATTGTTGAAAATCTAACGCCTCCTGGAAGGTCACTGAAATGAACAATGAAAAGAAGTGTTCCTAGTACCGATCACTGTGAGGCACCTGATTATACCGGAGATAAAGCAGATGAGCGGTGATTAGTTGTAAAAAATTCGGAACGCCTAAATAGAAGGTGCTTATTCCAATAAAAATCGTTGGATCAATGTTTATGTTGCAAACCGTTGATCCTACAGGTGACCCCATGTTGATCACACGCTTGATCTCACGCTCAGTAATTGAATACTTCCGTTTGGAAGGACTCAAAAGGCAAATGGAGTACGCTATCACCCTAGTGTGACGGACCTGCTGCTGGACGAATGCCGCTCCTATGCCATGGCCACTTGCGTCAGTACGAACTTGCGTCACTCGGTGCGGAGACATCAAAATAGGCCAAAATAGGACAGTGGGTCAGGCGGTTAATGAACGCGAAAAAAGCGCTGCCTTGAGCGAAGCCCGATGAGAACGATTTACGGGTCTTCAGAAGATGAGTGAGCAGGCGCGCTATGTCAGCAGTATTCTCGATAAAATGTGAAATTATGAACCTATAACGACAAATCTGTGAACGTAGTTGGTAGATTGTGGTACAGCAAACTCTGACGGCGCGCATCTTGCCAGGGTCAGGTCTCACACCAGCTGCGGCAACTACATGTCCTAGGACCCTGAGTTGTTGGCCGCCCTATTAGCATTTGGATGAGTTGAACTTAAGGCCGGCACAATGGAAGACTTCAAGGGTATCCCAAATGCATTGTGAGTGCGCCTCAATAGTTGGCAAAGGCACAATCACGAGTAGCATATGCATATGCACGTAGCATATGCACGTCGACCGGTGGAAACAGCGCAAAAGTGAATCGATCATACTTTAAAATGTAATAGGGGCATCACAACGACGGAAAGCAATGACCTTAAATTGATGCAATCCGCCACGCATTAAAAAAGTGGCCTTTTCTTGGTCCCTGGCGTCAACAGCGATCGGCCAATGCACATATTGTAGGTCAATAGACAAAAAATAGGATCCAATATGAAGACAATGGAGGGCCTCGTGTATACTAGCAAGCGGGTAAACGTCGTTTATTTGGGGATTTTATTAAAATTCCAGTAATCAACGAAGCAGCGCCATGAACCATCTTTATCTTTCACTAAGACGACCGGTGACGCCCATAGAGCTCCAGAATGATGCTCTTCTTCAGCATTTTAGCTCCCTCGATTTGGATGATTGCTTCATCCGTATGAGACATTATTTATGGTCATCGGTGTATCGGTGTGGCATCCCTGGTGTTGATGCGATGCGTTACGTATGAGGTTTGGGCTTACCGATGATCATCGAAATCAAATAATTTCGTGTATGACGCAAGTATCTTGTGCAGTTCGCGAGCTTGTCAAGGGTTGTGTCATCAGAGGTCGGCTGAGAATCCTTGAGACAATCAGGAGCACTTAAGGTACATCGACAGACACGGCAGAGAATTGGTATCCGTCGAAGGGACCGACATTAGCCAGTAACATTCCCTGTCGAAGCACTTTGGAAGAAGAACTCACAATGCTAGAGCTGTAGGCTTATTTGGTTTTGAGCTACCGTGACGACATATAAGGAAGCGCGGCGTTGTGTCGTAAGAGTTCGTAAGTAATAGGTGAACAAGGTACTCGCCGTCCCGTCAAGGTGAGAAGGGCGACAAAGAAACTTAGGGTATTGGTTTTCAGTTATCGTAGATGTTCGGCAGGACATAGACGGTGATGTGGTTCAGTGTCGGCAGCTGGTGCGATCGGCAGGACAAGATGAAGGATACCTGAGGCGCAGTCTGTGAGGGTGGCGTGGTCCCTAAAAATGTCAAGAATAAGAATATAGTCATGATGGCATGCATCTAGCACGGTGAATAGGACTGGAATGTCATATCTCGCTATAAAAATTCGAGCTGTTCACAGACCTGCTACACTGGGCATCCGGACGTGGGTGCCTTACAATGTTGAGGGAGCACGGGTCATAACTTCATGAAGGCGGTGTCGAAGGTGGGAGTTCATGCCCGAAATGTTCACATCTGTGTCTATTAGTGCGTATTCCTTAACACCGTAAATACCCACTTCCAGCAGGTCGTGCTTCGTCGCCACCGTGAAAAGAAGTGTTTCAGGCCTGGTCTGAAATGCAGCATCACGTGCGGGAGCTGCATGACCTGGTTTCTCTCAGTGGTAGTGGCGTAAGAAGCAGGCAGTGAAGGGTGGCGATGATGTGGGGCGGAAGAGAATGGCAAAGTTCTGGGGGCGGAGAAGGGTTAAAAGAGACGCTTCGGGTACTGCCGGAAACGTCACGCTGCTGGGAACCTGGCATGAACTAGTGGGTCCTGTCCTTGGCGTAGTTTGCATCAGGAAGTCTGACCTGCGGCGGAGATGACCAGCGGTATCGGCAGTTGCTGGACACGTATCCAAAGCATGACAAATTGAAACAGATTGGCTGGTCAACAGCGGTTCTCCATTAGGTTGGGCTCCGGCGTCGGCAACGGGGTAGTGTGCAGTAACGAAGGTGCATTCCGCTCAGGATAAAAGGGAGCGAGAGAGCTGTCCGGCGTGTGTGGTGACGTTAGAGAACACACAGGGTGTATGTCTCAGATGGCCACAATTTCACGCACCACGGCCTGGTTAAATGCTACAGTTGTGACGTTTCGGGCATGGCTGTATTGATGCACGATAGGCGGACACATGACGTCTATTTCACGGTGAAATATTGTCTTTTGCTCGTAGGTATGTGTTACAGGTCATTTGTCAGCGTTAGACGGCGGGCCGTTCCCACAACCGCACACGACTAGGTTACCATGGTGTGAGGGTCAGATGAACTGGGTCGCTCAACGACGGACTTCGCATCTTCAAACGGATGCCGTTCTTTAAGACGGACTCAACAGTCGAGCCCTCTTTGCCAATCGGAAAATGAAAAGCATCATCAGAAATGCCCTCGAGTATGTACCCAACTCTGTCGTACTCCAACTTGCTGGGATCTACTTTCTAGCACAGCGCCAAAACATATAGAATATAGGGCACGTAAAACTGTGATGCAAGGTGGCGACCAACGACCTGCTGAGCAAATCACACCGCTCCTGCTTGGAGAGACCCAGTTGTCACCCTCTCTGTGTTTGATCAAAGCCATACCAGATCAGGTCTTCCAGGGATAAGAGAATATTTGCCAACATGCTTGTGTTATCCCACCGGTTGTGGACGCTGACACGCTTGTACATGCTGAGCCATGCATCAATGTCCGTATCGTCGCGGCAAGAGAAAAAGCCGTGCTCACGAAGAGGGGAGATAATGACGACCGGGTTGGTGAATGCTCCCTCACAAATTAGTGCCATCTTCCCGCGATGCGTCTGACGCCCTCTCCGAAGCTCCGTGTTATGCCAAGGCGGCCGTACGAGAGGTACAGATCTTGCACCTCCCTCACTACAAGATATGACGTGACAGCAGAGGGACCATTCGCAATAAAATGTATTAATGGGTATATATAGGTCTTTAGATAATGAAGCTCCAATGTCTCAGGCAAAGCGCACTATGCACAGATCAGAGCGTCGTCCTCTTTATACCCGAGGCTACGTACTGGTTTGGTTTTCGATGAGTGTCACGCCTCGTACCTGGCTAATTTCGGCTCCGTCATTGGAGCGTTTTGCCAAGCCCCACGAGGCCGCGCAAATATGTCTTTTCATTTAGTTGATTTTTTGTACCAATAGGCTTATCTTTTTAATAAAATTTATTGCCCGTTGGCGATGGTAATGAAGCATTACCCAATCTCCCATCATGAAGGTAATCAAAACGTGCAGCTTTCAGCTACCCGTGGCCAGGTTTCTCAAAAAAGAAATAATTTCTACAATTAGGCATAGTGTTTAAATAGCTGTAAAAAGGTAACCGAAGCATGGAATTCGAGCGAAATAGGCTGTAGTTTGGATTTTCGAGAGGTGCATTCCATTGTAATTAAAACACGGTGAAGGGGGCCCTAGAGCGTAGCTCTGTGGTTCCAGCTTCTGAAGATGAAGTAGCTCGAGCTGCTTGCTCTTGGCCGCAGGGCAATTTGCAAATAGAACCACCACGCTGTCACCGCGACGTCAGGGCCCTTGGTCTCTCCCCTTATTTTGCAGCAATAATGTTGGGGTGGACGTCCTCGAGGCAGCGTACAAAAAGCGAATCGGCTGCATTCACGGGCCTAAACCGCCGTAATGGTCGTGAAGGTTGCGTAAAGCTTGGCTACTTTCAGGTAGTATGTGGTAGTCGGAGCTTCCTTCATTTTTTTACCTTTTAATGAGACACGAGAGGCAACGTTGGCCACCTATTTGCATCAACGTTAGCCTGAGCTGATTAAGGGAGCAACAAAAGATCTGCTATGTCTGGGGCTCTGGAATTTGGTACTCCACTTGAGCTTTGTATGGTTTATTTACCATCTATTCCCAAGCTCTCACAATGTGTTGCTCACGGAAGTACTTCTGTTTAGATCTGTTACTCTCTCTATTGGTCTTAGCAAATGCCAAAAGGTCCAGTCCGTCCACGACATGCGAGAATGAAAGCTGGAACTCTGACAACGTCACTTTCGCGCTCAAACTCTCCGACACCCGCATCATTAATTTTTCATGGCCACATTTAAAGCCACATAAACGTTCGTGGGCAGTGTCTTGTTTGTGACACGTTGATAAAACACCGTTGCGGCTAGTATTGATGTCTTCAATAAGATTCCGTTTTTAGAAAGCAAACAACCTTAACGCAGCCACTGCACTTAAAACACGTCTTCGACGTCGATGTAACGCCCTCACGTACTATATTTCAAGTCCTGACACACATGTCATCTGCAAATTCCCTTTAGACTTCGAGCTATAAAAACACGGTCACCACGAAATTTGTATCGATGGGACTGCGCATGACTCGTGCCCCAGATGGTTGCTGCAATCGATTGTTAAAAATTTTATAGTTGATGCTTCAAACTTGTTAATAATAGATTTCAGCACACAAAGCTAAAATAAAATAATTAGGTTTGATTGTAAACTGAAGTCTGTTTGTCAAGAACGTTCTTCCACTGTACTGTTCAGGGTCACGCATTTACTCATTGGTACACGCTATGTTTGTCTAAGACTTTCTAACAGGAAGTGGATTATCGCAATTCTTTAAACACTCCAGTTATGCTGCGATAAACACATTGGCAACATAAAGGCAAGAAGTTTCCCCAAATACAATCATTTTATACACACAATCACGTTAAAAATATCTCCATCCTCATCAAGCTATATGATGTTTGAGATGTTGTTATATAGACTGGAATGAATTTGCTTGAGTGCCAATGACCATCGCCTGTTCACCTGCGCCTATTGAGAGGGCCAAACGTCGTTGGTAGCAATTACTCGGCAGATATCATATCAGTGATTCGACCCAAACAAAAGGCAATCGAAAACAAGTGGGGCTTTTTCGGGCGTCTGGGAATGATATCATGTTGGGACTGTATTAGCTTCCCAGTCCGAAAAAAACTGATTGGCTGGTCATCCACCAAATACTCAAATAAACACAGTTCAGCCATTAAAAGGAATACCTTATTTTAATAAGAAATAATTTTTTAATATACTTTGAGGACATATTATTTTAAATAGGCCACGCGAAAATGTTAATAAAGCAGATCCTAGTGGGGAGAAGAGAAGTTGCAGTCCTTCGTCTTTCGCAGCACGGAGGTGTTACCTGATAGAGGCTCAAAGCGAAAACGCGTGTGCGCTCGAGTTTTCAACACAGTTTAAGGATCCTCAGGTTGTCAAAATTAATCAGGATGCCTACACCACGGCACACCTCAAGGAGGAGGAGGAGGAATCAACGTGTCTCAAAAGCAGTCCGCCCTGGGGAAGAGTCCTTATTCCAGAACCCCTTGAGTTCGTCCGGCTTCTTGGGCTCTCTGAACCAGCCAAAGCTGGTCGTCAGGGTCCGAGCTGGACAGAACTCTCTCCCAGTGCTCAGGGGAGGGGAAGGGCAGGGGGGGTAGGTGGGGGTTCTTATCACAGCCCCACATGATATGGTAGAGGGTGCCCGGAGTCTCAGAGAAGCGGCATTGCGAGGAGTACTGGGTGGGGGCCAGAATGTGAGCTCTAGTGGGGTGGGGAAAAGTGTTTGTTTGGATGCCTTGGAGGTTGCGCTCTTGTTCTTTAGTGAAGCTTTTGTGCGCAGGGGGATATAGCGTTCGTTCCAGGAGGTAATGCTGGGTGATTTCGTGGAACGACAAGAGGCGGCAGACCTGCCACTGCTCGCCGAACTCCTGGCTTGCCCGGGGGGTCAACTCTCGGGCACGCTGATGGGCAGCTTCGTTGCCAGAAACGGCAGAGTGGGCTGGAGCCCAAATAATCCTCACGGGATGTCGAGGAGCATGCTGGAGTAGAATTGTTCTGGAAGGTCGTGATATGCAACCGCTGGAGAAGGCTCTACATGCTTGTTGGCTGTCTGTGATATTTATTTCTGCAGAGCCTGTGTAGCGTAAACGCGTTAAACCTCATGACCAATCACTCTGATGCCTCCTAGACCTATCTAGTTCCTACAGCGCTGGCGAGCCTCGCTGGGTAGTCTGGACAGGAGGGAGACAAGTGACAGCACTGACCTAGCTATGTCATGCACCTTGGCCTTTGCTACTAAACCAATTCCGTTGTTTTCCCATCTGCGTAAGAGCGCGCTGCGCTTTGTTCATTTGTACAATTCATGATTGCATTATTCCCTTCTCCCACAGGAGGTTTGTTATCTCGAACGGTCGGTCAGCATGGAGCTCCTGCGACTTTTGCTGGGTTCAACCTTTACGCCCTCTTACGCTAGCACATTTAAATGGTAGCAGACGAGCCTCAATGACGCTGGCCAACCGGCTCAGCTTTCCGCGTAGAATCTGCCAGGGCCCTATTTTTCTCTCGGCGCACTTCGCGCCGCCTTATCCTAGGGAGCACTAACCGCCGACCCACAATTAACCCGGTAGTCGCTGATTATTTTTTACCACTGGTCCTTGGTTTATAGTGCAGTTTTATTTTTAAAACTATGGTATTTCGTTTGCTAATCAAACACTAAAATCTTTCTCAGTATATCTGTTGGTCTGCCTCTCGCTCGCTTCCTTAAGTCATACGCCTCGCCAAAATGTCACAGAATTTTTAAGTTTATAGAAGCAAAACGTTTCCACACCACAGAATCTCAGAAAACACTCAATGTCCATGAACATTGTCCTATAAAGAGAGAACATTTGGCATATATCAGGAAAACTATAAATACAAGTATACCATTTAAGGTTTTCTGTTTTTTTTTCTCCGATAGAACATTTCACAGCTTTCGTTAAAAACACTGTTTTTTTTCAAAATGTCAAAAGCGCTCGTCCCCGAACCCAAATCTCGTCGCAGCATACCATGTAGTCTAACAGTAACGAAATATTCCAGTAGATGATGCGTGAGCAATGCAACACGAAAAAATTGAATTGAGCTGTGCGGACCCACTCAGTGTTTATCATGGCAGAAGTGAGACGGGAGGTGAACCTCAGACGCGGAGGAAGCAGATACGCTGCGAGGTGTATAACAGTGGAGCTGTAAAAGGTTCATTTTTGTCTGTGGCGCTAGACAGAGAAGTACCAAAAATACTCCCGCCGCCCCCCGCCTCTATCCCCCCCCCCGGAGCGAGCCACCAGTCACGACCATTCTGCAGTCCGGTTACGAAAAAATTAGCAGTGGCTTAACCCAGCTATGCCAAGATATACATAGCGTGAGCTAGGCATCAGCAATCCAATCCAATTCACTCCAATGCAGTTTAGTTTAGTCCAGTCCAGTTCAGTCCAGTCCAGTCCAATCCAATCCAATCCAGTCCAGTCCAGTCCAGTCCAGTCCAGTCCGTTCAGGTCGCTCCGGTCCAGTCAGGTCCGGTCCGGTCCAGTCCAGTCAGTGCTCCTCGCGCATGCGCAGCACTGCTCTCTGGGAGGCACACGAAACGGCTATCAAGCGACTCCGGCGCAGCGTCAGACTTGGCTACTGCGCAACGGAGGCACACAGCTAGGGACGCGCCGGAGCCAGTGCGTCTGCCGCGGCTATGACGTCACTCTTCTGGAATTCGCAGACCGGCGAATGTGCAGACCAAATTCCGTACACACCAGTACTCCAATTGGATTATATTTTTCATCCAATCCAATCCTATCCAAAGCTCCTCGCGTTTGCGTAGCACGGCCCTTGAAGGTTCACGCAAAACTGCTCAACCTCACCCAGTGTAGCTTACGTTACAAATACACCAATTTCACATGAGCGTGCGCCCCCCACAGGAGCCTGGCATCGTCCAGACTTGCGAGTGGGCTAGGGCGACGGGAGGATTTCCCGAATTCATCGTCGTCGTTTTCGCGGTGGACCAGTGGCACGCCGGTCGCTGCAGGGCTCTCCCCGTAGAGCCGGAAGCCGTTGCATTGCCCACGCCACGTTTTTGTTTGGTCGAGCTTGGAAATTCCGGGGCGGAGCCACTGGGACGAGGTAACCCTTGGTCGGTCAGAGGGAGGCCACACCAGCGGGCTTGAATCGGTGTGGGAACGACGTCTTGCCTGCCTTTAATGTCCACGGTGGCAGTTATTGCCTTTTCCCTCGATGCAAGAGGAATGTGTGTTGATTTCCTCTTTGATAATTGGGATTTGGACAGCTTTCCAACGATTGGCATGCCTCTCCCGGTCTACGATAGAAACACCAAGGCTTACTTGGCTTAGGTTAGCGAGAGTACGGATTGGTCAAAAAATGAGTATCTGGCCAAGTTGTTTCATGGGTGTCTAAGCATTTTCACCTTCGGGAACCAATCTGTCAAGCCATGCGTTCACAATCCACACCTAGAGACGGCCACGGGACCAGCTAACGGAGAAGTGCAGGTCTGGTGGTGCGAGGACGCGCTGCAAAAGGATTTGCCTTACGTAGCTGTGCTCTCGGACAAGAACGAACCATGTGCTGGCGACGATTGCTACTGAATAATATATTCAACCTAATGTAATGGTCTTTGCTTCCCACTGTGGGCGAAAACACCCTTGGACTGCTTGTGTCCGGCGGCTGCTCCTTTTCTCCTGGGATCCGCTGTCAGTGTGGGGAGAAGTTTGATCGACCACCCGCTTTGCTGTTTCTTGAGCCTTCAACGACCAGTGCAAACTGCGCCAAATGTTTTGTATATTTTTTGTTAACATAATACACCGCGTGCTCGAACAGTTATCATTTGGCCTTTGAGCAACACGCTAGGCATGCCAACAGCCGACGATGTTCTGTGGATTTGCTAGCTATAACTAGTAGTGGGGAGGCTCTCCGCATTGGATGCTGTACGCGATCACTCAGAGTCATATCAGTAGCGTGAGTCAAGTCTACTTTACAAGTATTTTTGGCACACAATACAAACAGAAAATAGTAGTTCTATATGAAATGGGTTCCGTTTGCGTCAAATATTCTTGCAATACTGAATGTTTGCACAAAATTATTATTCTTAGCCTCAACTGTAATGAATATGACGGGACAAGGTATTTCAAGTAAATTTTAGGGGTTAAGCGTATAGGTTATACACAAAGTTTAAAATGAACGGACACGTTGATAGCACCTCATGTTTTAGACTAATGAACTTTTTATTTTACTATGCTTGTGAAATTGTTATCTGAATTTGGTATCATGCAGATTAAAAATTTATCTGTATTGTGCTTGTAAATTAAAAAAGCATTCCGAAGATTGGGGAACCAAAGAGAGGCTTAAGACATTTGGAACGTGCCTTGCTTAAAGCCCGTTCTATTTTCGGTGCCACCAATAATAATATCTAAGTGATAGCTAATGTCTGTTGGGCCGACTTGGACCTAAGCAGCACTAATAGCTAAAGGTTCGTAGCTACTGTGTGATTAAAGTCTGCGCATGCATATAATAAAGTAAGGTTGTAATGTGCCAGAAGACTGCAGAAAACAGGCGTGTAATGCCAATAAACCATCACTTACATTCACAGAGAGGTTTTGTTGTTCCGTGACATCAAAGTGGAGTTGTGTGAAAAGAGACTTCATGCCCTGTGCATCGTACTCAGATCCTTTTCTTTCATGGCTAGGATCGTGAAAATTTATGTTATTGATGACTATGCACTTTCCTCTCGGATTCCGGTTCATTGTGTATATCTGCAGAAAGGAAAAAGGAGGCATAACAAATTAGGATAGCTTGTCGTCACTAAAACAGTAGGTTTCTCAATCAGCGCGTTAGCACGCATAACAAAACAAACAAGTATGTCACTTGTTAGGGATACTTTTCTCTATCTTAGCTGATGTAGACTTTGATGAATGGAGAAGTTTTGAAGAAATCGCGAAAAGGGAGACGGCGGTACGAGCATACGCAAAGATGGCATTGCCATTTTGTTGTTGCGCCACCTGTTTCATTAAAAACCACTCATCTAACGCACAAGGATGTTGCTGGCCGGAATGCCAGTAACCGACAAAATGAACTTCTTCGCACACCCACTGCAATGGCGCTCAGGAAGAAAACAGGTCAGACAAAATGAGGGTCGCTTACGAATCGTCGCTTGCTATGAACCCTAGCGAGAAGATATCTAGCAAACGGCCGGCCAAACTCAGGGAAACCAATAGTCAAACTGAGGAAGTTATGAATAACGGTGCATACACACAGCCGTACAACTCGCATATGTTGGAGCCACACAACTTGCAACACTTTATTTGAAGAAAGATTCGAGAAATTAGTTGATTTCAAAACAAAGTTATCACGACATATTTCCTTTTCTGAACCTAGACCGTACATTTTTGATGCGGCAACACATGTGCTCTCCGAAACGACTGTCAGAAGCATGTGTACTTTCTTCGATTTTGAGAAGTCAAGGGCGATGAATTTTGTTGTTAGGTGTGACAAAAACTAACTGAATCTCCGATGTATACACGTGTTAAGCCTGAGCCTATTCAAAAACATGCAGTTCGGGACAAGACAAAAATGTTCCCTTCACCTCGGCTAGACACCATAGGAATAACATCAATTTAACCTTAGCAGTGCTTTTGCTACTGAATATACGTTAATGCAAATTTTACCTAGGAGTAGTGCGGTAGTCGTCATGAAGCATATAATAAAGAATTGTACAATAGAGGGTAATAATGAAAAATGCACAGTAATGGTTCTGACGAGGTTCTTAGAATAAGAAAAGAGTGGTGTGGCGTTAAAACGGCACGCAATACCACAGCACTGCGACAAAGCACACGGAAAATGCAAAAAGCTTCCAGGAAGCATAACAGCAAGGCATTGAGGTTCTTTGCTACGCTTACATGGGCATATTCACGTTTAGTCTGACTACGCACATCACTGTCAGATGCTCTCTTTGGTTCTCTTAACGATGGGTTGGTCTTTCTCGAGAAAAAATGTTTCGACTTCGTGACCTTGGGGAACCCGACGGGTGCCTGTTAAAACTGGGACGCATATGTTACAACCTATGGCGCTAACACAAGCTGCCCCATTTGTTATGTTTTGATATTAAATTTGCAACTTTTCTACGCCACAACTTTGTTTGTCCTGCTTTTTTCTTGAGAAAACAAAACAGGACCTCTTTTTGCTCTTCGGGTTACTTCTCCGGAGCTGAGATTCACTTTCTGTTTCATATTTGTTGCGGAATATGGTACGAACATTTCATCGGTAATCTGTTGTTATCCTAATATGTTCACGAAATTGTAATTTTCGCAATTCATGTGTTTTGTTTTGAAAGTACCCGCCGCCGTGGCTGAGAGGCTAAGGCTTTGCGCTGCTGAGAATTAGGACGCGGGTTCGATTCCCTGGCCGCAGCAACCGCTCTTCTGATGGAGGCGAAGAACAAAAACGGCCGTGTGTACGAGATTTCGGCGCACGTTACAGATCCCCAGGTTATCAGTTATCAAACGGAGTTATATTTCAACGCGGTGTCTAACACAGAATAAAACGCAGAGAGCGACAAAATGCGCTATTCCTTTAGGCAATACCTTGCTACACGTAAATAAAGGTGCGCACCGCCTCAAGGGTGGTAAGATGGATTTTTTTCTTTAATGAAACTGGTTGTAAATGTAAATGCGCTCCCATTTCTGGGGATGAATCGTCTACCTATGGAGTTTTATTTATTGGCTACGCGTAGACTTGATGGTCTAAAACGCAGTTGCAAGAACTCTAATATTTTTTCTAGTTTAATAATTCAGGGCTTTTTAAGGAGTACGGATAGTACATTTTGGTGCTCATGTCATCGCAAAGGTGAATTCAGCTGTCCTGAAACAGAATAATTCTTTTGAAATAAAAACTCCTTTTTATCCCCTATGAAGGCTATACCTGTGAAAGCAACCTGTGCGCGTGAAATCTTAGTCCAATTTGTTACTCTTGTATTTCCCAACCGCTTGCGCAAGATCCGACTTTTGGTATTGTGAAAATAAAAATGTTCTTTGTGGGAAATGTTCATCAAATATTTTACTAAGGGAACAACAGATTCTGCAATTATCGATCAAATTCTTTGGAACTGACACACAGCAACTTTATATCCTCTGACATTACTTATCGTTGGCAATTTCATATACCGCGAGGACCACTGAATTACTATCCTACTCCAAACATTGCTCCATGAGCGCGACAAGGCATTGCTAATGGCAAACATATCTTGTGCACACGGAGCGTTATTTCGCTAGCTAGATTTCATTAACAGAAGGGTTGTTTGAGCCGAGCTTTGTGCGTCGGTCGCACCCAAAAACACTCGAAGCCTAACACAGATGTGGTTACGGCGGTTCCAGGAATCCATTGATTGATTGATTGATTGATTGATTGTTTGATTGATTGTTTGATTGATTGATTGAATATTGATTGATTGATTGATTGATTGATTGATTGATTGATTGATTGATTGATTGATTTTTGGGTGTAACGCGCCGACGCAACGCAGGCTATGAGGTGCGCCGTTGTGAAGGGCTGTGGATTAATTTTGACCACCTGGGTATCTTTAACTTGGGTCGAAATGACGCACACACGGGCGTTTTTCTTTTCGCCTCCGTCAAAAAAGCTGCCGCCGCGGTTTCGGATAGAACACGCGCCGGTACCAGGAAATGAATACGGGACATTTATGCTGTGAAATTGGCAACTTAGCACTACGCTACCCAAACGCGCGAGGGATACTGGTTACGAGCGGGAGGCTATAATGCATGTTCAGACAGTTAGAAAAACAGCCTTCCGGTCGTCGGAATCGAACCGTCGTCCCCCGTGTTACGAAACCGACGGCTAGCAGATTGAGCTATCATCTCAGTACGGTCCAACAGAATTTCCTTCGGGTTCGTAGCGTGGGCGTTGGCTTTTGGCTAGGGAAGGGGTTCAAGCGCGGGGCCTTATGGCCCACCTTAGGAAATATGTGAAAGCCTGCGTACACAACTATCCGGGCATACTAGTCATAGATAACTTGATGCACCACGTTCGGAAATAAATGTGAGGGGTAACATACGAGTTTCTGACGACGGGAGGGTGGCAACCAGCTCTGGTGTTTTTTGAGCCTTGCCCCAATATTGCAATGTGAAGGAATTCAGAAACATACCGATACAGGTGCTGCGTTGAATTTTTCAGCGTTTATCAGAAACTGCAGACTTAGAAAATAAAAGCCGCGGGTATTGAGCTGCACACGCAGAAAGCAACAAGTCATGCCAACGCGTTTTATGGTTTGCTTGCTTAGTGTGACGATTGACATCTCTGGGCCGTGAGAGCGCGCCAACAGACGACGGAAACCAGCCGGCGGTGGAAGGGAAGACGACGACGACCGGGACCACGCGGGGGGAAGACGCACGAGAGGGGAGTGTGCCGGCACTGACTAGCGACGAGACAGCGCTGGAGGAACAGGGCAAGGACTCCTCGGGAGGCAATTCGAGGTCAAGCCAGGAGCGTGCTTGCGCCGTGCTCCGAGAATCGCCCCCGGAGCTGTTCCGGGGTCCCTCTGCTGCAACACGGGGTGCCTGTTCCCGCTTCCGAGATCCGGAGGCATGTTTCGGGCCAAGATTCGGGGTGAGGCCTAGAGTGGCCAAGAACTAGCGCGGGCATCGACATTCTGCACCTGCGACCACCACGTCTCAACAGGCGACGTACCACGCACGTTCCACACGTTCCATCGACGTCATCCCGCCCAGCGTCAAATAGACTTAAACGTGAGCGTGTGCCCTCCTTTTCCCTTCCGCTCGAACTTTGGTTCGGACTTGAGTATCTTCATACCTCCGCGTTGCGCGTGAGCTGCTTTTTGTTGCCGATCAGGTCACCACTTCTTTTCCCGAGTGTTCCTGTGTCCTCAAAAGAATATATGTTTTTTAGTTGCGCTGAACCCATGACATCACTTGTTGATCCTCCTCCGCACGCCACACTCCCCCCTGCTTAACACGAGGCCTCACCCCGAGAAACTACAAAATAGCTTATTGATTTAGTGCCAGTGGAGTTAACCAGACGCTGTCAGACTAAGAAAATATCTCCTGCATTGTTGTTGCAGGAGAGTTCAAATGCCATAGATGATAATGGACCACATCAAGCAATAAACTTCCAGGCGTACCAAGCCCGCACATCACCCGTCTCGGCTATATATGGAAAACTCGCGAAATACCCGTACGAACGTTGCTTCTTCAAGTGACACATTCGAGAGGTGTCCTGTGCTGATGTAGAAATCTGCTGCGACAATCTTATGAAAGCAAGGGCTTGTCCTGTTTTCTAATTATATATTTTTTTCCCAAACTAGAGATTGTAAGGTACAGAAGTGATTAAGAAATCACCCTTTCAAGGAGTTTGGGAGAAAATCAATGTCCAAGTTTTGTTTGGTAGACGTCATCTTGAAGCTGCCAATTGGTTCCTACAACTGAATCACTAAATCCAAGTGCTGCTTTGATCCGCAAACGGATGGTCACAGTGTGGGCATTCCCCGGAGAAGGCCGGATTGAAGTGCTTGAGTATCGCCGGCCACAATACCGTGTTAGTGTATAGCCGTAAGAGCCAGCGCTCGTCAGCCTTAGTCAGGCCCGGCGCCGGAGGCGGAAATCGGAGCCTGTTCAATTTGTACATCGCTTTGATGTCGCGAAATGAGCTGACCGGGTTAGGTTCTGGATCGTCAAGAGATGGAGGGCGAGGAGGGTCCCGGGAATCAAGCGCGCGGGCTGAGGCATCGGCAACCTCGTTACCACCTAGTCCTGCGTGAGCTGGAGTCCAGATGACGGAACGTGTATTTGGGCGGTCCATATAATAACAGCCCTTGAGGATTCGAGCAGCGCGAATGGTGATGCGACCTTTGGTAAGATTTTGGCACGCACTCCGCGAATCGGTAATAATGATCCGAGATGCGCGGTCTGCTGCGGCGAGAGCTATCGCGACTTCCTCCGCATGAGAAATGTCCGGTGCTCGAAAAGTGAGCCCTTGAACAGGCACGTTCTGATGGATTACGGCTGCCGTGTACCACCCCCCGTGGTGAGGGCCAGACGCGTCTGTGTAGAATACTCCAGGGCGGGACCCATAGCGTCCTTGCAAGGCTGTAACCCGCGCAGTTCGCCTGCCTTCGTGAGTACCCCTAGCCATATTTTGGGGTGGAGGCTGGTTATCCAACGCACCACACCAGTCCTCTGGGATCGTGGTTCGCTCTTCTGCCTGATATGTGTAGGATATGTGGAGGCGTTGTAAGAGGCATCTCCCAGCGTGCGACTTGGTAAGCCGCAGGTACTGGTTATGGAGATAGGCCTCTTTGAGTTCTCCGTACGTGTTGGTCATGCCCAAATCTGCAAGACGCTGGTTAGACGTCGAGATCGGGAGGTCGAGGGCGCGCTTGTATATCTTGCGGAGAATGCCTTCGAGCGTGAGCACATCACATTTGCGCAAACGTAGGTAGGGTGTCGAATATAGGATCCGACTGGTCACGAAAGCGTTGGCGAGGCGCAAAGCATCGCGGCTTCTGAGACACCCCCGCTTGTTTGAGACCCGACGGACCATGCGGCCCACTTGATCCCCGACCATACGTAACTGCGGATACTTTTCACATGGTGTGGGCATGCCCATCCAACCCGGCGGTCCCCCCAATCACGTCCCCTTCCCCCCCTACCCGTGAGAGCTGGGAGGCTGCCCTGCTCGGCTGCTCGACCTTGGAGGGCCAACGAGCCCTCGTGGCCAGGGCGCGCGCCGCCGCGGAAGCCACAGGGGTCCCGGACTAGGGACTCCTCCTAGAGTTTGTACAGGGTCGGCCCTTAAGGCCGCCCCTATCACTTGTATATAGACTTAATAAATGTTTTTCAACACCACCACCTTTGATCCCCCGGAAAGATATATATTTTAAGAAATATAAGCCATACGTATCGAAGCAATTGACAATGAACTTCTGAGAAGGGGGAGATGAGAAATAAACATTGTTAGTGTCTTAGATCTTTTTTCGATATTAGCTCAAATAATCAATCTTTTATTTTGGCACAAGCAGTTTTAAAGCATTGGTGGTTGCTTTTCTTTTACTGAGCTCGAAAAAATCCGAAAAATATATCTGATTATAAAAAGGCAATTAGAACACAAAGCACTCTCGTAGCTCCAGTGCTTGAAGTGTATGTACTTGAAAGTTTGCGCTCAATGAAGCTTTGAGTAATACATTAGGCGACAGGTAGCAAAGTGAAAGTGGAAGCCTTGTGTTTTCATTTGAGCGGACAAACTGAAATTTTTAATCGATGACTGCTTTGTATTTCTTCGTTGAATCTGACTTGTTTTGCAAATGTTTTCGAGAAAGTTTAGTCAAGGGGCATCATTGATACAAATAAAAACAGACACCGACTACGAGTGTTTATAAAGCGAAAAAACACGTTTCGACTCCCTTACGACAGCCTTGTTCACAATATTTTTCGCTCCCGTATGGGAGCCTGAACGCCTTTTTTCGTTTTTTAAACACTCGTGGTTGGTGTTTCTTTTTACTTTGAATCACAGGTTTTCCCGACCAGACGGGCTTCTGTCCACCAGTTGATTTCAAGGGGCATGATTAATAAGTGAAATGGGAATCGGCGTTAAAGCAGTGTGATTTTTCGCGTTTGTGTCTGAAGAAATTCTGAGAATCTCTTGGTACGGTGAGGCAATGAATGTTTTACCAGGACCGTAAACGCGTAGGCGCTGTCTAGTGGCACTGCTAGAAAAAAAATATTCCGGTATAGAAGCGTCTGAAAATAACAATTAGGGTAAAAGTAATCTGGTAGTTCTTGGTTTCTTGAAGCTGGCATCATACGATGAAATATTAAAATCTCGGAGAGATGGTTTCTTTCCTGTTACTTAAGGAACTTATGTCTGGTGTGCGGCGGAACCGCACGTGCGTAATGCCTATTTTATGTTAAGTGGTCAGGAGAGGGCGAGAGGAGTTGCTTCGGAGCGTCACTCTGACGGTAGCTGTCTGTCGTGGTTCATCTCTATTGAATGTATAAACCGGAAATCACACCACATTATTATGACAATCATCACCAGCCACTTTCCTCGCAGGCAGCAAAAGGCCGAAATCATACTCCATCTTCTGAGCGGTGTCCTAACCTTCCGAGATTGCGGAATCATAAATTCGCACGAAGAACTGATACTGGGATCCAATCTCGTTGAAATTCTTTGCTGTGAACTTCAAAATTCTCCCCCGTCCTCACATTACGGTGATCTGTGCGCGCACATCAATACAACCATGAACTTCGACGGCTGCCGTTGGTAGCGGCGGCGTCGGCGGTGGTGGTCGCGTTGGCGAAGGTGGTAGGATTGAAGGAGCTTCGAAGCATTGCGCTTGGCGCCCGATTTACGCAAAACACTTTTTGGCGTACTGTTAAAAAATGCTCTTTATTATTCTGCAGAAATTGCATCAGTATTTCACACCTATGACTGCTTCCGTTAGGCGTCTATAATGCCCACCTTAATACGCATTGGGCGGGGAAGTGTGCACGATAGTGGAACCGCATTGTGCCTAGCTTTTGTCGCTGCTGGCATTGAGCGTTGG
Organism: Haemaphysalis longicornis; assembly: GCA_013339765.2. Classification (NCBI taxonomy): domain Eukaryota; kingdom Metazoa; phylum Arthropoda; class Arachnida; order Ixodida; family Ixodidae; genus Haemaphysalis; species Haemaphysalis longicornis. The sequence goes on from CM023453.1 coordinate 126,522,344, forward strand.
CTACCCTGTGCGAATTGCACCACCTCGTCCCTGCTAAAGGTAACTGCAGAATGTTTTCACCGGATACTAACTCATTATTCTTGCTACTTAGTTTATCGCGCAGACGTCATGTCTGTGTTTAGCAGAAGCTCTTGCTTCCCAATGAGTTTGCGAATATTCCCTTTCTTCCATCATACAGACCATTTGTCGGTATGTAATACCAGGAGCCAATGGCATACAAATATTCGTAAGGAAAAAAAGCGATGTCTGAAAATATTGGCCGCGAAATGTATGAAACTATTCGCCTAACAAAAAGGACACAGAAAACCTTCGGAAGATTAAGTACTCATGATTGCGGTACTAAGGATAATTACAATCGTAGTGCGTTGAAGTCGAATGAAAACCATCGATAATCTGTTTCGCATCCGAGAACATTCCGTGCGTAGGACCCTACACCGTAAGGCTGTGTAGAACTCGGCTGCCGATCACGCCAATTCCCAGTAGACGATGCGAATTTTTCCGCTCGCTAATTCTTTCGCAAATTTTGAAACGATACACGATGCCTTTTACCCGCACCCCGTGTAAGGGACGAGAGACGATGCAACTTTTCACTGCTATAATGCTTCTCCACACATGCAAATAGTAGGCGCAATGTTGGGGGAAACTGCGACACTGAACGGTAGGCGCATAATATGTACCACGTCCGCTATGTGGAATCGGGAAATTCACCAACTATTCAGAAAGGCGCCGAAAGGGATAAATTGAACTGTGAAGTAAGCGAAAATTTGTGGCGTTTCTTGAGCACTACCGCGAAATATTGAAAGCATCCGTATATCGCAGCGCCGCCGCGCTTATTCGTTTATCCGCGGCAGTACGCAGTACGCATAAATATCACAATATTTATGTACGCTTCTTGCGCTGAAGTGAATCCTGGAGCGAGAATTGGTAAAGAGGATGCAATTCAATTCAGCTTTTTTAGTGGTGGATACGGGAAGTTTGGCCGTGCCACTTGAAGAATCCTAATCTGTATGCCTAGTCAAGTAAAACTAGTGTTGAGTTCGCATGACCTTGCATTCGGGTGTTTCCTGAGCTTTATTTTGACAGTTGTCCGCCCAGAGATATTTCCGCCCGTACTGCTTCTTCAGTGCAAGTGCTTAGAAATTTAAGGCTTCTTCGATGGGTTCAGATGACCGCTTACATAGAGAGTGGGACATCGGGAGCGGTTGAGTACATGATGTTCTTAAGGTTGAGTTTTTGATTGAGGGCTTTGCTCAAAAATCGAAATTTTCGGACCCACAGCAGAATCGAGCAACGATAATTTTCTTGCATTCATTTTCTGTTGGACGCTATGGACAACGGTGACATCGCTAGGCGAGATGAGGCATTCCATCTTTTCCCCAGTCTTTTGCAAGATGACTGCAGGTTCCTCCCCTTGAACGCATGCGACGCCCTTGATTTGGTTGCTGTTCATCCTTGAGTGCTGTGTTAGATCGGGCACCATTCAGAAAAGGTCGTGGTTATCAGCTCTTATTCTCTTGCCCGCTTTAGGAGCTGCATTTTCAATACGCAGCTGCTCTAGAGCACTGTTCGTTACCTCAGCGCTCCCCTCCAACGTATAAATCTTTCTGTTAGTTTTGACCACATCGACATCTCATTTTGGAAAACAGCTGCCTACCCAGACTTGCTTCAGGTGATTGCTTAGGATGGGATTCAAGCCTTGCCACTATTTCTTTATTTTTACATTCTCTGGGTTGGTAGGCGTAATTCAAGGTCTTACAATGGTATAAAGTAACCAAAGAAATAGTACGGAGGTAACAGTCCGCAGCAAAAAGAATTACATAATGCTATGGCTATTCTTGCTAGAGAACTAGTTTAGATGCACAAGGAAGCAAAGAAGTCATGCCAATAACGAGTTGCGTTGTTGCCGCAGCTGCCAACAAGTCTCCCAATTGCCCGGCTTGTTTATGAATATGCCTGACGTAGCCAGCTACGTCCAGTGGTGAAAGTCGTCCGTGACGCAACAGACGCCGATCCCCCTCAGCCTGGCAGGACACCTAGCGCAGGGATGCAGCAGAGGCCAGCGAAGCTCGTCGATGACGGGACGTCGCAGGCGCTGGTTTCAATAGAGAGCAGTGATCAGAAATTGCAGCCCTTGTGGGAACCGTGGACGCTAGATGTAAGGTAGAGGTGCTGATAATAGGGCCACACGCATTTGTGATGCAGCGGCCGGCGAAATAAATTGTTCTCCGGGAAGAGGATGTGGGCCGCACTTTCAAAGAAACTGCAACCGGGCCACCCCGTGAGGATCACTGATATTGGGAGATGGACCCACCCGGACGTTTCAGCAGGTGCTTCTGCAATGGGCGCAGTTAACCTGCTGTATCCGAAGAAAATACGGGTGCAATCCAGCGGCTTGGACGCTGCACTGCCATTGCAAAGTGAACAGCCGGCTGTTGTTCCCAGTTCGTATAGCCAGACGTTGCGTTGCCTGCAGTAGTTGTAACAGCTCCCTTTCGGTGACCGAACCATCTTAACGTAGGGGCCGAAAGTCAGGGAAGCGGCGTAGCAGCCCAGGTGAGCTCCACAATCTGTGAGAGTTAGCGGAAGCAGAAGAACGCGCTGGCCCTTTGCTACCGTCGAGCTCCAAGATTGCGGACCTGATTAGTACGACTTCTGTAGGCTTTCGGACCTCGTTGGTAAATTCTTGGCCGATTGATGATCGGTTTCTTGTGGATTAGTTCAATCGTAAATTTTGATTGAGGTTTGCTGCCAGCAATTACCGCAGTCGGTTAACAGTCAGCAGAATCGAATTAAAATCCTGTGGTTAGGCTTGGCGTACGCCTTACTGGATTTTCCGGCCAATCTTACCTGTTTCATGGCCTCTTTGTTCTTTAGGGTACAGGGTTCTTCATGAGCGTCTTGCATGTCTTTTTAATCATTGTGTCATAGGTGCTTTCCAGAAGAAGACGTTTTTTGATGGAGACCTAGTTGGAGCCTCCCGATACTGCTTGGCTTGGATTAGATAGTGCTCCCGAGCTGAGCCCTGATCTCGAAAAGGGAATACTTTATCAAAGGTTACAAACACCACTATGCATCCTACCCGACGGGTTGAAAACTTGGAGTGCAATCATATAAACAGGGCCGGTATGCGTAAAAGACGAAACCTAATCGCAACACGGGGGAACCAGCCAACGTGCAGCAAGAAAAGGCGTAGCGCGAATTTACCTAGATAAAGAGCGAGGAGGAAGTTTCTTTCTCGCCGCTCAAATCTCGCAAGTGCATGCTTTCTTGACCTTCAGCCTCGCTGGTGCTCTGTGAAGAAACACCTGTGAACCGTCATCACGAGCACCCAGTAAATACGGCAGCGCTGTTTTTGGTGTCGTCGCTGTTGATATTGTTGCATTTTGTTTTGTCTTAGTGTCACCTGCCCACATGGTGGAGAACACGAGGTGGTTATATGTTCCTCTGCAACTTGCGGCTTTCAACCGCCTAGCTGTTCGACTAACTTTAGACCACTTCAATTACCCGCACCTATGGCTCAGTGGCTAAGGCGTTGTGCTGAAGAGCACGAAGACGCGGGTTCGATTTCCGACTTCGGCGGCCGCTTTTCTGATGGAAGCGAACAGCAAAAACGTCCGTATGTACAAGAGTTCGGCGCACGTTCGGCGCAGGTGGTCAAATATAATCCGGAGCCATCCACTACGGCCCGCATCATCACCTGGGTTGTGTCAGCGGGTTAAACCCTACAATCAATCAAATAAAGACCTCTTTCCTTTGTCTGTGCAGGGCCATCAAAAGTCACCGCATATCTGACATGGGCATCAGAAAATGGCGAAACGCAGTGACAAGGTTGAAATAGTCGCAAAACGAACACACTCTGCTGTCTTTGTCCAATTTACACCGTTCAGTATAATTCACGTGTCATGTGCAATCTTTCGGAAATACTCTTGTTTCTGCCGGCAGCACTGGGATGGTCGCGCCTTTTTAAATTGGCTGTTTGCCCCATTTAGGGCGTTTGCACCTTTTAAGTACATTCTAGCAGGAACGTTTCGACCTCAAGGCCCTGCTTACTTCATCGGGATTTCGGTAGCATTCGATTAAACATCAGTTGCAGGCAAAGGCCAAGTAGGTGTGGAACCGCCAGAACCACTCAAGGTGAAGCCGGTTGTTCTACAGAGTATTCATAGTGTTGCGCACACCATAAAAGATAGCAGAAAGGTACAAAGTACCTGCGGTGTTTTCTCCTCCGCGAAAATGTGGCCGCCTGTGTGCGCCTGTATGCGCATGTGCGTCACAAGCCCAAACAAAAACGGTGCAAAAAGAAGCACTCCAAGCACTTTGTGCCCTGTGAGGTCGCGGTAGTATATGAGGTATTGCATTCATGCGGGGAAGCCGAAATAGGCCAGTCAGGCAGATGTGTTATTGACCGAGCATGCCAGCACAATTCTTCACTTAACAATAATGCGTGCCCGCATTTACCCGCGTATTGTGAAGATTGCAGGCATGTCAGCTCTTTGGAAGCAAAATGCAGAACTTTCTTTGAGGAATTTCTAATTCTCGGCAGGAGACATAGTGCAGTCGCAAAGGAGCTCTTGAAAGCCTTTTATTTAAAAAAAAGGGACAAGTGCGTCAGCGACACATCTGTGCTTCTGCGTGCCACTGAGTTTGAATTTGTGGAAACCTTCACTTTGATTGTGGCTATGATGTAATTGGTTCTTTCTGCATAGATTCTTCGTAGGTTCTTTCTGCAAAGAGCGCATAGACTTGCGCTCTGCTGATCCAAGCAGGGCGCAAGTATTCCCTCACGGAGCTGGAATGCATTAACTCGTTTGGTCCGTTACCAAGTGAACATTGTACCTATATCGACATCCGCTCACCGTTCTTACCGACCACCACGCTATATGCTGGCTGTCATCGTTAAAAAAACCCATGGGTCGATTTGGTCGCTGGGCGCTACATCTTCAAGAGTTCTTTCTTACCATTGTCTATCGGCCTGGTCTCCTGCACACTGACGTCGAGTGTTTGTCGCGTTACCCCGTCGACCCTTCATATTGTTCAGAGGATCACCCTGACCAGTGCCTGATCGCCATTTCACACCTTACCAACATACATCAACAGCACCGCTACGCTTGTTTGTGTTTGAAGAAGATGACATCATTCTTTGTGAACCCGGGAACCCACTGTAGGGATCAGGTAGCGTGGCCGGTGATGGCATCCGTTGGTCCGGGGGGTGGGAAACATTGTGGCTGAGTAGGGCGAAGAAAATAGCTTGATGTACAGATATGTACATGGCATTTGATTGAGTGAACAGGGTTCTACGCTCGTGCGGGCGCAAGAATAAATAACCAGGTTGAGGCCATTCCCTTTCATCCTTTCTCCCGCTGCTTTTAGGAACGCACCAATAACGAAAATCTGTGGCACCGAAACTGACGTCCACATACTCGCAAAGAGAAGGCAGTTTTTTTCGCTCAGGTCAGCGTCTTGTTGATTTCCGTGGTGCAATCTTCCTAACGTTTAAGCCCTTGCGACCAACCGAGGTTGAAGCGACAGGAGTACGCATGGGCCCCGTCAGTAATCCCGCTTCGGACGCTCCTTGAATAGTAGCGTCTCGGAACCTCCACAACGGGGCCCCACGATGCACGAAGAGCAATGCCGCGCGACGTCTTTGTCGATCCCTCCATGCAACATTTTCGGTCACAGTCACTTGCCTCGCCAGCGGGTGCTGAACGCGGCCTGTGTGCAGCAGCAGCGTCTTTCGGGGCCACGTCTTTGCATACAAAGCCGGATTGCTCATCGTCAATGGGGCGGGGGGAATACTGGTGCAAACCGGACAACGGAAGGATTGGGGGATAGAACCCGACGATTTTGCGGACGGTCTTCGCAATACCAGCATGCCGATTGTAACACCACCCACGCGTCGTTTCGTTCTTAAAGGTGGTGCTTTGTACAACCTTATGTTTCGTTCTTATTGGCTTGAAACACTTCTAGTAGTTCCCGAAAATCTTGTTTCCGATATACTACGCTAACTTCATGACCCATCACTGGCTAATCATCTCGGCGTGGCCCATACCTGTGACCGAATTTTCAGGCGTTTCTTCTGGCCCAACCTCCACAGATCCTCGCGGCGCTCCGTTGGTTTCTGTGGCTGGTGCCAACGCAGGAAAATTCCCAACCTCCACAGATTCTCGCGGCGCTCCGTTGGTTTCTGTGGCTGGTGCCAACGCAGGAAAATTCCTTCCCTGCTCCTAACAGGCCCCTTACAACAAAAAGATGCTCCTTCCCATCCGTTCTTTCGCATCGGGTTGGAGCTCCTGTGCCCTGTTGTCTTGTTCATATACGGAAATAAGTGGATTGCCATCGCGTATAAATACATGGCACGCTGCGCCATGAGCCGTGCCGTTCCAACGATCAGCGCCACGCACATCACCGACTTCACTTTCACTTCACTTCACCCGCCTTTGTTTCCCTAAAGACCACAGAGGGGGCATTCCATAAGGGGTGGGTTGACAAATATAGTTTTTTTTATTGACACGGGTTTTCAGAGCGAAAGATGTGCACACAGTTGGTAGAAAAATGTTGATGGACAGGAAATGGCCACGACGTCGTGGGGAAATCATTCCAGTCGTTTGCAGTTCGTAAAAAAAGGACATAGAAAAAGTGGTCATTCTAATACTTGGACGGGCAACTTGAAGTGGATGACTAGTGCGGTGAGATATGCGGGCTGGTGGATTAATGTAGGGATGACGGAATGGGCTATGATAAATTTTCTGAAACAGGCAGAGGCTGGAAGTGCGACGGCGGACGTCAAGGGTTAAAAAAGCAGATTCTTTTTTGAGGGATGACACACTAATATTATGTTGGGGTTATTGATGCTCCTAACAAACTGCTGCCGCTACATCTTCTCTAAGGTCGTTGAGGACACCTTACTCTCTTGCTCTTTTCAACGCAAACTGACTAAGGCCAACCACAAACAAAACAATGCCCATACCGAGGGATTCAAAAAAAAGCTCCCGGATATGGTTTCTATGTATGCTTCCGCCGACCAACATGATAAGGCCCTTACTCTCCCGTACATCAATATTGCTTAAAACTCAAATCCCTACGACAGTGTGGGTTACTAACCACTTTATGTTCCATTCGGCTGAGAGCTAACCTTGCCTTTCGACACTATTATACCTGTCACAACTAAGCCGACGGCCGAATATGCGCATCAAGCCCTAGCTCAAGCCGATATGGCCCTCCGGCTTTCTCGTGCCAAGCTCTCTGCTTCACTGTTAGCCCACAAGAATCTCTATAACCAGAGCGATCACATTGAGATGTTTTCACCGGCGTCCTTATTCCTCGTCTGGTTTAGTTCCGTGGTGTTGGACTGTCCGAAGAGCCTATGTCGCGCTACGCATATTCCGCCACAAAGTCCGTCAGATCACCCCTGTCACGCTTTAAGTTGCTCCACTTAACTCCATTGCTTCGGCGTTCGCCCCTCACAATGACTTTGTTCATGTCATCCGTATGAAACTTTATTACTCACGTATCCCCTAGCTCCCAGCACTACCCACCCTCAGGCAGACACTTGACCACCCCCTCACTAAGACTGATAGAAGAGGAGCACTGGGAGCTCCCTACATCACATTGAAGCAGTTCTTGGAGGCGACTCGTAACAGCACACCCCCCAAGCAACGCACGAGCCTTTGCAGACGGAAAAAAAAATTTTCTCTCTCTCTCATACGCTCACCAACTAAGCCGGCAAAACTGGACGCAGTTTTGCGACAGACTTCAAGGAACTCTCGGAACCCGCCGCACCTGCCATTTACTTCGGTCTCTTATGGGTACGAAAGAATCGAAAGCGTCTACAGCACACCAAGTACGACGGCTCATTCACTACCACCTAGGGACTGAACAAGACCTGCTAAAAGAACTAAAACGGCCCCTTGAAGCACCGCCGTCACAGCCTGCCATGATACTTCCACCATATACCGGCCACTCCAATGCGGAACTCGAGGCACCCTTCACCATAACTGAACTGGAAGCTGCACTGCACAGCCTCACCAGGAACACTACCCCCGGCAAGGACAAAATTCCCAATAAACTCCTCCGTAATCTGGATCCTGTAACCCTCGACAATCTACTAAACTACATCAACGAACACTGGATCGCAGGCACCTTGCCTTCACAATGGAAGCACGCAGACATAACACTGATCCCCAAACCCGGAAAGCCACTTATCCCCAAGAACCTCCGACCTATTCTCCTGACATCTTGCGTAGGAAAACTTTTCGAACATATGGTCCACAATCGCCTCTCACCCCACATCGAAAACAACCATTACTTTCCTCACACAATGTTCGGTTTTCGGCCGCACCTCTCCGCTCAGGATATTTTACTCCAGGTGAAAGAAGATATACTGAGCAAGTTGTCAAATCAGCACAAATATTCCCTGCTTACATTAGACATCAAATGTGCTTTTGACAACGTTACACATCAGGCCATCCTGCGAGGACTCAGCTCAATCAATTGTAGGGCAACGTCTTTACAACTATGTCACCGCATTCTTCACCAACCGTACCACCACAGTGGCCATTCGGCACCTCCGCTCGGACACCTTCACAACCATACCGCAGGGGACCCCGCAAGGCTCCGTAATTTCACCACTACTTTTTAATATCGCAATGAAGGACCTCCCACCACTTCTGGAAGCGATCCCCAACCTCCGACATGGAATGTATGCAGATGATTTGACACTATGGACCACTACAGGATCCATCGGTGCCCAAGAAGAGGCCCTCCAAACTGCAATAGATGTGACACAGCAATACCTCCAAGCCCGCGGTCTTGAATGTGCTCCAGAAAAATCGGCCCTTTTAACACTCAGCAAAAGAACAACCAGGAGAAACGCGAAAGATATACCCGACCCGGAACTCAAGATCAACAACCAGCCAGTCCCCAACGTCCCCTACCTCCGTATATTGGGACTAACCATTCCAAAGGATGGCTCAGGTTCCCAAACGATCCTCCCCCTACAGCGGACCCTCGCACAGCTCATGCACCTCATACATCGCGTCTCCCATCGTCGCTTCGGCCTCAAAAAAACCGACACGCTTCGCCTAATACAAGCCATTCTCATCAACCGGATAGCATATGGTGCTTCATATCTAACCCTTAAACCAGCCGAGATCCTTAAACTTAACTCAGCGATCCGCCAAGCATACAAGACAGCCCTGGGTCTCCTTCCCAAGACAGCGACTACTAAACTCCTGCCGCTTGGCGTCCACAACACATGGGAAGAAATCGAAGAGGCACACCACACTTCTCAAATACAGCGGCTTAAACTAACTCCAACGGGTAGGGCAACGCTCTTGAAACTTCAATACTCTATACCGCCCAACCACGACCACAAAATTCGCATCCCTCTGGCTATACGACAAAACATTCGCGTTGCTCCAACCCCAAAGAAATATGCACCCCACCTACAACAAAGCACGCCGAGCAGCAAGATCCCGCACCATTTATAATCAATACCAGCACCTCCCCTGCACCCGATATACAGATGCATCGTCATACCCCCACAAATCTGCACAAGCCGCCAGCGTGGTTAATGCCAGAGGAACTGAGCTCACTGCAGTGTCTGTTTTCACCAACTCCACCGAAACAGCTGAAGAGGTTGCCATTGCCCTTGCCGCCACAACAGGCCAAGACTTTTTAACCATTGTTACTGACTGCCAAGCCGCTTGCAGGAACTACCTAAAAGCACGCACATCACAACCCGCCTCGAAAATTCTGCAACAAGCGAAACTACTCCCAGAACTGCAAATAATTTGGACTCCAGGTCACGAATCCCTCGGTGGTAACGAAGCGGCACATGCCGCTGCCCGCGCTCACTCGCACCGGGCCGTTTCTCACGAGGGCCACGAACTCCTATCGGAAGCAACAGTTAAGCCCACCCCGCTGCAAACATACGCCGAAATACTCGCCCACTACAGGAACGAGCGTCGCAAATACCCATTCCCCCACCCGAACCTCTCACGCGATGAAGCTACTACTTTCCGGCGCCTACAGACAAACTCCTACCCACATAACACCCTGCTACATGCCATGTATCCCACCCAATACCCTGCCACATGCAACTCCTGCCCCACCCAGGCACCCTGTACCACACTGTATGGGAGTGCCAGCAATCCCCTTCCCTCACCACTAACCCCAACCCTACCTATGAGCAGTGGGTGGAGCTGCTGACCAGCTCCGACCTTCCACACCAGCGACGATTGGTGGAGAGGGCACGGATGGCCAGCATAGCCTAAGGCATCCCGGACTAAGGAAGCCTCCCACCGGGCGGGTGCCCTAACATCAGCACCTGGTCTCCAATGAAGTTTATTTATCATCATCTCTCTCTCTCTCTACCCAACCGCTGAACAAGTCACACGCCAAGAAGCACCGGCATGGCGCCTTTAAAATATTTACAAGTCATGCCACACGATAATTTCAAAGTTACGGGTCCCGCATCCGAGACGATGCTAGACGATACAGGGCCCCGTGAAATTCGCGCGGATGACAGCCGGCAGAAGAGCAAGAGAACGACAATCGCTTATCCGGCCTATAGACGATGCCACTGTAGCTTTTTATTTTTGTATGCCACTACCCCCGATGCAGATATACTGTTAATATACTCTATGTCCACAACAAAGATTGTTCTGCCACGTAAAAGTATGTCTACTGTGGTCGGTGTTTAGTTCTCATTATGCTTCTGCGCAGTTTACGGGGAGATGATTTTATATTTATCGCGGAGGCGCCGTAGCGCCGCTGCCGAAATGGCGCGCGCGTGTGGGTCTGTGTACGGGGATGAGTAACGGGGCTGGGGTGGGCGACAACGAACAAAGGAAATGCGGAAGCAGAGTCCGCTTTATGCGTGTACCGGCAAGATGTGTCTCGCATATACGTTTACAGCGCATGAACGCTATTTTCGCGCAGTGCACGTACGTTCTTTGCTCTGGTAGGTTGTTTATAAAACGTCCATTAATCTTCGGCATAAATGGTTTTGTGTATAATAAGAAACAGTTAAGGTAGTACCTAATATTAACATAAGGTATAAAATCCCCCTATGCTGGTTGCCAATTCAAAAATATTTTGATGGAACCCACTAGTCGACGTCACAGTCACTGCTTTGGGGTTCTCTGTCGTGTAAAGCAAATTAAGCTCCAAGATAATTGAACCAACAGCACGGGAAATTATAAAACAAACTTCCAGTCATGTGCGAAAATTAAACTGCAAGCTAAATTGCCGCAAAGGCAACCGTGCGATCGTTCGCAATGCTTCCGACAACCCGCGCGGCCGAAGGGTGTCCTCTTTGACGTCATGACGGGCGCAACCAATCAGGGGCGTCAAAAGACGAAAAGCGCGCGTCTTTCAAACGGGGCCCGCGCTTTTTGCAAGATAAATGCCACTTGGACTCATGTACAATAAATTTCATGTGATATTCGGAATAAGCGCGGGAAGAAACTATATAACTGTTAATCTAACTCAAATTTTTTGGAAAGCGCTTCAGCTTCCCTTTAAGTTCACATCTCACGTCGATCATATCAGAAAAAAATGGCATTTGGCATCCGGGCATTGCTCAAGGCACGACCGTTCTTTCGAACTAAAGCTTTGTTATCACTTTACTTCGCTTTCATGCACAGTCATATCACCTATGGAATCACTGCTTGGGGTAACACATATTACACCCACCTATCATCCATTCAGCACATTCAAAATCAAGCTATTCGTATCATTACTAGCAGCCCCCGCCATTCAAGTGCATCACCTCTACTCCGCGAAAATTCTGTTTTATCGGTCACAGCATTGTTTGATTATAACTTAGGTATTTATTTTTTCTAACTACTCAACAACCAATTATGTTTTGAATTTGACGTAGGTACTTTAGTGAATCATAACACTACTAGATTTGCCTTGAATAATAACTTGTTGTAACCTAAGGTAAAAACTAATTATGGCCAGCAAACATTTCATTCTATGGAACCGCCTACCACTTAATATAAATCACATCACATTCTATCACAGCTTTTAAAAATCTCTAAAAAATCTTCTTCAACCTGATATGTTTCCTAATTTCTTTGTTGTGCTGGTTTGACTTTCGTCATTTGTTTGCACAGTTGTTTTTTGTGTACTTTTGTAAAGTGTTAGTATTTAATTGGGTATAATGATAATTTGTTTTCTGAATGCCGTTTTTACGTACATAGCTTAATATTTTAGTAAATATAATCATCATGAAAACCATGCACTTGTTCTTGCTTATTTGTTTTCTTCACTAATGTTTTATTGCACTTGTTTTGCTTCCACTGCTGCTTCTGAAACGTTTTTTTGTACTTCATCATCAAGGGTTCCAGTGCAGTCTCTGACTTTGGGACCCTCGTCTGTAAACTTCTTTGTAACCGTTTACTTTTTTGAATAAACTTCAACTTCAACTTCAACTTCAAAAGGGCGCCCCCTCATCTTTGGTGCCTGGGGAGCGGCTATGCATTCGAGGGCTGCGCGTTTTTCGCAGCCCTCGGAGGCATAGCCGCTGGGAGAAGTGAGCTCTTCCGCGCACACAAAAAAAGGCTTCAAAGGAAAGGCGCAAAACTTTTTGATGGCTGATTATGCTGTGAGCACTTGGCTACCAGTGAGGGAGCAACGAAAATGAAAAAAACAAGTGATAGAAAAGGTGTTCTTTGGCCACTGCAGATAACCGCGCGAGCGTGCGTCTGCTACCGTGACATTAATGTGAAAGGCACGGGGTGAGACGTGGGTACGGGAGGGACTGCAGTACCAGGATACTTTGGCACGGGTTCCCCGAAAGCCAAACATTTTGGGGGCGTGTCTTACTGCCAGTTTCCATTCGCCGTGGCGGCCGCCTGGAGGGTCAGTACTAGAAAAGGTCCATTCACGCGGTGAGAGCAGTCGGTTATTCAACCGGCTGAAGCACTGGCGCCTAATGAAGCCAAACCTGATGTAGCCATTTATAAAGTTACGTGTGATAATCTAGAAATATTAATAGTGATTAATAATTTACTGTGACTGGCTAGTCAATGAGGTGATGCAGTTTGGCCGGTTGTGGAAAAAACAAGGTTGAAAGTTCCCGCTGCGTATTGAGAAGCGGGGGTAAAATTACCGTGAACTGTGTTCATTCACCACCTTTATGTTGATAGTGTGGTATGAATAGTTCTCGCTTTTCTGCAGGTGAAACATCTGGATCGCCTCAGTAGCACAAGAAAACGAAATGTAGTTATCAAGCACCTGGGTCTACCTCAGCACTTGATTTCAAACAACTGGCAGCTGTTATTAGAGTGGATACCGTACATAAAACTCTGCAAACTTCGTTGGTTTGTTGGGGCACATGTATTTTATAAGCGGAACATAAGCTACCCTTTTTTTTGCAGGTTAATGCAGCCATCAACACGGAAATAGGCGCAAAGGTGGAGAAGTCAAAAGAAAATCAGTATTTCCTGTTTCCAAAGGCCGCATCCCTGACCACTGTGTTGAAAGACCACAAAATTTACTAGTCCCCCTCCCTCCACTTTCCCTGCGCATCAATGAAGATGAATCTGACGGAAGCTGCTTGCACCAAACGTGCCGCATTCTTGGTAACTCTAATATTATATGAATTGACATTTAAATGTTCTCTGCTTTTTTTGTAATTCATTAGGGTGGAAAAGATGTCATGTTCCTAGTTTCACAGCACTTCGTCCGTCATTTTTTATTACCGTGTTACTTGCGTATGGTGCATATTTCTCCTTCCACGAAGCAGGAAATATGTCTGATTTTATTTTATACATGTTCTTTTTGAAAGTGAGTAAAAAAATGTGTTCCTAGTCCTATCGTAGCACTGACTGTATTAGTATTGTACTGTACTCGTACGAGATATGAACATTTTGTAGGTTAATGTCACTGTAAGAAAGCTGTCCTCAGTTTAGCGTCACTTATTACGTTCTGTAAACAGTTTCTTTTATCCAGTGGTATGTTTGTGTGTATTTCTTGAAGTTCAAAAAAGGGATCTTGCTAGTCTAACACCTCTGTCACTGACAGTCTCCTTTCGTTCACTGAGCCAGAATATTATGAAAGTTGGTTTTGTTTTCATACTCATAGATCCTCAGATTTGAGTGGTATTGTTGATACGTTTTCAAATTGAGTTAATTTGTGGTAGCAACAGCCTTAAGTTTGGCGCACAAAAAATGATGTCATTGATACTTTCACCCTGCTTCCTTTATGCAATGAACTGTACAGCAGTAATTTTTTTGCAGTTTAAAGCATTAAGGTATGGTTATTCTCACCCCGCGTCTCGTCGCTGTGTGGCGTCGGGGCGTTAAACCCTACAATAAATCAATTGTTCTCACCCATGAATCATAAAGCCGCCAACTGAACTGCAGTACTTCCAAGACGCGAAAAAATAACAGAAAATGTATGTTATGTAGGACCACAAACGAGATTGTGTTAAGGTGCCGAATACTTTTGCTTTGAATTATTTGATTGATGTCAAAATAAGAAAGCAAAGCAATATTACCAAGAACGTGAAGCAGTGCATTATCATGATTTTGGCAAGAAACCACAATGTATGGTCAACAGCAATAGTCTAAAAGAGAGCTTCCAGTGAAAAACAGAAGGTTCAGAGATTTTCTGTGGAGGAAAACAGAACCTTAAATAACAGAACAATTTTGTAAATTTCAGAGAAAAAAAGAAAAAACAGGAAATGGAAATAAAATTTCTGTTGTGAGAAGCCCTAAATTCGTGTAAAATAACATAAACATCAAAAACAGAAAACAGAACCTTACAGAAAATTTTGGGCTGGACAGCTGCCATAAAAGTTGTTTTTTCGAGTAACATTTTTACGGTGTACTTCTGTTGTGCCTACGACCAGTACTGAAAATGAAGAAACCAGTTTGAAGCATGCATTGATGAATTTAATCAGCAGAAACTATTCAGAAACCTTTAGGTTGACGAATCAAAGTTAAAATATTTAGAACACCACCCGTGCCAACAGTTTTTTTGGACAAGATAATTTGGTCTCTTTATAACAAGTTGATGTATGCTGCTCAAATGACTATGCTATGCCTTCGGTACACATGCAGAAAGTCATCAATATCTGCAAACTAGCCCCTGGGCAATCGAACAGTTTGAGTCCCTTCGGTACACGTCCGACATGCGTTTTTCAAGAGGGCAATATTTAGACATAGGACGTAAAAGTCATACCCATTTGCCTGAATATTTGGCGCTTGGAAGTCATATAATGGAATATCAACTACATGGAACCTGAAGGTTGTTTTTTGCATGTGCTTTACTTTGGCCATTTTTTCGCTAGAATCGACCTGCTGGTGACAGATCAAAATTAGGGTTTATGAGCACCGGCGCTATCCAAGGCCGCGGTTATGACGCAACACAATCCAACAGTTCCACTTTAATCCAATCCACCAAATCAAATCCAATCCAAGCCAAGCCAAGCCAAGCCAATAAATCCAGCCCCAATCCAAGGCCAATCCAATCGAATCCAATCTAATGCCTCTCGCGAGAGAGTGTTCGAATCCAATCCAATGCCTCTCGCGAGAGAGTGGTCGCTTTCGCCTCGACTCGAAGCGCATGCGCAGTGAAGCGTGCGGACCACGGACGTCAACGTGGGTGAAATCGTGAGTTACTTAAATGAGAGCATTTAAAAGACCTTTATTCTGCCGAAGTTACAGGCCGAGCATGTCACCGCCTGGGCGACCAGTCTGCGCTGTTCTTCTTCTCCTTCAGAGCCAAGCCAGTCGGTCCAGGTGGTGATGGAAAAGGATGGGGAGGGATACGAGTCGGATAGCTGAGCCGCAGGGCAGTAGAATAGGCAGCATGAGGTAAATCAGCGTAGGCAGTGGGGCAGTTGGGACAAGAGGGGTCAGACCTATAGCGATAGAGGAATAGGCGGGAGGGAGTGATCAGGGCATTCATTTGGATGTGCCGGAGGAGTCGAGCCTCCGTTACGGTGAGTGATGGGTGAGGAGGCGGGTAGAGGCGTTTGTCAAGACGGAGCTGAAGGTAGACCTCCTTGATGGTACGGCGAAGGGAGAGCCTCGCACCGTCCTCCGAGGGCCCGGGCCAGCCAGAGGATCAACGGTGCCCGGTGAAGAGTTTCGCGGGCGAGTTGATGCGCCAACTCATTGCCGTCAATCCCGGAATGTCCAGGGACCCAACGGAGGAAAACGATGGATGGCTGTAGAGCGGAGACCGCTCGTTCGACCTCCTGTTGAAGGATAGAAGGTAGTGAGCGATTTTGTATGTGTATAATAGCGGCGTGAGAGTCAGAAAAGACTGTGTATTCGGGGACGGGGGGAGAGAAGCAAAGGACTGAAGGGCATGGGCAATGGCGAGAACCTCAAGAGACATTGCTTCCGGAGGGTGAAGGTACGGGCCGCTAGTGTGGGTTTCTGCTTCAGCAAGGTGAGGGTGGTACAGAATGTAACCGCACGAGCCTCGAGGCGCCACAAAGGAGGCATCTGTGTAAGCAATTCCCTGGGTCGCGAAAAGAGGAGAATGATGCTGCGCGGCCGCATGACGACGACCTGCATGAAGGACAGGGGACATGTTTGACGGGAGAGGGAAAATACGAAGGTTGGGCGCCGAAATTGCGTCGGGAGGGGTAATGGGGGAGACGGGAATCGGAGATATACCCGCCTGAACCAGTAACCATTGACCTTGACGGGTAAGGGAGAGCCGAGAAATCTGGGAATCTCGATGGAGATTGAGGAGAGAGCGAAGGGAATGAAAGAGGCCCGTGGCAAAAAGCTTATCTGTAGAAGTGGTGATAGGGAGGTTCAGTGCTGCTTTGTAGAGTCCCACCAAGGCGGTCTCAAGGGTATTGAGTTGAGTGTTGGTGAAGGAGATGTAAGGGATAAAGTACAAGAACTTGTTGAGCGCGAGGGCGTGAGCAACCCTGCAGGCATTAGCTTCGTGAAGACCCGCACGTCGAGTGACCACACGACGTAGAAGGTGGGTTACCGAGTGGCAGGTCGCGACGGCGCTGTGTAGGGCTTGTATGTTCTTGGCTGCATGCAAAGGAAAACCAAGAACCTTGCATTTGGTGACAACAGGAATGGGAGAACCAGAAATATGGAGAGATGAGGGAATTGTGGGCGCGCTGGTAAGAGGAACGGTTGAGAAGGAGAAGCTCGGACTTTTCCGGAGCAGGGGAAAGACCAAGAGCGGTGAGAAAAGAGTCGATGAGATCCAAGCCACGTTGCAAGGTGCTCTGCACATGGCCCGGAGAGCCAGATGAACACCAAAGGGTGATGTCGTCGGCGTAAAGAAAGTGATGAAGATCAGGGATTTCAGATAGTTGGGAAGCCAGAGGAGTCATAGCAATATTGAAAAGGGTGGGGGAAAGAACAGCACCCTGAGGAGTGCCTCGAGTGATGTGGTGGGGGTCGGACAGATGAGAGTCGACTTGAAAGCGAGCCACTCGGTGAGAGAGGAAGGAGCGGAGATAGGAGTACATGCGGGAGCCGCAGGACATTGCGGCAAGCTGTGCCAGGATATGGTCATGGCACACACCGTCAAAGGCTTTACGGACATCGACGGTCACCAGAGCGTGGATTTGGGTGGGGGTGGAAGAGAGAAAGGTGTGCTGGAGAAGCAAAAACATATCCTGAGCACCGACACGGCGACGGAATCCGATGAGAGAATGAGGGAAGAAGTCCCTCTTTTCGAGAAATTCAGAGAGGCGAGTCAGAGCCATACGCTCAAGGGTCTTACCAACGCATGACGTTAAGGATATAGGCCGAAGGTTAGCGATGGAAGGAGGTTTTCCAGGTTTGGGAATCATGGTAATAAGGGAAGACGTCCAGGAGCTAGGTAGGCTGCCACTGTCCCAAGCTTGATTAAAAATCTGGAGGAGGAACTCTTTCGCATTGTCGGGGAGGTTGCGGAGAGCCGTGTATGTGATGGCGTCTTGCCCAGGAGCAGAACGCTTAGCATTTCCAACCAGGGCCGCCTCGAGCTCCCGGAGAGTGAAAGGGCGGTCCAGATCAGAATTAGGTTCACCTGAGTAGTCCATATAGCTAGGAGTAAGAGGGGGCGGGAGATAAAGAGAGGCTAGTTGGTTGAAGAGGTCGGAGGCTGTTCCTTGAGCAAGAGCTTTAGCTAAAGTGGGAGCAAGCGTGGGCTTAGTGCCTAGGAGAGATTTAAAAAGAGACCATGTCGATCGTGAGTGCAAAGCAGAGTCAAGATTGTCGCAGAGAGCACTCCATCGAGAATGTTCGAGGGAAGCGCAGTGGGCAACAATCTCGTCTCGTAGAGCAGCGATTCTGGAAGCGAGCTCAGTATTTTGGGGTTGGGAGCGCTGCAGTCGTTTACGCCGGCGCCATAAACGGAGAAAGTGAGGGTCAGGGTCTTGGATTGGGTGACGGATGCGAGCACGACGACTGCTGCTCGAAAGCGCAGCGGCAATGCCCGACGTCCAGTTCTCATACGACTCAAAAGAGTGGGAGGCCAGAGCCGTGCGGAAGGCGTCCCAGTCAATGTGAGTGACGAGGCGACGTCGCGGGATGTGGGAAACGGATATGGAAAGATGAATCAGAAAATGGTCGCTGAGGAGGTTTTCCGCTGTGACCCGCCACTGAACTGAAAGGGGCCCCCGAGAGAAAGTAAGGTCGGGTGTCGTGGGCCGCTGTGAGGTAGTGCCGGCTCTGGTAGGGGAGCCCGGAGTATTAAGAAGGGTGAGGTGGCGTTCCTGTACAAGACAGTGGAGAAGGCGGCCAGGTTTGAGGGTCTGCGGGTAGCCCCAAAGAGTGTGAGGGCATTGAAGTCACCCCCAAGGATTAGATTGGTGGTGGACGGAAGTGAGTGAAGGAACTTGCCTAGCGCACTGAATAAAGAGGAAAGTTACAGGCGGGTTGTAGAAAGAGAGAAGGGCCAGTGAGATTTTAGAAGAAGGATCATAATAGACCACGCCGACTAAATATTTGAGAAGGGTACAGGGTATGTCCAGTGGTTCCACGAGCATGTCGCCACGCACATAAATGGATGCTAGCGGCGTGCTTGTAGCGGCATGATGGGCGCGGTAACCTGGGATGGCACTAGTGGCACGGGCCTCTTGTATCAAAAGAAAATGAGGGAGAAAATGGCGGTTAAGGAGGTACTGATGGAGAGGCGTCTTATTATTGCGTAAGTTTCGGCAGTTCCACTGCACCACCTCCAAACCCTCAGCACTGGACATCTAGGTAGCGGTGGATGTAGAAGGACGGTCCTTTTTCTTAGCCGGGGGGAGTGATTCTTGTAAAGAAATAGCAATGGAACCAAAGGACTTGAGTTGCTCGGATTGGCATTCAGCGCGGTAAGAACTTTGAGGATGGAGGTTTCGAGCTGAACCAATCGAGTGTGCTGGGCGGTGGACGTGCTTTCGACCAAGTCTGCCAAAGGCATGAGTTGGGTTGCAGAGGGAGCTGTGGTGAACGTGGCAAGGTGCTGATTGAGCTGCGCAAGTTGGGAGGTAAGACAGGTGGTGGTTGCTTGGAGTGTTTCGGTGAGAGACTGAATCTGCTGTTGCAATTCCTGGGAAACGCGCTGCTGCTCACGCAGCTGGCGTTCGAGCATCGCGAGTCGGAGGTCGAAAGAGTGACGGTTTCCTCATTCAAGGACGGTGAGGGGTGTAGCATTGGAGGAAGCGGGCGGTGGCACCGACGGCCTTTCAGTTTAGCAGCGTATGATCCCGGTTGGGATGTGACCGATGAATCAGATGCAGGTTTAGAGGACGGAAGGCAAGGGGTGTCCTGCGTGACCCGGTGCAAAGCTATGCGGCGTTCAAACGTAGCGTTAGCACATGCCCGTTGCTTTTCGAGGAGGAAGGGGCAGGTAGGGTCAAGAGAGGGGTGACGGTTCACCTTGCAATGAATGCACCAGGGCTGAGAGCATACGTGGGTGCTAGGGTCAGGTGGTAGAGGGGCAGCACAACGGCGGCACTTGGCCGGAGCACAATGCTGCGGGCACTGGTGAGCCCGGTGTCCCAGAGCGAGACAGCGGGTGCATGTGGGAGGTTTAGGCTTGTGGGGGCGACACCGAAAAGCAATGAGAACTGACTGGGTGCTACCCATCATGTGTGCAGCGAGAATATCGGTGGTATACGACCCTAGTTCCTGCATAATCTGAGGAGGAGTGAATGGCCGCTGACGTTATGGATGACACCAAGGCAGGAGATGGGAGGGCTGCGAGCATAAGGTTTGATGCTGATGGTCTTAGCATGAAGCGAAGTGAGAGAGAGAGAGAGAGAGAGAGAGTAGGAGGAGGTGAGCGGTAAGGGGGAGTAAGTTTTCAGAAACACAAGGCTCTGAGTGGGCTTCGCCTGGAGGGTGATTTCTTCACTTGTCTTGGAGCAAAGTTGTGCAGCGGAGGCAATAGCGGTGAGCAAGTCGTAAAGAGGTAGCTTGGTAGTAAGGGTGCCTGGAGGAAGTTGGATGTCGACAGTGATCAATTCGATGCGGAATGGGGCGGTGGAGGCGGGTGTACGGGCGGTACCAACAGTGGTCCAGGCGTTTTCCGAAAATTGCGTTCTAGCGTCATCTCCTGGCGGCTGAGTGAGATCCATTTCGGCCGACGCGTCTTCAGTCGGAGGCACGGCGGGCTTAATGGAATGTTCTTGTCTATCATAGGAGGCGGCAGCACTACGTAAGGACTGGGTAACGGAACACACGGTAGAAGGTGTAGCTATAAAAGGTCCAGTACCGGCGGCGGCGTCGAGCGGCGACGCGGTTGGCGGATGAGGAGGGCTCTTGACTTGTTCCGCGGCCAAGGTCATGGTCGGAGACGCTATGGCGGCGCAATCTGCTGTGAGGAACGCAGACGCCCGCAACGGGGCCGTCGGCCCTGCGCTGTCGGCGCCGCTCACAGCGTTAGGAGCAGGCATCGCGGCGTTTGCAGAGGCGACTTCAAGATTTTGGCTTGCGGGGTCGGCCATAGCACTGAGTGTGATGGGGGAAGGTGCAGCAGCATGGGAGGCAGGAGGTTGGAAGAACGGCGAAGCGTCGGTGGTGATCGGCTGTAGGGGCCTGGTGCTGTCTTGCATTCCCGGAGTGCCAGGGCGACGCTGTAGTCTTAGCGAGGCGACGCGGTGCTTCGGACTTTTGAATGGGCCTGGGGGGCCACCACGTCGTCGGACCGGGACCCCGATGGTGGCTGGATGATCCTGAAGGCTTCGTGAAAAGAAGGGTAATAACTGCGCGGGTGGGCAAGGCCCTCAGCAAGAGCAGGTGCAAAGAAAAACGGAGCACGATATGCGGCTATGAAACCTGGACTGCGCCACCTAGCGGCCGACAACGCAGAGGCTCACCATAGCTGTCGTCGAGAGAACCCACGGGTGATTCTGCCTCAGCGCACTGCTGCAACGCCCAAATATCGCATTAGGGAGTATCGCAATCGCCAGTTGCTTTTCTGGCCGGGAAAAGCTGTGCCGACTTTGACAGGCTTTACAACAGCTTGAAAATTCTGAAGAGGGAGCGATCAATGTCTACTTGGTGATCGGGCCAGCAGACCCTGCGGCTGAAACAGGTAAAAAGGGAGATGAATGGCTACGGAGTGGACGTTGGATTAAAGGCGTATTCGGTGAGTACTATACAGAATTTCCGCATACCTTTCGCCTTGTTTTGTGCACCTGTATATCTGTTTTCTAAGAATCACGGGATGTGCACGGGCTTCACGCATATTCTCTTTCACATATTTAATCCGCAACAATAAAGGCGAAAACAGGACCGTCCCACGCTGGCAACAAATTCCGCTGAATATACAGTGTAAAACGTTTTGTCAATATACAGATCTTTTAGAAGCAATGTCTGTTACCGTAGAGAAATATTTTCTGATGGTCAGTAAACAGAAACCTGCGAACAGAAGAAACACAAATTTTTCGTGATTTTCTCGTCTTGATCAATACCACGCGTCCAATCACGAATATATTCATATACTATTATGCATAAAATATGAATAATTTTTAAGAGTTTTAAAGAATTTACTGAACCGTCAAAACAGCGCCCGGCCGACGTCGTTCGGTGCGGTCCTGCAATTTTTAAATGCGACCCTTTGCAAATGGCCGCCCTGTAGGTACCAGCACAACGATACAGCCGCGGGCATTTTTCTTCCATTCTTCATCTTTCAAAGGTGAGAACTAGACCTTACTATCTCGTCTAGCGGCTGCGCCTTGTGCCTATTTATGCCTGTCTATTTCATGCCTGCACTTTTTTTTTGTTCGCTTGCTGAATGGAAATGGACTGTTATGAAGCGCTTGCCCTGTAGCGCAACAATACGTAGCATCACGCGACAAGAGCTTTGTGGCTTGCCTCGATTGTGACGCTCACCTTAACATTAGGTTTTTTTGTTGCTTTGATGAAGAATGTTATACGCCCGACGCGGCTGCCGGGCTGTTCTTGTCGTCTTTATTTACCTGCTCATGACCGCGGATCAACACCGCCTCGTGCGTTGTCTGTGGGTGTACATATGCAGTGTCTAGCGTAGATTGCTAAAAGTTCCGTCCAGACGGAATAAGATTCGGCTGATCAAATGCTGTTTCTCACATCGGAGTCTAGTGAAGAGAGAGAGGGGCGTTAATGGTAAAAGCGAGGTTAGCCGAGCCATATCGCTTAGCATGCTATGCCATATGAAGGAAGGAAAACATGAGGGTCTGTGAACTAAAATAAATAAATTAAGTAAAAATAAAGAAATAAATAATTAAACAAATAATAAACAAATAAATAATAAATAAATAGTGAAAGAACGAGGTGATGCACACAAGTGTTGAAGCGCATTTACGGTTAGAAGAGCACATACACCGAGTTTAGAAGTTGAGTTGGTCACACCACTTGTTCCAAGCCAGTACAACGCAAGAACAACGGCAGAGCTTTGGTAGCCCGTACGCCTGGCGTGGGTCCGACCAAGGGCCCAAAACGGCCCCTAGTTAAAGGTCTGCGCGGTGTGGCATACACAAAGATGTTATGAGAGTCGGCCTTGGCACTGTGAAGTTTGGACAGATACAGATGATATTTTTGATGCCTTGTGTTACATGGCATGTTGGACAGAGTGGTGAAGTGTCTCGCTAAATTTTGCAGAGGAAATGCCGTGTGTACACCATGTTGAGACGTAGGCGGTGCAATACCGCTTCCTCACGTTTTCTGAGCCCAGGAGGCATGTTGAAGGTACATTTAGGGTCAATGATATGCAGAGGCGTGTACTGACAATTCTTGTGGGTCCAAATAGCACCGCTGTGTTCTCCAGGCAATCGAATGTGCGAGGGTTCCCGCATTCTTTCTTGTAAAAGGAACGGGCAGCGGCGGAACACAGAGGCTGTGGGCTGATGAGGCTGCAGCATTAGCTGCAACATTTCCGGTGAATCCGCAGCGAGCAGGAAGCCATTGTAGTTCGACTCTGCGCGCTCTTGTGTTTCTTTGAGGTGCAGATGATATATCTCTAGTGTAGAGGTTACGTCTCGGCTTAGGGATGTTATAATCACGGGTTCGGGTGTTTCTCTTTCTTTTTGTGGAGGCCGTGGCAGGAGTTTTGCAAAAGCTTTAGCTATACATCACGCCGCTCATGCGGAGATCGCTACTGGAGAAAGGTCCTGAGGACCTTTTTCCAGTAGTCATCTGTACATGGGCGTGCCGATGGTCCGCCCTTTTTGGCAGTAGCCTCCGGCAAAATAAACAGCGATAATAACTTGCATGGGTTTTCATCTTATCAGGCTGAATACTGTCTCCACCCTCGGATAGCTACGGGAGGGGCTGCCATTTCTCCTTGATCCCACCGTCGTTTACACTCGCAGGCATGATCTATCTTTCAATATTAGCAACTGCGAAGCTGTTTGGTTAGAAATAGAAGATCCTTTACTTGCACATAACCGTAAAAATTTCGTTCTTGGCTCAGTCTATCGTTCCCCGTCATCTTCCGTTCCTGAATTTCTTCATGCTCTCGATACCATTCTTAACAAGCCGTCATTCGAAAATAAGAACGTTTTGATATTAGGTGACATAAACATTAACCTTCTCGATACAAGTGTTAAAGTATATACTGACTACACTTGATTGCTTCTCTGGCTATGAACTCGAATCCTGATTAACACCTACACAAGATGCAGCCCTAGGGGATCTCAAACACTTCTAGATCATGCATTATCTAATCTAACCCCGACTCCAGTATCTGGTGTATTGTGCACTGACATAACTGACCATTATCCCATTTTTGTTTCATTAGATCGTTCAGCTTCACTCCCTGATAAACCCTTTTTTACTTCTGTTTTTTCTAAACATAAATTTACTGATACCATTCTCAGTACTGACTGGTCTGGTTTTAATACCGCTGTTGACCCTATGAAGGCTGTCGATGAATTCTGTACATTGTTTTGAAGGCTGTATCGTTGAGCACAACAACTGTTAAATGTAAAAAACAGTTCAAACACGCATGCAACCCTTGGATGACGAATGCCTTACTGACCAGTTTACGTAAAAAAGATAACCTTTACCGGAAAACAAAACGTCAACCTTTTAACACTGCTTTAGCCCAACGTTATAAAAAATATACTAATACTCTCAGTCATCTACTTAAGCTTGCTAAAAGGCAATATTATGAAACCGAATTTACAAATAATAGTCATAACCCCCAAAAACAATGGAAATTAATCGGTGAATTTTTAAATACAGTGTCCTTGCGTAATAATTTTAACAAAATTAACTTTCACGGGACCGTCTTTCTTCAGGCATCCGACGTTTCTAATGCTTTCAGCAACTTTTTCTCGTTATCAACCCCAAGCATTACCACTACTGATCAGCACTCCCTACCCCGCTCCCCACACTCGTTTTATCTGTACCCCGTTACTGCCAATGAAGTGTACTTAACGATTTGTAACCTCAAAAATACCAGTCCCGGTTTGGATAACATTTCGATGAGTCATTTGAAACTTGTTGCTCATATCGTTTCGGAAACAATAAGTATCATAACTAATACTATTTTTAAGTCTGGCATTTTTCCTAAAAGCTTAAAGATGGCCAAGGTTATTCCAGTATTTAAGAAAGGTAATAGGAGTTAATTAACAACTATAAACCAATTCAATCCCTTCCAGTTTGAGCAAGATCATCGAACAGTTACTTGTAAAACGCTTAACTAACTATCTAAAAAATTTAACATAATAGATAATTCACAAGTTCGGTTTTCGTGCGGGAAGTTCCACTAGCTTGGCTTTACTAACGTTAACCGATTTTATTAAAAAATCTATTGATTGTGGTAAATATGTTGGCTCAGTATTCTTAGACTTCACAAAAGCTTTCGATACCATCAATCACAAAATTTTATTCATGAAACTAGAAGCATATGGTATAACCGGTCCAGCATTTACTCTATTAAAAAATTACCTGGTTGATAGGCAATACGTGGTAGCTGCAGCTGGCTCGTTCTCCGGCTGTAAAACTATTAACCAAGGTGTCCCGCAGGCTTCCATTCTCGGTCCCTTATTGTTTATTATTTATATCAATGACTTACCCAGCTTTTTACACCGTTACAACTGTCTTTTATATGCTGACAATACCACAATAACATTATCAGACACATCTATAGTATCTCTAACTTATAAATTAAACGCTGCTTTAACGGATGTGACTGAGTGGTGCTGCAGAAATAATTTAATCATTAATCCTACTAAGACTAAATTTATGATCTTTAGAAGCCACCAGAAAGTGTTAGGTATGTTGCGAAGAAATAAGACTTGGCTCTAATCGATCGATCATATCATGCGACTGCGTCCAATTCTTGGTATAATTCTTGACACTAACCTTAAAGGGAAGGTGAAGCGGTTTTAGAATTAAAAGAAAAGTTGACTAGCAGCAAGTACACATTGAATAGTTCATGTGTACGAAATATTTTCGCAATACATGCAATAGAAGCGGCGCAATGAGCAAAAAAAAGTGGCCCGATGCCCCGCCCCCATCTCGCCGCGAGATGCCGGAAGACCGAAGAGCGCGGGCGAAAACCGGCTGAAAAACGTCACACCTGGACTTCCGGCCGGATCGGCCGCCTCGGCCATGCTCTTTTCGCCGTGTTTCCTTGTGAATGATACTTGTTCTTGTTGTGGTTGATAGCACTCATTTGTACAATTTTCGTGTTCAAAAAGTATGCACGAACGCCAAACGAGGCATACGTTATCATGCCGTATTCCTAAGCAGAATAATGCCACGCCGGGATGCTTGATAACATACGGAAGCGACAGCCGAGGTGGCTGTGCTTGATGACAGAGAATATACTACACTACGTTAAATACTTTGTAAACCGCTCCAATGCGTTTGTTTTTTTTTTATGCGACGGACGTGAATGTTCACATTAGATTCTAGATTTAGGAAGGATGGGGAATACTGCTGTACTTTGGCCGGGGATGTTTCGTCCATTCCAGAAACCAAGTCACATTTGTTCAGGAAATACTTGTTTCGTTAAACGCGTCGGTTTTCATTCCCTATGGGCTCAGGACAGTGTTCAAAAAAACAATTTTTTGGCAAAACTAAAACAAGGGGCCAATCCTGATAGAAGTTCTCTCCCAGCTAAGAGGTAAACAGTATTCCTACAAAGTAAAAGAACCAAGACAACCAGATTACTTATTTTGCAAGTATACATGTCACGATAAGGTGATGTTTGTCTGGAATTAAAAAAAAAAACACCACTCCGAACCACCCCGTGCCATAATTTGTGTTGACTGCGGGGCCTAATAATTTTGCCCAAGATTCCGTGTGGCTGCATATTATAACCTGGCAAGCACTTGTTGTCACTGAACCTCAAGTGTGCTCCAGTGATAGTCGGTGATATATATAATGATGATACTAAAAAAATTAGGAGCGAACAGTAAATATACGGCCTCTGTCCGACTAGCGCGGTAAATGCTTAAATCTAGAAATGCTGAAACAGGCCAACGATTCATTATCACAAACGTTTGGTCATTGTTACCTAAAGTAACGTAACTACAACGTAACTGCCTTGTCCGACTGGTCTGTTAATTATAACGAGGTGGCCGTAATATTGTAGCAGAATGCGCAACGCCCAAGCGAAAATCAAGCCCTACAGCCAATAATGCTGAGCAGGAACTAGTATGCTGCAGTGTTTTCAGAATAAATGCATGTGAAGCAGTAAGACGCCACTCATCGAAGTGCAGCTAGCAATCGCGGAGGCGCCGTAGCGCCGCTGCCGAAATGGCGCGCGCGTGTGGGTCTGTGTACGGGGATGAGTAACGGGGCTGGGGTGGGCGACAACGAACAAAGGAAATGCGGAAGCAGAGTCCGCTTTATGCGTGTACCGGCAAGATGTGTCTCGCATATACGTTTACAGCGCATGAACGCTATTTTTTCGCGCAGTGCACGTACGTTCTTTGCTCTGGTAGGTTGTTTATAAAACGTCCATTAATCTTCGGCATAAATGGTTTTGTGTATAATAAGAAACAGTTAAGGTAGTACCTAATATTAACATAAGGTATAAAATCCCCCTATGCTGGTTGCCAATTCAAAAATATTTTGATGGAACCCACTAGTCGACGTCACAGTCACTGCTTTGGGGTTCTCTGTCGTGTAAAGCAAATTAAGCTCCAAGATAATTGAACCAACAGCACGGGAAATTATAAAACAAACTTCCAGTCATGTGCGAAAATTAAACTGCAAGCTAAATTGCCGCAAAGGCAACCGTGCGATCGTTCGCAATGCTTCCGACAACCCGCGCGGCCGAAGGGTGTCCTCTTTGACGTCATGACGGGCGCAACCAATCAGGGGCGTCAAAAGACGAAAAGCGCGCGTCTTTCAAACGGGGCCCGCGCTTTTTGCAAGATAAATGCCACTTGGACTCATGTACAATAAATTTCATGTGATATTCGGAATAAGCGCGGGAAGAAACTATATAACTGTTAATCTAACTCAAATTTTTTGGAAAGCGCTTCAGCTTCCCTTTAAGTTCACATCTCACGTCGATCATATCAGAAAAAAATGGCATTTGGCATCCGGGCATTGCTCAAGGCACGACCGTTCTTTCGAACTAAAGCTTTGTTATCACTTTACTTCGCTTTCATGCACAGTCATATCACCTATGGAATCACTGCTTGGGGTAACACATATTACACCCACCTATCATCCATTCAGCACATTCAAAATCAAGCTATTCGTATCATTACTAGCAGCCCCCGCCATTCAAGTGCATCACCTCTACTCCGCGAAAATTCTGTTTTATCGGTCACAGCATTGTTTGATTATAACTTAGGTATTTATTTTTTCTAACTACTCAACAACCAATTATGTTTTGAATTTGACGTAGGTACTTTAGTGAATCATAACACTACTAGATTTGCCTTGAATAATAACTTGTTGTAACCTAAGGTAAAAACTAATTATGGCCAGCAAACATTTCATTCTATGGAACCGCCTACCACTTAATATAAATCACATCACATTCTATCACAGCTTTTAAAAATCTCTAAAAAATCTTCTTCAACCTGATATGTTTCCTAATTTCTTTGTTGTGCTGGTTTGACTTTCGTCATTTGTTTGCACAGTTGTTTTTTGTGTACTTTTGTAAAGTGTTAGTATTTAATTGGGTATAATGATAATTTGTTTTCTGAATGCCGTTTTTACGTACATAGCTTAATATTTTAGTAAATATAATCATCATGAAAACCATGCACTTGTTCTTGCTTATTTGTTTTCTTCACTAATGTTTTATTGCACTTGTTTTGCTTCCACTGCTGCTTCTGAAACGTTTTTTTGTACTTCATCATCAAGGGTTCCAGTGCAGTCTCTGACTTTGGGACCCTCGTCTGTAAACTTCTTTGTAACCGTTTACTTTTTTGAATAAACTTCAACTTCAACTTCAACTTCAAAAGGGCGCCCCCTCATCTTTGGTGCCTGGGGAGCGGCTATGCATTCGAGGGCTGCGCGTTTTTCGCAGCCCTCGGAGGCATAGCCGCTGGGAGAAGTGAGCTCTTCCGCGCACACAAAAAAAGGCTTCAAAGGAAAGGCGCAAAACTTTTTGATGGCTGATTATGCTGTGAGCACTTGGCTACCAGTGAGGGAGCAACGAAAATGAAAAAAACAAGTGATAGAAAAGGTGTTCTTTGGCCACTGCAGATAACCGCGCGAGCGTGCGTCTGCTACCGTGACATTAATGTGAAAGGCACGGGGTGAGACGTGGGTACGGGAGGGACTGCAGTACCAGGATACTTTGGCACGGGTTCCCCGAAAGCCAAACATTTTGGGGGCGTGTCTTACTGCCAGTTTCCATTCGCCGTGGCGGCCGCCTGGAGGGTCAGTACTAGAAAAGGTCCATTCACGCGGTGAGAGCAGTCGGTTATTCAACCGGCTGAAGCACTGGCGCCTAATGAAGCCAAACCTGATGTAGCCATTTATAAAGTTACGTGTGATAATCTAGAAATATTAATAGTGATTAATAATTTACTGTGACTGGCTAGTCAATGAGGTGATGCAGTTTGGCCGGTTGTGGAAAAAACAAGGTTGAAAGTTCCCGCTGCGTATTGAGAAGCGGGGGTAAAATTACCGTGAACTGTGTTCATTCACCACCTTTATGTTGATAGTGTGGTATGAATAGTTCTCGCTTTTCTGCAGGTGAAACATCTGGATCGCCTCAGTAGCACAAGAAAACGAAATGTAGTTATCAAGCACCTGGGTCTACCTCAGCACTTGATTTCAAACAACTGGCAGCTGTTATTAGAGTGGATACCGTACATAAAACTCTGCAAACTTCGTTGGTTTGTTGGGGCACATGTATTTTATAAGCGGAACATAAGCTACCCTTTTTTTTGCAGGTTAATGCAGCCATCAACACGGAAATAGGCGCAAAGGTGGAGAAGTCAAAAGAAAATCAGTATTTCCTGTTTCCAAAGGCCGCATCCCTGACCACTGTGTTGAAAGACCACAAAATTTACTAGTCCCCCTCCCTCCACTTTCCCTGCGCATCAATGAAGATGAATCTGACGGAAGCTGCTTGCACCAAACGTGCCGCATTCTTGGTAACTCTAATATTATATGAATTGACATTTAAATGTTCTCTGCTTTTTTTGTAATTCATTAGGGTGGAAAAGATGTCATGTTCCTAGTTTCACAGCACTTCGTCCGTCATTTTTTATTACCGTGTTACTTGCGTATGGTGCATATTTCTCCTTCCACGAAGCAGGAAATATGTCTGATTTTATTTTATACATGTTCTTTTTGAAAGTGAGTAAAAAAATGTGTTCCTAGTCCTATCGTAGCACTGACTGTATTAGTATTGTACTGTACTCGTACGAGATATGAACATTTTGTAGGTTAATGTCACTGTAAGAAAGCTGTCCTCAGTTTAGCGTCACTTATTACGTTCTGTAAACAGTTTCTTTTATCCAGTGGTATGTTTGTGTGTATTTCTTGAAGTTCAAAAAAGGGATCTTGCTAGTCTAACACCTCTGTCACTGACAGTCTCCTTTCGTTCACTGAGCCAGAATATTATGAAAGTTGGTTTTGTTTTCATACTCATAGATCCTCAGATTTGAGTGGTATTGTTGATACGTTTTCAAATTGAGTTAATTTGTGGTAGCAACAGCCTTAAGTTTGGCGCACAAAAAATGATGTCATTGATACTTTCACCCTGCTTCCTTTATGCAATGAACTGTACAGCAGTAATTTTTTTGCAGTTTAAAGCATTAAGGTATGGTTATTCTCACCCCGCGTCTCGTCGCTGTGTGGCGTCGGGGCGTTAAACCCTACAATAAATCAATTGTTCTCACCCATGAATCATAAAGCCGCCAACTGAACTGCAGTACTTCCAAGACGCGAAAAAATAACAGAAAATGTATGTTATGTAGGACCACAAACGAGATTGTGTTAAGGTGCCGAATACTTTTGCTTTGAATTATTTGATTGATGTCAAAATAAGAAAGCAAAGCAATATTACCAAGAACGTGAAGCAGTGCATTATCATGATTTTGGCAAGAAACCACAATGTATGGTCAACAGCAATAGTCTAAAAGAGAGCTTCCAGTGAAAAACAGAAGGTTCAGAGATTTTCTGTGGAGGAAAACAGAACCTTAAATAACAGAACAATTTTGTAAATTTCAGAGAAAAAAAGAAAAAACAGGAAATGGAAATAAAATTTCTGTTGTGAGAAGCCCTAAATTCGTGTAAAATAACATAAACATCAAAAACAGAAAACAGAACCTTACAGAAAATTTTGGGCTGGACAGCTGCCATAAAAGTTGTTTTTTCGAGTAACATTTTTACGGTGTACTTCTGTTGTGCCTACGACCAGTACTGAAAATGAAGAAACCAGTTTGAAGCATGCATTGATGAATTTAATCAGCAGAAACTATTCAGAAACCTTTAGGTTGACGAATCAAAGTTAAAATATTTAGAACACCACCCGTGCCAACAGTTTTTTTGGACAAGATAATTTGGTCTCTTTATAACAAGTTGATGTATGCTGCTCAAATGACTATGCTATGCCTTCGGTACACATGCAGAAAGTCATCAATATCTGCAAACTAGCCCCTGGGCAATCGAACAGTTTGAGTCCCTTCGGTACACGTCCGACATGCGTTTTTCAAGAGGGCAATATTTAGACATAGGACGTAAAAGTCATACCCATTTGCCTGAATATTTGGCGCTTGGAAGTCATATAATGGAATATCAACTACATGGAACCTGAAGGTTGTTTTTTGCATGTGCTTTACTTTGGCCATTTTTTCGCTAGAATCGACCTGCTGGTGACAGATCAAAATTAGGGTTTATGAGCACCGGCGCTATCCGGAGGTGAGCGGTAAGGGGGAGTAATTTTCAGAAACACAAGGCTCTGAGTGGGCTTCGCCTGGAGGGTGATTTCTTCACTTGTCTTGGAGCAAAGTTGTGCAGCGGAGGCAATAGCGGTGAGCAAGTCGTAAAGAGGTAGCTTGGTAGTAAGGGTGCCTGGAGGAAGTTGGATGTCGACAGTGATCAGTTCGGTGCGGGATCGGGTGGTGGAAGCGGGTTTACAGGCGGGGCCAACAGTGGTCTAGGCGTTTTCCGAAAATTGCGTTCTAGCGTCATCTCCTGGCGCTAAGTGAGATCCATTTCGGCCGACGCGTCTTCAGTCGGAGGCACGGCGGGCTTAATGGAATGTTCTTGTCTATCATAGGAGGAGGCAGCACTACGTAAGGACTGGGTAACAGAAGACATGGTAGAAGGTGTAGCTATGAAAGGTCCAGTACCGGCGGCGGCGTCGAGCGGCGACGCGGTTGGCGGATGAGGAGGGCTCTTGACTTGTTCCGCGGCCAAGGTCATGGTCGGAGACGCTATGGCGGAGAAATCTGCTGTGAGGAACACAGACGCCCGCAACGGGGCCGTCGGCCCTGCGCTGTCGGCGCCGCTCACAGCGTTAGGAGCAGGCATCGCGGCGTTTGCAGAGGCGACTTCAAGATTTTGGCTTGCGGGGTCGGCCATAGCACTGAGTGTGACGGGGGAAGGTGCAGCAGCATGGGAGGCAGGAGGTTGGAAGAACGGCGAAGCGTCGGTGGTGATCGGCTGTAGGGGCCTGGTGCTGTCTTGCATTCCCGGAGTGCCAGGGCGACGCTGTAGTCTTAGCGAGGCGACGCGGTGCTTCGGACTTTTGAATGGGCCTGGGGGGCCACCACGTCGTCGGACCGGGACCCCGATGGTGGCTGGATGATCCTGAAGGCTTCGTGAAAAGAAGGGTAATAACTGCGCGGGTGGGCAAGGCCCTCAGCAAGAGCAGGTGCAAAGAAAAACGGAGCACGATATGCGGCTATGAAACCTGGACTGCGCCACCTAGCGGCCGACAACGCAGAGGCTCACCATAGCTGTCGTCGAGAGAACCCACGGGTGATTCTGCCTCAGCGCACTGCTGCAACGCCCAAATATCGCATTAGGGAGTATCGCAATCGCCAGTTGCTTTTCTGGCCGGGAAAAGCTGTGCCGACTTTGACAGGCTTTACAACAGCTTGAAAATTCTGAAGAGGGAGCGATCAATGTCTACTTGGTGATCGGGCCAGCAGACCCTGCGGCTGAAACAGGTAAAAAGGGAGATGAATGGCTACGGAGTGGACGTTGGATTAAAGGCGTATTCGGTGAGTACTATACAGAATTTCCGCATACCTTTCGCCTTGTTTTGTGCACCTGTATATCTGTTTTCTAAGAATCACGGGATGTGCACGGGCTTCACGCATATTCTCTTTCACATATTTAATCCGCAACAATAAAGGCGAAAACAGGACCGTCCCACGCTGGCAACAAATTCCGCTGAATATACAGTGTAAAACGTTTTGTCAATATACAGATCTTTTAGAAGCAATGTCTGTTACCGTAGAGAAATATTTTCTGATGGTCAGTAAACAGAAACCTGCGAACAGAAGAAACACAAATTTTTCGTGATTTTCTCGTCTTGATCAATACCACGCGTCCAATCACGAATATATTCATATACTATTATGCATAAAATATGAATAATTTTTAAGAGTTTTAAAGAATTTACTGAACCGTCAAAACAGCGCCCGGCCGACGTCGTTCGGTGCGGTCCTGCAATTTTTAAATGCGACCCTTTGCAAATGGCCGCCCTGTAGGTACCAGCACAACGATACAGCCGCGGGCATTTTTCTTCCATTCTTCATCTTTCAAAGGTGAGAACTAGACCTTACTATCTCGTCTAGCGGCTGCGCCTTGTGCCTATTTATGCCTGTCTATTTCATGCCTGCACTTTTTTTTTGTTCGCTTGCTGAATGGAAATGGACTGTTATGAAGCGCTTGCCCTGTAGCGCAACAATACGTAGCATCACGCGACAAGAGCTTTGTGGCTTGCCTCGATTGTGACGCTCACCTTAACATTAGGTTTTTTTGTTGCTTTGATGAAGAATGTTATACGCCCGACGCGGCTGCCGGGCTGTTCTTGTCGTCTTTATTTACCTGCTCATGACCGCGGATCAACACCGCCTCGTGCGTTGTCTGTGGGTGTACATATGCAGTGTCTAGCGTAGATTGCTAAAAGTTCCGTCCAGACGGAATAAGATTCGGCTGATCAAATGCTGTTTCTCACATCGGAGTCTAGTGAAGAGAGAGAGAGGGCGTTTAATGGTAAAAGCGAGGTTAGCCGAGCCATATCGCTTAGCATGCTATGCCATATGAAGGAAGGAAAACATGAGGGTCTGTGAACTAAAATAAATAAATTAAGTAAATAAATAAAGAAATAAATAATTAAACAAATAAATAAACAAATAAATAAATAAATAAATAGTGAAAGAACGAGGTGATGCACACAAGTGTTGAAGCGCATTTACGGTTAGAAGAGCACATACACCGAGTTTAGAAGTTGAGTTGGTCACACCACTTGTTCCAAGCCAGTACAACGCAAGAACAACGGCAGAGCTTTGGTAGCTCGTACCGCCTGGCGTGGGTCCGACCAAGGGCCCAAAACGGCCCCTAGTTAAAGGTCTGCGCGGTGTGGCATACACAAAGATGTTATGAGAGTCGGCCTTGGCACTGTGAAGTTTGGACAGATACAGATGATATTTTTGATGCCTTGTGTTACATGGCATGTTGGACAGAGTGGTGAAGTGTCTCGCTAAATTTTGCAGAGGAAATGCCGTGTGTACACCATGTTGAGACGTAAGCGGTGCAATACCGCTTCCTCACGTTTTCTGAGCCCAGGAGGCATGTTGAAGGTACATTTAGGGTCAATGATATGCAGAGGCGTGTACTGACAATTCTTGTCGGTCCAAATGCACCGCTGTGTTCTCCAGGCAATCGAATGTGCGAGGGTTCCCGCATTCTTTCTTGTAAAAGGAACGGGCAGCGGCGGAACACAGAGGCTGTGGGCTGATGAGGCTGCAGCATTAGCTGCAACATTTCCGGTGAATCCGCAGCGAGCAGGAAGCCATTGTAGTTCGACTCTGCGCGCTCTTGTGTTTCTTTGAGGTGCAGATGATATATCTCTAGTGTAGAGGTTACGTCTCGGCTTAGGGATGTTATAATCACGGGTTCGGGTGTTTCTCTTTCTTTTTGTGGAGGCCGTGGCAGGAGTTTTGCAAAAGCTTTAGCTATACATCACGCCGCTCATGCGGAGATCGCTACTGGAGAAAGGTCCTGAGGACCTTTTTCCAGTAGTCATCTGTACATGGGCGTGCCGATGGTCCGCCCTTTTTGGCAGTAGCCTCCGGCAAAATAAACAGCGATAATAACTTGCATGGATTTTCATCTTATCAGGCTGAATACTGTCATCCACCCTCGGATAGCTACGGAGGGGCTGCCATTTTCCTTGATCCCACCGTCGTTTACACTCGCAGGCATGATCTATCTTTCAATATTAGCAACTGCGAAGCTGTTTGGTTAGAAATAGAAGATCCTTTACTTGCACATAACCGTAAAAATTTCGTTCTTGGCTCAGTCTATCGTTCCCCGTCATCTTCCGTTCCTGAATTTCTTCATGCTCTCGATACCATTCTTAACAAGCCGTCATTCGAAAATAAGAACGTTTTGATATTAGGTGACATAAACATTAACCTTCTCGATACAAGTGTTAAAGTATATACTGACTACACTGATTGCTTCTCTGGCTATGGACTCGAATCCCTGATTAACACCTACACAAGATGCAGCCCTAGGGGATCTCAAACACTTCTAGATCATGCATTATCTAATCTAACCCCGACTCCAGTATCTGGTGTATTGTGCACTGACATAACTGACCATTATCCCATTTTTGTTTCATTAGATCGTTCAGCTTCACTCCCTGATAAACCCTTTTTGACTTCTGTTTTTTCTAAACATAAATTTACTGATACCATTCTCAGTACTGACTGGTCTGGTGTTAATACCGCTGTTGACCCTATGAAGGCTGTCGATGAATTCTGTACATTGTTTTTGAAGGCTGTATCGTTGAGCACAACAACTGTTAAATGTAAAAAACAGTTCAAACACGCATGCAACCCTTGGATGACGAATGCCTTACTGACCAGTTTACGTAAAAAAGATAACCTTTACCGGAAAACAAAACGTCAACCTTTTAACACTGCTTTAGCCCAACGTTATAAAAAATATACTAATACTCTCAGTCATCTACTTAAGCTTGCTAAAAGGCAATATTATGAAACCGAATTTACAAATAATAGTCATAACCCCCAAAAACAATGAAAATTAATCGGTGAATTTTTAAATACAGTGTCCTCGCGTAATAATTTTAACAAAATTAACTTTCACGGGACCGTCTTTTTCAGGCATCCGACGTTTCTAATGCTTTCAGCAACTTTTTCTCGTTATCAACCCCAAGCATTACCACTACTGATCAGCACTCCCTACCCGCTCCCCACACTCGTTTTATCTGTACCCCGTTACTGCCAATGAAGTGTACTTAACGATTTGTAACCTCAAAAATACCAGTCGCGGTTTGGATAACATTTCGATGAGTCATTTGAAACTTGTTGCTCATATCGTTTCGGAAACAATAAGTATCATAACTAATACTATTTTTAAGTCTGGCATTTTTCCTAAAAGCTTAAAGATGGCCAAGGTTATTCCAGTATTTAAGAAAGGTAATAAGGAGTTAATTAACAACTATAAACCAATTTCAATCCTTTCCAGTTTGAGCAAGATCATCGAACAGTTACTTGTAAAACGCTTAACTAACTATCTAAAAAAATTTAACATAATAGATAATTCACAATTCGGTTTTCGTGCGGGAAGTTCCACTAGCTTGGCTTTACTAACGTTAACCGATTTTATTAAAAAATCTATTGATTGTGGTAAATATGTTGGCTCAGTATTCTTAGACTTCACAAAAGCTTTCGATACCATCAATCACAAAATGTTATTCATGAAACTAGAAGCATATGGTATAACCGGTCCAGCACTTACTCTATTAAAAAATTACCTGGTTGATAGGCAATACGTGGTAGCTGCAGCTGGCTCGTTCTCCGGCTGTAAAACTATTAACCAAGGTGTCCCGCAGGCTTCCATTCTCGGTCCCTTATTGTTTATTATTTATATCAATGACTTACCCAGCTTTTTACACCGTTACAACTGTCTTTTATATGCTGACAATACCACAATAACATTATCAGACACATCTATAGTATCTCTAACTTATAAATTAAACGCTGCTTTAACGGATGTGACTGAGTGGTGCTGCAGAAATAATTTAATCATTAATCCTACTAAGACTAAATTTATGATCTTTAGAAGCCACCAGAAAGTGTTAGGTATGTTGCCAGAATTAAGACTTGGCTCTAATCGGATCGTATCATGCGACTGCGTCCAATTTCTTGGTATAATTCTTGACACTAACCTTAAAGGGAAGGTGAAGCGGTTTTAGAATTAAAAGAAAAGTTGACTAGCAGCAAGTACACATTGAATAGTTCATGTGTACGAAATATTTTTCGCAATACATGCAATAGAAGCGGCGCAATGAGCAAACAAAAGTGGCCCGATGCCCCGCCCCCATCTCGCCGCGCGATGCCGGAAGACCGAAGAGCGCGGGCGAAAACCGGCTGAAAAACGTCACTTCCGGCCGGATCGGCCGCCTCGGCCATGCTCTTTTCGCCGTGTTTCCTTGTGAATGATACTTGTTGTTGTTGTGGTTGATAGCACTCATTTGTACAATTTTCGTGTTCAAAAAGTATGCACGAACGCCAAACGAGGCATACGTTATCATGCCGTATTCCTAAGCAGAATAATGCCACGCCGGGATGCTTGATAACATACGGAAGCGACAGCCGAGGTGGCTGTGCTTGATGACAGAGAATATACTACACTACGTTAAATACTTTGTAAACCGCTCCAATGCGTTTGTTTTTTTTTTATGCGACGGACGTGAATGTTCACATTAGATTCTAGATTTAGGAAGGATGGGGAATACTGCTGTACTTTGGCCGGGGATGTTTCGTTCCATTCCAGAAACCAAGTCACATTTGTTCAGGAAATACTTGTTTCGTTAAACGCGTCGGTTTTTCTTTCCCTATGGGCTCAGGACAGTGTTCAAAAAAACAATTTTTGGCGAAACTAAAACAAGGGGCCAATCCTGATAGAAGTTCTCTCCCGGCTAAGAGGTAAACAGTATTCCTACAAAGTAAAAGAACCAAGACAACCAGATTACTTATTTTGCAAGTATACATGTCACGATAAGGTGATGTTTGTCTGGAATTAAAAAAAAACACCACTCCGAACCACCACCGTGCCATAATTTGTGTTGACTGCGGGGGCCTAATTTTTTGCCCAAGATTCCGTGTGGCTGCATATTATAACCTGGCAAGCACTTGTTGTCACTGAACCTCAAGTGTGCTCCAGTGATAGTCGGTGATATATATAATGATGATACTAAAAAAATTAGGAGCGAAGAGTAAATATTACGGCCTCTGTCCGACTAGCGCGGTAAATGCTTAAATCTAGAAATGCTGAAACAGGCCAACGATTCATTATCACAAACGTTTGGTGATTGTTACCTAAAGTAACGTAAACTACAACGTAACTGCCTTGTCCGACTGGTCTGTTAATTATAACGAGGTGGCCGTAATATTGTAGCAGAATGCGCAACGCACAAGCGAAAATCAAAGCCCTACTACAGCCATAATGCTGAGCAGGCACTAGTATGCTGCAGTGTTTTCAGAATAAATGCATGTGAAAGCAGTAAGACGCACACTCATCGAAGTGCAGCTACAATCGCGGAGGCGCCGTAGCGCCGCTGCCGAAATGGCGCGCGCGTGTGGGTCTGTGTACGGGGATGAGTAACGGGGCTGGGGTGGGCGACAACGAACAAAGGAAATGCGGAAGCAGAGTCTGCTTGTTGGTTATATGAGTGTACCGGCAAGATGTGTCTCGCATATACGTTTACAGCGCATGAACGCTATTTTTTCGCGCAGTGCACGTACGTGCTTTTCGCTGGTAGATTGTTTATAAAACGCCCATTAATCTTCGGCATAAATGGTTTTGTGTATAATAAGAAACAGTTAAGGCAGTACCTAATATTAACATAAGGTATAAAACCCCCCCTATGCTGGTTGCCTAATTCAAAATATTTTGATGGAACCCACTAGTCGACGTCACAGTCACTGCTTTGGGGTTCTCTGTCGTGTAAAGCAAATTTAAGCTCCAAGATAATTGAACCAACAGCACGGGAAATTATAAAACAAACTTCCAGTCATGTGCGAAATTAAACTGCAAGCTAAATTGCCGCAAAGGCAACCGTGCGATCGTTCGCAATGCTTCCGACAACCCGCGCGGCCGAAGGGTGTCCTCCTTTGACGTCATGACGGGCGCAACCAATCAGGGGCGTCAAAAGACGAAAAGCGCGCGTCTTTCAAACGGGGCCGCGCTTTTTGCAAGATAAATGCCACTTGGACTCATGTACGATAAATTTCAATGTGATATTCGGAATAAGCGCGCAAGAAACTATATAACTGTTAATTCTAACTCAATTTTTTGGAAAGCGCTTCAGCTTCCCTTTAAGTTCACATCTCACGTCGATCATATCAGAAAAAAAATGGCATTTGGCATCCGGGCATTGCTCAAGGCACGACCGTTCTTTCGAACTAAAGCTTTGTTATCACTTTACTTCGCTTTCATGCACAGTCATATCACCTATGGAATCACTGCTTGGGGTAACACATATTACACCCACCTATCATCCATTCAGCACATTCAAAATCAAGCTATTCGTATCATTACTAGCAGCCCCCGCCATTCAAGTGCATCACCTCTACTCCGCGAAAATTCTGTTTTATCGGTCACAGCATTGTTTGATTATAACTTAGGTATTTATTTTTTCTAACTACTCAACAACCAATTATGTTTTGAACTTGTTGACGTAGGTACTTTAGTGAATCATAACACTACTAGATTTGCCTTGAATAATAACTTGTTGTTACCTAAGGTAAAAACTAATTATGGCCAGCAAACATTTCATTCTATGGAACCGCCTACCACTTAATATTAAATCATCACGATCTATCACAGGCCTTAAAAAATCTCTAAAAAATCTTCTTCTAACCTGATATGTTTCCTAATTTCTTTGTTGTGCTGGTTTGACTTTCGTCATTTGTTTGCACAGTTGTTTTTTGTGTACTTTTGTAAAGTGTTAGTATTTAATTGTGTATAATGATAATTTGTTTTCTGAATGCCGTTTTTACGTACATAGCTTAATATTTTAGTAAATTCCATATGAAAACCATGCACTACATGTTCTTGCTTATTTGTTTTCTTCACTAATGTTTTATTGCACTTGTTTTGCTTCCACTGCTGCTTCTGAAACGTTTTTTGTGTACTTCATCATCAAGGGTTCCAGTGCAGTCTCTGACTTTGGGACCCTCGTCTGTAAACTTCCTTTGTAACCGTTTACTTTTTATGAATAAACTTCAACTTCAACTTCAACTTCAAAAGGGCGCCCCCTCATTTTGGTGCCTGGGGAGCGGCTATGCATTCGAGGGCTGCGCGTTTTTCGCAGCCCTCGGAGGCATAGCCGCTGGGAGAAGTGAGCTCTTCCGCGCACACAAAAAAAGGCTTCAAAGGAAAGGCGCAAAACTTTTTGATGGCTGATTATGCTGTGAGCACTTGGCTACCAGTGAGGGAGCAACGAAAATGAAAAAACAAGTGATAGAAAAGGTGTTCTTTGGCCACTGCAGATAACCGCGCGAGCGTGCGTCTGCTACCGTGACATTAATGTGAAAGGCACGGGTGAGACGTGGGTACGGGAGGGACTGCAGTACCAGGATACTTTGGCACGGGTTCCCCGAAAGCCAAACATTTTGGGGGCCGTGTCTTACTGCCAGTTTCCATTCGCCGTGGCGGCCGCCTGGAGGGTCAGTACTAGAAAAGGTCCATTCACGCGGTGAGAGCAGTCGGTTATTCAACCGGCTGAAGCACTGGCGCCTAATGAAGCCAAACCTGATGTAGCCATTTATAAAGTTACGTGTGATAATCTAGAAATATTAATAGTGATTAATAATTTACTGTGACTGGCTAGTCAATGAGGTGATGCAGTTTGGCCGGTTGTGGAAAAAACAAGGTTGAAAGTTCCCGCTGCGTATTGAGAAGCGGGGGTAAAATTACCGTGAACTGTGTTCATTCACCACCTTTATGTTGATAGTGTGGTATGAATAGTTCTCGCTTTTCTGCAGGTGAAACATCTGGATCGCCTCAGTAGCACAAGAAAACGAAATGTAGTTATCAAGCACCTGGGTCTACCTCAGCACTTGATTTCAAACAACTGGCAGCTGTTATTAGAGTGGATACCGTACATAAAACTCTGCAAACTTCGTTGGTTTGTTGGGGCACATGTATTTTATAAGCGGAACATAAGCTACCCTTTTTTTTGCAGGTTAATGCAGCCATCAACACGGAAATAGGCGCAAAGGTGGAGAAGTCAAAAGAAAATCAGTATTTCCTGTTTCCAAAGGCCGCATCCCTGACCACTGTGTTGAAAGACCACAAAATTTACTAGTCCCCCTCCCTCCACTTTCCCTGCGCATCAATGAAGATGAATCTGACGGAAGCTGCTTGCACCCAAACGTGCCGCATTCTTGGTAACTCTAATATTATATGAATTGACATTTAAATGTTCTCTGCTTTTTTTGTAATTCATTAGGGTGGAAAAGATGTCATGTTCCTAGTTTCACAGCACTTCGTCCGTCATTTTTTATTACCGTGTTACTTGCGTATGGTGCATATTTCTCCTTCCACGAAGCAGGAAATATGTCTGATTTTATTTTATACATGTTCTTTTTTGAAAGTAGAAAAAATGTGTTCCTAGTCCTATCGTAGCACTGACTGTATTAGTATTGTACTGTACTCGTACGAGATATGAACATTTTGTAGGTTAATGTCACTGTAAGAAAGCTGTCCTCAGTTTAGCGTCACTTATTACGTTCTGTAAACAGTTTCTTTTATCCAGTGGTATGTTTGTGTGTATTTCTTGAAGTTCAAAAAAGGGATCTTGCTAGTCTAACACCTCTGTCACTGACAGTCTCCTTTCGTTCACTGAGCCAGAATATTATGAAAGTTGGTTTTGTTTTCATACTCATAGATCCTCAGATTTGAGTGGTATTGTTGATACGTTTTCAAATTGAGTTAATTTGTGGTAGCAACAGCCTTAAGTTTGGCGCACAAAAAATGATGTCATTGATACTTTCACCCTGCTTCCTTTATGCAATGAACTGTACAGCAGTAATTTTTTTGCAGTTTAAAGCATTAAGGTATGGTTATTCTCACCCCGCGTCTCGTCGCTGTGTGGCGTCGGGGCGTTAAACCCTACAATAAATCAATTGTTCTCACCCATGAATCATAAAGCCGCCAACTGAACTGCAGTACTTCCAAGACGCGAAAAAATAACAGAAAATGTATGTTATGTAGGACCACAAACGAGATTGTGTTAAGGTGCCGAATACTTTTGCTTTGAATTATTTGATTGATGTCAAAATAAGAAAGCAAAGCAATATTACCAAGAACGTGAAGCAGTGCATTATCATGATTTTGGCAAGAAACCACAATGTATGGTCAACAGCAATAGTCTAAAAGAGAGCTTCCAGTGAAAAACAGAAGGTTCAGAGATTTTCTGTGGAGGAAAACAGAACCTTAAATAACAGAACAATTTTGTAAATTTCCAGAAAAAAAAGAAAAAACAGGAAATGGAAATAAAATTTCTGTTGTGAGAAGCCCTAAATTCGTGTAAAATAACATAAACATCAAAAACAGAAAACAGAACCTTACAGAAAATTTTGGGCTGGACAGCTGCCATAAAAGTTGTTTTTTCGAGTAACATTTTTACGGTGTACTTCTGTTGTGCCTACGACCAGTACTGAAAATGAAGAAACCAGTTTGAAGCATGCATTGATGAATTTAATCAGCAGAAACTATTCAGAAACCTTTAGGTTGACGAATCAAAGTTAAAATATTTAGAACACCACCCGTGCCAACAGTTTTTTTGGACAAGATAATTTGGTCTCTTTATAACAAGTTGATGTATGCTGCTCAAATGACTATGCTATGCCTTCGGTACACATGCAGAAAGTCATCAATATCTGCAAACTAGCCCCTGGGCAATCGAACAGTTTGAGTCCCTTCGGTACACGTCCGACATGCGTTTTTCAAGAGGGCAATATTTAGACATAGGACGTAAAAGTCATACCCATTTGCCTGAATATTTGGCGCTTGGAAGTCATATAATGGAATATCAACTACATGGAACCTGAAGGTTGTTTTTTGCATGTGCTTTACTTTGGCCATTTTTTCGCTAGAATCGACCTGCTGGTGACAGATCAAAATTAGGGTTTATGAGCACCGGCGCTATCCGCGAGAACTGGTGAAGAATGCTAAATAGCCACCAGAGAAAAAGATCAAATGGCGAAAAAAGGGCTACTTGGCTAGCTCCGTTCCCAATCAAAATGTGCTGCACCTGGTAAAGTGGCGCGGAGGCAATGTCGTTGTCATGGCGCCAATTTATGACTTTGTTGAGCGAGTTGGCAAATGTGCAGGTTGTCGAATCTGCGAAAACAAAAAGTTGAAATAGCTCAGCCAAGCGTTGTCGGCACGGACAAAACGGAACCTGGAGGGTGAACCTGATAAATCAGACCGCCTGGAGAAAAACATGACGTTTAAAAATAAAGTGAGAAAGAAGTTGTGGCAGTTCAGAACAGCGGCTCCTGCCTCGTTTCTCTTCGGCAGGCCCGACCGGGTATTCCGAAATCTCGTGCGGCAATGATTGACTTATACGCGGAAAGCAGGGCGTTCTTTTAACTAATCCGCCACTTCGCGCCGCGAGTGGGGAAGAATCGTTCAAAGAAGTAGCACAGGAACCTTACGGGCGGGGAGAAAGTCAGCTGTAGCCTGCCATGGAGCGCCTCAAGAGCAAGCTCACTCCGCGGAGAGCCGCGGAGCGGCGTATAAATAGACGCCGCTCGTTGCTCGACGCCAGAGTTGCAGGCTTTGCGAAGCTCACTGCCTTGTAAGATAGCCCCGGGGCCAAACACGCCAAGGTTTCAGAGATCTGCGGAGGCCTGGACAATTATCTTAAGGAGGATGAACTCTACATCGAGTCTCAAGCGGCCGGGGAATATAATCATCGGTCTTTGAACACGCTGCCGCTAATTCTGCGCAAGACTGATCTTCTGCAACAAGCCGCTCAAACTTCCCCACAAGCGTGAGTCGCCAGCGAAGTACTTCGGTTCAGACAGGTAGGTGCAGCGACTAAACTGGGCTCAGACGGCCACAGCTAAACAGACCTGTCTTTTGAGGTGTGCTCTAGCGTTAGACGCGCTTTAGGAAGAAGTTTGAGCAGACCATCTACAACAACAGCGCCTTTATCCCAATGTGAATGTGTTTTTACCTATGCCGTTACGTGACGGGTAAATCAACCGCAGCAACAGCAGGGTTACCAACCACAGAATTCTGCTATGCGCACACTGTAGAAATTCTGAAGGAGCGGTACGGGAAGAAGGAAAGAATACCCAGCGCACCATCTGTCTGCGGTGAGGAATCTTTCGCTTGTAGGATCGTGTGCTGATGATAGGGGTCTTGGGAAGCTTTACAATGCGGCTCAGTAACTGCTTTTACGCCTTGAGCATGTCAACGTGTAGCATCTCTGCCTTGCTGGTCGATATACTGCATCACGCGCTCCCACACAACGACGTATCGAAGCGAAGAAGAGACGAGGACAGAAACACAGAAGGCGACAGACAGAGCGCTAACTTCCAACTTTAATGACACAATAAACCCAATCACCACATATATAGTGCTCTTATCAGCCAAGATGCCTGCTTTGAACAAACCAGGATGT
Source organism: Haemaphysalis longicornis (assembly GCA_013339765.2). NCBI lineage: Eukaryota > Metazoa > Arthropoda > Arachnida > Ixodida > Ixodidae > Haemaphysalis > Haemaphysalis longicornis. The sequence continues at coordinate 126,567,086 of CM023453.1, forward strand.
AGTCAATATCACAACAACTCCAATAAAACTGCGGAGGAGTTTAACCTTGTCAAAAAACGGCGAAAGTATAACAATTTTAGTCCACCGAAAAAAAGAACGAATAAAAAACTCTACAAATAAGAAGTTGCCATATTCACGTGAGGGCAAGCAGAGCACGGATGCGCGAAAGAAAACCACGGGTGTCTATCTGGCCACTAAGTGAGAGCTCGTAGCGAGAGAAAAATGTTTTTCTTGCGCGTACAAGGGTCACCAAGTGATAGACTGTAGGGCCAAGTTGAATTATACGTCGTGCTGCGGCAGTCATGCATCCCGTATGTGCGACGCCTCGTTTAAGATCTACAGTACCACCCAAATTGCACCGGGTAAAACGGTCTGCGTATCGGCCGCAGATCCAGTCCCTGGTACAAACCCAAACCTAACGTTCGGGCTGAAAACAATAGAATGCTCCTCCAGACGTGTTTAGCATGGTAGTGGTACGATGGGAGGAGCCTAGTTGTCCGAGGTATACTCCATGGCGGTAGCCAGCGAACCTTAGACGAAGACGCAGAGCCAACGTCTAGCTCACCTCTATCGTCTCGAAGTGTAATAATTTTCGTCGTGCTGGTTTCTAGTTCAATCAGATCTCTGGTGATATTAGTGTTTTGGGCGTCAGATACGGTCCCCGCGGCTCACGCGGCCCCGGCCTTGGCGCCCTCCACGCCGTTCATCGGTCAATCACCTGATAAACCGCCAGGACCTCTAATGGAGCCGGAACTTTCCGTCGCTTCGCTTTTCGCAGCCTTGCCAGGCCTACTGCAAGCTACTGGTTACCCCTGTTTAAATCTTGGGCCATCCAGGTCGTCGCTCCGCCGCGACAACTGAGTCCGACAGTAATATCATACGAAGAACCTCTGCCAGATGACGCAGATAGTGCTGCCGTGGCTCTTACCATGGCTACAGACCGCTTGATGTCAGCACCGTCGTAAGTGCCCTGCGACATGCTGTTGTGGTGGTGATCAAACCTGTCGACTCCTCAAATATAATTACTCAGTACAACCCAATTGCTGCTGTCAAGGAAGGATTACAGACTGGCTCCAGATGGCGTGCTATAAGTGCGTATAAATTATCGCCTGAACCTCCTCGCCTTGATGCTCACAATGCTGATGCCACAACGTGGATACTGAAAAGCTGCTCCGTAGCAAACGTATGAACCACGACCGAGAAATGTCCAAGTGGGCGTGATGGGTGTAGCACCTAAGAAGCTCTGTGTCCCTGAAATTATTAGCTCGTTACAAGTCAGAGTGTCTGTCGAAGCCATTCGCAGACTAGGAAAATCACCAGAGGGTGTGCACATTCTGTTCGCTGCAGGAACAGTACCAGAACACGTAGTCACCCGGTGCACGTTGTATCGCGAGTAGGATTACGTAGAGGTACCGATACAATGCGAAAAATGACCGTCGTTCGGGCACATGGCCAACTGGTGCAAACTCTCGCTCCGATATTCCCGGTAAGGCTGTACTCATGACCGAGAATACTTTTGAGCTGGAAATCCTAAATGCCAAAATGGCAGCAAAAAGCATGAATCAGCGTTTGTTCATTGCTCTCTCCACAGTGATGAGAAAGTCTTTTCAAAAATAAAGAACAGAAACAACGCTGACTACAAGGCAGCATATTACGCTCTACTGGAACGTCAGAAGGCTTGCGATAAGGAACATTGGCGACAGCCTGAGCAGATATCTGTGGGTCTCAGGTTCATTAACAAGAGGACAATTTTCCAGCGCTGTCAGCTTTCCATCGTAAATCACAGCAGCAGCATCCCCCCCCCCCCCCAGCAGCTCTGCCAGTACGAGGTGCAGCAGCAACGGATAAGTCCCCCTCAAAAGATGCCGACAAGCCTGCATCTCCAGCTGCGCCTCATCGGCCATTAGACCAGAAGCTGACTCCAGCTGTACTAATTTCAGGCGTGCTCGTCGAGAATCTGTGCGAGAGCAGCGTGAACAGAAGGATCACCAGAGTTCCGGGAGCTTTCGCTCTGTGATATCAGCTCCAGTAGACGCTGTGGCCATCTTCCTCGGCCGCCTCTCATTACCGGTGGCCGTGGATATCTTGAGAATCCTGTATTATGCTTCAATCATACTTATGCAATAGCGTTAGCTTTTATAGCTCGCCCGACCAGAGTTCCCCGAGTGCAAGAAATTTTAGGAATAGCTAGAATTTGCTCTAAAATGCCCGCAGACTGAAGCAGCGTCTTTCGGCCGTACGAGAATTCACACGAAAGCTTCATTTTACGGTGATCGCTATATACTAATCCCGGCTGATGGAAGTCATTCGCCTTTATGGATACACAATTCTACGGTCGCTACCTGGCGTAGAAATGTCCAGAGTTCCGCTGCCCGTGAGAAACGATCTCACCATGATATTGCATAGTATTTCACCGTTTGCGTAGAATGAATACGTGGCAGCCACAGTTTGCGGGGCGCATTGTCCCTCACAATACTTGCCGCCTGTAGGCTACCTTGTGCAGCCCTGGAAATAAATTGCTTGGAAGGCAACATTAGTACAACACCAGCCCCGCTTATCTGGACCGGTGCCTTCCACGCTCATGATCCCATCTGGGGCCGCGCGAAAACGACTGAAGGGAGGCACCTTCTCAACATCACCGACAGTTGTTATCTATGGAGAGCCCACCTTCCACCGGTGAAAGATGTCCAGCGCCCTCGGGGTGACTTTTGTTTTGTCACAACTCCTCCCTACAAAGACCTGGTCAGTGGGCATTAAACTGCATTAGTGCGACTATGCATAGACGTACATTGGAGTGGAGGGTCTTCCAGGCTCTCTTCCACAGCGTGTGATTGGCTCATCTGAGTAGGAGGCATTCAGAACTGTGGTTGAGGAAGCCGTGGACTCAGTTGGCTCATATGAAGCCTCCGTGGACATGATGTGAAAAACTCGAAAAGTCAAGCAGGAATGTCTTGAGGCTTCCGCATAGTTACACCGCAACTGACTTGGAGTATGAGAGGCTGCGCACCATGCCTCAATGAGCAGAAAGACGGGGACGCCGGAAACAAGCGCAGGAAGATATCCCAGCTTAACGGCGAGCCCACAAGGCGATTCGGAGCCATGTGAACAAGCTCGCCGTGCATAAGTGGGAATCCTTCTGCTCCAAGCTGAGCGCCCGAAAGCCACTCTCCTAAATATGACACCTCCTCCGAAGTTTTCTGACCCCACAGACTCATATACCCCCGTTCAAATTGATCTGACTGAGCAAGAACACTAGTGACCTCCAACTCGCTGGTGCCTTCTGCGGGAGAATGACTGCAGTGCCTGCAGCTCTTCTTCTGTAACGCTTTTCCCCTAGTGTGGAAAGATTGTCCCTCGCTGTGTACTTGGGCTGCTGCGTTCCGTAAACATAAACCTAAACGACGTTTTAGTACCATGGGCATGTCGCAAACGTGCTTTACGGGCTACAAAAGCTCTGATAGAGTACCTGCAACACCCAGCACTGCAACACAACACACACTAGACCGGTCTGTAAATAAACAATTTCTCTTTGCGATTCAAGTTCTCTATCAACGTCATCATCATCATCTTATTCTTCTTCTTCATCACGTCAACTGTCATAGCAAGTTCGGCATTTTAGCCCGGGTAACATCACCGGAAATTATTAAAGATCGTTCTCTCTCCAACGACCCTACATTACCCAAGACATTGCAACCCAGCTGTGTTTATTGTGGTGAACAAGACGATGCTCGCCTTCAACGTGGTCGGAAGGGCTTCTATTTAGTCCCCGCTGGACCAAAAATAGTTACGTTTTCCCCTTGCAGCCAGCACGCTACAGGCGTTCACCCAATTCAGGCAATATTGGTAGCCTCATCTGCCAAGATTAATGTGCACCATCGGCTGATATCTCCTTTGTGCACGTTCTGCCGAGGCAGGGAAGGTCTTCGTTGATTATCAGAGACTTATAGGCAAACATTCAGAGCCCGGCCTACGTAAGCTTATTAAATCCTACTAAATTTAAAGCTTGCTAACGAGCGAACTCGTTCAGAGCCCTGAAATAAAAGGCCTTGCCGCAGTGATGATTACCTTTCGGTTGACACTACAAAGACTGTTGGACAGAAGCCATACATAGAATGTGCCACTGGAATTAAAGTTTGCGTTTTTTGAGCGAACAGCACCGTAAAAGTCGAAATATAGTCCGAACAAATCCCACCCAATCACGAGAAACATTACACGCATGTACCTAACGGCACTGGTTGTGCAGCGCCGGTCCATGAAAATCCAAACACAAGTGGCCTTGGAGACGTCTCGAAACAGCTCACAACACTTTGAAATAGCTACTTCGCATTCAAAGAAGTCTTGCAAAAGTATAGTACGAGATGTCAAAAGGTTTATTTGTTCACGTTTCTAAGACGTCTTTATCAAAATACGCTCCATGATTTTACAGCAAGACGTCTTGAAAAGGTCTTAAAACATGTTGCTTGACATCTTGTTTTTGTTCTACACAGCCGCTGAGCAGTTAAGCATGGATCTAAGGAACCTCTATGTAACAAATTACTGGACTTAACGAAGTTTGAATTCCTCGCTGCCAGCCTCATTGAAGCGAATGTGCTTGCGATGTCTATGTTGCAAAACATCGCCGTGGTTCAACTAATTAACAAAGTCGGCCAGCTGACCAGTCATTGCTTTTTTCACTTTACTGAAAAATCTATCGGAGAAATGAACTAATTTATCGAATACTAGTACTACCGTAAGAAACCAGCAGCAATGAAAACTTCTGCAATCGCCTTAAAGGAGTACTGACACGAAATTTCTCGCTTTCAGTTTTTATGCTATAACGAATACCCATTGGCCCAGTAATTACAAAAATCGAATCGAAAGCCGTCAGCCGCGAACAGAATTAATTATAGCACGTTTATTGCAAGGACTTTCAAATTTGGTCGCACCGCGGGAAACTGGCCGTTCGAAGGCCAGCCTGCAAGCGGGCCAGCCTTACGTCACGGTCTCACCCGTGACGTCAGGGACGTTCGCCGCATCGTCTACTACGATTGCACATGGTCCGCACTCGCCCGCGCAGTCGACATGTCGTCTGAACCGTCAGACTCGGATGAGTCGCTGCCACCCGACAGACAGAACAACTTTATTTGGCCAGGCGATTTGGCCGGCGATGTCTTCGCCGTCGTCCGTTTTTTAATATCACTGCGGTTCGAACCGGCGCAGACCGTGGTAGCAACAGCTTGTCGCCACTCTTCTAATCAATCTGATCGCGATAAAGAAGTTCCAAAGGCCAGAAAGTAGATCTTAGTGTGTTGAAAAATTGTGCAAGGGGTTGTTATTAACGCTGAATTTAAAAGCGGGGTTCAGATATTAGCCGCGATAGTAAGCTTACGGTAACCGGAAGCGGAGGTTCGGCGCTCCGACCCAGCACTGCCGGCACCGCGGTGCGGCGAGCGGCCGAAAGATGGCGCCACCTGCGCGCTACAGTCAAAACAGGCCACAGCAGATGTCTTGGTCACCGAGCGTTGAAACGGAAATTATCGCCAAATAAAGCTAAGTATGCGAAAAAGGGGATGATAGTGTGGTGAAAAGTTGTGTAAGGGATGGTCATTCGCAGTTGTTCAGTTACCGGCGATCAAATATTCGCCAGGATACTAAACCTGAAGTTCCCAACACCCAAGCAGACGCGAGCAACGCCGAGCCCGCTGGCTTGGGCGACAGTTCTTGCGACCGCCGCCGCGCACGAACTCACTCCACGTTTAGCGCTGCATGTCGTCGCGTGGAAAATAATTCATCTTGGCGTCGTCGTGGATTTGCTCGGACAGGTTTCCACGAGCAGTACTTCGCATTCCGCGAGCTTGCCATAGCCCAACTTGGTCGAACTCGGCGACGTGCACCGCCGCGACGCGGCGTGAAGACATCGCGCACCGCGCGGTGCCGACTCCGCGCCGTTTTCAGCACCAGTGCAAGGGAACACCATGCGCCGGCCACGAACTGAAGAGTGAAGACGTCGAACACGCGAAGTGCGCGAAGTTTACAAGCAATGCTCACACAGCTACACCCGTACGTCTCCTGCCCAAACGAATACCACCGACAACAGCAGCGCGGGATATCGTTTCCGGCTCCGAAAACGACTATATGACGTCACCCTGAACCGGCCAGCACGCAGGCCGATGTTTTGTCACGCCGAAAGCGATATCGCTAGTGCTGCCGATTTGCGCAACCTCGCGGCCGGGCCAATCAAAATCGATTTTAGATGTGATTCCGGCCTCGGATCGCTGCAAAAACTTCTGTGAGGCATCTGTAGAAACTACTGAAGCCAATTATACCATTTTTTAGGCGTCAAAATTTGGTGTCAGTACTCCTTTGACACGAAATTTGTCACCATGACGACGTTGAACGCAGGGGCTAGCAGCATCTCGTGGCTGACGTAGCAGACAATTGTGGTTCTGCTTGTGTAGCGTGACACCACACCAGCCACAAAGAGTAACTACCCTTTATGTTTTTTTTGCGCTCGCACCGCAAATGACAGTGCGTTTTCACGTGCGAGGGCGGTTTAGGTTCAAGACTCAAGTTTTGATGTGCTAGAAGCCGAAGTGCCGCTGCTAGAAGCCGAAACATTGTGTCTTTTTGAGAACCGCGCAAAATTTTGAACGCCGTAGCCGCTGGCGAGAATGAAGAACGTTGCCGCCTTTTATAGTATCCCAGCTCGCAACTCTCACCAACCTTGGCGTCGGGTAAAGAGAATCAAGTTCACAAAAAGGCACCCTTTCAAGGAGCCATGAAGAGAAAATGCAAGTTGGTTTTATTAGAAAGATTTCGTGTTTTATAGTGCCCCCAGCGCTTGTCCGGATACAAACGGTGCTTTATTCACTGAGAAATTAAACAATTTAGGTTACAATTTTGATTTTCCCGCTCAATCGTGCTTTTCGTGGTCCCAAGTGACATCACTGGAACCGACCGCTCTGCAGCCTAGAATACCTTCATTCACGCATCCGCCGTACAGGGTAGAGACACGTATACGCTGGCGCCGCCATTTTCAGTTGCTCGCTCGCTGCCGAAGCAAGTCATTGTGTCAAAACCGCGCTAAAATTATCGCCGCAACGCGGTTTACTGAAAAGTTTGAATCATATTGTCTGTTTCGCGTTGCTAGGTCTCGTGGGAAACGAAAAGAATAACGCGTTGAGCCCGTTGGCCCAATTGCGGCGGCACGGGACCGTTCAAAGGTTGTCTCCACCCTGTACAGCGGTGTTGGTTTGTTCCGCGTTTCTTTACGTTCCGTAACCTAGATGGCGCCACCATACCGTGGCAGGCGTTTGGTTTGTTTTTGTCCGCATTTAAACCTGGCTTGTTTTTGTTCTGGGAGAAAATATTCGTTCCCTGAAACAGTGCTCGCTCGACAAATGGGGTCACGTAAGACACCGTTGCTTGCGTCAATCGGCCAGTGTCGTCTGAGACAACCCCAAGCCCCGTAGTGCTGTACAGCTAAACCAAGCATGCTGTGCGCAGTACGAACAGCAGAACACATCAGTACTTCTATGTTTACATGTGCTTTCGTAACTTCCACTGTTTGTCCCATCATTCTTATTGCTTTGTAAAGAATGTGCCCTAAATTTAAGCGCAAATCGCTCGTCCGTCTAGTTTGTAAGTTCTACCTAATTTGCGTCTGCTTCTCCCAGCCTCCGCCAATCGCAGAGCTTAGCTCATGTGACGACATAGGTTCTGTTGCGGGAATGAGCTGGTGGGTCGCATGACCATTCCCTTTTTTCCCTAATTATGTAGCTTATTTGAGCGAAGTTTACGTTAAAAGTGGTGTCAGTATGATTCTAACGAGACAATCTTTTGAATGAACCAAACTTGTGTTTTCTCTTCATGGCTCCTTTCAGCATCTCTCGTTCTTGTAGTTTGTTCAGGCGCCGCCAAACGCAAAAGTGCTACTTCAGTGAGCTTGCTTTTTTGGAGTGCCGTGTACTGTCTAAGCTCATTCGAAAGGAGGATGCGCAGCTCACGAAATTTTGCGGTGAAATAAATCCATGAAGGGTGAGTTCGCCTTCACTGACTTTCGCGTTTTGCCTTCGTTTCTGCTTAATTCCCGCGAGTCTTAAGCGGAAACCTGCATGCAACGAAAACCTGGGTGCAACGACATTTTGCAAACTTTTGTCAACTTCGTTACATTCTGGTTTGACTGTGCACATATGTTACAAGAGTTTTAGTAGTGTTATGTTTACTTCTTTCCTTGGGCTCGTACGTTGTGTTATACAGTCCACAGTTCCGTCAGACGCCCTTAGTTGGCTGTAGGAAGGTAACCCTTTAATGCCGATATTATGAAACAGGCCACAAAAAAATTCTTCGTGTATCGGCTTTAAACAGGCACCGTGATTACATTACACAGTTGTATTATCTGGTATCCAACTTAATCGCCGACTTTTAGCTTTGTCGCGAATTCGCGACAACAGGTACCTAAGCCAATATCTGGAATGCACCTTTACCGCGTACTTGGTCCTTATCGCCTACTTGGGCCATCCCTTTGTTTGGGTTTGTTGCGTTGCAAAAAGATTGGTCAGCTGGAGGATCTGATCCAGTAAGCTGTCATCAGAGAACTCTGAAATATTCAATAGCTGCTCGTACAGTGTCATTTTCAGGAAGAGTGGTGGTTCCAGGATGGTATGTTCCGCTGTTCTTGGCAGTCTGTTGTTTTTCACTTCACTGTCAGTTTTGCAGAGGCAGTTGGCAAAGCCACTACGTCACCGTTTTCATCAGCAGAGATTTGAGGGAAGCTCTCCCAAGGGTCCAGCTCGTGCTTGTGCATGAGGATCTTCGTCAACATCGTCGTCATCACTGTCACTAAGCCAGCTATCGTCGCTGTTATCCTCGGGTGGCAGGCGTGTGTGAAGCCTTTTTTTCCCATACAATGATCTGACATGCATCGTCTGCCACAAAAAAAAACTGTCATACATGCAATCACCGGAAACTGCCCAAATGGCCCAACGTCGGGAATTCGCGACATACCATGAAAGCAAGAATCATGCAAAAAAAGTGTTTTTAGACAATGTTACACCTCATGGGCAGCGTCTTGAACGCGTGCAAATAGAAAAAAAAATAGGGGGAACTTGTACTCACTATGGCTAGGCAGAAAACGACGAAGAAGTGAGAGCTATCGCACTTGGCGCGCGCAGTCCGCCAACCGATAGACATACTGGGTTCTAATTTTCGACACCTTATAAGAGATGACGTTACGTGTCGGGAGCGCAACAACCAGCTATTGCCGCAAACACATGAGAGCCGCCGCTTAAGGCAGCAAAGGTTTCGCGAGTTGGTTGGCCAGCTTCATTCAGTATGTCGCGATTTCGCGACAACCGCATTACAGGGTTAATTAGGTTAGCGGAGTTCTTTTAATCTAGATTGGGGTGCGGATACCATGCGCTCATGAACCAAGAAAAGCGAACAAGAATGACAGATTGTTTCTATCACGTATGAAATAAGAAACTTTGTGGCTCAAAAAAGGAGGTGAGTGATGCAACCACCTTTATTTGTGCGGAAAATTACACTTCTGCGGGAAAGGCTCACGCCATTGACGGATGCAGATCGCACATTACAGTGCTATTAAAAATGGCTTGTTGCTGTGTAGATTCCGAGGCCGAACTCTTTGTTTTTATAAATGCTTTGATCAAAGTATAAGCCCCTGCGAATAAAGAATCAAACTGCGAGCGAGTCGGAGTGAAAGCTGAACAAAACGTCGAAGTGCAAATCTTCAGCATTTTAAAGACCAAAATGAGCTGACAACCAAATAATCTCTTAGGCGAATGCTTTGTGTTCAACCATCATCATCGGTAGACGGAGAAATGGATATTTTTAATTGGCATTATGTATTACAAATATCACCAGCGAGATTGACCCTCAGCAAGAAATTCGTACGTGGAATACAAAAGTAAACCATAAGAAACATAAGAAAGCTCTCGAACAATTGAATTGTGGCGTCAAATGTATGGGGCCGGAACGTTCAAGGGTAGAACAACTGCAGAAGAAAAAAACGGCTCAAACGTACATGCCCCAGCGCAAAGTCCCGGACATGCGCAGAGAAATCGTGGGACAGAAACAATATAGCAGGCGTAACAATCAGGAGATTAAAGGCTGCTGGACACTAACTGAATGAAGTAATAACAACTGCTACCACCTTGATAGCGTAACAGCGGCTAGGTGAGGCTGATACGATTGACAGCGTTCTGACCAAGGAAGCATCCAAGAGAACATTTTTCTGTTATTTATAAGTGGAACGAAAAGAGATCAAACTTTACAGAAGTACACATCTACGCTTGTACACATCTACGCTTGTGTACAATAGCAGCGGGGCAGTGTGTATCAACGATCATTTGGGTCCAGAGATTAAAGGACTCCTCGCTAAGGCGGCGCAAAAAAAGTGACATAATTGGGAAATTCGGTTGCCTCTCCCAAGAAAAATCGTAATGATGAGGACGGAGAGCTGCCGTGTCCTACTTGTTGCTAATGAGAAGGGCCTAGCTAAAGTCTTTTAAATGTATTGCTACGCTTTTGTACCCACACTTCTTGCTTAATATGGCCTTTCCTTGCTGCCAGTTTTTAGAGCGCCAATAATTATCCCTTGTTCATTGTAATATTCAAAGTATGCGGAAAACCCATAACTTGATCTTCACGTTCCTCAGCTGGCACCAGGTTCGACGATGCCCATCGACGATGCTGCCTTATTCCAAACAAGGTTGAAAAACGGCGAGGAGATTTATTTCCCTGGTTAGAATATACTGCCATCTTGCAGATATCATAGCCCGCTGGTGGCGTAGCAGTTCTTATGAAGTCTTCAGTATTGTGTTGTGTTCGACACGACGTATTCATTATTGGAGGTTTTTTAGAATCTCTTTTTAACACTGACACCTGGAGCAGCTGCAGCCTTATGTATCGACTCTCTAGTTTAGTGTACCATTGTTCGTTGATAGAACGGAGAATAATATCGCCAATATAGCCTCAAGCTATACGATTCCTATAATAAACAGGTGACTTTATTATTCATATCTGAGCAGGCCCAAACTTGAATTACACATTATATCTGCTTTCATATAGATTTATATTCTGGCAAGTGTGGCTACCAGAATCACAATCACAATCGCCATGCCCGTTGACATATTTCTCTAACATGGCCTTGACCTTTCTTGGCACTTCTGATTAGTAAATTAGTGGCCATTCCTTGTTGTTTGTTATTTTCTTCGCACTGATGGCGACGCTCCCGAAAATGAACAACCTGGTGGGAATGCCAGGACAAATTATGCTGAGATGAGCAGTAATCACCCTAACACCTACTACAACGGCCTCTTAACTAAAGACATGCTTAGCGACTTTTCCACTTTTGCTAAATCTTGGCCACCTCTAAACTCTGGCAGCAGAACCCGCTATGACCATAAGTTCAGCCAAACGCCTTACCCAGGAAGGAAGTTTATAATTAATGCCATGAAGAACAAAATGCAGCGTACCGTAAATAGAAGCTTCACCAACATAATGGCTTCTACACGCAGCGAATCCTACTCACAGCAACAAATTGATCGATATCAAAAAAAGGAAGCATTTACACTTAACAGTTGTAGAAATGGCATTCAGTGCTCAAAAATGTGTAATTCATTATTATGATTGCAGCCATACACGTACTAATCACATCTCAACGTTATTTTCAGAAAAAGATACTCATATCATCATTCTACTCCTTTGTTCGCAGCCATTCTAATTACTGAATATTGTTATGGAGAAACAAAAATTTAACTGAGTTGTAATGCGTTCGCCATTTACAAAACCACGCTCTTCGCCTATCTACTTTCAATCTTTACCATGCACCAGCACAACCCATATATACCAGTGTCAACATCCCTCCACTAAATCATCTGTTTCAATAACACTTGGCGTGTTCATTTGTCAGCTCGTACACACGACATACTCACATGTATGTTTTCGGATTCCAACCTCGACAACATTAACTCCACGCCATTTAAAAAATATCACGATTCATTACTGCCTGTGGGATGCATAATTACAGGAAACGAGCACCTATTCTTTCAGGCTTACAACAGTAAAATACATTACCACTAACCATAAAAAAATTCTCACGGCAAGAGGTAATTGTACAGTTGTTTCAGGTTATTCTTGCTTAACAATTTTACGGTCGAATACATTTCCTCTTTCCTTGTTGTATACTACTTAAACCTGTTTGTCTAGAGGTAATCTTTTATAATGTATTACTCCCTTTCTTACATATTATTCTGATTGTGTTATTCTGCCTCGCGCTTTTACTTACTAAATTGTTTTCTATTATTACTGCGCACTTAATAACAGCAGGTCCCGTTGATAGTTTTACTTTGGGACCGCCTTCTGAACTAATACCTACAAAACTAGGTGTTTTTCAAAACGTCTATAAATTTCCAAAATCTTCAAATCCTGAGAACTACTGAATAGACTCAGTTGATACTACTGCCGTAAAAAAAATTATTTCGTACTCCGCACCCATAGGGTAAATTGAGCTATACTCGGTGACAGCTTCAGAATGGCACCGGAAGTCGCCGCTGTGTCTTATCACCGTAGCCGGATGTTTCTCCGCGGGGCGCAAGTAGGGCGTTACTGGGAATATTTTGAACATGGCGTGAGCCGTTCCCATGATTTTTTGGACTTAATATGCTTATAAACGACTCCATTGACGACAAACGAACTGCGTGAGACAAGGCAGACGATATCACGCATCCATAGCAAACCCCTTTCAAAACGCGCGCACACTGACGTCACGGGTGCGGCGCTTTGGCGGAGTGATATACTACATGAGGTGGCGCCGTTCTTGAGTTGTAACCAAATACGGAAAGGACACGGACGAGCGTGTCCTTTCGTGTCTCCGTCTTTCCCGCAGTTAGGTTTTTAATATGAACCCCTTCCAACTCGCCCAGCTGCCTCTCAAACTAACATTTATGTAGGACCAGAAGTTAGGGCAAGGTTAGACGGTAACCCAGAGAGTTCGCGCGACTAGAAGCTTCTCGCGACTAGAAAGAGTCCCACGTGGTGGATGCATGGAGATGTCGCTGCGGCGCTTGAAGACGCGAGCGATGCAGACGTCTTCAAAAGAAACAGACCGGATCAAGGCGCAGCTGCTTTAGAAGCCAGGGCCAGGTAGAGAAGGCACAATGGCACGTTCCGGGGATGAATAGTTGCACCAGAGGAAAGGCCACGAGAGGGCGTGGCCAGTGGCGACGCGGTGTCTCGAGGTTCTTTACCAACGGTCGCCGAACACCAAGGTCCTCGCCGTCCTGACGACAGGTTCAAGGAACCATCAAGCCCGCCAACCAGTTCATCATGCGAGCCCACTGCTTCCTCCTCCTCTTCCTCTTCGGGTCGCTGCTTCTCAATACACAATGATGATAATCCACGGTGACACCTTGGGCTGGTCCTTTTCTTTGGTTTCAATTTGATTTCGGTCACCATACCACATACTCATCTTTACGTAGCAGTCAAATTGCTAGCGTGGTATTTCTTGACCTAAACAGCCTTCTGCTTCTTCACACGTCTATTGCTCTCCAAACAATTAGAACGTTAAGGATTTCTCACACGCGCCATAGCATTCTTTTCACTTACTTCGCGAATCAGGACAAGTTTATCTGGTCCCCATGTTCCATCATCAAAATTCGAATTTCCTACTCGCGTTCCCCACGGCTCAGTCTAAGATTCGCTCTTATTTTGCCTGTATGATAATTACCTTAGTTTTTATTTACCCGAATACAGGGTCGTAATCTACGTGGACAATACTGCAATTTTTGGCTGTGAAAAGTCGGCACAATATTCAGTAGGTGCGATAAGTTATAAGTTGTTCCACATTTAAAATTGGATAATTGGTTATAAATTACCCCAAACAAATATTTCACTCCGTACACGAATGCTTCAATGCTCAGCTCATAAATATATACTTGAGTCATTGTTTGTTTGGTTAAGTTTAATAAATCTAACATATAGGGATGGCTCTGATTAGCCATATCAATTGGAACGTGCATATTTTTTAATGCAATAGATTGCCCTACGGCATAACAGGGAGGTTTATATGTACAACACTGCACCAGTTGCACGCAGAAAGCCAAGAAGAGACCGCTACTGGGGCCCCCATATCCAACGCTTAAGATCGGAGGGTCTCCCAGGATGGAGCCCTGTGCCTCGGAGGTGTTGGATTCTGGCGTTTGATAGCCTCTAAACTTTAATACTGCTCTTTTTCCCTGGTTACAAGCGCAATATACTTCATATCCCAGTTCTTACGGTAACTTTCTGCACACTCTTTTGCCTCACTTGACGTATTGTGAGGAATAGAGGGCATTTTCATATTATGCATATTTAGATCATATTATTTACCTTCAAAAACGACGGATGTGTATAACTCTTTGAAACTACTGCTTCCGCAGATGTCGATTATTTTTTTAGCTTTCAATACCCGCGTTCCTGCTTGTCCGTGAAATGGAGGTCCCCACATTTATTAACAAAATTATTCTTAATAGGGATTTTATTTAGGTAACTTTGTTCGTGGTACACATGAGAAACACAAGGAAAGCTTGCAGTGAATTTTAATTTACCCGTAACATGAAAATCTATGGCGAACCGCTACTCCGATATTACGGAGCAAAAGTTTGGAACGGTTTTTCTGTTGCAAATAAACTGCCTAATATATGCGTTATTACGCTAAAAAGATACTATATACCTCACATTGCATAATCTCGCGTTCTTTTCATTCCGTCTAGATGTGTCTCCTTTCTTGTATAATTGTGCGCCGTGTGTAATAAATGTATTTCAACTGTCCTTTATAACTTTTTCTGCGGATGTTTATATGTACGCACTGGGATAAAACTATCTTGGGCCATTGGCCGGAAAATTGGTTTCTGGTATTTCTAGAAGAACTGATTGTAAAGAAACAGATAAATAAAAACTACTTTTCTTAGGAAAAATCACACTTTTAGCTATTCCAGGTTACATTTCAATTTTTGCCTTCCCCTACCAAGGCCTCTATACGGTGTGATCATTGTTGTGTTTTATTTTAAAGCGCAGCAGAAAACATAAAACACGAGAAGAGCGAAGCGTCGGCACCAAACATAAACGAAGTTGAAGTCAGATTGTCTGCCTTTACAGAATTACGTAAAGCGGTGCGCGGAGTGCCTACGTGAATGCTAGAAAATGAACACGACACTTCCTCGTCGCTCGCTCCGAATGAACGCTTGCGTTGCGATGGAAGCTTGCAACAACCCCCTCCATTCTCTTCTAGTATAAAATTTTAATATGGCAAGAATGTTTCTAAAAAATGGTAATATGGGTATGGTGCGTGCAAATAACGATCACTGCGTTTTTGCGTGACGCTTTACTGCCCACGGCAGTGTCATTCTTGTCATTCTTGTTTCTACGTGTCCTCGCATGCCAGTTTGCTCACGTTGGTTGAGTTATGATAGCTTATTGCCCATCTGTGCATATTTCTATCTGTTACCTTTTATACTTGAGAAATTTTATTTCAAATAACTATCAAAGGTAACAATTCATTTTGCTGCCTAATTATAATGTTTGCTTTTCTTCCTGTAGAATCAAGTTCCAGATTCAAATGTTTTTATCTGTCTAATTCTAAACACCAAAGCGCCTCATGAAATTTCGTTGAACTGTTGAAACAAGCAAGCTTGGCAGCGAATGCAAATGGCAAAACGTATCAACGCCTAATCTGCCAAAATTGAGAGCATTTCTAGCTAGCGCATTTTATGAACTTTATATATGGCCATTTATTGCTAATTTGTCCAGTTACGAAATAGTGCTTCTATATATTGAATACAAATGTGGTAATTATTTCTGTTTGTTGATAAAAACGTACACCTCTCATGCCATTTTAATTTCACCCCTAACTTCCTTCCAGGCCGCTTCAGCTTTGGTTTGCTGCATGCATACTATATTCTATCCTTTAGTGGCCTTCTGCTTACGTGGTACGGACTTTCTGTCCACGCAATGGTAGACCAGAGAAAGGGCCTAATAGCCGCGGATTTTGGAGAGAATCGTTGCGCCATTAGATATTGAAGAATGTTCGAGAATGGTCGGGGCTGTCTCACTGGTTAGCAAACAAATTCTTAATAAAACCAACCGGCTGCGCATAGACGTAAGTGTTTGGGGTAAAAGCGTATATATTTAGGGGTTAGGGATAAATATTTGCAGTTTTAGTTGAGGCCGTTGCCTTAATTATTACGTTTGCTGATTCCGGTAGCGGAAACTTCAGTTTGAGCTTTTAACGCAAATTTTCGTTCCAAACCTCTACTGGAGAGGGTAGACCATTGGTAAAAGAGAAGGGCACGTGTCTATAGACTTAGTTTATAGGTGTACCCTCATATAGCATTGAATGAGCAAAACAGCATAGGCTGCATATTTCTCAAAACAGTTTAAAACAAATTTTTTATCCCCAATTGCGTGTTCGGTGTATGAAATATTAACAAAAAAATTATCAAAATCCTACTTACCACTACCGCCGTTTACAGTGACGACGGCGTTGCAGCTGAGACAGCGGGTGACTTCACGGCCACAACTGCCGCATACCAAAAAATTTGTAGACCAATTGTAAGAATGACTAGGATGGCCTTTTGTAGGTGCCTGACTGCATGCGCGCCTGCGAATAAATAAAGACATTTGTAGCACCTTGCTTGCGCCAATGTCTTTAAGTGTAGCATGATAACAATTGGTCTGTTTCTATGATGCTCTGACTTAACCGTTTCTGCTACCTCGGGATATATTTGTGATATATCTTTATGGAGACAGGCCCCTTCCATTTTTTAAAGATACTTTTGTACAAGTTCCCGCATCACATGGAGTCCCAGAATCTGTGGCCACTTTCACTGCGCTTCTCTTTCCGTACAGGGAAATGTAGGTTAGCTTTGATTATCAGCCCCGTATCGCTCGCGCACTGTCCCGGACGCGATCCGGAGCTGGATTTTCTCAAGTGTATCTACGGAGCCCGGCATTACTTGACGTATTCTCTTCAGGAAATCGTCACCAAAGCGCAAAACATACAAATCACCTGCCTTTTTGCATTTTTACACAAAGCAGTTTGCAAGCAGCCCGAAATAATTTTTATATGGCTATGACACTGGCACCACGTGCAGGTGTGCATTTTGTGTGGGTGTCCGAGGGCAATACAAAAGGACACATCACCAAACGTTTGTTTATCCTCAGCGGGCGGATAACCATTAAAAATGTAAATATTTTTCGGCCATTATTGTGCAGCATTACCATTGAAATTAAAAATTTTATAACAAAGCCAAAGACAATCTCTGTGGAACCCATTGCTAACCGTCAAAAAGAAAGGCAAAACTCAGCGTTTCGAGTGCAATTTCCAAAGGACTGCACGTGCAAAACAGAATGGTAATGTGTATTGAGTTTTGGGCTACTACATAAAAGAGGCGCTCGCATATCCCCACAAATAGTTAAGAAACACCATCGCTGGAAGAGAAGGCAAGGACGGGTATATTATTTTAGAGACGACTCTCAGAATCCATAAGTAAAGTTTGTTTTGCATGATTTCATATGACTTGCTCGTTACCAGTAAACTTGTCAAAAAGTAATATTTAAGAAAGAAGATACGATGGTACAGCGTCGAGGCATCAACGATTCAAATTCAGACGTACATTTTTGGTAAAGAGATGATTTACAATAAAAAGCGTTTGCTTACAACCACTTCGTTGCATAGAACCCGAGCAGTTCCGTTGAGGGTGGTGGCAAATTGCTGGCTATGTCGAGCGGGGTTTTTCCTGCCTTGTTACGGCAACGGGTGTCAGCTCCCCGCAGAGCCAGAAACAACGCCGACAGAAGTCTGGAGTCGATGACAGCATGGCAAGCATTCTGGGCATTCTTCTGTACCTGTCTGGCAAATATCATAATCTGATATTTGCCGTTGAAAAAAATCAATGCAGCTCATTCAATTATCGTAGTCGTAGAAAGAAACAGGTTACTTGCAGAGGAGAAACACAGTTGACCACAAGTCTAAAGAAAGAACGTGGTCACATCAATCGAAGAAAACATGTCTGCAAAAGACATATGTTGTGTCGGTAGGACCACTGTAAGCTACCATTGAATATAATTTGCGCCCGCCCTTTTTATCGCATAGTGAGTTTATTCTGATAGAAGGAAGAACTTCCACTAGTGATGTTACCTTCCTTGCATACAATTTCGAATGGAGCGATTGGTGCCGCCGCGCCACGTTGCGTCAATACCCCCGAGCACAGGAAATAATTACGTTTACCTAAATACCAAAGACAATGAAGGGGAGCTCAGCCCCGCCGGTGGCGTAGTGTTCGTCGCACCAGCCACGTATTTTAGAGCTCCTGGATTCGGTTCCAGTCCCGCGGGCATGTTTTAGATGCGAAGCAGCTTATGGTCGAGCCTGTTTTATCCGCCGTTGTGTGGGCGCCATTGTGCGGTGTCAAAACCCCCACTCCGCGTGTCTGGCCAGGCACCGCTGTTGATGATTGTGGCAGGATGCCCATAGGGATTGACCAACCAAAGAATCCATCACGAGATAACTTCGCGTTCAACCACCGTCGTCATCTTCCCGTATGGGAACCCTGAGTAGTAAGGGAGGCATTCCACCTCTCCTCTCCACACGCTCCTCTCCTTTTCGGCATTCCTCCTCTCCTCTCCGGGATTGCGGAACGAATGGAAACACCTGGGGCTCCGCACGCGATAATGCGAAGCAGCCTAGGGTTAGAGACGCGACGGTAGCCGCTGCATACTCTGCTGGGGGCGCCATTGTAGCTCCGCGCTGTAAAAAAATGCATACGGTGCCGTTCAGCCATTTTTTATTAAAATTATACCTTGTAACTTTTTAGCCTAGGTAGGAAAGAAAGTTGACAAAAGAGGCATCGGGACTGCGGTCTTAACTATGAACGCAAATATGTCTTCACTTTCTTTTGTAGATAATTTTGAAATGTTATGCTAACTACTTTAATTTTAGGAAAAAAAGCCAGACTACTTACTGCCCCATGTCTCCCCTTGTGTAAGTCTAAGGCAGCCTTTGCGTTCTGAAACTCTGCAACGTATCCCTATAATATATATATATATATAATATATATATATATATATATAATATATATATATATATATATATATATATATAGCGATGAATAAGTTCCGGGATTCGGTTTCAAAAATACACGAGAGGGTAGACACACGTATGAAAACGATGATCGAACTAACGTTTCGACCGGGGTCCGGTCTTCGTCAGAGGGGTTCCAGTCTCTGACGAAGACCGGACCCCGGTCGAAACGTTAGTTCGATCATCGTTTTCATACGTGTGTCTACCCTCTCGTGTATATATATATATATATATATATATATATATATATATATATATTTATTTATTTATTTATTTATATATATATTGTGAGCAGTTAGTCGTGCGCCAGCCCTTTGGGACATTGACCGCTACCACAGTTACCTAGTGGCCACTATCCCATACCTCATCTTCCTCTGATAGTCATCCTCATCATCATCTTCCACCTCGGGGCTCGTGTCCGCCTCTTCGCCGCCAGCTGAGTGTGTGTTCCGCGAGAGCTGCTACGCCTAATAAACGTCCTGTACCGGCTGTCCTTTAAGGCCCTTACAGGTGGAGGAGGTCTGCCTCGATCCCAGTACCTCTACGTCTGCCCACTGCACCCCTGGAGCTCCGTTCCGGACGCCGTTTACCACCAAAGGCTATGCAGCGTGAAGCAGCGAGCCAAACCGCTGGCGCCGCCGCTGCTGCGGCTCCGATATTTACGATCACCAGCCACCAGCGCGACCCACCGTTTCTCGCCGGGCTCCGCGGTGAGGACGTGGATGACTGGTTGGACCAGTTCACGGAGGGTGAGTGCATTTAACCGATGGGACGACTCCTTCAAGCTCTACATCGTTGGTTTCTACCTGACAAAGGTTTGAAAAAACTTGGTTCCTAAACGAGGGCAGCCGTATCACTGATTGGACCTACTTTAAGGAAGAGATTCGGAAGATTTTCGGCACTCCAAGCACCCGTTCGGACATTGCCAAAAGGAAGCTAGCTTCCCGTGTCCAACACCCTGAAGAGACGTACGCCTCATACATTGAGGATGTCCTTGCTCTCTGTTGCCGAGTGGATGCTGCGATGCCAGAAGCCAACAAAGTTCGCCACCTCCTGAAGGGCATCGCTCCTTTCGCATTCAACGCTCTTGCAGTCCAAAATCCTGCGAGCGTCAGCGATGTGCGAACAACGTGCCAACGCTTGGAGCAGCTACACTCTAATCGTCTGCACCAGGACGCTGGCGCCAATAAGCTGCCGGAAGACGTGGATTTGCGCGCCCTCATACGCAGTATCATCCGTGAAGAGCTGCAGCTGCGTGACCCACCTGTTTCCTCACGGGATAGCATTCGCTCGGACGCACCTCATTTGCGCGACCTTGTAAACCAGGAGTTCGCTTCCATGGCGGGTATCGTCCCAACGATGCCTTCGGTTCCAGTCCCAACCATGCCGTCATATTCGGCGATCGCAGCGAAACCACCCTTACCAATGGAAGTCCCGCCGGCTCATGGACACTTGAGTGCCATCTCATCGGCAGCCCCCTTCCAGACTTATTACAACGGCGTCCGACCGGTCCGCCGGGTTTTTCGAATGATCGACCTGTCTGCTATTATTGCGGAATCCGCGGACACATCTCCCGTTTCTGTCGACGACGTCAGCAGGATGAGAGGCGAGGATATGCACCTTTTGAACGTGACATCCGCTTTGCCTACGGCTCTCCGCGAAACCAGTACGTCTCTCCAACGCGATGGTATTCGCCGCTCCGGCCCCAGTTCATACGCCTTACAACGAGCGTTCGTCACCGCGCCGCCGATCACCCTCGCCATATCGTCGCTCTGTCTCACCCCTACGATCCGCGTCCGACCCCACTAACTACCAATCGGAAAACTAGCGCTGGCAGTTTTTGGATGGCAAACTGCGTTAGTCGAAAAGCCAAGAACTCCTCCAACAAGACCGTCGATTACATTACATGTGAACGTTGAAGGTTGTGATGTTGATGCCCTTGTTGACACCGGAGCCAGCATATCCGTCATTAGCGAAAATTTGTGTTCACGGCTCCGAAAAGTACAAACCCCGTACCCTGGCCCCTCATTGTGTGGTGCCAATCAAGTTGTGCTAGAGCCGTCTGGATTCTGTACAGTGCGCGTTTTCATTGAGGGAGTTCGACACCAATTCCAATGCGCGGTCTTGTCTTGCTGCTCCCGTGAATTGATTCTAGGGTGGGATTTCCTCTCGTCGGCGTCTGCTGTCATCTCCTGCCGAAACCCGGACATTGCGATCGACCCTACCGGGCATACGGACAGCAACCCCGATTTTTCGCAGTGTCGCGTGGTGGCGAGTGCAGATTTTGTTCTTAGGCCTGGCTGTGAGACAAGAATTTCTATTTGTGGTGGCCATTTCCGCGATGGAGACGTGCTCCTAATTCCCAGCGCTCGTTTTCTACCAAGGGGAATCGTTGTCGATACTTGTCTTGTACGTTTTTCGCATGGGTCTGCGTTGCTAGTCGCCACGAACACTACACCGGAAACGATCCTCCTACGTCAAGGCACCACGATCGCTACCGCTGCGGACTCCGAAGCCGTCTCTGTTCTTCCGCTTTGTTCTGTTTCCTCCACTTCCCAATCTCGCCCTATGCCCCCCCACCCTGACCTTGCCGCGAGAATCAGCTCTGAACCCCTCCCCACCGCAAACCGACTGCTTGCTGACTCTCCTTCACCGGCACAAACATTTAGTTGACGCTCAATGCCCTACACTTGGTCAGACATCCGTGGCAACGCATCCCATTGAAACAAACGGATCCCGTATTATTCACCGCCGCCCATACCGGGTATCATCATCTGAGCGAAAAATCATCAGCGACAATGTTGCCGACATGCTGCAGCGCAAAATTATACGTCCACATAAGAGTCCTTGGTCATCACCCTGTGGTATTGGTACGGAAAAAAGACGGGTCTGTTCGATTTTGCATCGATTACCGCGCACTGAATAAAATCACGCGGAAGGATGTATACCCCAAAGCCTCGCATTGATGATGCCTTGGACTGTCAGCAAGGAGCGGAATATTTCTCCAGCCTCGATCTCCGCTTTTGGTTATTGGCAGATTCCACTGCACGAGGCCGATAAAGAAAAGACAGCCTTCGCCACCCCTGATGGACTCTACGAGTTCAATGTGATGCCTTTTGGACTTTGTAACGCTCCTGCAACGTTTGAGTGTATGATAAACACTGTACTCAGAGGCCTTAAATGGAAGACTTGTCTTTGTTACCTGGACGATATTGTTATTTTTTCTTCAAGCTTTGCTGAGCACTTGAGGCGGCTGGATGAGGTCCTCTCGTGCCTCGCCAGTGCGGGCCTTCAGCTAAATACTAAGAAATGCCATTTCGCCACCCGCAGCATCCAAGTCTTAGGCCACGTCGTGAGCAAGAAGGGTATCCGACCTGACCCAGAGAAGGTAACTGCTGTCGTCGAGTTCCCACGTCCTCAGCAACAAAAGGCTCTGCGTAGCTTTCTTGGCCTGGCGTCTTACGTCCGCCGTCTGGCGTCTTACGTCCGCTGTTGAGCTGCTTCACCGCTCAACAAGCTCCTCCACTCCGTAACTTCGTTTCAGTAGTCGGACGACTGCGAAGAGGCTTTTCAGCAGCTGAAGGCCGCGCTCACTTCAGAGCCTATACTGTGCCATGTTGATGAATCGAAGCCTGTCGTCCTTCATACTGGCGCTAGTGGCCATGGGATCGGTGCGGTTCTCTTGCAGTCGGATCAACAGTGTCGGGAGCGGGTTATTTCGTACGCCAGTGGCTCCCTCAGTTCCGCGGAGAAGAACTATACTATCACCGAGCAGGAGTGTCTTTCCGTGGTTTGGGCCGTCCAGAAGTTTCGACCCTACCTCTACGGCAGGCACTTCACGGTCGTGACGGACCACCATGCCCTATGCTGGTTGGAGACGCTCAAGAATTTACCAGGACGCCTCGGACGCTGGATACTTCGACTTCAGGAATATGACTTCACTGTCACGTACCGATACGGGAAGAAGCACCTCGATGGCGATGCTCTTTCGCGTTGCCCACTGCAGCCGCCTGACACTATTTCAACATCGGCGCCACCAGACAAGGTGCTCCCTGTCGCACCTATCAACTGCACATCGGTTGACCTGTCACGCCTCCCAGAAGTTCAAAGACAAGACCTCTACTGCCGTACTATATTCGGCCGTCTTACTGGCTCAACGCAGCCTCCCAACAGTCGGTCCCGTCGTCAACTTCAGAGCTTCCGACTTTTCAATGGTGTGCTGCATCGTATTAACCATCACGTATCTGGCCACGAATGGGTTCCCATTGCACCGCGCGCCATCCAGCCGCAGATCTTGGAAGCCCTTCACGACGATGCCACTGCGGGTCACCTAGGCTTCGACAAAACATATGATCGCGTCCGCTGTCGCTTCTTTTGGCCTGCACTTTCTAACTACGTGGCCCGCTACGTCGCTTCGTGTACTTCGTGTCAGCAGCGCAAACGATCCACATCACCACCTGCCGGACTGTTGCAGCCCCTTTCTTGCCCTTCTACGCCATTCGAAACCATTGGCATAGTCCTTTACGGACCGTTGCCCTGCACAGATTCTGGCTACCGCTGGATTGTAACCGCCGTGGACCATTTAACACGTTATGTGGAGACAGCACCCATTCGCTCTGGATGTGCTTCAGAGGTCGCAGATTCCTTCTTGCGTTCCATTCTACTGCGTCATGGTGCCCCTTGTGTCCTTTTAAGCCATCGGGGCAGGACATTTTTATCGACTATTGTTGAAGAAGTTCTGATTACGTCGAACACTGTTCATAAGACTACATCCGCCTATCATCCACAGACCAATGGGTTGACTGAACGATTACATCGGACTCTCTCTGATATGATTTCAATGTATATACAGCCTAACCATACCAACTGGGACGTGATTCTCCCGTTTGTTACGTTCGCCTATAACACTGCAGTTTAAAAAACGACCGGCTATTCTCCATTTTTCCTAGTCTATGGCCGCGACCCACCATTCATGCTCGACGCTTCATTTTTATCGGCTCCTGTATCCGCATCAAGCCCGCTCTCTGAGCAGTTCGTCTCCCGCCTTAACCACTGCCGCCGAGCTGCCCGTCTGAATACAGAAACCCGCCAACAGGATCGAAAGAATCGCAAAGACGCCTCTCACCGCGCTGTTCGGTTCCGGCCGGGTGACGAGGTTCTACTTTGGACTCCCACGCGTAGGCCAGGATTATGTGAGAAATTTTTGCGCCGCTTCACGGGTCCCTACACAGTGCTTGAAGAAACCTCCCCAGTGAACTATCGTGTCGCCCCTAATTCCGCCCCACTTGAGCGCCGCTACCGTGGCACGGAAGTCGTGCACGTCTCACGCCTCAAGCCGTTCGTGCGCCGCGCTTCCCCAACACTTGCGGCCGGGCGGCCGCCTCGTCCACAGGGGGAAATTGATGTGAGCAGTTAGTCGTGCGCCAGCCATTTGGGACATTGACCGGCCACTATCCCATACCTCATCTTCCTCTGATAGTCATCCTCATCATCATCTTCCACCTCGGGGCTCGTGTTGCCAACGTTTCGACAAAGAGACTTGCTTGCGTCATATATATATATATATATATATATATATATATATATGCACAAAGTAGAAGTACGCTCTTCGGAGACTTTATTTCCAACGTTTCGAAACAGGTCTTCCTGAGGAAGACCTGTCTCAGGTCGAAACGTTGGAAATAAAGTCTCCGAAGAGTGTACTTCTACTTTGTGCGTATTCCTGCAGCAACTAAGGACTCCACTTCACGACTATATATATATATATATATATATATATTATATATATATATATATATATTATATATATATATATATATAATATTAAAGGACAGGAAATGAGGGTTTGCAGTCAAGAAAACCTCGCAAAGCAAAGGGGAAGAAGTGGTGGGTCATAGAAACACATGAAGAATTTTTTGAGTAAGAAAGGAAGTGGTGAAAAAATGCCCGCCTGGTGGGATCCGAACCCACGACCTCCAGAATACCGGTCTGGTGCGATAACTACTACGCTACCGGCGGGGCTGTTTCCCCACAGTTTCTCGGGGATTTATGTTAAGGTAGTTTTTGTTTCCCGCACTTGGTGGTGGTAGCCAGCGCCACTCGGACGACTCGGGGTGAAGGGGACCTTCTTTTTAACCCCGGCGCCGTGACTCGAGTGTCTACGACATGTCGAGAGTGGTCGACCAGCGTTGAACCAGAAATGGGAAATGAGGGGCTCGGTGAAATAAGACAGGAAATAAGGGTTGGCAGTCAAGAAAACCTCAGAAAGCAAAGCGGAGGTAGTGGTGGGTCATCGAAACAGATGAATAATTTTTTTAGTCTGAAAGAAAGTGGTGAAAAAATGCCCGCCGGGTGGGATCTGAACCCACGACATCTAGAATACCGGTCTGGTGAGATAACCACTATGCTGCCGGTGGGGCTGTTTCCCCACCAGTTTTTTGGGTGTTTATGTTAAGGTAGTTTTTGTTTCCTGCACTTGGGGGTGCTAGCCAGTGCCACTCGGACTACTCGGTGTGAAGGGGACCTTCTTTTTAACCCCTGGGCCGTGACTCGAGAGTCTACGACATGTCGAGAGAGGTCGACCAGCGTTGAACCTTCTTAAGCTACCTTGGCACCAAGCCTACCAGAACCGGGGCCCTCGCTAAGCATGTACGAATCAGAAATGGGAAATGAGGGGCTCGGTGAAATAAGACAGGAAATAAGGGCTGGCAGTCAAGAAAACATCGGAAAGTAAAGGGGAGGTAGTGGGGGGTCATAGAAACAGATGATTTTTTTGAGTCAGAAAGAAAGTGGCGAATAAATGCCCGCCGGGTGGGACCACTTTCTTTTCGACTAAAAAAATTCTTCATCTGCTTCAATGACCCACCCTCCCCTTTGCTTTCCGAGGTTTTCTTGACTGCCAACCCTTATTTCCTGTCTTATTTCACCGAGACCCCTCATTTCCCATTTGGCTGTATAAATATCCATATATATATATATATATATATTATATATATATATTATATATATATATATATATGTGTGTGTGTGTGTGTGTGTGTGTGTCCACAACGCCCAGCGTACGAAATTTTATGCGCAGTGTTTGAGACGCCACAACGGGAATATAAATCACGTAAAGCTGTGACAAAAGCCGACAGTATTATTTTTGATGCACTGACGGGATGTTCGCAGGTGAGGTCTTCAGAAAGTTGCCGCCAGAGGTCGGCTGGTAGGACGAGAAATACTGCCGCACGCGGGGGCTCGCACGGTGGCATCGAACATGCATGAGGTTAACCGACAAACAGTTAGTATCTTCTTTCGCCCTACATTTGGCAATTTTCTTCTGCTGAAATTGTTGCACGACCAAAATGATCTCTTTGACGTCGTTTTTTAAGCCCGCCCAGTTTTTAGAGTTGCTTCAAATTTCCGTTTGTTAAATTTGATATAGTGGGTCTTCGTTTAAGGCACAATTATAGAACTCCTAATGAGGAGAACCACGGTTTCGGGGAAAGACATATTTTTGCGCATTCCTTTGCACGTACTCATGTAGTCCACATATTTTCTTTGTGTTTGCCTAGAACAGACATCCATGCGACTGTCCCCAACCTATTTGAGGGGTTTCCCTTCATTAATAAACTTTTCCTAACTTGGTAAAGACCAACGAACAATCGAATGCTGGCCTACGCCGAATACGTAGAGCCCTGGTTTTCTGTTTCCCTATTTCATTTCGTCCCTGTCAAACACCCGTGATTCTCTCTGGAGACTCCGCAGAGTCAGTAATGTTACGTTGCGTGGGAATAGCCGCACCTACGTCCCAGCCATCTTCATGCGAAAGGCCTCTTCTAATGTCAGGGAGGCAACCATTTGTTATTATCTTGCTGCTGTGTATCCAGGCCTGGGCTCAAAATTAGAGTCAATCATTTCTAAAACCTCAGCCTATTCAGCTTCCTGGCACGCACCCCGGATGGCACCTCAGGACCTAGTTCTTTGCTATAGGTGTACCCTAGTTACCTTTCCTCGGGCGCGTTCACTTCAAAACGGCAATGATTCGAATCACTCCTCAACTAGAAACCGATGCCACATCTTAGTTTTGAATCTATAGATCCACAGGGAAAACCTCACAACGTGAACCGAGACATTGGCTATCCAGGCGTATAGGGCTAATTTACTGACTTTCAAATAGCTGCCTGTATCAAAGGTTGTGTGCATTAGTTTTAGGGTTAGATTCTGGCAAGAATGAATTCCGATTTGATTTCATATGATCTTACCGGAACGCCGCATCAAAAAAAATGTGACCAGGCTCATATCTTGCGACTTCCATTCCTAACCCACAGCATTGTCGCGTTAGAGCTGAACGTGGTAGCACAAGTGTGAGTTACACTGGTTCACGCAAGTGGCGCAGGTACGATATTATAGAGAATATTATGCTTTCGGCCGTCCACTTTCTGGCGCAATTTGCGCTGTCAAAGGAAAAAACGAATGCAGAGAAGCACGCATACATTGTGTAGCAATAGGATGGCGGTTCGACTCCAAGACCAAGAATCCAAGGGATGAGAGCAATGCACATGGAATGCTTCAGATAATAAGTTGTCAATAAATATTTCAGACGTTCGCCTTCCAATAATGTATGCTGAACGGGTGAGACATGATTTATGCTCTGAAACGCAGTGCACTATTGAAAGCTACCGAGGGGTATCCTCATGAACGAACTGCTGGATGAGCAGTAACACTGTACCATTACAGCGAAGGTTCGTAGGAAATCGTCTCGTGCAAGGAGTTGACCAACGCCAATTCCGTAGAATTTTTACTGAGAGCAGGGCCCGCTTGCTCGAACAAACGTGCTTCTTCGAAGTTTTATTTGCAGTGTAGTTTTATTCATGGATTCTAAAAAATCGGCAAATAACACACGTGTGCTTTCGCGAACGCGCCAGCTAGGCTTGGTTATAGAGCAGTCTTAATAATGTCTATAGGAGCAGCACGTCCCTAGAAGCGCACGGGAGGGCCCTCTAGGGAAAACCGGCTTATTCTTCGCAAAAGTGCTTGTTGCCACAGCCGCCCTTTGGGAAAGCGTTTATTCCGAACAATTATCACACAAATTCAATAAACGTATAGTAGCAGGTCGCGTAGTTGGGCTGTGTCACGAATACATTACAACGTACTGCCATCCTTGGCTGGCCACCTCACGTGGCCGGATCACCTGGCCTCGATCGGTCGGCACAGTAAAAGTCATAAACTAAGATCGTCTTCTACGAAGCCTAGGGCCTGGAAACCCATTTGGCAGACGCGAAAAGCACCCACGTTGTCTCATGTTGTCCCAACGAGAGTCGTGTTTGTAGTCTCGCTGTTAATTATTCACTTGCGAATTAACGTCGCATTCATTGTAGTAGACTCGGATGCAGCACTACAACGGCTCATGCCCACTGGAACAGCGACACGATCGCAATAACCCGCTTTTTAGCCCACAGCAAGCCTATGGCTGCCGCTGTAAACAATAGCGCCGAAACATGTAGCCGAAATTTGGTATCATGCGCGCTTTTGCGAGCAAGACATTCCGATTGCTCAAGCAGACTGCGCGTAAGATGGGAGCGCAAGAGCATGTGGCTTCGAGGTTTTGGTCAGCGTGAGGGAGCAGGTAGCAGTGTAAGTGTTTCAAAGTGTTTATTATCTAATTTATGTGCCGGAATGAACGTCTTTGTTTTTGTCGGAAAAGACAGAGAGAGGCAAAGTGGTGATCATTGTTGTGGAAGTAATACTGGAGGGGTCTTCGAAAAGGTGGTAAACAGATGTGACAGAGCTCAAAGGTGGAACTTCACAGTTCTAGGACATGGATGCGGCAGGGTTTTTCTTGATTCTTCCAATCAGCTAACGCTGATGCTGATGTAACGAGCTGGTCAAAACTGCCTCCAGTGGTTCAAAGGAAGTAGAATGTGTGATGTTTGACTTATTCGCCCGTCAGCATACCCCTGTACATGCCTAGGTTACGGAGAAGAGGGTAAACGTTTCCTCGACTTTAGCGGATTTTTAATTACTCTATGATGTTCCCACCGACAACCGTCGCCCACATTTATGGGTAGATACATGTGTTGGCTTATCCACCACAGAGTTCACAATTCTTCTACCCGGAGACTCCCTTTAGCATGGAGAGAGGTCGTGTTTCTTGGCGTAAAATGGCGAGGCGCAAACTTTTCCGGGGACGGGAGTGCTGTAGTCATGGACGGACGTAGTACAGTTGGTGAGTTCGCACATCTTTTAGTCGGCGTTTCCATCTTTCCAAACCCTTGTACCTGAGTATCCTTGGGACGTCCTTAACTTTATTCACTATGGACTTGGGTATATACGCAAAGCTTCCAACTATTCCGTCTGCAGCGAAGAATCCAATACCCTCTGATAGTCTACATTGGTTTTACGCTTCTGTTTGCTACTTTAGCTATTGGGATTGTCAAGAGGACGGCTCCAATGTCAGCTTCTTTGTTCATGTAGGTAGGAGAGTCATGCAATCACACAGGTTGCGTGAACAGCCAACTACAATTGCTGCCTTCTACTATCATCAATCCCACAGTAGGTGTATACATATATCTCAAGATATAAGACCTTGTTTAAATTACCTTGATCCTGACACATTGCTTTTCCGTGCGTATGTCTTAATCCATGTTTTAAAGCAAAACTTGCTACCATTACCAGCCAACGATTCCTTTGCGGCGTGCGGGACATGAAACTCCGCAAGCGGATGAGGAGGGGTGGGCGGTTTTCACTCCCGGAGAACAGTGTAGATGGTGCGGATTACCCAACGTTCGCCGCGCGCAGCTGCCTCTTGGCATCGGTGGGGGCCTTGGAGGGACGGCTTTGTCGTGTGATTTAGCGACGATTGTTTTTTGGCCTGTTCTGACATGCTTCGCGACCGTCGCGCACTTCCTTCGCGAGGCTTCATTCAATTGTTCGACAGCAACTCCTGGGTAACCCACCCCCGATGGTATTAAATGGTCTTACGACAAACATACGTTAAGGATTGCTTTGCAGGCGGAAAAAGAAAATGTAGAGACCACATACAGACATCTGGCCGCTAGAGAATCGCTAGCTTTTGCGCACCCCTTGCCACAAATGGGACTCCGTTTTCTATATTGGTGAATACCAATTCGGTTATGTTTTACCAAGTATAACAAAAGGCGAAAGAGCAACTGCATCTGATCGATCGCGGTTAACAAAGTTCCTCCAGGTTTCTCGCAATCCTCGAACTTACTAAAGTAGCTAGTCTAAATCGGTACAAATGGGAAGCACTAAGCCCACATACCAAATGGTCTCCGTGTCTGTGCTTGTGTCGGGCGCTGGTGTAGCCCCTAGTTAGCACATCAGGATGGCTAGGATCCGCTGTCTCACCCTTCGAAAGGCGTTGCTCTCCATTTTCTGCCGACGCACAGCCGGGCTACACCGGTGTCCTCGTCTGCCGCTCTAGCCCGGCCGTGACCGACGCTCCTCCGTTCAGGACGTCGCCCCCGCGAAATCCAGGTAACGGCTGACAGAATCTGTGGTCTCGCTCTGTGTAGAGCCGCGCGTGTTAATTCAAGTGACGTCGCACGGGCAATTGTTGTGGGTGTCGTCTAAAGATTTGATTCCCTACCACCTTCACATGGTAGATTCGATAAAATGTTTTGTTGCAGACTTTTGTTTAGCAGAACCGCTGGATCGGGGACATCACCGTGATGGCGTGCACTCTATTGCTCCCCGTGGGGGTTGGGGGGTGGTCCGGTTTTCCATACGACGACTCCGCTCGATTTCGTTTTCCGAGCCATGCCCTTGGTGCCAGGTAAACGGTTCTGTCGGGTTTCTTGAAATATGTTTTAAAGACACAACTTGGGGTCCTATTCAATGTCAACGTCATCAACGGACAATTCAGGTCTACTGCAGGAATAAAGCCTTCACCCGCTGCTGTGCAGCGCTGCCCAAATTTATTCTTTGCCTCCGAATTTTCTTACTTTGCCTCTTCATAGACCTAACTGCCTTCCCTATCTTTTAGACCCATCTCTGTCGTTCCATTCTGTTACGCTGATGGCCCAGAGGCTGTCAGTTTGTGTCCCACTAAAAATTGCGATGGGGAGGGCTGCCTTATATCCTGTCATGACGATTGTGTTCACTTGATTTTCTTCGCTGCGGGTAACTTACAATAGTATGGCAGGCTCCGTAAAATCCACCGTGTGATAAACGCCTTCCTCAGTATTATTGTTTCATGTGTCATTCTTTGTCTTGTCTTGGTTAGGCGTTTCATAATGCGGCCAAGTGGTTCAAGTGGAACGGCCGTGACGCTTGGCTGTATGCCCCGCCCAGCTTTCTTACGTGTCTTTTCTCTGGGAGGATATTCGTACCTATTCTTATTCTCACTTTTAACTTTGCTCCATGATGCCTTGCATCGTTTGTCAAACACTGCTCGCGGCGAAGCAGAACCACGGGAATTTCGAAAATAGTTGGAAATTAATTTATTAGACGTTATACAGTGGTTTTTTTTCACTTGGTTTCTGCTGATATTGCATGCTTTACTTGGTTTCTGAGTGACTGGCGTTAATCCTTTGCCTATAGTTTCAGTTTGGTGACCCAATTCTGGGGCCGGCCTCAGTTATGGTATTAAACACTCAGCGGTGGCTCAGTGCGTAAGGCATTTCGCTACTGGACCCAAGGACGCGGGTTCGATTCCCAGCAGCTGCAGCAGTTTTTTCAATGGAAGCAGGAAATAAAAACACCAGTGTGCCACCGTTTAAGTTCACTTTATATATCCCCCGGTGGTCGAAATTAATCTGCAGCCCGGCACTACTGCACGTTCGTAGCCCGGGTGTGGCTTGGGCACGTCGATTACCGAAAATTTAAATTGTCATCTTCCAGCGGAGAGGTGTTTGGGGTGATGGCGCCGGTTTCGGGCATGACTGGCGATTGTATCCGCCGAGCATGCTACGACCAATCGGAGGTAGAACGAACTTTACGGCGCAGGCTCGGCATCTGCTCGAAATGCGTGTTCTTTCTTCTATATACGCCGTAGTAATATTGTCCTTCTTTCCACACTTCAGTTGCCGTTGTGTCCAATTCCAGGTTTAGTTTAACACTCTCATCTCGGTGCCTCAGTCGTAGCTTCCGGGTAGCAGCGATGAAGCATTTCCGTGGACGCTTGATGGAACGGCTGATAGCCGATGGTTATCAGGCACGGGAAAATGGAAAAATGAGCCCAATGACGCTACTGCGTTAAAACACTTGTTCCGCCTTTTCCGTGCTGCTATTTCATAGCTACTCAGTCAACCGCCGACATTGCCTTCTTATTTAGAGTGCTATTCATTGTTTCATAAGTTTCCGGAAGGTGTCCTATAGCCTAGGGAACATAGGACCCGGAATAATTCTGCCATTAAGACTAGACTGTGAATACGTCTGCCTTATTTTGCTTCCAGCAAGCGGACCCAGGTCTCATGTAAAACGAACAACGCTTACTCTGCCGAAGCGTGTAAGCAGGGTCTTCACACCCTGCTCGGCATGACGGTAGCGAAGGCCCAATTTTGTGCTTATTTTACTGGAAACTCTGCTCTATTCAACAAGCTTACACTACCAATGCCTCTTGCAAAAATGGTGCATGCGAAGGAAAGTTTGACGTCCACCTCAATGCAGCCGTACGCTTACACATGAAAGCTGTACAGCTTTCTCAGAAACTTCGCAGTTGAAGAAACATCGTCCTGGTCTAAGATTCGAATCCGGGAGCACCGCTCAACCGGAGCAGTCGCTCTACCATCTGAGCTAAAGAAGAGGCTAGTCGTTCGTAGGGCGAGAGTATATTCTTCAGCACGAATTGATGCACTTGTGTTAATCGACGAGAATAAAGTAGAATTCCCAAGGTGGAGTAAGTTTCTGCGAAGGAAAGCTTGACATCCACCTACATAGGAAAGCTATACAGCTTTCTCAGAAACTTCGCAGTTGAAGAAAAATTTCTCCTCGTCGAGGATTCGAACCCTGCGCCACCCCTTAATCGGAGCAGTCGCTCTACGAACTGAGCTAACCAGAAGGATAGTCGTTTGTAGCGCGACATCGAATTTATCTAGAACTCTAAGTGATGACAGGTGTTAATCGACCAGATTTAGGGGAAATTCCGAATTTGGGGTACGTTTCTGGGCAGACAAAAAAAGTCTCACATCAGGCGGACGTAGGGAAATCTACGTTGGGGATTTCCCTTGAGTTTCGTCGATTAGCACCTGTCTATCACGTCCAGTTGTTGATCAATTCGCTCTTGCGCTCCAAACAACTAGCCTCCAGGTTAGCTCAACTGGTAGAGTGACGGCTCCGGTTAAGTGGTGGTCGCCGTTTCGAAGCCTGGACCAGGACGAATGTTTCTTCAACTGCGAAGTGTCTGAGGAAGCTGTATAGCGCGACCGTTGGTGTCAACATAAAACTCCCCCAAGCAAATAAAAGTTACTGGCACCGCCAGGAATAGAACATGGAACAAATAGAGAAGCCAGGCGAGGTGCCGTTGTCTCGCCCATTGAGCAACGCGCCCAGGTGGAGACAGGCCCAGGGGAGATAGCCTGTGCCCTCACTTATCACATCTGAACGTATACCCCCTGCGTTCTCGCATAATGCCACGTGAAAACGTCAAGCGACATCTCGCTCCGCTGTGCACTCCGCCCACGGCACGTATAGCAGCCTTGTGCGCGCCTTGGGCATGCCCTTGGAGTTATAAGTATTAAAGGACGCTCACACAAACGTGTGGAATCTCACTTTACCTCCCTCTCCGTCACCGATATCGTCACCTCTGTCGGCGGCGCCAGAGACGGGGGAAATTGATTTCATCTAACACCGAATTTGAACCTCCTTTTTGATAAAAAAAATTACACCATCTTCCCGTGGGGAACCCTGATGAGGATGCGAAGCATCGTGGCGGTTCCGTGTGGTTCCATTGTGTTGCCGTTATGTTGATTGATCTGGTTTTTAGTAGCGCCAGAGAGAATTCCGCGTCCGGGTCCACACCGGTGGCAAAGGCACGCAAGTACTGTTGTGTTACGGTGAGTAGGCGGTGGTTCTCGAGGCGCCGAAACTCGTCCATTATGTTCTTGTCGACGTTGTCTCTGTGGTAGAATCGGTAGTCTCCGTCAGCGTTTGTGAGGTAAAGGTTGTTGACATTGGTGCATCGGCTGAGAGAAATGTACACGCCCTCCTTTTCGCAGCTTTGTCTTCTTCGTCTTCGGCGGTTCCCCTACGGGGAGATGACGGCGGTGGTTGAACGCGAAGCTATCTCGTGATGGATCCTTTGGTTGGCCAATCTCTAGGGGAATCCTGCCACAATCAGCATCAGAGGCGCTGCGGACGGGGCTGGTTGAGCTGTAAGGCGCGTGGCGATTCTCGCCACAGCTTTCCCACGGGAAATTCAACATCCTCCTGTAAAGTTTCCAGTTCGTCGTTTCCGTTGACGTTCAGCTTCGCGTGCCTTCGTTGTATCAGTAGCTTCTTGACGTTGTTTGAATGAGTCAAGCACAAGGCGCGTTCGTAGCACTTGCTCCTGTCCCGGATTTGTAGCGTAGTGGGAAGAGCACCGCGTACCTCCCGTTGCGGCCAGGGAGTCGTGGGATCGAAACCGGGCGCCGCTATCTATTTCTTTTTAAATGCAGAGCATCTCATTCACTCGCCTTGTCCATCCGGCGTCGTCGTCGTCGGCGTTGTCCGCCCCTCCCCCATTCTCCTCGCCGCGCCAGCTGTGCTCTCCGCCGCTCACCCCCTCTCCTCTCCGATAGCGAACACTCTCTCGCGAGGGGCATTGGATTGGATTGGCTGGGGATTGGATTGGCTTGGATTTGGATTGGATTGGATTAAAGTGGATTGTGTTGGATTGTGTTGCTTCATAGCCGCGGCACGTTGTGTCATAGCCACGGCAGACGCGCTGGGGCCGGCGCATGTGCAGTACTCTCTCTTCCGCGGTTTCCTCTCCTTCGGGCGCGCTGCGCATATAACGGTGTGCCGTTCTCCGGCGAAGCAACATCCACGCTTGATTCAAACACCTAGAATCCACGCCGCTTTACAAGTACGCCAACGTCGTCATCGACTGGGACCGGCTTACGCAGTCCCCTCACGTTATGCGCGCTATAAAACGCGGTCCCTTCGCCGCTCCGCCTATGCATCGCATCTACACAGGGGTTCCCGCGAGGGGAGGTGGGATTTTTTTTTATAGTGTAGTATCGCGCTGCTGTGGGTGTAAGGAGGAGAGTTGCGAATGCGCAGTGTGAGTGCGGACGCCAGCCATGGACATGCCGAGACCATAAGATGCTCCGCATCTAACAGAGTTTCTACTCATGTGCTTAACCAATCCCACTCCACCAACTACGGTTCATGAATCATGCATTGCTTTACCCTTAGCAAAGAATATCTCTTTTAGGCAATAAAAGGCGTGGTTAAGTGTTTTTATTACCTCTTATTTCACTTATTTCAGAGCCACGTGTGCGAATTCAAGTGACGTCACATGGGTAATCGTTGTAGGTGTTCTTTTCAGCTGCACCTTCCAGCAACCTTCACAGGCTGCATTGTCGGGCATTTTTTTTTTCAGCAATATGGTTGCATTTTTAGCTGAATAGTATTTTACCGCTTCTCCCAAAAAAGTAGTATTACCGCTTCTCCCATTGCAACTGAGCATAAAATTTATTTCCGCAAATTCCCGTTTGATAGACATCAAAGCCCTTTGAACTTTCGTAGATTTTCCCTTAAATCTGTAATTTTAGTTACCGTAAATTTGTGTAATTCTTTGAAAAAGTTGAAGTGTTACTAATTTCCTATTCCAAAAAGCAACCTAACTACGTTTTACCCTTTGAGCCAGACTTAGAAATTGGGGTATTTCTCGGCATGTAGCTTCATAATTTTCTGGTTTGGTTTTTCTGCTCAGATCTATGATGTCACTCAGGAAAATATCTTAATGTACTTTCAGTATGCTAACGCCCAAGACACAAACTAAACATCTCTACAGTTGACATTTTCCCGGGTGCCCCGGTGGGCTTATATATATTCAAGTAGCAAGCCCCCAAAGGAATATTGTATGATTGCGAAGTATGACAGCGTGGTATCGGTATTTCTTGAATCAGATGCGGCAAAATTTATCAAAAGTTAAAATACTGTCGCATGGTTTTTTCCTGCTTAGTAGGTAGATATTGTTGTTGGCATTGTACGAGTTTTTTTCAAACGCTCTTCTCAATGACAAATTGGCGAAATTTTGCACGTACCGCTTTCATTTCCTCGCTGGTTGGCAAAACTTCATGTTTCGGCTGATCCTCGGTTTGCTTGATCAAGCTGATGTGCAGTGCTGTGTTTCCGTTTTTGTCTTTTGCATTTATATTTGCTCCAGCTAGTTGCAGCAACTCCACAACGTCACAGTAGCCTTCGCGAGCGGCTAGAAAAAGGGGCGTCTCTTTACCTTTGTTGGGAATGTTGATGGAACAGGAAGCCTGCAATTTAGAAAAAAATTGAGAACAAACGCAAAGTTGTGCATTTTTGAACCAATAATTTTCTTTGAGCCTCAAACGGAATTATCCAAAGACTTGTAGGAATATGACTAAGGTAAAATGACTGAAAAATACCCCATGAGCAGCGTTACTTTCTAGACTGATTCTCTGCATACGTGACGTATGATCAACGAACAAATGTTGCAATATTACTAAACCTGCAAAGGCAATTGGGATAAGGACATTCACACTAGCTTCCGGCACGTTTTCTGGGGGTCAAATATTGTACACAAGTTTCGATAATAGCGCAAGATACGTGGCTTAGAACTTATATTTTTGCGCATTAACGTAGCCAGCCGTCATCGGGAAACCAGTAGTCAGCGTGGATCATTGATTTTGCTCTTCGAAGGCTCCGCAGGAGGTAGATGTGTGGCAACGCTGTCAGGATTGGCTGCGGCCACGCACCCACATCCGCCCTTCTTTCCGCGCATTCGGACACTCGATCGAGTACCCAGGCAGTCATTGCCTGCTTGGAACCAGTCGGTCATCACCTGGTGCCGTTTGTGCCTAAAGCATTCTACCATGTCGCCTGGTGATTCGCCTCGCCTACCTTAAAGAAATAGCCTCCAGGCACTTCTGAAGCCACCGGCTAGCCAGTATTCAGTGCTAATCATTCATTTTGCTGATGGCAGGTGAGATACTGATGCCACCATTTTGTTTTCATGTCTTGTATGTTTACCGCTGACTTAAAAGCCATGTTTTCGTGTGCAATATGCTCTAAATTGTAACCGCCAGCGGGAAATTTTTGATATGCTGGAAATGAAGCGAAAGCTTCCAACCTAAAAAGTCGTGCTCCTCTGTTAGTGATTCTTCGTTCGCGAAAACAAACAGTATTAAACGGGACACAAGACGCTCCCACTATGTAAGTCGGCTGCGGGGGTTAATGCGGACGCCTTCTCTATTTTCGGTGATAGCCCTTTGTCCCCGCAGTTTTTGACAGGAACGAGAGACTCAAGACCTTGTGTCCACTTTCCAGCCGTACGCAACCATATTTATGGATTTATTGCTGGCAGTTCTATAAATTGTATAAACGGCCATTGTATAAATTATGATGATGATTGTGTTTTTATGGCGCAAGGCCGACTAAGGGCCGAGAGCAGCAAAGAATGGTTAGTTCATTCCAGTGACAAGAAAGTAAAAGTGAAGCTTTTCAGTAAAAATAAACGAAGCAAAACACAAGCCAATGAAGATGACTGTGGTAAAGCGCCAGGATGTCTTGATGCACGATAGGAGATGAGACTTAAAAAATGGAAATCAGTAAGAAACTTAAAAACACCCTTCATAGAAAACATGGGCTCGTCTCCTAAAAAATATGATGTCTGAAACGGGATGTGTTATCTGTATAGTTGTGCGAAGTGTTTGTGTGATGTTGTGTGGAGTGCTTTGCATTGAAGTAGCACATGGATAACGGATAGGCCACCTCCACACCTGCTACACAGGGGTCTTGGATATCCCGTGAGCTGGTAGGAGTGTGTTGCATGCGTGTAGCCCATCCGTAATCGAGCCAGGTTAACTTCATCGTGTCTGTTGTATGTGTCAATGGTGTACGCTCCCAAGAGTGGCTTTATAACGAGTAGTTTTTCGTCTGTCTCTTCATTCCAGTGTGCTTGCCATGTTGTGCAAAGGTGTTGTCTGATGTGTGACTTGAGGTCGGTGTAGGGTGTTTTTGTTATGTCAACTGCAGTTGTAAGTGCAGCAGCGGCAGCCATTCGGTCTTCGGTCTCATTACCTGGAATCCCACAGTGCTCTGGCACCCAGTACACGGTCACTTCAAAGTTTAACGCATATACAGACTTAATAGTAATAATGAGAACATTAACGAAGTGGTTTTAGACTTTGGGTTTTATAATGTAGGCACAACACTTAAAAAATCAGTATAAATTACGATTGTGAGAATTCGAGTTAAACAATATGTTTAGCTACAAGAAGCATGCCATGGACCTCTGCCGTAAAGATACATGTATTTCTATTCATAGTTTTAAAGACAATAAATGTGCCATCATGCGGAGCACAGAAAACAGTTGTGGCAGTTTTTCAAGCGTCCGTGTAAAATTAAGCACACTTTTATTCGTGCTGCAGAGACAAGAAATGTTGCATGATCGCGCTTCTAGGCACTCTGTTTTCTTTTGACACTTGTAAAAGATGCATCACATGATATCAGGCGAAGCTGCCACGGTACTAGAAAATGACTAATAGAGGTTTTGATGGTGTCTGAAAACATGACATCAAGTTGTATCACTTCTTTTCTTACTCTGAAAAGGAAGGGAACAATTATTTATGGACGATTAGAAAGGAGATGAGATATGGATGTATCATAAAAAACTGTCGTTGAAGGATGGTGAAGCACTGATGAGATTTTAAAAGCATAAAGCAGGTCTGTGTATGCTTGCTGATGTTCCAGGCTCAATTTGCTGCACTCTATATACAGGCTTTAAACTGGACTTGTCCGGAAGGCACCACACGCCAAGCGGAGCCCTAGATGAAGCACAGGGTTAGCATTCTGAGGGATGTTTTAGTGACTGACCCATAGACAACACTACCATATTCCAATCGCTAACCTATTAGGCCGGTAAAAACACGTAAAAGAAGTTGTTTGTCAGCACCAAAAGACGTGTGCGAGAGAACCTTCAGGGTAGTCATTGTTTTAAGCATTTATGTTTTAGTTGTTTTATGAGTGGGATGAATGTGAGCTTTTTGTCAAAAATTATACTTGTGTTCCGTTTTGACGGGAATTGAGACATCATTGAGTTGAATGTCTAAATCCGGCTGCAGGCCACACCTTTTGGAAAACAAAACACAAGTGCACTTTTCTGGATTAAATTTAAAACAATTGCAATCTGCCCAGCCGGCTAGCTTGTTAACACCAAGCTGGACTTGGGGCTTACAAACAGAGAAGTTACAGGATTTAAACGAGGGTTGAACGTCGTCTACGTAGATTTAACAGGAAATGGATGATGGCAACGCCTTCCTATGAGAATTCATTTTCACAATAAAAAGGGTGCAGCTCAAAACTCCACCTTGTGGCACGCCATTTTTCTGCACATGTACCCTACATAGTGCAGTTCCAACAAGCACGCGAAATGTTTTCAGAGATGTAACTGGCAAGCGTGTTCATCATGTTACCCGACATGCCAGAGGACTTTCAATTGCTCAAGATGCCATACCGCCAAGCAGTATGATAAGGCCTTTCAAGATCAAAGAATACTGTCATACAGTCCTGCTTGTGGAGAAAAGCATGACTGATATATGACTCTGAAGCAACGAGTTGATCGTTGATAGATCGCCCACCCTGAAGCCTGCCTGGCAGCTCTCGAGAAGACCATTGTACTCTAAGAAGTACACGAGTCTGCTGTTTATCATCTTCTCGAAGAGCGCACATAGGCCGGCTCTCAGGGCAATCGGATAATAACTAGCTGGAGAGGAAGCGTCCTTCCCTTCCTTCAGTAAAGCCACTACTATGGCCTCCCTTAAAGAGCATGGAATGTGCCCCGAATCCCATATTTTTTGTATAGGTGTACGATTGTTTCAAGAGTGTCTGAGTGTAGGTGTTTTATTTTGGTGCATGTAACCTTATCTGCACCTGGAGCTGAAGGTTTACATGTGGTCAGAGCAGGCTTCAGCTCATGAATTGGAAATAGAGAATTGTAGGAAAAGTGCGACTTGTTGCTATCGTGCAGGAACTTCTTTTCGCAGGACATTTTGTGTTTCATGAAACTGTTTCTGTAGTGTGCGAACTGGACACGTGTTGGAAGTGTTGTGCAAGTGTATTGGCCTGGTCTTCGAGTATGTCCCCTGTTGTACTAACCAGAGGCAGGCTGTGTGTTTGTTGTCCTTTGCGTTTTCGTATGTGTGTCCAGACTTTGTGAGTGTCAGTGTTTGAATTTATGGATGTAAGGAACGTGCACCAACTCTTCCTTTTTGCCTCACGGCGCATACGCTTCCCAAGTGATTTTGCCTGTATAAAGGAGATGAGGTTTGCCGACGTGGGGTACGGGCGAAGGACAACGCACGCCTTGTTCTGCGCCTCTCGTGCTCGCCTGAATTCATCGTTCCACCACGGCCTCCTTGGGTTGCGCGGGGCGCTGGACACCTGGGGGATGGACTTTCTGGTAGCATCAAGGATGTGCGCCGTGAGGAGTTGGGCGGCTTCCTCTACTTGTAAGTGTTCTACGGCTGTGTGCCGTAGTTTGTAGGAGAGCAGACTCGGTAGGGTGCGGTGGCCTCCTACATTTTATTGGAGAGAGCGTACGCCCGGCTAGGAGTGGGAGCGGTGCAGACATGCGGCCGCCCAGGCGCTCGGTCGTGTTCGTTCTCCTTGGCGCGTGTCACTGCTGACGCCACCGGGCAAGCACCGCTGATGAAGATTTGTGGGATGAAGTGGCGATAATGATAGTGGCGCTGTTAGCGGATGAAGCTGCGCCACTACAAGTTTAAATCAGTCTGTGAAAATAGTTTAGTTAGCTTTTGCTTCGTTAAACTTGCTACGGGAAGATGAACTGTTGGGGCCTTTACCTATATAAGTTAATATGGTTGGGGAGTGGTCGCTACCATATGGGTGTGTGCCCACGTCCCCCTCGAGTGATGGAAAGAGAACTGCAGAACCGAGTGCCAAGTCAAGGTATGAATATGTGTTGTGTCCTAGATGATGGTATGTAGGCTGTTTTTTGTTAAAAAGGCATGCTCCCGATGATGTTAGAAACCTCACAATTAGGCAGGCGTCCACGAACATACATGCGGGAAGAACCCCAAAGGGGTTTATGAGCATTTAGGTCTCCTAATAAAAGAAATCGTTCTGGTAACTGGTCTATCAGAGCCTCAAACTCGTAGCTCGATGGCACGTGATCAGGACGAATGTAGGGAGATACTGTTTATAACCTGTTGAATATATTTGTGCGAATGGCGACACTGACAGCCTCAAGGAGAATGTTCAGATGCATAGAGTGGCAGGCTAAGGATTTCCAGGCAACGATGGCCACACCACCTGAAGAAATACCACCAACATCCCTGTCCTTTTTAAATACCATGTAGCTGGTCAAGAAATATGTGTGTCTGGAGTTTATATGTGTTTCGTGAAGACACATCACACTTGGTTGATTTGAACGCAATATCTCATAGACATCCTCAATGTTTTAAGGAGGCCGCTACGGTTCTATCGAAAAATATTTTCTGTTTCTATTATGCAGATTTAGGAGCTACTGGGGTGTGTGTGTCATGCGTATTTTAGGGCTTGTACTCTTGGAGAGGCTTTTTCGGCCCTTCTGTTGGCTTGGGCATCGGAGGCCGCTCCTTGCGGTGCGTTGCAGTCCAGAACAGCCCGACGTCCATCTTGTCGTCAGATGTCCTGGGTGTGCCTGAAGAACTGGGCCCCCTGGACTTCGCACCCAAGCATCACCCAGAAGGTGATGCTTTTTGTGAACTTTAGACTGATTATTTTCTTTTTACTTTGAACTTCTCGCATTTCCTGGAGTAGGCCGTATGTGGGCTCCTGCAGTCTTCACATGTGAGGTTGTCAGAATCACAGTTTTCGTGGGCGTGGTACTCCGCGGCGAATTTCGCACAGGTTGTTTTGCCATGCCGTAAGGTTTTACTGTGCGCAAAACACTGGCCCTTGAAGCAGCAGCGCGGGTTCGGAATGTAAGGACGAACGGAGCATTGAATGAAGCCTGTATTGATATGTTCAAGAAGCGAGAAGCGGTTGAAGGTAAGGATAATATGTTTTGTGTGCATAATTTTATCATCCCTGCGCATCGTGATTCGACGCACGGCTGTGACGCCCTGATCCTTTCAAATTCTAAGAAGGTCAGAATCTGTCTCGGTAAGGAGATCTGGCTCAGAGATCAAACCGTGCGAGCTATTCAGGCTGCAGCGGGGGTGACCCTGATGTCCAGATTGACCAGAAGACGCTCCTGTCTGCTTTCTTTCTCCCGACACACGGCCGGGTTACAGCGGCGGTGTCCGCCACTCTAGCCCGACCTTGGCCGACGCTGCTTCTGCGTTCGGGACACCTCCCCGCGAATTCCAGGTAACGGCTGGCAAGATCTCTGGTTTCACTCTTTGTAGAGCCAGGTGTGTGAATTTAGGTGACGTCGCACGGGCAATTATTGTGGGCCCCGTTTAAAGCAGTGCTTTCCAACCACCTTCACAGCGTGGATTGGAGCCAATTTTTTTAGAGTGCGTTGTGCAGTCCATTTCCCCTCCCCCTTACTTTCCCACAAACCCCTATGCGACCCTGTGTTCATCAACTTCTCGACAACTACACCGTAGCCGTGATTACGAGCGTTCTCGGAATATTAGTGTGAGTGTTGGGCCCATGCGCGCCTGCCTCTTTGTTCGACTATGCAGATGATAACACAAAACAAGTAATCCATTTCCACCCTCGCTTTTTCCCCTGATAGTGTTGAGCGTCTTCCCTCTCTACAAAGGCTGTGCGTTCACTGTTTACGCGCTCAGTGCTACAATTGACATATGTAGAAGGTTGGCTTGCCGGCCGCGGCCCGATATTCTGCTCTCCCTCCCCCAAGCCTGCCTTGTGTCTTGTTTAAGTCGATGGGAAGAAACCATGTTTACTCTATATAAAAACGTACCAACTCTACATGATACACACATCAGTATTTCGTCCTCTGAAAGTACAATTGCCTTTCTATATATAAAAAGCACGAGTTTAAAACTCAACAAACAGTGCCCATGACTTAAACTATGCATTGACGTTAAAACGATGCATTGACGTTCAGTGTTTTTCTTTTCTAAATTGATTGTGTATACTTATTGCTACCATGTAATTTACTTATTGACTCTGCTTTACATCATTCTTGTACACATCCCTCTTTTCGTTTGCTGCTATTATTCAGTGTATTTTAAGTGATTCTTGGCAGGAGGTCCCGCTTTAGTCTTTGACCTTGGGACCTCCTTCTGTATATAACCCCCATGTATCATTTGGAGATATTAATAAATTGATTGATTGATTGATTGACCGTTGATGTAACGAAACTCTATGTAACGTCTTCCTGTTTTTAAAGAAGTTTTTCGATT
The DNA here is from genome assembly GCA_013339765.2 of Haemaphysalis longicornis. NCBI lineage: Eukaryota > Metazoa > Arthropoda > Arachnida > Ixodida > Ixodidae > Haemaphysalis > Haemaphysalis longicornis. Next base: position 126,610,709 of record CM023453.1, read on the forward strand.
TTCCGTTGCCAAAGTTATTGAAGCCCATGCGTTTGTGACCTGTATATAAAGAAGGTATTACGACGGTTAACCATGATATAACGAATTGGCTACGCTGGTGAGTTTCTTTTTTGCACTTTTTTTTGAAAATTAGGTTGGTGAAATGCCCTAATTTAGCCAATTTCGTCCTCACCGCAATCTACTCTGTGTATACGTGTGAGCGCTGTGTCAGTTAGGTGCTACGCCCACTTTTCAGCGTCTAGTCGCGCGCCTCAACTGCTATCTGTGGTGTTGGTTCGTCGGTGGTGAGTTCTGCTACCGAAAAACGAAAAGATTTGTCTTCTCAAGAAAAGCTCGCCATTTTAAATGTCGTGTCCGACGGCGATGATAATGAACGTCGCCGCCCAGTACAACAACCCAGCTGGCACCTTCTCAATATTTTTGAATGCGGAAAGGATCATCAAGTACAGATTCACAAATACGATTCCAAACCAAGCAACTTAAAAGGGCGAAAAAAAAGCACCACTGTGGCGGGATTTGTAACCACGACATTAAATTCGCGAGCTTGAGGCGTTAGTCCGCTGCGCCAGGGCGCTTTTTCCTTATTTACCGGCTAAGGGGGTGGCGCTGGAAATAATCTGTATACTGTAATTCATAGCGGATATCCAAGAACAGCACCATTTCGGCTGGGGCTGCAATTTCGCCCTGCGGGAATTGGGCTCGCCGCGCTTTTGATTTCCGCTTTGCGCTAAAAACTTCAGTCCATGTGGATTTCTTCTAACGTAATTAACCTTCCGCAACTCTTGTGCTCCTAACTGAGCTTGTCTTTTCCACAAGCGTTGTTGGTCGCACACTAATATGGAGTTTGCAACACCGGAAAACGAATTGTTGTCACTGCGAGCAGCCGAAGTGTCGTAAGTCGAAATACGGATTACACTGCCGCTAGGGTTGAGTTGTATGAACTTCGTGCACCTTACTTTGTTTATAACACTCTTCCAACTAACAGAACAGACCCGCATTCATTACAGCCCGAATGTTGTCGGGGTGCGCGCAGTTTTCGATTCTCGATCGCTTCCCGATGACCGTTCGGGCGATCGGTATAGTCGGCGTCTCCGGTCAGCGAGCCAGTCAAACCACGGCAACAAAATATTCCAGTAACATTCCACCATGCAGACTTTCGATCGGCTGACATGTCCGTGTTCTTTCAGCGTCGTGTGAGAATGCGGTCTGCCAACTCGGAAGGCAGCGTCTCCGTCGTGTGGTCGTCGTGTCGCCCTAGCCAACGCGGCTTAACGGGAAGCATGGTAACAAAGTAAATAAAATAAATATGGGCGAGCACGATACTGTTAAGCGTGCTGCAGGAAGCGATAGTTAATCAAAGGTGCCTCCGCGACCCGTCGACGCTGATCAAAGGACGCTTCTCTTCGCCGGATGTGAGAGAAAAAAGCATGCAGGAAAAGGTAGGAAGGCGGCAACAAACTTCCCAAGGAAAGTGTGACGTTTCCGCTGCACGTCGAAATCTAATATTTGGCGCAGCTGACCTTCACCACCCAACGTAACAATTGCGCTTGTTTATTTGGTGTGCTCAAAAGTCCTTTAAGGGAGCCCTTTAACCTCAGTAACTCTGATGGTGTAGTCATCGACGAGGCTCGTGCCCCGTTTGCGCAACAGTTTAAAACGGTGTATAGAGATACGTGCGACGTTCTATCATCTTCCATGTTTATTTGTGGGGGCATGGCGCCGAACACGGCATTTCTAGGGAAAAAACAGTGATTAAAATCCTACGGGACGCGAAGCCCTCGCTGGCGTGTGAGCGAAATGGCATCCCCGTGGCTCTACTCAAGGATTTCAGTCCTATCCCCACTCGAGTGATTTCACGTATGTTTAACATTTGCATCAATACTGTCGCGTCTCCTCACTGTTGGAAAACAGGTAAAGTTGTACTTGTACACAAACCCGGGGAAACACAGATCTGAAACATTATAGACCAATTTGCTTACGTGGCAGTGTTTCAAATGTTTTGAACCTATCGTAATTCTCTCGTTGCATGACGAGTAACAAATGAAATTATTCTAAATCTGCATGGTTTTATACGTGGCCGCTCGACCACTGCAAACATAGTTGCCTTTATGGAGCATGCGTCAACGGGAGTCGAAAACCAAGGCCAACTTGACGTGGTATACTGTGACCATAGCAAGGCTGTGACCTTAGCAAGGCATGACCTTAACGGGCAGCACTCCAGCACGTACTCGGCTAAAACCAGTGTGCCTCAAGGCTCTGTCCTTGGAGCTCTTTTGTTTTCACTATTTGTCGATATTGCTCCGACAGCAATTCAGTACTCATTGTTCTTGCTATAGGCATCCGATATTAAACCGTTCGAAGTAATTCACAACATCTGAGACTGTGAACAGCTACAATGTGACAACGCCGCGTTTTCCGACTAGTGCAACAGGTATAAGTTGATTGTTAACAGTGAAAAAATCAAGGTGGTGTCGTACACCCGTAGAATAGATTACATGAATTTAAGCTATTATATCTGTGAAGAAGAGCTAAATCGGGAGTGTCTAATCAGACTCGGGAGTTTGACTCTAAGCTGACATTTGCAATGAATACTAATGAGATTACCCGTCGTGTTTTGCAAACACTGGGTGCAAGTTTTCGTGTCTCCAGAGATTTCAATTATCGAGACACAATGCTTGAGTGCTATACTTCTATGTGTCGTCCTTTATTAGAATATGCGTCAGTGGTATGGAATGCAACGCGTCGGTAGGCCGCGGTGGCCACTCAGGGAGTACAAACTAAATTTCTATTACTTCTAAAACACACGTACGTTACTCTTTGGGTAGAGGTGATCCAGGTGTCAATCCTTGCAAGCTTGCTTGTAATGAATCCATTACACATACGGAGGGCCAAAGCTGGCTTAGTTGCCTTGCACAAACTGGTCCGCAGCCTGATTGATTGCACAAAGTGGCTGGGTGCCATCAATTTGAGAACCGCGACAGTCAACACCAGGGCTTATAGACCGTTTCATGCCCCTGCCCGCGTCGCTAACACGAGTCCCGCAGCAGGCATTCAGCACCTATACAGTATGTGCGCGAAAAGAGTGGACGTATTGCATCGTCCTTTTCCAGCTTTTCCTAAGGAACTCCGTAGCTTGACAAAATATGTTTTGTTTGCTTGCCCTAGTACGTAACTTCCGTTCACACAATTTTCTGACGCCGTTAGATTTCTTAATGTATGTAAGCTAATCGTTTCGTTGATTATGTTGTGTAGGGCAGTTTTATGCCTTCATTTTGTCGTGAGTTTTAGCAATTATCTGATTACGGTTTACATGCTTCATTGAAGAGTGTTTTAACACATGCCGTGTTTTCTTTCAGTTGTAGTCTCCAGAGTATTTTTCAAGGCCTTGTGGCTATAGACTTCAAACTATTTACATGTTTGTAGGTCACGTGTGTGTGCATGTCAAAGTGCGTAATTTTTGCTTAGTGTACACAATACTATTTTCTATATTTCTTTCGTAAGATATGCTCACTTTATTTTCTGTGCGCCTGTTGTTCCTGGACACACTAATAAATAATTGATTGATCGAGTCATTAATATTGTTGCGTGGCGGCAGAACACATGACACGACCGTAGCGAAGAATGATAAACAATCTATTTACAGTAATTACATGGCGGCGATAAGATAGCGCGCCCGAAGACAGAGGCACTTCTTCGTCGGCCTCGTCGTCCTGCCTTAAGCCATGGCAGTACGGGGCATTGCCAGCTATGTGTCCCGTGACAATATTATCATTGTGATTTCTGTTTATTAGTTCGTCTGATCATTAATGTCTATACTCCTGCCACTGTTTCTTAGATAATTTTCTGTCATACGCATTGCTAAGTTTGTTGTGTGCTCTCAACAAGAAGAGACATTGAAAAAAGCGTCGCTTCGTTGCTTTTCGGTAATACTCTATCGCAGTGTAACTTGTTGTTATTACCTTCACTGCTGAGCTGCCGCATGTTTACATGACTAGTTTCGGTAGGCGTCTCTTTCACGTGTTCTTACATTTTACTCCCCCTGTGTCTTGTTTATTTCATTTACACCACTTCAGTTTGCGTCTGAGATGTAGTTTGTTTCTTGCAATGTTTTTGCTTCTTCTACTTTATTTTGACGTCATTATGCGTGCACCAGCACCTTATTGATTGACTGATTGATTGATTGATTGATTGATTGATTGATTGATTGATTGATTGATTGATTGATTGATTGATTGATTGATTGGATATAATACTAATAATATTAGTAGGGTCACCTTTATTTCGAAACTGCCGGCTAGCACTACATCGGCTCAACTGTTGGGCAACTTGTCAACTTTGCAAGTTACGCCATTGTCTTAAAAACGCCTTAGGACAAAGTACTACTCGTATTCTTCGTTTTCCGCAACTGTTGACGAGGTGTGCTTTCGGCGCCTGGGCGATCCGTCTTTGTGGCCAAAAGGCTGCCTCTTCAAGCCATTCTAAGGCAAGTTCCACCCTGATGTGGTGCACAGCTGTGAAATAACTGAACATGATCAGTAAGATAGTCTCGACATCTACTATCAAAACACTCGAGGTGTACGAACTAAGTCTTCCGAATTTCTAGAAATGTTGTGTGTGCTAAATTTTCTGTTATTGTTATTAGTCAAACTTGGCTTTCCAATATTATTTCCCTTGTAGCTATGGAATCCTCAGAAGAGACAGAAAGTTAGCGGTACCTAAGCACAAGAGTGCTGGTGTTCTCATTGCCGTTGATCGCTCAGTGCAGTGCGTGCAGCATGCTGACTTCGAGACCCTAGAGGAATCAGTCTTGTTTGCGGTAGGCCTCACGAGGGGCGAGAAGCTGCTTATCGGTGCATTTTATGCATCCACAAATGTTTTAACTTCTGTCTTTAATCGAACACTCACATACAAAGAAAATGTCTCAAATGCACACTACAACCATAAGCTCATAACAATTGGGGACTTCAAGACCTCGGGCATTCGCTGGGACAGTCTTCCCTTTGAGCACAAAAGCCAATATGCAGCGCATAAATGCAGCATGTTATTAGATTTTGAATCGTTCGCCTCCTTGCAGCAGTTTTGCCGCATAGAAAACTTTTGTGGTAATGGTGTAGACGTGTGCTTCTCAAACTTAAAAAACGATCATGCGCATGCCTCTGCTATTTCTCTTGTACACCCTGACACGTTTCACCCCCCTCTTATGGTCTCTGCGGTGTTGATGATTGTGAACTCCAACGTATATGCATTCAAACGTGGACAGTATGCTTGGTTGTATCACTTTTATTCATCCGCTGAATGTTCAACTTTTTTTATGTCAGTGATGTTGACGAACAGGTTCGACGTTTTACCTCTTTATCAGCCTGTTCATTCCGAATTTTCCCACTGGTTCTCTAAAGAACTTCGAAGTTCACTTAAACTTAACGACAGCGCACATGAAAAGGCAAAGCGTTCTGGGGTTGGCAAGTGGAAAGCGAAGTTTAGCCGCTATCGTTCACATTGTAAAAGCCTCTACGGGCGTGAGCACCAGCTCTATATAGAATCCCTGCAGGCCGCTGCGTCTCAGAAACCTCAGACTTCTGGAGGTATGTTCGCGGCCTTTCTGAGGTGTCTAAATAACACATTACCGGTTTAATTTCGCTGGTTAACGGGTTGATGAAGTTGCCACCAGCTTTGCTCAGTACTTTCACTCTATCTTTCAACTGCCCGATGCTAACGACGAACACCTATCGTTCACTCATATGCCTAGTTTTAATACACCCATATTCGATGAAAACCTTCATTCCTGCAGACCTCACGAAGGCTTAAGGCAACATTTTTGTGCCTGTTTTAAATTCCTTTTATAATAAGTGTTTAATTTTGGCAACTTTCCTAATGCATAGAAAATCGCTCGAATTTTTCGTATACTCAAGTCTGTTGATAAGTTATTCGTTACTAAATATCGCCCCATCTCACTCCTTTGTGTTGCCTCAAAACTCTTTGAGTCAGCTCTACACAAAGTTGTTGCGGCCTGCGTCAAGAACGTTCTCATACCTAATCAGCACGGTTTTTGTAGATTCGATCGATGGGTACAAATCTTGCCGGCTTCATGACACAGGCTTGGGCTAGTGTTTGTGAAAACGGCCAGTTGGACGTCATTTATTTTTACCTCAGTAAGGCGGTTGATGTGGTTTACCATCGACTATTAATCAATAAGCTTACTGCGTTCGGTGTAGACGTAACCCTTGTTGCCTTGTTGTCCATATATCTCCTTGACCGGTCATTTTACGTAGATGTAAACAACAATATGGCAGTTGTTTACACTGCCACAAGTGGTGTACCTCAAGGTTCCGTGCCGGGTCCACTGTTGTTTTTCTATCTTTATCAACAATGTATCAACAGTGTTAACAAAATCTTTCTTTATCAATGATGTGTCGACAGTGTTAACTAAATCATCATTCCTTCTCTATGCTGATGATGTTTGAACTATTAGGCACATTAGCGGTGTTGAGGACTGCCGTGCCCTGCAGACTGATGTGTTTGAATTATCGGTCTGGTGCAGCAAAAACTGTTTACTTTTCAACCCTGCTAAAACAAAGGCTATCACGTACAGCAGGAAAACCCATCGTATACTGTTTTCCTACAGCATTGAGGGAGCTCTTCTGCAAATGGCTGAGAAGATTAGGGACCTCGAGGTACTTTTCCACAGTACCCCCCCTTTTATTCTCATATTAGGCTAATCACCCGGCGAGCGCTCTGCTACCTTGGAAATGTGTGTCGAATTTTAGAGGAATTCTATACTCCCGATTCATCTCCGATGTTATATAATACAAGATGTATCCCACAGTTAAAATATGATTCTGCTGCCTGGAACGGCATCTCCAAATCTAGTAGTGAATTAATAGAACGTGTTTAGAAGACGTTTTAATCCAGATTTAAGCAGAGTCATTATATTCACTGTCCGGGCCCTCATTCTTACTTACTCGTAGTTCCTTCCATCCCTTCCTTGAACTGCAGACGTATGCGTGCAGATCTTACATTCCTTCACAAAATTGTTCGCGGTGACCTTTCTTCCTCAGCCCTGCTTAACTGCTCCAAGTTTAGTGCTCCACAAAGGCCCACTGACCGGTGCTGGCAACTCGAATCGTTCTCCTTCGCGCAGAATACAATTTTCTTACAACCGCTTCTTTGAACACCTTGACATCTATCAAAGTTTTTTTTATAATTTACCGTACTGCACTGTCCAATACAGTGCGTAAACATCTGTGGTGTCTCTGTCGTTCGTTATTTCTCTATTGCTGGAATTTAGTTTCTCCGCAGTTTCTGTCTAACCAACTGATTGTTGACTACTCATGAAACTCGTTCCGGTGATTTGTTCGTCTTATCATTTGTGTCTATACTCTTACCAATGATGTGTCGTTTTACTGTAAAAATTTGTTTCTTCAGCTTGTTGTGTGGTCTTACTACAAGCACAGACACAAAGGCGTCTTCTTTTTTCTTTT
>CM023453.1:126618286-126833812 GCA_013339765.2 Haemaphysalis longicornis
AAAGCTTTAAAGCAAGTTAAGCCGTCGTTTTCGTGCGGCCCTGACGCCATTCCTTCTGCGGTACAGAAGGTGTTTCGGTATCTTTTTTTTCCGCTCTTGACGCGTATATTTCGAACGTCACTCAATACCGGTAAGTTCCCCACTCGTTGGAATACTGCGTGGGTTGTTCCTGTAATTACGTCGTGGTCGAAATTAGGCCGCACAAACTACCGCCCGATTCCTATTCTCTGCGCTGTGTCAAAACTCTCATACCGTACTACATATACTACTCCCTTTCAGTGTAAAAACTATATCATTACCTCAGAAAGACGGCTTTTTTCGGTGGGAGATCGACCCCCACCAATCTTGTAATTATTTTGCTGCATGCTTTAGAAGCTGTGCAGGAGAGAAAACAACTCGCTTACTTCGACCTGAGCAAGGAATTTGATATCATATGCCACAATAAATTATTTAAAAATCTGTGTCAACTCGGAGTGCAAGTGTTGCTCACATCCCTTTTATAAAATTGTTTATCGGTTAGATCATGTATGGGGCATCAGAACGGGCAGTGTCGTACCTCTCCTACGAAGCCACAATCCGTGTCCCTCATGCCTGTGTTCTAGAGCCATTTTTTTTCATTTTATAAACGGTGGGCCACCGTAATTCATGGTTGCCACTTTCTCTTATATGCTCACAATGTCAAAATATTTAAGGCTGTTTCAAACGTCGCAAGCTGTTTCTCTTTCGAGCGAGCGATCACGTCTTTATCATATTAGTGCTCACGCAACAAACTCCTTATAAATACATAAAAACTATGGTATTAACAGACACTTAAATACTGACAGCATATTGTTCTCGTAATAGTAACAGTGAAGCACTACCACGTGGCGCGAAGGTTAAGTAACTTGGTGATCATTTCGACAGTAAGCTGTGCATCTCCCCGCACATCTGGGACATCACTCAGCGGGCCCTCCGATCAATTGGCATTGTATGCCGTCTCTCGAAGAAGTTCAAGAAGCCGGGCTCTCTTCTCAAGCTGTAGACGACTATTTGCCGTCTGCAGCACGAGTATAGGTCTGTGTTGTGCAATAGCAGAAGCAAAACAAACTATGCTTATTAAAGGGGTCCAAAAAAGTTTAGATTGCTCTTCCAACATCGCTTTGCTACTAATAACAATTTTTATTCTGGTACTTCTTTCTACCGAATACGAAAATTCCTGTCCGCGACAGCTTCAGTGTTTACTGTGAACTCTAGATGCACTGAACACTTTTGTGGGTGATGCTTCTACGAAGTTGCCCCGAGTAACGACCATGAGTTTTAAGTTTTAGGGTATTCCATACATAACTGCCCATCTAAACTGGGAATGAACCACGGCAGATTATTGCTGCGCCCTTGATGACTCCCCATATTTATAAAGCTGACTGCTTCCACAATGTGATTATCCTTCATTGGAATTTGTTTCAACAAACTCTATAGGTGACAGAAAGAGGCAGCCAGCGCATCTGTTTCTGCTCTAGTGGGGGTGTTTTCTTGTACTATGGTCAACCATGCCAGTCGGCTAGACGACGCTTTCAGTTTCGCCACCCGCAACCTGGCTGATGCCCATAGAATTTGTTTCCAAATTATAATTCCCGAATGACCGCCGGGTGTTGTTTGTATAGTTGAGGCAATGGTTCCTCTCTTCGAGAGCACGCGGGTTGATATGCGATGTCAGCACAGTGCCATAGTTATTTATATGTAGTACTGCATCACTCAGGGTTACTATTGTAAGAATGCTTCGGTCGCCCGTTCTTGAACAAAATATTTCAAAGCAATTGTGAATCCTAATGTTTTTTGTAGTTATTTATGCCCGCGCTGCTGATTCCTCTACTCAAAGGTGTTGCCTATTGTGGCAGAGGGTCATGTTCTTCAGGCTTCATGTCGAAGAACACCCAAAATAAACGTTCATAGTTAAGGCACAAACTAAGCAAACTCCGAACACTTGTTTGTAACGATGGTATCCGAAACTCCCTCAGTGAAAATGTACTCCTGACAACAACACGTTCTCCGTCGTAGTTTACTCAGGACCATCGTGGGCGTATGAATAGTGAGTGCACTCGATTGTACTCATTGTACTAAACGCATGACTAAGTACAATAATACTGAGTACAGGCCAATCAAAAGACATTGTGTTGATTAGTCAGACAGACGTGAGTACATGTGCTCGTGGGTAGAGTAAGTCGGAGACATGTATATCCGCGAGCATAGGTATCCCTGAAAACACAACGTCGTGAGTATGTTTTACTCGCGAGTATATGTAGTTATGAGTACTAATGGGGGCATGTGGCCATGACTGCACTACTCGCGATTACTGCACTCATGCACTTGCGAGAACTACGCACGAGCACAGTGCTTATGAGTGAAATATTTGACACAACAGTACTCGCGAGGACAGTACTCGCGGCTGCATGTGTCGGACACCCGCAACTCCATGACGGCGTGAGGTTTACGTATTCGCGGTTGTAGCCTATCTTCATTGTATGTAAGCCAGGATCAGCTGGTCTCTAATCATTGCCCTATGAATATTCTGTGATGTGTAGGAGCCGTGGAGGAATAATTCAACTGTTTCAACTCACGGTTTCTATAAAATTAATGAGCGTTTTCGTTTAATATTGAATATTTATAAGTACATTAAAAATCCACTGCCATTCCATCAACTTTTCTAGAAGCCCGCTGCTTAGAGTAGTAATTCCAGAAACTGTAGCGGTGGAACTTGTACAACTCAGTCGAGTCCATAGATTAAGATCAGCGCGTGAATACAAGTGCCAAATATTGAAAGTACCAGTCAGTAAAACACGTCGAATACAAGTAAAAGTGAGTACAAGTCGAGTACGAGCACAATTAAGTACAGGTAAGTTGACTACGAGTAAGCACAAATTGAGTGCGATGACCAGACAGTACACGCGTGTACAAATGAGCACAGATTGAGTACAAGTACAAGTTACTAAAGAGTAATTGCGAGTACAATTGAGCAGGGACAAACTACGAAAGCAGTGACAACACATTAAGTAGGAGTACAAGTGAGTGCAAGTGCAAGTACGTACAGGTTGATTATGTGTCCAAGTGAGTACATATGATAGAAAAAACAGCCCAGAAAACTGGAGCGTAGTAGGAACACAGCGACACGCGCAGCGCTTGTGGTTGTACGACAAAACAGTGCTGTTTTGAGCACACCCCAAACGCTGCACGAAGAGGCGGGACAAGAAACGACAACACGCGGCGCTGTTGTCGCCGTGTCCCGTGTTGTCCCATCTCTCAACGTATTTTGAATTCAGTTAGTATGCACAAGCTTGGCCAAAGCACCATTCGTTTGACTGTTTTTTTATTGCGTCCTAGTTTTCGCGCTGTTTTGTTTCGCAATGAGTACATAACGACCCCAAAATCAAGCGTTTGTAGAGTACAGATGAGTGCGAATGAGTACGCCGCTCATGGCTCAGCGGAACGACTAAAAACGAGGCCTTGGACGCAGCGCCGTAGCCTGGCCCAGCGAATCACCCGATGCGCTTCGATTGGTGTGTCGCAGGAGGTGTGTCTGAGGTTAAAAGGGGAATTAGCGCATCCGCCGTGAAACCGGTTGAGGAAAGTAGTACAGCTTTGCATTAAAACACCTCGAATCCGTCACATTTAATAAAACTTGCTAAAAGAACATAGCTTTCACATTAGGACATGAAATGTTTTAGCACATGAAGATCAGTTTCGCCCCACGAATCTCATGTTATAGCTGAGAATTATTACAAAAAAGGCACCGTAGACCAATTGAATTTTCGTCAATCCGTTGGAAGGCCAAGCCCTTACAACAGCTGCATAACGTTCTTTAGACGAAGCATTTTACTGCTGTGGGTTAAAGAATTTACGCTATTACAATTACAATTCATGTGAGCCTGTGTTCTATCTTTGATGGTTTAAAATGTCTGGAGAAATAAAAGCGGAAATATTACAATGGCGAAGAATTCCTTTTACTACACTTGATAGTGTCATTTAAACAAACGTTTAAAAATTAACTTACCAAACTAAAATGGCGAACTTCTGTATTATACAGAGTTTCCAGGAGGTAAAGAATACTTACAAACGTTTGTACTCTTGCTATTTTGCGGGACTTCACTGCTCGGGCGTGCTATCGCCTGGCTGAGTATCCGCATGGAAAATAAATTAAGGCTGGCATATCGACGATAATCTTTAATTTTGCGCGATACGCTTCGTTAGCTGCCCGGTTTGCAATCCTGGTCATCTCGGGAAAATTTTATTTATCCTTTAACATTGATTTTTTGAGATATTTTGTTACGTAGAGACCATAACTCGGACCTTGTTTGTGCTTGTTAGTTATTAACGTAGCGAAGTCCCCCTTTTGCACCCCAGAAACCCCAGTGACAGAAACTTCTGTTCAAAACATTTGTTTGCATGCATTTGTCTGAGCATCCAATGTCGTGTAAGTATTGCTTATGGTCTTACCTGAGTCAAAAGCCTCTCCACAACGCAGTAGTGTCCATTTACAGCTGCGAAATGTAGCGCAGTGTACCCTTCATTCTCTTCTTGAAGATCGACAATGTCTTTGTTTTCAGACATCTTTTCCACCACACTTAACGAAGTCACACCATGAAAAGACCGAACAAAAACTTAGATTTCCACAAAAACGGAAAGGAACATGTTAGATTTGGGGTAAGGAAAATATTGGTGCGTATCATTTCTTTCTGTTTAGAGCAGAAGAATATGAAGATAAAATTCGCGATTATTGGCACTCACGAAATGCTTTCCCGCAAGCAATGGACAGCCCAAATTATTTATACAATTACAGTGGAGAATATATTCATGTAGTAAGAGCTCGTTTTCTCAGTACCTTTTTGCTATATTGGTCTAAACTCTCCATATAAAACGTCAAGTTCTTTACTTCAGGAAAATTTTGGTGTTTGAATGAGGTACGCTATCCCCTGTGACACCGAACAATGATATATAATGACAGGCTTCACTCAATCGTTCATCTTGAAAAGAACTTGGTACAAAAAACAATAGTATGTGCTCTGCTCAGCTATTTATACAGTGGTTTGGAAGGGCTCAAACCAGGAACTTGTGATGCCCCGCCAAAATACTTTTAAGAAGGAAGGGGAAAAATTCCGCGACACAAGGCCAGAAAAATTCCAGGAGCAGAACCACTCCCGCTTTACAACAAAGGTGCATATCACAGCCCGAAAAATTCAGCTTGACACAGCGAAAGTTACTAGTTGACGCGCCACACTAAGCAGCCATCTCTGTGTGTCCAAAGCCGAAAAAACATGTGCTCCTATTGCAAGCACGCCATTTCGTACAAGTTCTACACCCAGCAAACTTCATCCGGGGACATAAAAATGTAATGGACCTTCTTGAGTGACCCCACGACACACAGTGCTTAATCGTTTTGCAATCCCCCAAGACCCCAGCAATTGCAAGTGGTAGCAAACCGTAGCTATCAAGAAATTACCCAATATTACAAGTCTACAAGACAGACCTTGCTACGCTCACATATCACACAGCAAAAGTGAGAATATCTCGCTTAAACAAATTCAAGCAAGTCCATTGGTTCAACCAGAAGGAATGCGTTTATTGTGACCACCACAGTATGCGCCTAAATGCAAATTCTGTAATCAGTTAGGCAATCTTCGTTTGTATCATTGTATACTTCAAGAAAATCTCCGATATATTCCAAATCTGTTTTTCCGTAAGCTTTGGGAGATGTTGTGGACTAGCAGACGCTAGCAAGAACAAGCACACATTGTAACCCAGTCTACTATGGCGAGGTCGAAACATGGTTCCCAGACATAAGGGCCAGTATTACCTTTCCAGCCCAATAAACGTTTACGACCCGCCGTCCCCGCTATCTCTCTGTCATCCAGAAAATGTGGAACATCAATGTTTGCAACCCCCTCTCTATAAAGCAACGATCTCCAGAAACGCTGCGCCTGCGCTGGTCATGGTCGCGGACATTGACGTTCTGACCCCATAAACGTTATGACAGTATTTTATGAGACAAGGCGCTTGCCCATTTGGAAACCCGTATTTCGTAAGTATTAGGAAAAGATTCTGTTAAGTGTGTTCGCCACAACCCACACATGCGTTGGCTTGAATGTGTATTGAGACCACGATTGCGCCTGCAGTGAAAAGCAAAATCTATTCCCCAAAAACCCACCAACCGACGACGACCTAAACTTGAACTAAACAGCTATGGTGAACTAGATTAAACCAGATATATCACACAATAGCTCCGTTCTACAAGAGTCCTTCAATGCATTGAAGGACCCTGGTTCTACTTCGAGAAATTACGAGGTCATTGGCCTGCAAACATTCGCTTTATTGCATGGTATAAGTTGCGCAAAGACGAGACTATTTTGCAAAGAATGCCGCTTTTCTAGCCACAAATAACCCCTCTAAAATTTGAACACAGACGTCATGCTGCTGCCGCTCTGTGGCGCCAGCTTCTCAACGCGAAAATGCAGATAGCTTGGGTGAAGCCTGCGTCTCCCGAGAGGAGACACCTAAGACTGACATTGAGGCGCTGTACCTTTTCAGTGCCCCAACTTCCAAAAGCACTGGCCGTATCTTAGTTCGAGCTTGTTTGATCTTCAATGTCAAGTTTACAGAACGAAGCGTTTTTGCGTTTTCGTTTCTGCTGTATTCCGTATTCTGCTGGGGCCGGCATCAGCTACTCTCGTATCGGCACTTGAGCATGGTGGCCAGGTTTATTTAGGTCTGGCCACGGCTGGTGAAATGATCGGCTGAGCAACAATCGAACGCTGAAGAGGGAGATGACTTTCTTTTGATATGAAGGATAAATCCAGAAAAGCCCGTATACTCATACTGTGCTGCACATAAAGAGCTCAATGTGGTGAAAATGAATCCGTAGCCAGCCGCTACGGTGCGCCTCATGGCCCACTGTAGTTTCAGCGCACCAAAACCCCATTATTTATTTCGAGAAGACACTCTCTCTGCCGACCTGGCGCTTCCTACCACGACGTGTCATTTCCTTTCGCCTTAGTATCAGTGTCAACGATCTTGCCCGGGGAAGTTCTGAACCTTAAACTTGAGTTGAACAGCGAGCATTTCCTAAGCTTAATGACTCTTAAATACATTTAAAAAATAACTGCCTGCCAACCTATATACCAAAGCCCCTTTACGAGCAAGTTTAAAATAAAATGTTTTGCATTCGGACTAGTACACAAAATAAATTTTCAGCCCAATAAGGCCATCAGAACAGGGAATTCTTGCGTGGCACTCGCTTGAACGCAATCAACTTCTAAAATAAATTGTTTGGACGTTCCCTCCTTCGCACTTCATGCTAATTGCCAGGTAGCAAATCATATGTTGATATTTCAAGTATTTGGTTTCTACACAACCTCAATGTGTCTTTTAATGTCCGGTGTCAAAAATCATATATAGGTGCATTGCGAAATCATGCAGAATAGAGCGGGTTCTGTGTATTTCATAATGCGAAAGTTGCGAGCACTGATTCGAATTCAAATTTCCTAAGCTATCCCGGAGAAGCGCGGCTTCTGTGGCATATATAAAGAATTTTCCGAGCATAATATGATCGTCAGCCTGCGACAAGGCCGCTCCAGCGGCTTTGTAGCACGACGCAGCCTTGCAGACACGAGGAAGAAACCTGTTCTGTCAATACAGCCCTTAGTGCAACCGAATTCCGTTTACTCTGACAAGCCCCATAGTGATGACACCCGTATTTGCTCAACAGCTTCGTAACAACTGGTTGTGCAGCGCCGTTGTGACATCATGTATGGTCCTGGCTGCCAAATAAAAGACAGCCTATTTGACATCCTTCACGGGCGCATAATAAACGGCCATTCCTTTGTTTCCTTCTTACGCTAAGCAAACATCAAGCTGTGCATGTGTGATCTTCTGTGATCCAACACTGCGCTTTAATCGCTTCTGTCAGCTCTTGGTCGCAATATTGAAGCACAACTCCTAGCCGAAGTCAGAATATTTTACACCGTGTTGACCAGGCGGGCGAATATTTACGTTTTGGTTCGAGCTAGTCGGTGCTTAATGATTAGGACGTTTCCAAGGAGCACTTCCGAAGTAGGAAGTGATGGGATGGACGGGCGCAACCTGTCATCGCAAATTATCTTTCAGTGGTTACCCAGTCACTGGGGCATTGTGGACAAGAAAAGTGTAGATGTCGTCCCCAGTTGCACTCATCAAAAATAGGTGACATATATATTACGTTATGGAGAATGAGATCAGCCAGAATTCCCCCCGCTTTTCCAGATGGCTGCACCTTAGGACTTTTCTGCCACAACATTCCCCCCTTTACAGATCGATAGCCTTCGAGAGTCCCATTTCAGTATCCATTCATCATAATTATCACCAGCCCATATACGCCCACTGAAAGGAAAAGGCCTCTTTCATTATTCTCCAATTACACAGCTCCTGTGCTAACTGCGGCCAATTTATCCCCGCAAACTTCTTGATATCTGCCCATCTAACTTTCTGTCGCCCTCTGCCCCGCTTACGTTCTCTAGGGATCCAGTCTGTTACCCTTAATAACCAACGGTTATATTGCCTATGCATTACATGCCCTGCCCACGTCCATTTCTTCTTAATTTCTACTAATATGTCCTTAAGCGTTTGTTCTCTCACCGACTCTGCTCTCTTTTTTTCCCTTAATGTTACACTTATCATTTTCCGCTCCATTGCCCGCTGAGTCGTTCTCAATTTAAGTTGAACCCTCTTAGTGAGCCTCCAAGTTTCTGCCCCGTAGGTGAGTACCGGTAAGATGCAGCTGTCATACACTTTCGTCTTCAGCGACAATGGTAGGCTGCTATTCATTATCTGAGAATGTCTGCCATATGCACCCCACCCCATCTGATCCTTCTAATTATCTCTGCCTCATGGTTGGATCTGGGGTCACAACTTGGCCTAAGTAGATATATTCGCTTACAGTGCGCTAAACATTCCTTGCAATTCGTCCACCGAGTTACTTAGCAAGGCAACTACATCAGAAAATCTGAGGTTACTGAGGTTACTCTATTAACCCTTACTACTACCTGTTCCCAATCCAATGTTCTGAATACTTCTTGTAAACATGGTGTGAATAACATTGGAGAGATTGTGTCTCATTGTCTGACGCCCTTCCTTCGAGTATTTTACTGCTCTCCTTATGGAGGATGATGGTAGCTGTGGGCCCATTGTAAATTTAATCTAGTATTTTTACATAATGCTCGTATACACCCTTCTTCCGTGATGCTTTAATGAACGCTGAGGTTTCACCCAAGTCGAAAGCTTTCTAATCATCTATGAACGCTATATATAGGGATTCAGAATACTCCGCGCAGTTCTCTATCACCTAATTGATCGTGTGAATATGGTCCATTGTTGAATAGCCTTTACAAAACTCTGCTTGTTCTCTATGTTGATTGAAATCTAAGGTGGCAGAAATTCTGCTAGTGGTAGACGACTGACAATAAGCTGATCGGCCTGTAATTTTTCACGTCCTTCATGACTCTTTTCTTATGGATTACGATGATGTTCGCGTTCTTCCAAGATTCTGGTACACTCGCGGCCATTAGGCGTTCCGTGTACAGGTTTGCCAGTTTTACTAGTTCAACTTGCCCGCCATCCTTCAAGAGGTATGCTGTTATCAGATCTTTACCAGGTGCTTTGCCCCCGTTCATTTCTCACAAAGGCTTCCATACTACTTCTATCGTTACTGGTGTGATGTGTATC
The DNA here is from genome assembly GCA_013339765.2 of Haemaphysalis longicornis. NCBI lineage: Eukaryota > Metazoa > Arthropoda > Arachnida > Ixodida > Ixodidae > Haemaphysalis > Haemaphysalis longicornis. The sequence goes on from CM023453.1 coordinate 126,628,010, forward strand.
CTCTCTAAACTACTTTATGGTTCGGCATTATCCGGCATGGCCTGGCTACGGTACAGATCTCTATAGAACTCCTTGGCTACTATGACTATTTTATTCCGTTTTTGTTGACATTGTCTTGCTTGTCTTTAAGTGCATACATCTGATTTTTCCCCATTCCTAAATGTCTCTTCACTGCTTTCGGGCTGCCTCCGTTCTGTACAGCATATTCGGTCGTGTCCATATTATACTTCCGTAAGTCAGCTATCTTGCGCTTATTGATTAACTTCGAAAGCTCCGGTAGTTATATTCTGTCAGCCGCGGTGGAGATTGCATGTTTTGGCGTTACCTAATTAGGTCGTTTGTCTCCTGGGACAGTTTACCAGTATCCTGTTTAGCCGTCGTGCCCCCGACTTCTACTGCGCACTCCGTGAGAATGCGGGTCAGAGTGTGAGTGGCTTTCTGTGTCGTAAACTCTGCTTCCTTGGTAAGAGCTTAATATCGGTTCTGCAGCGCGATCCTGAATTCTTCAACTTTACGTCTTACGGTAAGCTCATTGATCGGCTTCTTACGTTCTATTTTGTTGCGGTCCCTCCTCAAATCTAGCCTAATTCGAGATTTTACCATGCGGTGGTGACTACAGCTTACTTTTCCGAGCACCTCCACATCCTTCATCACACCAGGGTATCGCATATTATGATGTCTATTTTTTTATTCTCCCCATTCGGGCTCCTCAGCGTCCCCTTCTGGCTCTCCCGTTTGCAGAAGAAGGTGTTCATGTCACGTAGATTGTTCAGTTCTGCGAACTCGACAAGTAGGTCCCCCCTGCTTCTTCTACAGCCCAGACCATAGCTCCTGCTTTGTCTCCGGCCTGATTCTTGCCTACTTTAGCATTGAAGTCTCCCATAACAATGGTATACTGTGTTTTTGCTTCAGTTATTGCTGCTTCCACATCTTCATAGCAGCCTTCAAGTAGCTGGTCGTCGTGGCTGGATGTAGGCGCGTAGACCTGTACCACCTTGAGTTTGTACATCTTATTACACATAATTACAAGACGGGCTACCATTTCGTTAATGCTATAGTGTTCGTCTATTTTGCCAGCTATGCTTTTATTGACTAGAAATCCCACCCCCGGTCCTCTTCTTTTCACTAGACCACGGTAACATATGGCGTGTCCGTTTTTCAGCACAGTGAGGTCTTCACCTGTCGTTCTTACGTCACTAAGCCCTTTTATATCCCATGTATTGCCCTCTAATATCTCAAACCACACCTCGACACTCGATTCGCTAGATAAAGTTCTAGCGTTAAACATTGCCAGGTTCTAATTTCAATGCCGGCCTGTCCGGCTCAAGAAATTCTTAGCACCCTCTGCTGCGTCACACGTCCTATCACCGCCGTTGTGAGTTGCTTCGCAGCCACTGGAGACTGAGGGCCGTGGGTTAATAGCGTATTCAAGGGAGGTTGCGGCCATTACTACACCAAAGTGGCCAATCCTGCTCTGGTGACGGAGTGCATTACCGGTTATGGTCGCCGCGCTCAGACCACACCCCATGCCTCATTTTGCAGTTTCATCAACACGCGGAGTGTTTTTTTAATCCCGTGGGAATTGTCCGGTACCAGGATTCAAACCACGGTCCTCTTGCACGCGAGGCGGATGCTATACCTCGACGCCACCGCTGCACCCCATCACACCGAGTCTCCATTAAACTACTTTTCTACCAACCTGCCGCAACCCCTATTTGTCGTCTCTTACTGAGGGTGGCACTTCAAGGCGGGATTACCGAGACTACCCGCGGTGAAAGATGATGCGCTATATTGACACGTTAACTTTAAAGGTGCGCGTTTTCCGCAACTTCATCTATAGCAGAATCAGGGCACGGATGTTATGCTGCAGTGATCTCGCTGTCGTCACTATACACACGCAGCCACAACGGAAATGTACAAACTAAGGGTTGCCATCACGAATACGTACTCCTTCTTGATAGAAATATGGCCAGTGACAATTGTATCATTTTGGACATGACAGAACCTATTCAGAACCTTTATTGTGTACCAACATTTGTTTTTATCGAAAAGAGAGCAGCTCTCGCCGAAATCACGCATCTAAACACCCGCGGCTATTGTTTGGGGAGAAGGTCGTAAGTTCCTGGTCTGCTTCGGTATCGTCTAAAAGACGCCGAAGTCACTGCTACGCTGTGTGGAAACTACCATCCTGTATTGGCGGCTATAGTACAAACACAAGTGATAATCAATCGATCGAAAGGTTAAATCCCTGGCGCTGGGAACACCACTGGATGTTCTTTTCCGTCCGCGTTCATTTGTGTTTTTACAGAATTGGCCCCGTTCCCTTTTCGCACATGCAAGGTAGTACTCTTGGTTATAACATTAGTAAAATCACTGCCTTCCTTGTTTTATTAGGAGGAAAAGGAATAAACGGTTAATAGAGCAGTCAATGTTGCTGGGGTGACCACAAGGTGGGGACAGCTCCTTTGTCCAGGGAAGCCTTGGGGCTTGGCGACCTGTCTCTCCTGGTCTACCAGATGCCGTTGGGGTCAAGGTTGGGGTCGGTGAACCGACTGTCCCAGTGCTTACTTCTTTTATGACTTATTACGTTGAAGGCTTGTTGAATACTTACACAGTATTTCCTTTCAGGGCGGCGAGATGAAGAGAGTTAAGTCCATCTTTGTTCGTTATAGAGAAATCAACTTGTGGAATTTCGATGAGCTTATTCACGATGTCTGAATTCATCTTTTCAATAGCAACATGCAAAGCGGTGTTGCCTTCATCGTCCTGCAACAAACAATGTATAAAATTATTGCTGTTATGAGCGCAACTTTACTGATACATCATATACATGGTATGTACAAGATCTCTCTTACAAAACTCTTCCAAAAAGAAGTAAGTGTTTTGCGTAACTTTTGCAATTCAGTTGACGGTGACGCTAAAATTGGCACTTCTGCTGTATGTAGATATCTTCATTGTAGTGCGAAAACCTCATGTGCGGGAGCACACAAACATTTTTTTTCAATAAGTACGCGACTATATGTAGAGAAAAAGTTTCGTGGTTATTACTTAAGGCATATGAAAAAATATTCACAGTAAGTAAACTACAATTTGTGCTGACGTTTACGCCGCAGTCGACTTTTCTCAAAGATCCCCATAAGTGCCGTCTGCCCCAGACAAAACCTCAAAAATATATCTTTTTATGAGTGACGGAGACTATTGATTCGTATCAAACATAAACGTCATTGATATACAGTTGATTCCGGAAAGACAAATTGCTTGAGTAAGACGAACAACACTTTGCGCTCTTGTAACTTCCACTATGCAATAGATCTCGGTTTAAGAGAGTTTTAGTGCCTAAGCCGCTGAGGGGCTTGGCCTGTTGCTCTCTCCTGTCGTCGTCGTGATCGTCGTCGTAATCGTCGTGTCATGTAGTCGAGGTGCCACAACATAGGGGAACTTGTTCACGCCTCGCGACAGAACGTAATGCGTACCGCGACACTCGTTTTCGTCTCGCGCTGCAGTGCTTCGTAACGCATACTAAAAATTGGCCGCGTATCTCCTTCTTTCGTTCCAAATGTCGACAAAAGACGATAGTATTTATCGACTTTGCTCAAGTAATTGCCTCCCTTCGCTTTCCCGCTCACCTCTCACGTTGTTCCTCTTGCGTCGAGCTCCTCCGAAGGTAAAGACGCCAAATGTTTGCTTAAATCATTTTAACTTTACAGCGTTCCATTGCTCCAGGCCGGGTGCCTCGATACCGACGCTGCCGTACGGCGGAGGAGTACGTGAATCGAGGCGTCCTACTTCAACGTTGATAGAACCACGTTGCCTTACTCCTCGTGCGTTCCAAGCAGAACGTAGAACGTATCTAGTTGAACATTCCGTAACTGTTGCCAGTTGATTCCTTAAAATGGCGCCAGAACCTATAGTGGCGCTTGCGACAGCAGGCGATGGAGGAGCGAATGTTTTTTTCTGCAGTGGATGAAGTATTTAATTTCGCATAAATCAAGCATGTATAATTTTTTATAAAGGAACACTGCAACTACCACTTCGTTATTAATTTGTTGTCTTATATTTGCGTATTGTCTTGTTCCTCTTCAACAATGTTGACAAGTATGAACATTACACCCGACTTAGACGGGTAGATTTAGCTGTGACTATATAAGACTATTGCGGACGCCTTGTTTTACTTTGGCCGGGTGCCTAAATCGAGTCACAGACAGACAGACAGACAGGCGTACAGACAAACCAAAATTTCTGTGTTTAAGTAGCCCAGGAAAGACTATCGTCTTTAACAAACACCGGGACACTCGTTTACGCCTAGCGCTAGAGGGCTCTGTGATTCAAAGACAACGGACTTTACAGCAAATCTGTGTACTTCTACACCGCAATGGTGTCATCTCCATTCGCAAAATTGCCAAGATTACGCTTATACACTGCATACTTCGCCCCTCTCCAGATTTGACATCAGTGGAGATGGCCTGGGATTTTTTTTTATAATGCGAACAAATTTAACGGTCCCTTTGAGTACGTCTTACGGTTCGCTTATGGTTCGGGTTCAGCGGGTTCATTTTGTTTCTGTTCACTTCCGGTTAGACTAAACCGTGTACAAAACCGGTTCGCGAACCGGTTCGGGAGCTTCAACCAGTTCGCGAAATGGTTTCGTACTTTGTTTCTCACTTACCTTGAACAAGCAGCAAAGTGAACAAAAATTCGTATATTAAACGATAAAAACAAAGTACAAATAAAAATTCAAAATATTGCTGTTTCTCAATAACAGTGGTGCAATGTGAAACCGAACTCTAAACATGGGTGATACATTCAGGAATCACATGAAGCAGGGATGATGTACAAGCTGCTTTCTCGTGTAGAGCTGATGTTGTCCTAGCGATTAGGTAACCCCAGCGCCGCAAGATGAGATGTTGAGATATATTTTCTGCCCTTTCTTTTCCGTTGTTCAAGTTGAACTCTTCACAATAACATTGCCCATCACCATAACCTTCAAAGCCTAGAGTTAGAGCAGCTGACTGGCACATTTATATGCCAGCGGTGTACATTTGTTATCAGCCGAAGCATGGGAAAAACTCCTAGAGAACCGACGTAAATGCTACAAAGAATTCCATTATTTGGCCTCCTAGAATGATTTGTTAGCTGACACATTTCCGGAGGAGTTTTATTAGTAGTGATGTTCTGTTAGCTCTCCTTCATTGCATTATTGCTTTGATCACTGGAATACATTTTGCGATGGGTAACAAAGATCTGTGTGTGGGAACCTAAGCCCGAGGGACAATGACCTCCATGCAGAGAGGGGCGACCGTGGAGATCGCTAGCTTTATTGGCGATTATGAGAAGGATGAAGCACCTCGAGCGAGCCACCCGCGTGTTCATCGGCACCGATGGTGATGACGTCATCGGTGCAACTGCGATGATGATACGAAAGTTTCTACATCTTCCCCCCGGCCACTGAGAAAACCGGTCAGTCCCCTTCCAGTAGTCCGAGGCGCTGCGCTTTTCGGCTTTTGATCGGTACATTCGGAAACCCACGAAGTGCTTAGGAAATAAATTTGTTTTAGCGGCCTATCGTTGCCAACCGGAGTCCAAAACACGCGTAGATCAATATCACCGTTGTCGAGCACAGTCGATCCTGGGTTTAGCTTGTCGGATGCCTTTTGAAGGTCCTCGCTTTCAGGGAGAAGTTCTTGCGAGTATACCCTTCTCCGCCTCCAACAAATTTCCTGCAAAACTCCTTTTCGCGTTCTCCCCAACTTTATCAATCTCTTAGATGTCGATCCACCTGTGGGGTCACAGAGGTGGTCGAGTCTTTCCTCGGAAACTGGAAGGTTGTCCGAAAAGCCTGCATCTTTTTCCAGGGAACAGTAACCTTGCGTCGGCAATCCTGCTCGAGATGGGTTCGTCAAGTCTAGACATAACGGAGTCATCTCGATGAGTCGATGCTTTGTCCTTGGTCACAATACTTTTCATCTCCAACCCTTGTTCAAGCGATGGTATCACTTCGGACTGCTCAATGAGTGTATGGAGTGCTACGATGTTGGAGCAATGCTCTCCTCTTGGGGGTGGGTTGCTTCACTAGTCCGTGTATGGTCCATTCAAGCCTCGTCTCGATGGCTTTGAGATTACGTCCTAAACATTTTGAATGTTTCCTGTAACAACATCCCAATAAAAATCTGATCCAATTAGGATAGTGACGTCGCTTTCATCCCCGTGCTCACGCTCCAGACTTGCAGTGTCGATGAACTTCTTTCTCAGAACTCCAATCAAAGTTTTGTCTGGAAACGGAATCAACTGGTTTGAATTCTATTTCACTTCGAGCGCTTCTATTGTTAATACGGTAGAGTTGGTTGTCAGGCTATTCAGGTGTATTCTCACTCTATTGAAAGTTTCTGTGATTTCCTTTCCACCAAATACTCCTACGGTGAGGGTTTCTTTTCCGGTAGACTCGCAACCCAGCTTTTTTGAGTAATCAGTCGTTATAAAGCTGCGTTAACTGCCTCCATCGAGAAGAATTCTGCCATTTAACTTCCCCGTCGGTCCTGACACGTTGGAGGTCAGCGTTTGGAGGAGTACCACGGATTTTCTTTCTCTGGACATCAGCTGGATTGGAGTTCTGGTGACACTCTCGCAAACTTCATTCCGTTGGTCTTCGTAACACACGAAGAAGCGTGCCGCCGCAAGCAGTGCTGACAGGTGATTATTCTCCTGCATTGCCAAGCAATAAGCCCTTGCATCAAGCAACGGAAGCAGCGTCCCTGTGGAGTAAGACACGCCTTCTTCTCTTCTAAAGTTATGGACTGAGAGGAGCAAGAAGCTGCGTTGTGCGAGGAAGAACAGAAGATGCACGTCTTCCTCCCACTTGTAGCGCAATGAAGGGATGCTACGGAAGGCAGTTGGGGACTTGCATGCTGCTGTTCCGAATTCGCATCGCTGAGCTCGTGTCTTAACCCAGCTGGCACAATCGCTTCCCAACATTGAAGTTCATGCCCCAGAAATGTCATACGCTGTTCGAAGTTTCTCTCGTGGATGGTAGTTGGTATCGAAGAATCATCATTCGGAGTATTTGCCATAGGGATCCTCGACCACTGATGAAATCGAAATACCAGATCTCTTGGTAGCGTCCGGAGTAGAATTTCTCGTAGCATGGAGCAGTACGTTGTAGGGCTCGTTCCGAGCTCTTTTAGGCTTCGGCAGTGAACTTGAACCTCGTCAATAGCGTCTCCGCAATCTCTCCACGTCTGACGATGAAGCGACCGGTTTTAATTCGATCAGGGCTTGCATATGATCTCGTACAAGGAGCGCCTGATCTCCGAACCGTTCTTTCAACAGCGCTACAGCGTCCTTGTAGCATTCCTCTGTCGGACGCATTCCTGATACTGCGGAAGCAGCCTTTCCCGTTAAAAGGTTGATTAAGTACTCGAATTTATCCGTACGTTTAAGTTCGGGGTTCGTATGAATCGTACTCTCAAACTGGTTCCTGAATTGGAGCCATTTTCGTCGATCGCCATCGAACTTAGTCAATTCCAGGGTTGGAAGCTTTTTTGCGTGGCTACGGTCCCGAAGTGGGGTGAGTTTGTCTGAGAAGGTGTAATACCAGACTCATCACTCGGATGATCTCGGAACTGAAAGCGAAGCTCCGCCATAATGCGTACAATTTTGTCTTTGAAGGTTGCTTCTTCGGATGTCTCCGCTGTAACGAGGTCGTCGGTGGTGTCGAGGTAAATATCCTCGTCGAGCTTTTGGATCTGTCGAAAGAGGAATTCGATGCGCTCCAGAGAAATAGTCATGTCCATCTGTGTGGTAAGGTGTCCACTGCGGAGACCCTCTTCGACGTTCCGAACGATGTCATCCAGCTTCTCCCGCAGCGTGTTTCGTCGCCGTAGCTTCCTTTCAATAGACGTCATCGTGGGTCCCAAGGGTCTGGTCCGCCGGAGCAGGAGTCGTCGTAATAAGGTAGTGGTCTTGCTGCTCCTCGTCTCCGACGTCAATTCCCGGGTTTCACGGCACCAAAATGTGGTAACCTAAGCCCGAGGGACAATAACCTCCATGCAGAGACGGGCGACCGTGGAGATCGCTAGCTTTAATGGCGATTATGAGAAGGATGAAGCACACCGAGCGAGCCACCCGCGTGATCATCGGCACCGGTGGTGATGATGTCATCGGTGCAACTGCGATGATGATACGAAAGTTTCTACACTGTCCGTCACAGCGAATGTGTCATCTTTTCACCTGACGCGCGCCCATCGCTTCATCTGCGACATTGCGGAATCTTATAACAGGTTATGTCATTACACACTGCAAGGGTAATTTGATGAGTGAAGCCGGAGATGGAACTTGCTTTGGGAGAGAGACATCAATTCGTGGACAGCAGTACACCCCCTGGAAAACGAGTAACAGCAACAGTAGAGTAGCGGGTTGGGCAGTCAGTAAAAGTGCAGCCCTCCTACCGAAAACAAATCAGAGCTGAAAACTGCAGAACAAGCAGAAAGGACGAGCGCTTCGCGAATGGAACAGTGTGGATCCGGCCTGCCTTTTATGCATGTGTCATCCACAGAAGTGCTGTTTTTCTTTTCCAAGACGAAATAAGGTAGCGTCTGCAAAGTCCTGGGACGCAGTTCCTTAAAGAAGGAGAAAGGCTGCACAATTAGGTAACAGTTTTCACTCCTACATGTGTTCTTATTTGTCTCTGTTAAAACGGGAACTTGTCCGCACTACTGTCGTGAAAAAAAATGACAATTATACCAAGAACCATGGCACTCGCTTCCTGTGATGACAGGTTTTTGGTTGTGGAAGGTGCGGCAATATAAAGGATGTTTATACAGCATTATCCTCCTTTTGCTGTTTTACTTAATCATGTTTTCTTGTTTTTCTCAAAATAATTTAAAACCATCTAAAGTGCCGTTTTTTGTTGCTTTTCCGTGGAAACAGACCTAACATTTGGCGCGATTTATGCCCTGATGATGCACGCCTGCTCCCAGGTGCAGCTTATGTTGCAGGGAGGCAGAGCAATTTACACGACTTGGGGATATTTAAGGTGCTTTGAAATGTCGATTGATGGACGTTCTGGTTTTCAGTGTACATCAGAAAAACGGTCGCGGGCGACGGTAGCCTAACCCACATACTTCTGGTGAGCAGTAAGCAGCAACTCCTGTGGGTCACACTTGTGAAGTATTTGTGCATTGTCAAGTATTTGTGCAGGACGACTTCTTGGGTAAAAGGGAGCGATTAGTTGCCAGTAGAGTGCAAGTAACTGAGGGTCTCGCGTGGTGGCACGAATGAACACTCCCACACTCTACTCTGGCCTCCGGCGAGTGGGAAGGGCGTGGTCTGCGTATGGATGTGTGTAACTGGAAGGGTGTGTTCCTTCCTGAGAGCGGTGCTTCCAGATGAGAAACTGCGCATCCCCATTGAACAGTACAGGCGCCGGACAGCGCCCAGAGGGAGACACGGAGCCCACGACATCCAGCGCCACCGCCGGCAGACACGTGCAAGACTGGGTCGCTCCCCTCGAGGCAGCCCACTTGTGGATAGTGCGCGCTCCTGTTTTTGCAGCGCGAATGAAGCATATTAGTCGCCCCTTTTGGGTTTAAAATGAAGTGTGAGATTGTACAGTAATTGTGCCACGCAGTGCAGGTGAATAAAGAAGAATTTTTGATTGAACCCAAGTTTGGGAAGGCAAATGAAGGCCGTACGGGCGTGACGCCAAGAAGAGAAACGCTTGTACAGCCTGCCTGCCTGCGGGCACAACTTTCTCAAGATTTGCACGTTTTACTTCAAACGAAAACGTAATCTATATTTTTAAACTCCACAAAAGAGGAGGTTTTGCTTGCAGATATATAACGTGCGTTGTTTCCGCGCGGGGTATTCCATCCATGTAAGTACGCTTGGGACTGCAGAACTAAAAACTAGACCATGCTGTTTTTATCCGAATGTGATGTTCCATACATGTAACGGTATGAAATTCGCCTTTGTTTTCGTTGATGGTAATTAGTGGAACTCCCGATGGAATACCAAGTTTCGAGGAATGGATCGAAAGCTAATGCCGATTTTGAATTTATGACTTCGATTAACATCAGCAAAATATTACGAGATTTACCAGGCTCAACGTGTGACCTGCTTTTTATGTATTGGCGTTCAGTTATGCTGGAGCAAGCCAAGACAGATAACATCCCATTTCTAGCCTTGCGGGTAAGAGAAAATGTTATAGCTTTTGCCCCATGTTGCACCCTCCGCCAAGAAACTTTCTGGACTTCCAGGTGTAGCCCAGCGCGTCAGCTGTGTAAAAACACGCCCCAAAAAAACAAACTCTTCACGAGAAGGCTATGAAAGAAACTCTATTGTGCGAGGAGCAGGCGGGGGAAGGGGTAAGCAGAGCATCTGATATAGGCATATCGGAATATTCAATTACAGAATACTCATAATCAGTGCTCTTTTTTCTCTCTACTCTAACGGGTCCGGTGTGAGACCTCCGTAAAAAGAAATAGCAGCGCTGTTATTACCGTCAACATCTTTGCGGAAAAAACTTGGGAAAAGAATTTAGTTCGTTGAGGACACTCCTCACGGGCCCGAAGTGACCGCAATCCCAACGTATGAGATAAAGTTGTTCCTTCTTCTTCACCTCGAACGCGAAAATTTCGTCCTGCGTTCATATATTTCCAACTTTTATTGGTGGACGTCTTATCTTCATTTTTATTAGCTTTTCAGTTTATTAGACAACCATTTCATAGTATCTTTTGCAAGAAGAGACGATGATTTTATGCTATCTAATAGCCGACGAAGCATTTGGAAACCCCAAAGATTTAAGCCTGCGCCCCATGTGTGGATATGTATTTATACGGCGATATAAGCACACGAAATATTAGATGACGAAGAGCAGAACCACTGGGTGATAAATTACGCTGTTATGTGTTTTGATGCCCTCATTAAGAACAAATTTAACACGAACCCATGTGTATTTAGCGTCTGCTAACCAGCCCGCAACAAGCTGCTCGTACATCACACCAACATGTAATCCGCTTGCTTTGTGTGAGTTTTTCAAGATGCAGTAAGCATGGCTTCGCATCTGCAGAAGAAGAAAAAAAGAGGAGAAGAATCCGCGGCAGAATGCAAAACCTTGAACACACGCTTCCTAACTGTGTCAACTTACGGCTCGGCAGCAAAGCGGCAGCATTCTATTAGCGCCCCGTTTCCTTTAGAGGCTTCCCCCTATTACAATATTTCTGCATGACTTCGTTGCAGTATTTAGTTGATATGCACTCAAACTACGTAACGACACACGTTTTGGCGAATGTGCGTTCACAGGCGCTGTAGCCGGTCGACGCGCCGGTACCCACCCAGAGTTGAGCGGGTCTGCAGAGGCTGGCGCTTCGCTCGCCTGACAAACTTGGCTGTCCGGAGCCTATTGCTTGGTTGTCACAAACTCGAGCGTACGACGTCTAAAAGTACCGTATAGTTGTCACATTGTTGTACAGCGCCTAATTCTTCTGACAGTCGTACGATTCATTCGGTTTCGGTTCTATTCGCCCCGAGAAAACACTGCAACTCTCGAACGAAGCGGCGGAAACGCGACCACTCGCCGGCTCGCCGGCAAAAAATTACCAAAATAAAAGCTATGCCACTCAGCTTTCACTGAAACTTCGAGTTCTTTCGAGGGGGCGAACGTGGCCGTGCCAGTGCCAAGGCCCGCCGACGATTCCAGAAGGGAGAAAGAGGAAAGTTGTTGGATCGGCGGCGGCGGGCGCGTTGTGTGTTGTGCCCTCTCTCTCCACGCCGGCACAGTTATAAAAAGAAAAACCGCGCCTAAGCAAACCATCTACGTTTGGACGTCGTGATGTGACAATGGCTTCTGCCAGTTTGTGCACCACACCATCGGCGACCCGCGCCCTGGAGGACTCCAACGTACTCTCGGGCGTCGAATCACCGTGATCGTCTCGGACGGCCTGGCCTACGACGAAGCCACGCTTCACAGGTAGCCGAATCGCCTCCGACAGCGGTGCATCGTCCGGCCCGGTCAGTGAATATTGTGGGACTCTGTCTCTCATATGCATCGAACGGTTCGTTTTCTTTTTAGTTAACTGCTCTATTTCGTAATATCTATTTGTTAACGCTCCTGATTGTATAATTTTGCCTACTTTTGAACTGCTTCCCGCAATTGTATTCGTTTTTGAGTTACCTCTCGTTAACGCTACTTGTCTCCGTGCTTGTACCGTGTTTTTTCTGTCCAAATATAAGTCTTTGTTGATGTTCGTTCAAGGCTCTGACTCATTGTTACCGCTCTGGTCGGCGAAAGCTGCACATCAGACGGCCAACCCCTTCGTCACCTGTGCCCTGTAGATTCGGTGGGGTTGTTTGCTCGCTTGAGTCGACTCCCCACATCTTCACCCAATTAAGTGAACGGTGACATTGGTGTAGTGATCCCCAACCTAGGTATCTAGGGAATCTAGGGGTCTATAAAAAATTTGGATCCAATCCACGCCGTGAAGCTGGTTGGAAAGCAAAGCTTTAAACGACACCCAAAACGCCCGCGCGAAGTCACTTCAAATAACACACGTGGCTCTACAAAGAGTGAAAACACAGATTCTGTCAGCCGTAACATACAATTAGCTGGGGCGGCGTCCCGAACGCAGCTGCAGCGTCGGCCCCTGCCGGGCTAGAGCGGCCGACGCCACCGCTGTAGCCCGGCCGTGAGTCGAGAGAAAGAAAACGGAGAGGAGCGTCTTTCGAAGGCTGAGACAGCGCAACGTAGCCATCCTGATGTGCTAGCTTGGGGCTGCACCAGCGTGCCACACAAGCACCGACACCATAAAATTCGGCATGTGAGCGTAGTGATCCACATGGGATGACTACGTAGTGGTCCTCATGAGTGGGCGTTGTGATCGCCATGAGTGGGCATGAAAGCTGCCTTCGTGGCAATATGGGCTCTACACATCTTTTCTACGCTCCTCAGGTCCTAATGATCCTGGCAACGACTTATCTGCTGGCCACTCCCCTACCCTACTTGCACCCTCATTCCTGCGGCTCACGTGGCTTCGGGCTGCCTGACGCCGATGACCCAGCACGCGGAATACTTCCCGTACCGGCGATCTGCAACTACACAAGTCTTCTTATCAACACGACAGCAGTGACATCTTCTCAACCGATGCATATAAAATTCCGGCTGTTCGATGGAATCATGAGTAGCCATGGGAGATGCCTTCGTGGTAGTATGGCTCACACGAGTCTTTTCCACGCTCCTCAGGTGTGTAGACGCTCCTCCTTTTTTTTTTAAAAAGCGACAATCGATTCCTATTTTTGCTCCCATGCTCACACGTGCTTTCCGTGATAGCTTGCGAGTGCTATGACGCGCTTTTTTGTTACTCTGTTCGGGGATATTGAAACAAATCCGGGCCCGACACTTCGCTCCGAAAGTACGCAAACTGAACCAGACAATTCTGGCAAGCTGCTTGAACTGTTACAAGCCATTGACGTGCGCACTACGGAGCTTAGCACTGGCATTAAATCAGCGCACCTTTCCACTCTTTTTTCGTGCGTTATTTTCTGGTAATTACTGAGGTCATTCCTGTAAATTAATTTTTACCAAGTTTTTAAAATTGTTCTTATGTGTAAATTTCGCATAAAGCGCGATTGACTATTTTTTTGTATTTACTTTTCTGCACGTTTTAACATTGCACGCATCCCACGCGCGCCGCGTTTTATCTGCGGCCCGAACAGAGGCAAGGGGCACCTGAACAAGCGAAATGCATTTGATAGGCGGATTTGTAGATTACAAAGTCATTAGTTTCTTTTAATTTATTTTCTTTTAACGTTATTCGTGCACAAACCGTGGCCGCCGCACTCAAACGACGGCAAGTCGAGGGCGCAGTCGGCAATCGGGATGACTAGTCACATTTGGGCGGGCATGGTGGTTCCAGCGGGTGATGCACCCGATACTGCTTGCCTCTTTTCTGGCCGAAAGATAGAGTGCGGCCTGCGCGTGGCGTGTACATCTCCGAGTGATACGAGCGTGTGGGCGTGGCTTTGCTGCGCTGAAATGCCGCCCGGAGCCCGTTGAGCGTATCTGTAGGCCTCAGGTTCTGAGCGCTGTGGCTCTGCACGAAATTACAATTTCGGAAGTGTAATAATCGCACTGCATGTACTCATGATCATCTACAATATCCTCATTACTACGAAGCACCGGACTATAATATATTTAGGAAGTTAGGAAATTGTAATTATAATTATGCCCTCCAATAGCACTTGGTAACAGTTTTACAGCGGCATCCACAGGCCTGACACACCCTGCAAAAAGTATTGCTGAGCGGATGACGTTTTTTTTTTTTAAGATTGCGCTCACTTTCGAGACAGAGGTCTATAAAACGGTACTGGACGACCATTTCGCTTTCAGGAAAACCCAGGACGTTTTGTCAGTGTCTAAGAGATGCTAAACACATGGTCCTGCGTCTGTCACACAACATTTACTCGTTTTCCGCTGTCTGAGGCCAGAACAATTATGGCATCTTAGGTTTGTAGGTGCAATACCGTCGCCCGAACGGCATACCTGTGGAAAGGATTATTATTTTTGTTCTTGTGTTATCAGTTATTTTTTCTGCGTGGTGCACACAGGTTTTCTATGCGAAACCCCCCAAAATGGCATGAACCAAAACGCATTCGGCGGATTTTCATAAGCATTCAGGTGCTACCGATAGCTTCGGGTGCTACCGATATCTTTTCCAATTCAAGGGCTCACCACTAACTCTCAACAAATCTCAATACTATTTTCACAGAATAGTGGACGTAGCCTTTGATGGTGCGTTAAAGTGCGCCATCTGTTATGTTAGTGGCGTGGATGCATTCCCGCATTACTTTGGGCACGATACCGTGCATGCGGCAGGTGTTCTTGACCGCTGAATCCACGTGCCTGTTCTGTAATCCTGCGGATGTTCAGCTTGAGAGCACCAAGGTTGACTTTACTGCATTTTTGTCGGTAACAGACAGCTGTGTCCTATTGACGTCAACCTTACGCGGAGGAAATGTGTGTGCCGTGGGTATGTCAATGGTAGTTACACATCTTGGGTACCATAGACTTTCAACGTTGTTTCCTCTTTCATCGCAGTGATATATCAGGGCCGCGCAAGCAGCTTCTTTTCAACAACCCCAAATGGCTGATTAAAGCCGCACTACAGCACTGTATTGAGGAGTTTCTGGGTGCTACCATAAAAGCAGCAGCGTCACGGATACGAAGGACGAATTTTTTTTTTTAAACGGCGTTGTTTTTTGCATGTTAAACTGTGTGTCTGTCTACACGCACTTATTCCTTAATTCTAGTGCCCTTTGCTCTGGCGGCAGACGGTCGAAATCACACATTGCATTCCCCTGAGCGCAGACTAGGGCTTGTATTTGGACATCAAACCACGTCTGGTAAATGTAATGACATATATTTTAAAGAATTGGGCTCCCCACCTTATAAATGCTTTGGTTTTTGGACGTACGCTGGCAAATATTGACTAGGTGCAGACACATGAGTTATCATCTTAAGTTATCATCACAACAGATGAGTATCACTAAAGACCGTACTTTAGGCAAGTGCGTAATTTGTTCCATGCGCTCCTTTCGTCTCACTTTAGTGTGTGAGAATGATTTATACCTTACAGGGGGTGTTTTGTGGCGGATTTACAGTGCCTATAAATGCCCGTTCTTGGGGTTTACGCCTAAATCCGCATAAATTCTCATGAATTCCTAAACCGCTATTTATTCTCACGGTAAAATTTCGAGTGCACTTTGAGATTGTATTTCTGTTACTGGTCTACATGTTAAGGGATGCGCACTAGGATATTATAGTCAGTTAAGCTCTCTATCCACTGTTCACAAGTAAAACTACGTGACAATAACGTATGTCGGCGTCATGCGTTACTTTTAAGTGTGCACATGCATTCTCAGAGACAATAGGCCAAATTTTAAGGAAAAAATGTGGAGATGGTGGTAGTTCGCTGGTAAAGTCCAGAATTTTTAGAGTGGTTCTAAAAACACGTGTAGCATTCTCTCCAAACCCATTTCTTCTCGCATGTGCAGTGATATACTGGTTTCTAGAAGCCTACTGAAGTATAATTCTATTTTAAACTCAACGGTAGAGCATCCAACAAGCATTTGTTAGCAGATTACTCCGTATTGTAGAGCCAACGGGGAGACGTCAATGCGGAGCTACATTTCCCTGCGCCTTAATATTCACACTGCCTACAGGCTTAAAAAAACTTTCCATCAACCCTCTTTTCGGCTGCTAAAGGCCTTTTGAAAATTCTCTTCAAATGCTGTGGAAGTGTAATGGGCAGTTTTGCGAAGTTTTGCCTCCGCAATTCGGATGACTTGATAGTATATAAGAATATACCATAGTTCTATCTATCAGTATTCATAAAGGAATATCGTAATTTTTGATTGAATTGTCCTGTCTCGAGTTTATTATTTGTATCTGTTTTGGTTGTGTCGTTCTTTCATTCTCTCCGGCATACCTAATGTCGCTCTTCTAAGCGAGTATTTACAGATTTCAAGTATTGCTTTTAGGCGTGTCTCACTATATGCGACTATCGCGGGCGCAGACGTCATAAAGCATGAATGGGAGCCGTGCGCTTATTTAATCAAACCAATTGATCGTCATGAGTGTAGCAGTTTTATAGTTTAATTTAACGGCCATGTTCAACTGTTGGTGTCTGTGGCCATCATACACAATAATAAATTTTTGTTTTCCTCTCGCAGATAGTCGTCCCGTGTCCCCGCCAAAAATATTTCTTTTTATGTTAATGTTTATAGTGCCTGTGATTACAATGTTGAAGGACTAAACCTTGTTTTGCGTGCATGTTTTGGCGCATAAGACAGGCTATTCTAGTGCCTAAAAATCCCGCTTCTAGTTATCGTATTTAAACCGTTCACATTCGCAAACAATAGGCTTACCTCGACTCCACACAACCATATGGTAACTGAAGTTGCGAGCCTAGAAATCCTGCTCCCAATGGAAACAATTGAGATGTGTCTGCTGCCTTCATGGTGAGGCGCAACACAGCGTTTTCACGTATCCCCAACGTTTGCGGAACGGTGGTGGTCGTCTTATTTGCTGAGTGCCAGTGCCTCCCAGCTACGCGCATCCCAGTGTGGCCGAGCCGTCATCACGGAAGCGTTTGTGGAGGCGATGGTAGCTGGAGGTAACGGTGACGGAAGCTGGTCACCAGAAACGACCTTCGAGCGACAAGATCAGGCGACAGATTTTCACACCCCGGGGTTGTGCACAGCTGAACGCACGGCGTTAATCACACCAGCAACAGCGGTAACATTGACCTGCACATACTGGAGTAGGATGGCCTTTTACTGTGGTACGTACCATAGGGACATGACAACGTGATTTGTTTTGTCAGTGTACTTCACGAAAGCTTACAAAGGCTGTTATCTGTTATTTTCGTGAATGTGCACTGTTCGAGACCAGCTATGGCAGCGGCATTTCTCAGTAATCTTTAACTGTTTTGGGTGCCCCCTTGTTTGGTGCAGTCTGTCGAGAGTACAACGTAAACAAGTTATTTCCTTCCCACAATATTTGGCCCTTAATTACTACCAAAATCCTAGTAGTAAATGCTATTATCATCAGACATGTGTTAAATAATTACACCAACGACATCTGGTGGATCAATGTACTATGGAAGACTGTAACATCAATGATCTACCAGACGATATTTCTTCGAGCATTCGGTTTTTCGCCACCCATTGTGTCATTTATCGCCCCCTATTTACCACACCGACAACTTACCATTCCAGCAAAACCTGCGGAAGGTCCATGAGTGGTGTGAAAAATGATTCGTGGTTTCTAGCATTAAAAAAACATCTTTCGTATCATTGAATCGCGGCGTCAGCCTTATTCCACCTACGACTATTCTTTAAGTAGCTCTGCTCTTTCTACTGTTTCATCCACTAAATATTTAGGTATTCACACTTCTGAAGGCTTTACACGGTTATTCCACGTAAACCATATTACTAATGACGCAAACAATATGCTAGGCTACCTACGACGTAACCTAAACCTGACTCAACACACAGTCAAAAGACTAGATTAGGAAATGCTTCTTTGACGTAATCTGTAATTCGTGTGCGCAACCTGCGACTAACCGAAGAAAACTTACGTACCATCATCGAGTCAATGCCAAACCCGGCGGCCAGGCAGCATATTAAAGCAAGATTTTGGCTCTTATCATTTTTAGTGTAATACGTTATCATGTGGCGGCCCTCTTCACAAGAAACGCTCACAACTCATCGAATCACATCAACCATATCAAAAGCAGTCTTCCGCACCTCACTGTGCCACAAATGCCTATCGTCATTTACTTCATGTCCTATGTAGCCGTCGACTTCAACGGCCTCCCCGAAAGAGTCACTGAACAAACATATTCGGCCTACTTAAAGCTTTCGTCGATGAACTTTTATAATGAATATTTATGCTTTTTATATTGATGTGAATATTTGCGGTGGTTTAATATTTTGTTTGTTTTGTATTATATGCATTTTGTGAACACCGTGTAATCGAAATCATTCGTGTTCGTGCCGGTAGTTTTTTTTCTGCCGTTTTGTAACCTTTATGCTTAACCATGTGTTATGTAAAACCCCACCCAATGGGCGCTTTTAGGTATCTCTAAATAACAAAATGAATAAATATTTGCTTTTGTAACGTACCAGCTACCGGAACAGATCGCGCACACAATATTACTAATGAATTCCCCTTAAATGCACCTACAAACCAAATGGCGCCGTGCACATCCCAGTGTCCAAACATACAGTGACACTGAAGTCGAAACTATCAATTTGAGAACCTACTTCCTAGCACACGCAAGTAATTGCCGAACGCTGCTCAGCGAGCCGTGCGGCAGTCCTAACACAACACTGACATGAGAGCAACCTGAAAGAGATGGCCTGAAAAAGTCTGCAGCTCCTAGTTACCGCATCACATATAACAATTCGACAGTAATCAATCCAGAGCAAGGTATTATTGCATAAACTTCAACGCCTGCATTGTAATTAAGTTTATATAACAACGGCATTACGAATCTGAAAATAGTCTGTGGCAACTGGCGTTATCTTGAAACACCTTGAAATAGCCATTGTCAATGCCAAGTGCCAAAGCGCTTCTTTCAATGCCAAAGAACTTCTTTACCTTGATATTTACGTCCAGTTTCTGGGCATGCATGGCGAGTTCGCGCACACAGTCAACAAAACCTCCTTTGACTGCATAATGCAGAGCTGTGTGATGGCGCTTGTTGATATCATTGATATTTGATCCCTGTTCCAGTAGAAACTTCACTACTTCTGGTTGATTTCTGTAAAAAAAGAAGAAATGTCGGGAAATTTGCACACATTCTGCAGTGACAATGCTGTAGGAAAACAGATATGGTTGGCGCAAACAGTAGCCGAACTCCACTGCACCCAAGTTACAAGAATTAAAACTTACATTTCCATTCACCCTTGTGACAGGCCCAACACAATACTGTCACGTGTTGATATTTTAATTAACATTCCTCTATAAACACATGGTATCACAGCACCCGCTATGACACATGTAATGCTTGCATACTGCCTTTAAAATACGCAGATTCATGTAGGTTTTGTAGTTCGCAAAACATATCTAAATTGACAATTTGGAGCTAGTTTGCTTGAAATAGTCCCCGAAAATTCTGGGTCCAATTTCTTTGCGTTCGGGTGTTTTTTTATCAATTGCGAACAGTACGGCTGTTGAAAATTTGTCAATGTAAACAAATTGTGAGTGGACTGGGATGCATGACAGCTAGTGGTATAGAGAATAAAAGCATTTATGTGACAGAGGCAGCAGAAGACTAAAGAATTTCGACCACATTTGAGCGAATTGAGGAGATACGTGCCCAGTTTTTTTTTCTGTATAAACAGCCTTACCCCTCTTTTTTTTTAGTTTTTCTTCTCTGCGTGGCCGTAGAAGGCGCTCAATAAATAAACATTTGATAGTTTTTGCCTGCCCGTTCATGTTAGGTCTTGCTCGTCTCCGTCCGTATCTTGTTCGGCCTTAGCAGTGCAACTGTTCTCGACTGCGTTCAAAAACGACAATTCGCGTGGGCGATAACAAGGATGGTCGGCACTCCCTTGGAGAAGAAATTACTGGACGCCATGATGGACATTTAACCTGTCCAGCCACTCTCCATAAAAACTTTGTCCTAGCACCCAACATGTACGCAAAACCTCTGCAACAGCAGGTGACAAGCCAAAACCAAATTCCTTCGAGGAAAGTACTGAAATCACGAAAATGCTCTACACACAGAAAGCCGGGATGTACTAAGATGCAACGGCAGCCAATGTATTGGTGGACTACCCTGGCAACCTTTGTGATTACTACTCCATCCTACAAAAAGAACAAAGAAAGCGCAAACTGGATACATTCGATTGCTAATCCAAATAGCTGAACTATCAAATAGAAACATAAAAATTGTTGCCGATTATCAAAGGTCAATTAAACCTTTTGCTGCAGGCTGGGTACCTAAACCCTTGGTAAACTTTGTCCCATCCAGAATTATAAAAACAAAATTCACACGTCAAAAGGACTACCGCGCATGAATGTCTGAAAGAGAATAAGACCTAAGGACCTTAAGATAAGAAAACGAACTCGCATACCATGCTTCTTGCGACGATGACTACAGAACACTCCTCCACCAAGTATATTGAGAATGTCTCCTCGTCTAATCCTGGTAACACGAGGCTTCCCGGTGCGCCACGGGGTCCCAACACTGTGATATCGTGCCAAACCCATGCCAATAATTCCCTACCGCCACCGTGGCTACCGCAACGATATATTTAAGCGTCTAGTAGGGGGCAGATGTTGGCGAAAACATGAGGCAATAAAATTGCGCGAAATGCGGTCAAACACGCGCACACTTGCGGTCAACCTGGCCATATTCCAGGGCACCGTCAGAACAGGGCGTCTCAAACCTTGCATATGGTCCCTATGTCGAGACATTGGAGTCAACGTTGATCAGCTGGTCACCTCAACATCAGAGCAAGCTCATCGAGAGGACAAGCAGCAGCTGCTGGATCTGGCATCTTAGACTTTCGCTTCTACGCTTGAACTCAGTCATCTCTGTACTTTTGTTTTGAAACGCCCGCAATTTCTTCCTCAGCAAAAGTCTTCCCTCCCTTCTCTCAGTTTGTCTTAGCAACATCCCAAACGTTCAGACCACCAATTTGACATTGCAGAACACACACTCTGAATCAGTGAAACTCTGGCCTACTGACACAAACTAACCAACACCCCGCATCCGCAACCATTCAAGCTTACATTTTAACCCGCACAAGCCTTCATATAACTATTTTCTTTCCCTGCCATGGTGATTACAATCGCTGTAACTAGTCTATGGCCTTCGCTTCCCTTTAGAGCTTCGAAAGCATGAATCGTATTAGCAGAAATTGAGCTGAAAACGCACCCTGGGTGTTATAGTAAGGCGATTGCGTCGCACATCTTAAGCCCCAAATATAGCTATCATCTTCAACTTGTGCAAGGTGGAATTTGTAAGCGTCCACTGCAGTGGTTTTACGGCGCCGTGGCTCTCATTTTTTAACTGAGTGAACAAAGAGGACACCAAAGGTAGACGAGATAGAGCGAGAAGGATAGCGAAGGAGGAAGGTATTACGAAAGAGCAAGCAGGAAGGCGATATGCCGAGGCCGCGTGAAATCTGCTCGGCGGCGGTGACTTACTGCGAGATAACGCGGTAGGAGCGAGCGGCGTTCAATGATTATTCTATCCCTTTCAAAGACACGGCAGCTATGCGCAGTCATCGAGAAAACTGCAGTTCGCGCTACGCTCAAATTTTGCATTACGGATTATCGTTACGGTAAACCCTTTTTTGTTCCCAAAATCCTTGCCCGAATGTTAGCTTAAGGATTTGCTGCGGAGACACCCGCCGCGAAGACAGGATTAGAGAAAAAGTCGCATGCTGATGATAGAAAGCGCGAAGGTGGGGAATATACTTTTAGCCACCAACTGATACGCGCAACGGAAAACACGGGGAGGGTGCGCACAAATTTTACCGCGAAACGATCTTCCAATGGCGGAAGAACATTATGGGCTAAATAATGTCGACGTGGCAGGGCTCTCCACTGGAGTCTCAAGTGAGCAATCATTCGAGATTAGAGCTGCCAAAAAAAAAACTATGAGGGTAATTTTACAATTATTAACCTGTTTGTTCCGGTAGTTGGAATCTACAACATACCCCCTGGTGCCATTGTGTTCAACTAAAACGCCAGTTTACGTGATTTCGACGGCATTAGTGTATAATATATCTTGCTGTATGAGCTGTAAAACAGACCAGGTGGTTTTGCGAAGAAACCTGACACAAGTAAAATAGCCGAATATTCCTAAGAGAACTGGGTGTACCGAGTAGGGGGACTGTCATGACAGACCAAGGCAGTTACGCTGATGACAGAGTACCCTTTGTCTGGTGTGGATGAAATTTTTTGCAAGCTAAATGATGTAGTAGCTTGCACGACGCCAAATTTACGTTAAGCATATAACAAACAACCACCGAAAACAGTAGCAAAATAAAAGTCCCCAAATTGAATTAGAGCCCAGTTTGCGTTATTGACTACCTCGGTCCGTAAATTCTGCTCCACGTTTTGACACAAAATTACGCCTCGCCTTCCTCGTGTCCACCAACATCATCACCATCATAAGTTTGTTTGAATAAAGGCTTGTCGTAATGGCCTCTCGGCGGCTAGTCCCTTTATCAGTTTTAGGGCCGAAGTCCGGGACAAAGGCTTCTCAAGACGTACCACACCGAGTAACATTGCTTACTGTTGATCACCTTCTCCCCTGCAGGCAGCACTAACGAAGCTGCCGGTTTCAACGAACACATAGGGAAGCTTGGGGCTGACCTAAGTAGACTAAACATATTGTATCTATTTCGGCTGCACCCTTAGTGACCCATCAGTTGCGCCTTAGAGGCTCACTAACTGCTGGTACAATCACGCGTAGTTTGGCCTCGTCCGTCCGACCCCCAGCCCTATCGACACCTCTGACGCCGGGCTGTACTACGGCGGCCCCCACATAAAGACAGTAATTAGTCCTGGGGCTACCAATTCTTCCAAACGACGGGCACGTCGTTGAAACGACGGCGTTCAGTCGCAGCGACCTGCAGGTGATTTACTAAACTTTTTAAATCTGTTGGGAAACAAAACCATTCCTTGGCCCAGCCACAAACGAGAAGTAATAAATACCTTACAACCTCAAATGAGCGCTTCCAAGACATACCAATAATTGAAAAACTTAAACTCAAACCCAATTTAGCCGATGTCCAAACTAATCGTCAGGCACTCCTACCATAGTGAGAGCTCGGGTTCCGTCAGAGGCCAGATAGCACAGGAAAGATAAAGAGGTAAATGCTGAAAATATAGCAACGGCGAAAAAGAGGACAATGTTGTAACCCGTAAACACTATTGCCACCAAATACAAGGTTTGAAAAATTGTACTACACTAAATTGTCGTTTTAAAGTGATACTAGAGAAACCGAACACTAGAATTATTTAGCAAAGAATGCATCGAGCGATCTGGAGCGCACGAAGGAACTATGACATTTCCGCAGCGTCCACGCATATTTTGGTACTGTGAGGTGCAAGGTCGCATCATTTCTCTAAAATCTTATATTATCAGCAATATAGTAACAACCACGCC
Source organism: Haemaphysalis longicornis (assembly GCA_013339765.2). Taxonomy (NCBI): domain Eukaryota; kingdom Metazoa; phylum Arthropoda; class Arachnida; order Ixodida; family Ixodidae; genus Haemaphysalis; species Haemaphysalis longicornis. The sequence continues at coordinate 126,651,694 of CM023453.1, forward strand.
GAATGGAAATAACTGTAGCACTGGCTTGCCATGCAATTTGAAACGTTGTAGAGGCACGCGGCACCATTGTTTGCGGATTATCAAGGTCAAAAATTTTACGGAATCGCAACCTGCCCAAGGAGGGCCTGTAGGATTAGGGGTTAAAGCAGAAAAAGTCAGAGGATGCATTTTATGGTGAAGGGGACCCCAAGGCTTTAAAATAAATAAAACAAAGTAAAAATTTTGCTTTGGAGGAAACGACTATCGAAAGGAGGAATTGGAAATTAAGGCCCAGAACTGGTAATGTCAGTATCGGCTGGTAAACTCCTTTCTATAGAACCAATTCAATGGCGATTCACCAAGTAAAAAGGTGTGCAGTCCGGCCCGCAAAAAACAGCGCTATCATCGATGGAAGCGAACACGATGACGTCACCAACAATGATCGTTTCTACGGCCAATAATTACTGTTGCACGTAAACTGGACGTTATTTTTTTCCGCCATGAACAACACACAGTAAAACTAGCATTCAATTTCGCGCAGGGAAACTAACGCGAAACCCGGGGAGGGGCAAAACATGCAGTGTATAAGAGTAATCTTCGTGCCTTGGCGTTTTTTCCCATGGAGACGAAACCGTTGAGGGATAGAAATATACAGCTTTGCTTGACGCACAAAGCGTTCTGGCGCGAGGCGTAGGAAAACGAGTGTCCCGGCGTGTTATTTTAGTGCGCGTAACGTTCTAGCGCGCGGAGTAAACGAGGGTCGTGGTGTTTTAGTACCGTGACTACATCGACATAGACCGGAGACGCCGACATTAGACGCTGACGGCCCTAGCCACTAAGGGTATCGCCGCTAAAAGAGGCCTCGCCTTTCTTGTGTATATCATCACTATCATCAAGAAGTTTGATTGACTCAACGGCATGGCTCTAGGCTTTCCCACCCTTTTTTAACACCACCTACATTTCAAGGTCGCGTGGAAGGCCTGCACGGCCGCTTTCGGTAGTGCATGTGTACCTGGATCACATTACAGCGAGGGCAAAAATGACATCATGGATAAGAAAGGCATTTAGCTGCAGACATCTACGCTGTCCAAATCAGCAAGGCAAATTGCAACTTGTACAGAGGCTAAGTCCTGTTTCTTCTTCATGGTCATAGAGCTTTATATTACCGTATAGTATACTAAAGGGAAATTTGGCGCTGCAATCGCGGGTCGTCGTGGGCGCCGCCATTACAGTTAGCGGCGTTCTTCGCTTACTTGGGTTGCCATACCACAAGGCTTCTTTTTTGTCTAGAAGCCAAGATTAGCAAAAAAGGACACTTTTTTCTTTTGTCTTGAATGATGCTTTTAAAGAATTACTCTAAAATAAATTGATTTGATTGATTCATTGAGGGGTTCAACGCGCCGACGCTATGCAGGTGATGAGACGTACCGCAGTGGAGGGCTCCAGACTAATTTTGACCACCTGGGGATCATTAACATGTGCCAAAATCTAGAACACAGGCCGTTTTCGCTTTTCAGCTCCATCAGAAAAGTAGGCGCCGTGGCCGGGAATCCAACCCGCGTACTTTGGCTTAGCAGCAAAGCGCCATAACCAATGAGCCACCGCGACGGGTTCTCACAAATAATGTTTTCGAAGCTTTAATTTTAGAACAACAAAACAAATTTTATTACTATTTTACAGTAATATTGTGGATTTTTTGCAGCAATGCGCTACTTTCCAACCTATCCATAAGCCATGCAAACGACAAGTATGACGTGCCTGCCGGGAAATGACGGAACGTTCGCTGAAGCGTGGGTCGCCTAGAATATTGCACCACAATTCCTCTTGTATACTGGGTGTTTCTGCTAACTTCAGCCAGAGTTTAAAAATATGCCAATGGAGTCTAAGATGACGCTACCAACTTCATCTTGATGAATTTTGTCTGCAGTGCGTCACGCCGTTTTTAGGGGCGAAGCTCCTCTTGCTCGGGCCCTGTCCCGTCCCTCGTTGCTGCTGTATCCGGCACATTAATGATAATTGTGGCAGGATCCCCCCAGGGATTGGCCGACCGAAGATTGGCCGAAGAGGTCAAAACGTTCAACGCATTCGTTGCTACCCAGCAAGAAGGAGAGGAAGAAGAAGAGGTTGTCGTTCGTCGCCTGCGAGCTGAAGACATGTACCGGGGGTACGCGAAACAAGACGGTCTGCAGAAGGCGACGGCAGAGGTGGCTAAAATTTCGCACACCGAATTCGCCAACCCATGGAGATTCTCATCGTCCCAAAGAAGCCCTACATAATCACCACAAACATCGACGTTATCGACGGGCTTGCCAACGGAGCGGTGGTAAGCTTCACGTGTCAAGTCTTTATGTGATGTGCGGGCGAATGTTTCACGGTTTTACCGATAAGCATTTTAGCTTCGCCCTTCTCATCATCATTCACTTCGTGGAGACGGCGGGATATTTTTTTTGTCTTTTGCCTAATTAGAATATTAATCAATTTTAATTACTCGACTTTCCGAACCAACGAAGCTAGGCCAAAATTTCGATTAGAATTTTGCACAGAGTTGTGCAAGACGTCCGAATAAATGTTTTCCGTTTTTCTGTCTCTTCGGTATCAGTCTTTTTCAGCGCACTGAATTTGCCAGCGAAATACAAAAAAAAACAAACACCACGTGACATGCTGGCTTGCGCGTCACGATTTCAGTGCCCCAAAAATGTTCCGCGTACAAACAATCATGAGTGCACAGCCGCTTAAAAAGTGAAGGGCCGACGAGAAACATCTTGCTTCGGGCAGCACAAGCGATAACCGCTGCGGCTGCTTACCGATAGGACGAACTATCACAACAGAAGCACATAGCTGGGGTAAAGGTATAGCCAACGCCTACGTTGCTGCGCTATCTCATTTGAAGCCCCAGTCCGCGTATGGCTGTTTGTGCGCTGAACGTTTGGGAACACTGCAATCGTTAGTCTGAAGTCGGCATGTCACGGGTGTTTTTTTTTTCTTTCACGGGGATCTGCATTAAGCTGAAAAACACTAATACCGGAGTCCTTCTATGCTGGAAACCTTTTATTCAGACGTTTTGCAAAGTGTTCTACAACTGTTTAATTGGGGCTTTTTGCCTAGCTTCGTTGGTTCGGAAGTTGGCTAACTAAAATTAAGCAAAATACAGCAAAAAAACTAAGTACAATAGAAGAAAAACCGTGGCGAACTACAGACAAAAGTGAGCAACGTTGTCGGTTGGTTGGTTGGTTGCGTTGTCTTAGCTCGCGATGGCATATTTTTAAACTCTGGCTAAAGTTAGCGGGACTACTTTTCATATTAGTACGAAACTATGCGTCATGGTATCTATGCTAAAGGTATTCGACAGAACAATGGTAAGATGAGACACGCTGTTGAAGACCCTGCCGACAAATGGCTTAGGGGGCTGAAATCTTTTTTGGCGTGGTAAATTAATGTGGCCAATTCTTTCTCAACTAGAAAACTTTACTGACGCTGCTGTACGCCTTTTTAGTTAAGCGGTGCAAGCAGGAAGGGCGCAAACACTGAGCAGGTAAGAATAAGAAAAAAAATTGTAAAATTGCAACATGTTTAGAGACAATTGGCGATTCGTCGCTCTTCCTCACTTTGATCCCTTCAAGCCACAACGGCTCGAGTGTGGCCGGCCACAAGCAGGTATATTGCTCCTTTCTTTATGCGCCATGTCAATTATTTCGGCCACGCATCGAATTCACGCCCACGACGCTCACAAAGGCAGAGACTGATTACTCCGGGTTTGAAATTGAAGCAGCAGCATTATGCCGACAGTCAACCCATAATAAGTATTTGTTGGTTCATTGGTTTGTTTTAGCAAAATGCTAGTAGTCTTGACTGGTGTATCAATCACACGGATGCTTTACGATTGAAGCAGTGGCAAAATATACCGTTCTGGACTGTTTTTAAGAAACTGATGCTAAGCAGAGCAATTCCGCAGTGGCAGTACCCATTCCAATGCCGTCACCCTTGGTACATTGCAAATTTTATCTACGGTGCCACTGACAATTTGCTGCCGAGTGTGTTTTTTCATGTGCCATGTGTTGAGGAACGGTGATATGCGCACACGAAGTCAACAAAATAACTGTTCAAAACGCCCTCAATGAGCGTATCAAAGCACGAATCGCCGAGGATGCGGCTTTAGCAAGAACAGGGTTGCGATCAGTTCATCCCCATTTTAATCGAAGAACACTGCTTTGGAGCAAAAATTAGTGCACTGAGGAAACCGATATATTTTATTTATTGCAGGTGCGAAAAGTATGTTTTGTAGGCTTCATGAGATGCACCTGGTAAGATGGCCATATAGAGCAAGGCAAAAACGCCTCTTTATCAACGTATGGGTGCGAGCTAGTTGGTACTCCATTTTTACTTCCTAAACCGCAGTAAAGAACACGCAGGACGAGAGAGACAAGGACCAGCGCTACTCACAACCGAATTTTAATAACACCACAAGACGTATAAATAGAAATGAATAACACGCTGAAATGACTCTGATGTTTTTCATGTCACTGCACAGCCCGCCACGCACACGTCATGCACGCATGTGTGATAAAGGCTTATCGAAAGTGACCAGCTCTTTCAGGCCCAAAGATACCGACGTTGTGCTAACACAGTCCCCTATCCAGCGCATTTCCGCGGCCTCAACAACCTCTCGCGTTCGCTGATCAGCGTCTCGAAATATGACGGAATACAATGTGACGGAATACTCGTCGTACATATGCTCGCACTTGTCGCACTCTTGGCCATTAAAACCCAAATTACTATATTTGCCTTTCCGCACCTTCTTACAATGTTCCGACCCGTCTGGCCTACGTATGCTTTTTTACAAGTGAGGGGCAACTTTCCAGGGGCCCTCTGGAGGGGCACTTTGGAGGGGCGCTTTGGAGGGGCAACGTTAGAGGAGCTCTGGAGGAGCACTCTGGAAGAAATTGTGACGTAGAAGGAAACAGAAAGCAATTACGCACCAACGGGCATACAGCCCAGCCATACCACGAGCCTAGAGGTATTTTCCTTTGCCAGACAAACAAAAAGTATACACGTGACTCTATGAATATACTGCACGCACAATAAATATACATAGGATATTATTGGTCGTCATGGGCACCTAAACACAATGAATGAAAACAATTTCCTTACAAAATGCCAATTTGCAACAACAATCGGTGCACTAAGGTCACTGTTTCCATTTGTTACAGTTCAAAAGACACTCTATTCAGATAATAAACATGCGTTAAGGCAGAACGTTTTTTTTTTAATTCCTCGCATAGTACCAGTACCACTCACAGCAACAACTCACAGCAGTAGCACCCAAAATCTTGCGGATTAAGGAAAAAAGCAGAGCGCATGCTCAAGGCAGACACAAAAAACTGTTCGAAGGAGCATAAAGTCAGAAAACTTTTTTATTCCGATATAACCGAACGACTGTCAAGTTCTGCAGGCTGGCTTCGCAGCAACATTTCGGTTATCACATCACGGATACGAGGAGGTCCATCAGACGGGGCAGAAGTAGGCAGATCTCTAACAAAAATTAAAGGACCAGTATTGACATTAGAGAATCATTTATTATGAGCTGTTGAGTCGCTAGTGGATTACCGCAGTGAAACGTTTTCAAGGTGGATAGTTCTGACTTTGCTAGGACTTTGAGAGCGCCATCGGAATTAGTGAATATGGTGGGCTGAATCATAAACCTGTGTCCCCTGAAAAGCTCCCTGACGGGAACTACCTTGCAGTAATGTAACCTTATCGCATGATGACCGTAAACAAAGCAACGTAAAAGCTTATTTGCCAACTCTGCGAAAATCCACCCAACCGCGATGGTCCTTTACATTAAGCTTTAAAATCTGAAGACATGGTATTCGCTCGGCAAGCAACAAAAAAGTAACAAAAGCACCTCAGACCACAAGATCAAAGGTTGGGGCTGGTAAAATCAATCTTATTACGTCTGTCCTATATATGGGATTGCGTGCGTGCTAACCATTCTTGGGGAATAGCCAGAGCAAAATCCTTTTTAATATTTTCGCTATCGTTACGGCATACTTTCCGCTTAATCAAACATTTTACCAAACCATTGACTTTGTTTCTATATCCACGATTGGATTATTCTGGCTTCTATAACCACGAATGAATGAATTAGTGTGATTGGTCTCTTGTGCGTAGTATTCTATTTTGCATTGATTTGGCTAATTCAAGTACCCGATGTTGCTTAACCTACCTACTTCGTTTTTGTAAGTATTGATCGACACTGTTGTGAAAACGATAGTCTCTTTTAGGCTACTTAATCAAGAAAACTTGGAATGTCTGTCTGTTCGCCAAGCAATATATTGGCCGAACCGTTCCGTGCTACAAAAACTACTGGACTAAGTCATACATGTCTCTGCTGTTTAGCGCGAAGGACAGCTGCCCAACCCACATAAGCATAAACAGTGTGATGGACGGGACACGGAAGGACAACAAAACGATGCTCTGATTTATATGGTGTCCTTCCTTGCGCCGTCCACCACGCAGTTCCTGTTGCGTTTGAGAAATGTACCAACCAGACCAAATATCTACCTTGCTGAATCACACGAAGATTCGAGGGAAAATGTAGCTGCGCTAGAAACCGTAACCGCGTTCGTTTAGTTCAGAATGCACGTGGTGTTTCCTTTCAGATAGCAACTGAAAAAAAAAGCAATGCGTTGAAGGCGCCTGAGCAAGCTCCGCCTCATGGAAGGTAAAGAGAAAGCCCAAAACAAACAGGGTTCCCGCTTGTGGGGCTTCAGGTACATTAAGGAACAAATGACCAAAAAGACGCGAGCGGTTCCGGCAGAAATAGCGTGAGCAGTACAAAGACGGCGAAAATGAAATCCACTGAGTAAAGCTTTATTCAATTACTTACGAGGGCAGCGAGAAAGAAGGGAATAATGTAAGAGCTGAGAGAGTTGCGTGGAATGAACGACTGAACGAACGAAGGAATGAATGAATAAATAAATGACATCTTTATTCAACAAGTGGTGTCAGCGCACCCGCCCGATTAAAGAGCTGTTTTTGGGATCCGTCGTCCCAGAGGACAAGACTCCAGCGTAAAGGGGGGATAGAAGTGACCACGGAGGTCTGTCTTTAATGGAACGTCGATGGTAAGCTCGTGAAGAGGAAGAAAACAGTGCGGGCGCTCATGCGGCCCTGGACATAACGATGATGCCAGCAAAGGGAGATTGAAGTCTGTTCTTTAAATACATTGGCTGGTCGCACCAGTCCTATGGCGGTCGATGACGGCGTGACTGTGACCCCTTCTAAGATATTCTGCACTCTTCATTCCCGGCTCACCCGGCTGTTTCTGGTGGCTCGGGACCTGTTCACAAAGTAAAGTTGCATCATAGGCTTCTTGGGGGCCAACCTCGCCATCCACTGTGTAATGAGAAATTGTAGGTAGATTGTACACTTGGCGTAGGATGATATCTTCATACCTAATGGCTTAGGGTGCCGAGTGATAGACAGTAGTTTCAGGTAGCTTGATACTGGTTTGGATATTTGGCATGGAAGAGGGTGTGATGAGGATGGGTGTTGCAGTTTTCTGTAGGAGGGGGTTTCATCTGTTGTGAGTCGCGGGTGCGGATGGTGAAACAATTGCCGTTGGTGTCACTAGGGGGCCAAGATATCCGCGTAGCGCGGGTAAGGCTGTTGATTAGATGCAAGTGGTGATGGTCCTCCCACAAGGAAAATTCATCAGTGTATATAAGCGCGGGCATCGGCGTGAGCCACCTAGTTCCCCTCGAGAGAATCGTAACCGGGAACGCAGAACATTTGAAAATTTAAAGTGCCGCTTTGGAAATGCGTCCTCGTTAAAAATTTCTTTGCGCTGAGACAGGGTCAGTCATTATGGGGAATGTGTCGTTGGTATATGGATTTCGTGAGCCATTGTGTCTTCTTAAGCTCTAGTGAGTACATGGTAAAGACGGCAGACGACTATTGCCTTTCGGCGAAATTTTCAGTGAAGCACGCAGACACGTAGCAATTCTTTCGCGTCTTGCTTTATTTGTGCCAATTCACACTTAATCTGTTCCTTAAATACGGCCAAGGCTACAGTGAAAGGCAGTAGTTGCAAGTAGCTGACCATTTTTAGCCGGAAGGGAGAGCATTAATTTAAGTTCTCTCCCACAACCCTCCTCTTTACCTATACCACCTTATAGTCTAGTTTGAAATATTGTTACGAGGCAGATGCGAATAAGCTGTCTATTTACAGGTAATTACAGCTGAAGGCCAAGAGACCAAAGCCAAGGAATCGAATGCAGCTCGTGCCAGTCCGTTTCTGCGCGATCTTGTCCTCGTCTCCCGGCTTGCTGTATGCGCCCACTGATGAGGCACATACCCATAGGTGAAGTGTAGGATGGATTGACCACCTGGCGGTCCAGTCCAATGCTGTGTGAAATGTTCCGGGTGTTACGTATCATGCCCCCCCCCCCCCTCCGGTGGGGTAAGCACCGTCTCGGTGCACATTTGAAATTAGGCTCAGGGAGCAGGTGGGGCCGTTGAGAAATAGGGCTTGAGGCGGCCGACGTGGACTATTTGAGCTGCAGGGTCCAGTGACGGTGAGGACGAAGCAACGGGAACGATTTCGTAGGTGACCGGTGTGGCCATGCGCTTAATGTGATAGGGGCATTTGAAGCGAGGCAAGGTTTTTCGGAAATACCAATTCGGCGGCACCTAGTTGTGTTCGTAGTTAGATAGAAAGGACACGGTACTTTAAACCAAACTGCAAACCGTGTGTGTTCGTTGCAGATTGGTTTTATACCTTTTTTTCAATCAACCACCCCGGCTATGTGGTTTACATTCATGTCTACTTTCTCGCTATGTCATCAATAAACCCTCTTCTGAAACCGATATGTTGCAATCAGAAAACACTAGCCTAGTAACACGTCTTCTTGACGATCAACAATCAATAAAACACTCACCCTTGAGCTGCCCAGTGAAGCGGCTTGTTTCCTTTATCTTCCGGGTCCAAATGACCAAGACATCGGCCAAGAAGGTCCTTGACTGACTCCAAATAGCCGTAATAGCATGCATTATGGAGTTCCTCGGCAGCCTGTGTAGAAATAAGGAGTGGTGTATAGAAAATGTCATTTGAGAAAATATCAGTCATTTCCCTGTCTGGAGCCAAGCGTCCAGAAATACCGAGGTGCCGCAGAGTTTAAAACAAAGTTGTGTGCATTACGCCAGCAGCAAGCGGAGAAAGAAACTCAAAAACACGAACACTTCGCGCTACGAAATAGCTCACTCTGTAGAGACATGTGAAGCGTGAAGTTTGTGCTCAAGACGGGACAATTATTGCCAACATAAAGGAGCTGGAGGAAGCTAGACACGCACATACTAAGTAGTGCCCGATTGGCTGCGCAGTGACTCAATCGGGCACTAATGTAATGGGCATAGCAAACATAGGCTCTTCCGGAAGGCATGCGGTAATCGGAAGTTCTAACAACTGGAGCGCGTTATTCGAGCGAGCAATAATTTAATTGAATTCCCCTTTCTCAGGATTCTGGTTTAAAAGAACTCCAGTGGCTGTTTAGTGTTTTCTTGTTAAGACAAAAACGTAAAATTGGTATCTTTTTCAGAATGAAATAGGCCGGATATTTAAGCAGAACGGATTTCAACCTATAAAGTGGAAAAATAGTTTCTCAAAAATTTGTAAAAAAACACGTAATTTTTCCAAAAATAAGATTCTCCCTATCACGTATCATTTATGAAAAAATCTAGGAAAACAGCATGTTGCATTTGCACGGGGAATGTGTTTAAGCATGAACTCGTCCGATACCTCTGTGGGCGTGCGATCAAAAAAGTTGTCAAGAAATACGTTCGCGCTTTTTAATATCTTACGGGTGCACTTTTGGCACATTTAGCCATACTGGCCTCTTTAAAAGCATCTAGAACCAGGAGTTTCGCTGGACGTTGAGGTTACTTTTTAGGCATTCTAGGCTTGAAGGGACTGAGGTAAAAAAATCTTTTTCACCCTTTTAGCAGCGGAGCCCGCCGAAATCCTCAAATTTGTATTATGCATTTGTATAAACAACATTCATCAGCAAATACCAACTGGATGTATGAAGCAGTGAAACATGTAATGGGGGATTTCTAAAAACACCCAATTTGCTCCAAAATCCAGGTAGTACAAATAGTGCTGGCTCTAAGAGAACCATGAAACCACTTGCTCGAAGTTTTTCCGGGCTGGATCTGTTCGAAAAAGAGATTGAATATCTGAACGGGTCCGCTAGATAATCATAAATCTGAGAAAGCACAATTTACGTCTTCTTCTCTGTTATGCTACAATTAACAGAAAGGCCGCCTTAAAGGGTCCCTGTGCTCTGAGCGAAATATATTCCGAAAGCTTCAGGTCTCTAGGTCTAGCAGTCCCGGCTCGGCGTCGGTCGACCGGTCAGCCAGCCAATCAAACAGTCAGCCAGTCAGTCAGTCAGTCAGCCAGCCAGCCAGCCAGCCAGCCAGCCAGCCAGCCAGCCAGCCAGTCGGTCGGTCGGTCGGTCGGTCAGTCGGTCGGTCGGTCAGTCAGTCAGTCAGTCAGTCAGTCAGTTAGTCAGTCAGTCAGTCAGCCAGCCATTCCGTTAGGCCCTTCATTTTATAGGTAGAGTTTAGAGAAAAATGAGTAAAAATTGCTATGGTAAAATACACAAAATATTGAGACTATTGCCTTAAAGTTACAAACCATAGGTTCACTGTAAATTTGAAAAACCCATTCCCGCAAGCTTATCCTGTAGCCAAGTCAACTTTCAATGACTAGTAATAATTAGATTTGTACCCACAAATTTTAGGGGCGAAGCTCCTTAAGGCGTGGGTCTGTCCATCCTCGACGTATGTATGTAGCCACCTCTAGTTTAGTTCTTGGATTGTTTACTAGATGGCGTGGCTACCTCTAGTTTAGTTCTTGGATTGTTTAATAGATGGCGGTACTTGTATATCATGAAAAGATGCGCTTGGATTGTTTACTAGATGGCGTGGCTACCTCTAGTTTAGTTCTTGGATTGTTTACCAAATGGCGGGGAGCGTTGTAATAAAATCCGTTCGCTGTTGGCGCGCGCTCGGAGTCGCCCGATGGATAAGGCTGCAGATGTGCGAGCCCGTGAGGCAGAAGCGCTCCGTGAAGCTGCGCGACGCCGCCGCCAAGATCCTGCCGTACGAGAGCGGGAGGCCGAAGCGTGTCGTCTGGCTGCGCGACGCCGCCGTCAAGATCCCAGCGTTCGAGAACGAGAGGCCCAAGCGTCACGGCAACGGCGCGAGGACCCTGCCGTACGCGAAGCGGCACGGCTGCGGCGCGAAGAGGATCTCCAAAACGTCAGAGAACGGGAAGCGGCGAGAAAGCGCGCGTATCGGCAGGCAGACCCCGATGCAGTGAGAGCTCGTGAGGCGTCTGAAAAACGCATCAGGCGAGCTCAGCCCCAAGGTGCCGACGCGCGGTTTAAGCGAGACTTTCTAGACGTACGTTCGGACACAGATGTAGTGGGCGAACTTTCACTGAGGAGTCACGGTTTTACCGATGATTTCCCCTCAGGAGCTTCGCCCACTCATCATCATTCACCCCGTGGATATGCTGCGAATTTTTTTGTGACTGCTTTCTGTTCGCGAACTGAAAGTTCGAATCTTCCGTGCCTAAGAGATGTTGGCATATTTCGGAAACCACGTTCACACATCGTGCCGCAGTTAGGCGACCAAATTTTAAAAACCTGGCTACTTTAGTATGCCGTCGTTCAGATACATAAGTCAAAGCGTATGTTCGACTTAGACGCACTTATTACGATTTATTTATTAATTGATTGATTGATTGATGGATTGATTGATCGAGTCAGTGAGTGAGTAAGTAATTAATTAATTAATAATTAATTAATACTTGATTAATTATATTAATGATTGATTGATTGATTGATTGATTGATTGATTGATTGATTGATTGATTGATTGATTGATTGATTGATTGATTGATTGATTGATTGATTGATTGATTGATTGATTGTAGAGTTTAACGCGCCGACGCAACGCAGGCGATGAGGCACGCAATAGTGGAAAGCTTCAGATTAATTTTCACCACCTGGGGATCTTTAACGTGATCCAAAATCTCATACACACGGGCGTTTTTGTTTTTTGCATCCATCGGGAAAGCGGCCGCCAGGGTCGCGAATAGAACCCGCGACCTCGTGCTCAGCAGCAAAACACTTATTACTATTGCGGAGAGACCAATTGATTTTCGCCCCTCAATTCATCGAAAAGACGCACTTTTGAATTCCTGTTTAATTTGATCGGTGCTGTAGTGTTCGCAAACTACGAAACGGTACCTTCGTATTTTGTCTGGCCGATTTGGCGTAAACGTCTCTCTTGAAACGCCGTTTTGCTGTGGTGGACAGAAAAGTGGCGCAAGTGGCAAGGGGTGGGCGAGGGCTCGGAAATACTCATGCGCTGATAGCTTTGAAAGGCAAAATTGTAAACGCTTCCCGCAACGGACTGCGCCTTTGTCAGGAACGCTCTGCAATCCGCGCCCCAGGGCAACAGCCTGGCGCTCCGGCCCCGACAAAAATTTAGCAGGGGCTTAGCTTGGCTATTCCAGGGTATACGTAGCGTGAGCTAAGGTTCAGATAGTTATTCTTAGGTTTCCTGGTTGTATAGACTAGCTGATTATGCTTACTGCTGTTAAAACAATTTCCAATCCACTCCAATCCAATTTATTCCAATCTAGTCCAGTCTAGTGCAATCGAATCCAATTCGATCCAGTCATGTCCGGTCCAGTCCAGTCCAGACACTGCTACTAGCGCATGCGCAGCACGGCTGTTCAGAAGCCACGCGAAACGGCTATCAAGTGCCTCCTGCGCAGCGTCAGACTTAGTTACTTCGCAACGAAGGCGCACAGCTAGGCACGCGCCGGCGCCAGTGCGTCTGCCGTTGCTATGACGTCACTCCTCTGGATTGCGCAGACCGGCGAATGTGCTGACCCAATTCTCTACACACCCGTAGTCCAATTTAATTGGATTTCAATTCAACACAATCCAATTTAGTCCAATGCAATCCAAGCCAATCCAAACCAATCCAATCCAAGCCAATCCAATCAAAGCCAATTCAATTCGATCCTATTCGATCCAAACCAAGCCAATGCTCCTCGCGCTTGCGCAGAACGGCCCTTCACGGCCCACGCGAAACTGCTCAACCTCGGCCAGTGTAGATTACGCTAGAAAAAAAATGAAAGCCGTTCCACTCAACGTGAAAGTTTTCAGAAGTGCAGAGCAGGGACTCGGCATAAGGGGCTCTAGCACCATTATCCGCTCACTGCTACCACCCAATGCGATTGAAATTTCCGGCCCTCGCAGTGCTCGGGCGCCCCCTGGATAAAACTGCGCCAGCGGATGTTCTTTGCCTTTTGCGCTTGCCTTTTCTCCCGCACGTGCTTGGCGTTGCACTGCCACTTCTTTTCGCTTACTATCGTAAAAACCAACACAACGAGAGTTCCTAAATGAACGCGGGCGCTGCCGGTTAATTGCGTATATTTTGCCTCAAATGTAACTACAGTTTCCTTTGTGCTAAACGACGGGGATATGTATGGCAAGCACCAACGGTTCACGAGTTTCGAACTCTTATGTATACATAAAGCGCTTGGCTTTCGAAGCCTCCGGGTTACGCAGCGACGACAGCCACTACGACGGAACTCCGTGTGGCTCTACTTGGGTCCAGGGAGCAAGCTACGACGACAAGGCGAGCCCCTAAAGTGCTCTACACTTAAAAGGCCCTGTCTGATGACGGCGTGCGGACATTCACTTCATTTTGTGACGTAAGTACAAATCATTCGTTATGGCATCTTCGCTTCTCTGCGGTTTAGTGGGTGCTTAGCGGTTATACAATGCTTTCTCACTTACGTACAGCACTGTTTTGTTCGGGTAAACAAATGTGCGGCATGTGGCACTTCTCCGCGCGTTAACAAGCACGACGCCATAATTATTCCTTCCTTGATATTGTTGCGACATTCCCTGTAATATTTCCGTGCCCGTTTTTTGTCGTGCTGATATTTAACGGCAGTAATCTAGTTTCCGCACTGCCGGTCAGAAATGTAATTGTCACATCGTATGCGAAAACGTGAGAAACATCATTGGCCACTATGTGTTGCTTCACAGAGAAGCGATTATCGCTTGTTCTTCCCAGTGCTTGACGTGCCGGATTTGTTGCTTTGCGGAGGCATTTGCGTTATCAACGATATTTGTGGCACGTGTCGCGGCTGTTGTTCTGCAGGTGCAATTTCTTTGTGTTGATGACAGGTATCTTTCAAGCTTTTCTCATTTAAGCAACATTATTCACTGGATTTGTGCAGCTCTTGTTTGGAAAAAAGGTGTTTGGTTGACGTATTAGAATTACACGCCGTAGAGGGTTGGGTAGTATATCAATAGTTTCCTGCCTGTCATGTGTCAAGGGCACCCCATGAGAGGCCCCGAAGCAAAGGAAAGAAAAAGAACAAAGAAACGCCAATTTGAACAGCGCGTAGGCGCCGTTCAATTTGAACGGCGCCAATTTGAAGGGCGCACCAATGAGCGAACGCCAGCACCTAAACTTCGAGGCATCATGGTCACATATGTCAGCGCACTGGTCCGTCAATCAGAGAACGCCGTGCAGAAGACCAGTGGCGTGAAGACCAGATATGGACATGGAAAAGCAAGGAGCCAATGAGAGTGCGCCACGAGAGAGTCCAGAGGGGTTGAAAGCGGGGGAGGCAACAAACCGGGAGGCAAGAAACCAGGAGCGGAAGGAGCACGTGAGCTTCAAGGAACGAGCCAGGGGAACGCGGCCAGGCAATTGATTATGCCTACCAAGCCTAGGCGGGAGCGGGTCGACATCCCGTCGGCTGCGCATCCTATGTGCACCACGAACCTGTGTCTTCCTGACCCCAGCGGCGGCGGTCGGGCACCAGCGGCCATCGTCTACGCTGCGTCGACCTTCGCTTCGAAGGCCCCGAAGAGCTACGTTCGTGCTGAGACTACCTGGGACCTCTAGCAGCAACGGCTACCATGGTGTAGCCACAGAGAAAGCGTCAGTACGTGCGGAGCGTACGCCGTCTAAGGAACGACCGAGTGCATCGAACGCCGTCATCGAAGCGAGACGACGACGGCTACCATCGAGTCGGGGCCACGCAATGGGTGCTACACGTCAGCGCCAGCGACAGCTTTGTAGGCCAGTCCAAAAGGAAAGCAGTCGTAGGACACAACTAGGGAGTTAAGGTTTTAGAGAGATCACCCAGAGGGTGATGTAATGAGTCGATTCGAACTATCTGTGTAGAACTTTATTGCAGAGACTTTCGGGTTTTGCTCTGAATTGTATATCGGGATATTTAGTTTGAGGATTGATTGTTATCGGGTTTGTGAAATTGATTTATTAAGTGGTTTGCGCTAGGGTTTTTCGAGTGTGTATTAAATGTGTGTTTTGTTAAACATGTCAACGGCTTTCGTGCATCCATCACTCTGAGCTGGTCAAGGCAACCTTACCATCCGCTCACGGGACACTTTCAATGTGTAAAAATGCACAAGGTTATTAAATATACGTTTGCGAATATGAAGCTGTGCGCTTGTGCAAGAGTTGCGCCTTAGAACAAGATTGTAAGCCGACTAGCAACCAGCCTTTCACTTTACCCTTCCGAGCCTTGAGCATTCAACGGTTTTTTTGGACAACTTCACGATCGTCTCGCCTTTATGAGGCCGCGTTATATAAGCGCCTTGCATTCCATTTTATTCTAAGCCGTAGAAAGGTGCAGAACGTTGGAGCGCGTTGAATTATTCAGATACGGCGTGCTCCATTCCAGCACTAAAACGCGCCCCCCAAACAGCTCCTGCCAGGAGGGACGCGGATGCATGTCTCGACAAGTACCAGCCGTAGGGAGCGCGTAGCCGGGCATCACACACGCGGGGCTGCCAACGGACATTTATGTGTCGACATATCAGTGACGGTGGCGGATAGATCACGTACTGCGGACGCGTGCCCGGCGAGATGCGAAGCATGACATGCTCGAGGCTGTGTCCCTCCCTCCCTTGTTGTCGTTGTCCGCCTTGCGCACTCTACAGCGCATGCGCGTCTCTTCAGCGCCATCAGCGTTTGGGCTGACGTCAGCGCAGTCCACTATAAATAAAAACTCGCACCTCCCCTCGCGGGAACCCCTGTCTAGATGCGAGGCATCGGCCGAGCGGCAAAGGGACCGCGTTTTATAGCGCGCATAACGTTGAGGGGACTGCGTAGGCCGGTCCCAGTCCATGACGACGTTGGCTTACTTGTAAAGCGGCGATGACTCTAGGTGTTTGAGCCAAGCGTGGATGTTGCTTCGCCGGAGAACGGCACACCGGTTATATGCGCAGCGCTCCCGGAGAGGAAACCGCGAAAGCGAGAGTACTGCACATGCGCCGGCCCCAGCGTGTCTGCCGTGGCTATGACGCAACGTGCTGCGGATATGACGCAACACAATCCAACACAAGCCACTTTAATCCAATCCAATCCAAATACAATCCAAGCCAAGCCAAGCCAATCGAATCCAATCCAATGCCCCTCGCGAGAGAGTGTTCGCTATCAGAGAGGAGAGGGGGTGAGCGGCGGAGAGAGCAGCTGGCGAGGCAAGGAGAATTGGGGAGGGGTGGACAACGCCGCCGCCGCCGCCGACGACGACGACGCCGGAGGGACAAGGCGAGTGAATCAGATGCTCTGCATCTAAAATAGTTAGGCGGCGCCTGGTTTCGATCCCAGGATCTCGGTTTCGATCCCACGGCCTGGTTTCGATCTCTGGCCGCAACGGGAGGCCAGAGAGTCGTGGGATCGCTGCGTTTCCAACCGAGACGGCCGCATGTGCTACGAACGCGCCTTATGTACGTCACTCATTAGAACTAGGTCAAGAAGCTACTGATACAACGAAGGCACGCGAAGCTGAATGTCAACAAAAACGACGAACTGAAAACTTTAGAGGAGGATGTTAAATTTCCTGCGGGAAAGCTGTGGCGGCCAGCGGCACGCGTCTTCCAGCTCAACCAGAGAAGAGGACGAAGAGGGCGGGCAGTGGGGTAGTAGCGTGAGCACGCAATAAAGAAAGACAAGAACCAGGAGGTGTTCGATCAGGTAACGCGGGTATCGGTCTCTTCGCTGTATCTACATTTGTCTACATTTCTCTGTCTCTACATTGGGCTCCACACTACGTTCCCATTCGTGCTCCGATAAACAAAACGACATAACGGCAACAGAATGTAACCTACACGGAACCCCATGATGCTTCGCATCCTCCTCATGGTTCCCCAAGGAAAGATGGTGCAATTTTTGGGATCCAGTGGGGCTGCATTTGAACTTGACAGCGGTTTGAAAACTTTTGTGATGTACACAACGTTCGCTGGTTGCGTTTGTGAATGTCAAGTTTTTTCTGGGTGTGGTTTGATTGCCTTTTGGAACCGTTTCGGCAGTCTTACTTTGAAGGATTTAGTTCCGTGCTTTCGCACCCCAGTTCGTGCTGCAAATTTTTGCGCTTCTGTTTTCAGGTGAATGCTCCAATGATAACGTCGCCGCTGCCAATTAGCCAGCGAAGACGAGTGCAACACAGATTGCGAACTTTTGACGGTATTTATATACATTTGACACTAAGCATTCTAAATGAAGATGAAACCGTCAATCATACCTTCAAGTATTTGCAAGATTGCCACGTTCAATTAAATAAAAGAATGGAGTTATTGGTTTTTGTTATTGCTAATATTTTGTTGCGCACAGATGGCGTGCGGTGCGCAGTATTTAAGCTCGCACTGCAGTGTTTCAGTGGCATGTGTAGCGAGGACAAAAAATGGCTGCTGCCTAGCTCAGCTAACCTTAGATTTGCAAAGCCAAAGTTCGGCGTAGTCTCTTGGTTAACCTTTGATGTAGCTGTATTGCCGACCGCGGCTCACCACCATTCGTTCCCGTGCAACTCTCACAGATGGAGGCCCGCCTCGCTTTCATTCGCGGCAAACGTATTGTTCCTCTTTGCCGGGCGGCGCTATTCGGTTTCGTCTACTTTCAAACGTTGGCGTGGCCTTCTGGGCCTCTGACATCTCTGACGTCGACGGAGCGCAGCCGTCACATCCGCTGCACGCTTTGCAGTGGGAGTAGCAGCAACGGAGCTGTCCACATATATTTCATAATTCGCCTATAGAGCTTCCAAAGTGTTCATTGGGAATATATGCGCTTTTTCGATGACTCTTTAAGCGCCGAAAAATTTTCCGAATACACGCCGCCATGAATTGCGCAGTCACGCTCTAGCCGATCGGCAATGCTGTGTGCCAGCTGGTGACAGCTGCCATGGTGTGTGCCAGCTTTGCAACAAATCTTCCCGGTGCTGTGCGTGCCACCCCAGTACCGCCCTCTGGGTTGGGTGGGTGGTGGTGACTTCAAAAAATTGCGCGTTGTGCTTCAGAAGAGATACCCTTGTTCGATGCTGAAGGACGGAGTGAGACCCCAGCCAAACTTTTTGAAGCCCGCAATTGCCCGTATCGCCTCCAGGACATTTTCTACGTCACGTTATGTGTCCATTTTTTTCTTTTATTTACGCATTAAGATGAGTGAACATGGTTTGTTTGTCCAAACGCATCGCAGTTTATCTTGGATTTTGTAGTGATCAAGGCGGAGCGGCACTATATGTTCTTGTATGCGCGCTGAAAGAATGAAACCAGGATTTTCATCTCAGGCTAATCCAGCGTAATAAATTTCCACTGGTTGAACAATGTCATGTGGAGATTAACAATGTCTGCAGTTTCGCAGTTATGTTATTGTGAATTTGTTCATTCCTGCTGTACTCACTCAGGCTGCGCACTGCTAGCGGTTATGGCGAGATAATTGCACGGGCTCGACGGGTTGAATGTGTAACCGAAGTCCGTTTGCGCGAGTGATAAAAAAATGCATTCGAGTGCTTGCTTCTCTTTGAAAGCTTTCAAGTTGTAGTAGAAAAGCGAGTGCACCATTGAACAAATTTGTGCTATTGCTTACTTTCTAGCAAAGGTTTCTCGGTTGTTCAGAACAGAATTTTTTTGTTTCATTGTTTTATTACGTTGTACGTAAAATTGTAACTCCACTGGTTTTACTAACCAGCCCTGTTACATTATTCTGTTCATATCCAAAGAATGCGCTTCAAGACAAGCAATTTTTTGCGCGTGGTTCCCTTCATTTCTTTTCGATTTCGTACCCATAAGAGCGTGAACAAGAGTGACTAGTAAACAATAATTGTGTGGCACTGAATTTCAGACAGCAATACAATACTCTAGCTGTAGAGCTCTCCACAAAATTCATGGCCGCACTGGCTCTTTCTAGCGCAAAAACGTGTGAGCACCAAACCTCCTCTTCGATGGGTTCCATGCAGTTTTTTCTCGAAGCTTGTAGTTGTGCAACGCTTAGTGTTCACAAAGCTAGTGCAGTGTGGTTATTGTTTGGGTCACCAAACATTGTTTTTGTTACCGCATCTCAGTGCTTTTCTCTTTTCGTGTTGGGTGAAATGTAATGCCAATAGAGTTTAAACGTAACATGCTGTGAACACCCCTCTCTCTGCAAATACAATTAAGTTCTTTTAATAAAAGTACACAGTATACAGGAATTTTTTCATGTCCCATAAATATGAAGCATCGATATTAAAAACTACAGATGCAACAAAGTGTCACTTCTTGCTCTCAATTTTATGTCCTATCTCTGCCTTACTGATGACAATCACCAGAGCCATTATGTATAGCGCTTCTTACGTGCTGGATACAGATGTTTGCCTTTGCTCTATTTTCTCGGTTAAAGAACTTGCAGGGTGGGAAATACTTGCTGTGTTTTTCATGCCAGATATTAGCACAATAAACGACTAATAACGCTTAGAACCATGCACCGGTAGAATAACTGATTGGAATCTACCATTTTTGTGGGAGTGAAAGCCGACAGATGCACTCACAACGGCTGTATACAAGTGCCTTGACTTTATGGGTGCCTTAAATCATAACGACCAAGTATAGTACATAAAACATCTTTTGCTCATTACTGTAGTGTACTGCAACCAGCAAATAGGCAACTAAGTTAGGCAACAGCTTTGCCTTTAACTGTGGTTGTTCACACAGTTTCTTTAACGGAACCGAACCTGCTTAAGTTTTACCAAGATCTCCGTGGCAGTTTATACACATTCTGCTACATCATGCAAGATGGGAGGGAAATGAAGAAAGTGCTAAATAATTTTTTAATTCCCTGCAAACAAAGCTTCATTGGTCACAAAGCATAATTGAAACTTCAGTTCCAACAGTTCAAGTAAAATATTGAGCCTTTAATGTCCCCCTAACGAAAGTTGACGTTCATATTTCAGCCTTGCGGTAAATTGTTTATCAGTGATGTTGCTTTTTTGCAAAAATGAAAAGCTCTGGGCAAGATCAGACATCAGAACTAAAAAGAAATTTAGTTGTAACAAGAGGCACTAAAAACTGAAATTCAGCCTTTAATAGGCACAACCAAGCCAAATTTACATTAGTCTGTCGTGTCAAATAAGGAGCATCTGTCTAAAAGTAGTGTTGTTGAAAGAGTGCAGTGTAGGTTCATTTTCACTATTCAAACGCATTGGTTGCAATATTTTGCAGCATCAAATCTACCTTTCGCCTTGCGACTAGGTTGCGCATGACTGAATATTTTTACGTCATGTTTGGCTCTGTATTTGCGACTGTGGGCAGTTTTTACGCTGCTTTTCTACTACATCCCATCTGGGAAAACAGACAAGTGCACGCATACTCAGCATCAATCACCAATAGCCTATTTAAATCCACTGCAGTGGGAAGGCCTCTCCCATTGACCTCCAACAGCTCCTGTCCTGAGCCACCCGAGTCCATTCTTTTCCCCGAGAGTTTTTTTTACATCGTCTCTCCGTAGAGTTACATTGGCAATACTGGTTGTCATTTCATCCTATCAGATGGCCAGCCCAAGTCTACTTTTTTTAAGTAACCTTAACTATACTATCCTACATGCGAGTTTGTTTAAAAATCCAAAGCAGCTTTTTTCCTGGCTCTAAGCGTTACTCCCAACGTTCTTCATTTATGGCATATTGAGCCAACATTAGTTTTCTTTCTGGTTCGTAAAGTAAACGGCCGTTGCTGCCCCATATCTCATCACCGGCAGCCTACATTGGTTGTATACTGTTCTTTTTAGTGGTACTATGCGCACTGCTTACGTAAACATTCTTCCACATGCCCTACTGACACTGGTGAACGCATACATTTTATGTCCCTGCGTGACATCTTTCAGTTTGTGTACATTATTCCCATTATGTATTGTAATGCGATAGCATCTCTTTGAGAGTGGGAGGCTTTTTTGCTACCTCTTTGACATCCTTTTTTTATTACAAAAATTGGATTTACCACTTCTTTCAAATGCTTTAGGCCGAAGAAGTGGTGCTATCCTGCAGGCCTTGAGGATGTTGACAGGCACTCAAATGAACTATTAAAGAATGAAAAAAGGAGAACTGGAAAGCTCTGTCATTCAGCCTAGCTAAGAACTGAACGTCACATAATTGTTATGCTAGCCTTGGTTTTTGATCATCTGCAATGCATTCTTTCAAGGCAAACCACAATATTGCTGCATGACAGCTATATATTTTCCATGTATTTACCTACGCTAATAAATATGTAGACATATGCCATATTGAGAAAGAATGTGTTATTGCTAAAGTTGCTCATACATATACGTGCCCTTTAGTGTGTCGGGCTTTTTTGTATGGCTGGTTTGTTGCAGAAGAAGCTGACTATAAATGACATGCCATGCAAAGAATTTAGGCGGATGTTTTTGACGTAACTCTAAGTAAAAAGTTAAAATTATGACCGATGTAACCTTATCCATATGCTTTAAGTTACGTCTGATGTAACCTGAAATTTACGTTAAAGTCATGTCCGGTTATAGTGTTGCCACCGTAAAGAATTACTCTCATCAGACATAACCCGCAATTCAATCCGTTTGTTCTTTCGTCATATGCACCAGATTTATTGTCAAAAATGTCGTTTCTTGTACAATGGTGGATCGAAGTTCTCTCTCCCGAGGTGTTCACAAGACGCAAATCCTCTGAAAACTTTGAAGGACAGCTTGATTTGTTGTTTATGTGGACACTGTATTCACCTTTTACCCCTGCTGCAACCTGCAATGGCTAGCAGTGTTGTAAATATATATATAAATAAGTAAATGTAAATGGAAGTCACTTTCAATGAAAGCTCAAGCGAGAAAATGTACGTCTGACGGAACCAAACTACAGTGACGCTTTATGTAATCTATGCAACTTCATTCGAAAATACCTGTTTCTTTATACGACAGACCCGCTGCAACCTGAATATGGGGTTTAACGAGCCAACGCTACACAGGAGATGCCGCGCCACGCAGTTGAAGTCTCTGGAATAAATTTGGCCATTTCGGGATCTATAACGAACTCTGAAATCTCGACCACACGGCCATTTCTGCTTTTTGCCTCCATCAGAAAAGCTGCCGCCGTTGCCAGGAACCGAACCCATGTCCTTGCGCTCAGCTGCACAACGCCTTAGCCACCCACTGCGACGCAGTGTTTACTTTAAATGTCAGAACCACGCTTGTCAACATCGTAGCGTGCGTGTGTGAAGAAACCTTCAGGGCTGCAAGACCGCGGACGTGACACAGCACGTGGTCCAGATCGCTGGAGCCGGCCAACATTATTCGATGACACCACTAAAGGGAGCGATCGAAGCTGCAACAGATGTTCCTGTACAATACGGCGTGTCACCAAAGCGTCGCAATAGAATTTGCAGCCTGGCAATGGATGCCGCACTGACCCATCAAGCAGCGACCAATAGGTGATGAAACTTCTGTCCATTGTTCAAGCTGGGATTTTTGTGGATGGCTGCCTTAAAGGAGCCATGAAGAGAAAACACAAGTTTGGTTCATTCAAAAGATTGCCTTGTCGAGTTCATACTGACACCACTTTTAACGTAAACATCGCTCTAATAAGCTATATAATTATGGAAAAAGAAAATGGCCATGCGACCCACTGGCTCATATTCCCGCAAAAGAACCTATGATGTCATACCAGCCAGTACTGCAATTGGCGGAGGCCGGCAAAAGCAAACGCAAATTAGGCAGAGCTGATAAGCTTGCTGAAGAAGCTATTTGGGCTTAAATCTAGGGCCTATGTTTTTAAACCAGCAAGAATGGGCGGACAAACACTGGAAGTTACGAAAGCACACGTAAACATAGAAGTACTGAGGCGTACTGGTGTTGGTTCTGTGCACACTATGCATGGTTTAGCTGCACAGGATTGCGAGGCTTTGGGCTTGTCTCAGACGACCCTGGCCGACTGAAGCAAGCAATGGTGTCTTATGTGACCATATCTGTCGAGCGAGCACTATGTCTCACGAAACGATTCTCTTCTCCCTGAACAAAAAAAGCCAGGCTTAAATGCGGTCAAAAACAAACCAAAGGCAAAAAACGGCTTGCCACGGTATCGTGGTGCTATCTAGGTTCACTAACGGTAAACCGCCGAGAGGTCGGCTCCTGTGATGACAGTGCACACCACGAAAACGCACGATTTAGTGGGAAAATCAAAACATTTACCTAAATTGATTAATTTCTCAGTCAATAAAGCATCGTTTGGAACTGGACAAGTGCTGGCGCACTCTAAAAGACGAAATTGTTCGAATAAAATAAACTTGTATTTTGTCGTCACGGCTCCTTTAACCTGCGTCCGAACGCTGATTCACTGGCACAACTCGCCATTGAATGTTTCGAGCTGCAGCGTTGGGAGCATCATGGAGCTTCCATGAAGTTGACACTCGTCACTGAGAATCAACCAATGAAGGCGCTCGGGTTGTCGATTCCGGCAGGCGTTGACCATTCCGTAGCGATCTCTTCTTAGCCTTTAGCTGGCTCAGTATGCCTTTGACGGCGTCATCGTACCTCAAAATTGTGTCGAACTCGCTATCGGGAAAACATTTTTAGCCTCGGTATTCAGCTTGCTGAACTCCTCGTTGTTGGACTACAGCCGCTCTATGAGTGCGCCTGAAGTTTCCACATCAGGAGTATCCAACACAGTCTTCGCTTCATGTACAAGCATTGTGTTTTTTTGCGGACGAGCTGTTCTTTACTTTCAGCTAGTGCATTCTTATTTCTGGATTATAACAATGCTTCCTCCACCTTGTAGTCACCAACGCTGCTCTTACCGATTGGACACGATACGCCGGCTTAGTAGCCCCGATTTCTTCCTTTTCGGCCTTCCAGGCACCTTAAGATGATGAAAAAGGGCCAAGTTCACTAATAAGAAGAAATAGCAGTATTTACATTAGATAGCTAACAATGTCTATGGCTTCTGATGATCCTCCTCTTCCTTGTTCAGACCAAGGCTGTCCGCCCTTCTCTTCACCTGGGTTATCTCTTTGTATCCGACAACTTATAAAGCAGCAACCGGCATGCCTGAAAGAACCCTCAGTACCCCATACATTCACAACTTGGTCTGAGCTGACAGCCCGGTATAGCATTAGTTTTAAAATCTAATGTTTTTGAGGTAGGCGTAAAGGCAATAGCTTGGAATCATAGGTTCATAAGCTAAGAACAAGCTATGTACAATATGCTGAGAATAATGTGAGCAGGAAGTCTGTGTTTATTAGCCACATTTTCCACATTACACATCAGAGACACTGCAAACAAATATTAAAAATGGAAACTCAGTGTCTTAAACTATTAAAAATCATTGGTGGCAGGACAATTCCAGCTAAACAATAAAATCAATGAGTTACACAAAACAAACAGGTGCCTAAAATGCACAATTTGAGAGTAACACTAAACGGTGAAGCAAAACAAACTGGTGCCTAAAATGTGCAATTGGAGGGTAACACAAAACAAACAGCTGCCAACAATGTACAAATGAATAGATTTTAAGTATTTAGAGAACTGCAGTCTAAGGGCTATCAGGCACAAAGCTAATCATTTTCAGTTAACATAAAATAAAGTTCTTTTTGCGTCACAAAATGCACGCCCTTTTAAGCCTGTTACAAAATCTTTTTATTGTTAAATCCTCAAATTCATTGCTCAGCTTCCAGCAGCCCCTGTGCAACGCCATTGAGGGCGTATCTCACTATCACCAGTTGCCGAATTTGAACGTCGCAGAAAATGCACCACAATTATCCATTCATGAATCCCAATCTCACACTTATATGGTTTTTCCAAATTTGAAAAAAAGCCGTGTTAAAAGGGTAAATGATGCCGACGAGCAGTGTGTTCTTGTCAGCTTATTGCATTAACCCAATGTTACGATTCAGCGCGCCGAAACCCTCTTCGCGCGTGCTCAAAGCTTCGTGGGGTGCACCTGTGCACTAGAGACCGATAACATCCGATCGGAGCGATAACTATAGACCGATAACACCCTTCGGTGTTTCATTACCGAGGGTGCAGCGAAAAGGCAGTAGACGACAGGAGAATAAAAGCTTTTGTGCATTCTGGCGCCGCCGGTTCCCGTGTGAGCACGCCGAGTGGTGGCGCTGTACGCTGGCGATGCGCCGTGCCTCCGCGGAACGTGGGGCCAGTGTTTCCTCGTAGGAGCGCGTAAGCACGCGCTATGGGCGAGAGGTGGAAATTAGGACAGTTTTCCCGGCGCGCTCGAGATTCATCACGGAAAATGACCGATATCCTCTCAACCTGCTAAGCAGCCTTCAAATAACAGGCGCACCTAAGGTTGTGATTCAAGCAGGGGTAAGCTCAGGGCAATGTAGAGACCTCAAGTAGCAGCTCTCAACGCGAGAAGTGGCATGTAGACTCATAAATTGATCGTTTGGTTTGTTTTTCCTAAAGGAGGTTTCGCCTTTACGATCACATTTAGTTTGGTGTGGGGCATTACTATTGACATAAAATGTCAACGTTTCAGATTCGTGCGCTTGGCTAAGATACTGCTGGACTTAAAAAGTAACTAGTAGAGTTAGCTAATTCGTATTTTTGTCGCAACTAAAAGCCTGGCAAAGCTGCAGTGTAGATTTGTCTTCGCCGTTCGGTTGTGTGTTCGGTGTTCTGTTGTTTGCCTGACCAAGCCAGAAACGTTCCTGGGGAACACCTCTTCGTCCAGTGACCGGCTCCGTAAAACTACACCACAGTCTCGGTCCAACCAGGCATGGATCCGAGCATCTGTCGAGAAAATCTCTACAAGAACCTCCCTCCGGACAATGCTTTCTCGGACCGCCCGAGGGAGAAGCTGTTGTAATTGAGTGCGGCGGTACACTCTTCGCGTGGGCTGCAAGCTTTTTGTACTGCAACTGTGCTTTGCGGGAGGGAGAAGCTTCTTGAACAGTTGTTGCAACAACTGGCAGTAAGGTTTCTATAGCTACTAACATTAAAAGTGATCGGATTGGCTGATTTATGTTCCTTTGCTGGTTTCGGGTACGTGGGGGGGGGGGGAGTTTTGGCTTTGTTTTCTTTTATTTGCCCCAGGTGTGGCCACAGTGACTGGTTTTCATGAAACCTGGGAACGCTGTCGCCGAAATCTGAGGAACTGGAGTGCCTCGCGGCACTTCCTTTAAACCAATGCAGCCTTCGGCTTCCGCCTCTCCCCGCTGGTTACTCCTGCCGGGATTCCCTGCCTCGTGCGCTGGTGGGCGGCCAAGCCGTGGAGGTCATCTAGTTGGTCAACGCTTAGCACCAAAGAGCGTGCCTGACACCATCTCTAAAACAACGGCTTCTCCTTTCCTATGAAATTGGGGCAATAAGAACTGCTAGATGCGTGCTTGATGGAAGAAGCGTTCACGTCACCCCGGACGGCGATGACGCTCTTCACTTCAGCAACACGACAGGAAACATTGGTGTTGGTGCCTCTTCGAATGTGCAAGATTTCTTTTTTCTTCTGACTTGAGTGATTCTGTTTAGACTAACCTGAACTGGGGTGGTGATTCTTGTGGCAGGCAGGCGCATCCTTGCGAACTCTGCGAACTCTATGTGGGGGCGTGACTGTGCGGGTCGGGTGGAACTGGTTGGAATTTGTGTTTGTAGTGCAGGGACAGGGAAAGAGCTCAAGTATTCTGAAACTGTTTCTTGCGTACGCTTAGAGTGGCATTTGTGTGGCGGTGGGGTCGAACTGGACGGGGGGCCTGATGTTGTGACTGGTGTGGGCGGCTGTGTGTGCGGGACTTTCTGCCGTTTTTTTGCGAACCTTTTGTGGGGGAAGGGACCTTGTGCGTGTGGGGGAGGACTGATAAGAACTTCGCTCTGTGGTTCGAGGGGGCCCTATTTGTCCATCATGTGCTCTAGATTTGTGTTTCATGGACAGGGACAGGACTTTTCTGTGAGGGCGTAGGAACGTTTTTTTTTGGGGGGGGGGCGGATGGAGGGGGGGGGGTAGGGTGCGTTTTGGGGATGCTTTTTAAAGACTTACAGTCACAGTAATGCACTGGCATTACTGTGACCGTTCGCCTGACACCCGGGCACGCAAGAGCTCTCGGTAGTGAGTGGGCCCATCAGCTGGTGAGCGAGGCTTGTCGAAAGTTCCGCCCGCAGCTTGACGCTCCCGCACTGAGGAGTTCTGCTTTGATCCCGATGGCGAACGCCGCTGCCGCAAACAACGCCGCCGTCAGGAGATCCTTTCAACAGTGACCATCAACCCGTACACAGTGCCTCCTGGGCTTAGCCGCGCTGCCCATGTCTTCCTTAACGGTGCGCGCTCCAGATACGCTTTAACTGATGACGTCGTGGCCAGGTGGAGGCACGCCTCGACTAGAACAATGAGGAGCGGCAATTCCACGGCAGCAGCTTCCGAAGACCTTTCATCTGCGGTGGCATCACCATCCGACCCTTCGTACGTTTGTTACGCATGTGGGCAGTCACTGAAGCCAACCATCCATCACCTTGTATGGGACTGCATAGGTATCGTAGGGCCACGTGAGACACATCGGCCTGCCTGGGTACCCGCTCACGAGGACTAGATCCGTAGGAAGGGCCGCATCAAACAGACTTTATCCACACTTTGGCGGTTCGTTGTGGACTCCTCCATGTTGGGACACTATTGAGGTCTTTATCTCTCCTCCTTCCGCTTCCCCATGTGGCTTTCGGCTATCCCTTTTAATAAAATTTCGTTTGTTTGTTGACTTGTTTGTGTCCGGTGCAGGGCAGGGTGGCAAAAAAGGCGTTATATGCTAAGAGTTGATATGTTATGTCGAAGCCTGATGTCTGGAAGACCAGACCTATTTCTTCAACACGTGAAGCCTATTCTGCAATCTGAGTAAGTGAAAGACAGTGCAAAATAATGCCAGCAGTAGACCTTGTATTTGCCTCTTTTTGCAGCCAGATCAAACCACGTGTGTCATCATCCTGCATTAGATATTCACCAATGTCCTGTTGTACACAGTGCCGCAGGTGAAGGAGACTTATTGCTCATTGTTCTCACTGGTACTATGTGACGCAGCCGCATCCGACCGAAATCAAGTATTTGCTCTTACTACACCTGGAAACAGCACGAAAGTCAAGTTAAAAACTGTGGTCTCCGCTCCCAATCTCTACTCACCGTCTTTGAGGAAACACGTAGGAGGCTAAAATTATGCAATGCGGAAACTGCATCTACAGCTGTAAACCTGCTCTTGTCTACGACATATATCCGCTCTCAACTTGAATATGCGTCTAAGTGTGGGACCATGATTGATCTACGTTAATACATATGCTAGAGTGAGTTAAAAACCGTGCATCCTGCTTCATTCTTCGTAACTATTATGGCACATCCAATGTAACGCTCATGAAGTCTAACTTGGGGCTTTTCGCACAAGCCACCCGAAGTAAAAATGCGCGTCTTTGCCTCTTTCACAAAATCTACTGCCATAATCATGATATGAGTTATAGCTGGATAAGGCCTTCATCTGACGTCTCATCTCGCCAAAACCATCTCCATTAAAATACCGTCACGCATTAGACCACATTCTTGTCCAAAACGTGCAATGATTGAAATTACGTCCCCATGCAAAAACCGGTATAGTCAATCTTAAAACTGCGTTGAATAATTTATTCTCATCGTAGTCTCATACTTTCATTTATTTTTTAAAGCAAAGCTTTTTACCTCTACCACCAAGGGTTATTTCGCAACCGCTGGTGTCAACAGAAAACTACCGCAAAGAAATAAAAAAAATCGCGTCAATCCACCCTGTCAATGTGGTCGTAAAGCAAAGCTGTAAACGGCACCCACAACGGTTACCCATGCGGCGCCACTTAAAATCACTTACGTCGCTCTACAAATAGTAACAGTAGAGAGAAGTGAAATGCACTTAACCACGCCCTTTATTACTTCCAGGAGATATTCTTGGTAAGGTTAAATCCTGAACGGTGATTGGTTGAGTTGCATTGGTGTAGGACATTAGTGGAGACTTCTTTTATAAAATTAAAAGAAGCCGAATCTAAGTGTTAGACAGTCTCCCTTCTCCGTCTCTGCCACCGCGGACGAAGGCGATGAGATGGGCGGCCGAGACAGAGGAGGAGTAAAAGGAGGATGTAATACTTTTACTCAGATTTCGGAACTGCGCAGAGTGCGCCCCAGGAGAGTGGTTCCTTCTTTACTGGAGTCCATATGCAGTCAGCGCCGACTGTGCTCTCCCCACCAACTGAAGCTGGGTAGGCAGACAGGGGCTGCACAGCAGCATCTCCCATTGCTCTTGTTGTATAGCTGACGGAAAGAGGAGAAGGTGTTCACACCCCGATTATGTGGCGGAGTGTTCCTACTTCTGATAAAAATTTATATTCAGCATCGTTGCGACTCGGGCGCATTAAGTGAAGGCGCGTCGGGTAAGGGAAGGAGCCGTTTTGTATGAGCCGTAGGGTAGTTCTTTGTTCTCTGAAAAAGTCGGGGTAAAGTGAAGGTAGGTATGTCTATGAAGGCAATAATGCTGGGTTGTGTCCCTGAACTAGACAAGCTGGTGGCTGTCGTCGTGGAGCACCATAGCACGGGGAGTAAAAGCGCAAACTTGTTGGTGGGAGTATTCGTTGCCCTCCATGGAAGCATGAGCGGGTGTCCAGATGAGCAGAATGGAACCGTTGGTTTTGGGAGTCGTTTTTTAGCACACGCAGTGCACGTCGGGACACCCAACCCGACTGCTGATTCCGGTAGGCTTGTTGGGAATCAGTGACCACCTTTCGAACCCCTGTTTGAGTGTGAGCCAAGGCGATGGCTGTCTCTTCTTCTGCCGTCATGCCTTGAGCCTTGAGTGAGGCACACGCAAGGAGGTTGGTTCTGGAGGTAGCCACGATGATGACGTACTGCTGCCTTAGATGTTGGGAGGCGTTCGTGTAGATAACTGCATGATCCCCACCGAGGGTTGTGTTGAGCGCTTGAGCCCGTGCTTATCGGCGACCATTACCGGGTTAGGGTTTGATATTTCTGAGCAAAGGGGCATCTTTAGTTTTTATCGCCAAGAGTGCGGGAGTACATCAAGCGGAGGGAAATTCTGTGCTGCCCAGCCAATCTGATGAAGGATGCGGCGATCCCCCACAGTTCTGCTCATTCGGAGCTTCTGTTTAGAAAGATGGCTCTCTATCAGCTCTTCCAACGTGTTGTGAAGCCCGTGCTTAGCAGTCTCTCTGTGGACGCACTCATGGGAAGGCCAATGCCCTGCTCAGCTGCCAATGTAATCCTTATATAAAGCATCGTTATGTCCTCCTAGCCGAGAAGAAGACAGGGGTTGGACGTAAGTGACTCTCGAGAGGACAAAAGTTTGCATTATTCGAACGGTATTTCTAAACGGTAATTCTTTTAAAGCAAAGCTTTTTGCATCTACCCCCAATCGTTCTTTCGCGACCGTCGGTGTGAACAGAAAACTCCCGCAAACAAATAAAAGAATTTACTGGAAGCAACAGAAATCGAACCCGCAGCAATTAGATTAACAAAGCGAGAGCCCTTTGTCTTACCAGTTAAGCTATGAGCCCACGCGGGGGCGGGGAAAACAGGGGGCGGACTCAGCAAGCACATCTGCCGGTTTACACCCTGCATTCTACCCTGAATGCCACGTGATACCGTCACGCCACCTCTCGCGCCGCTGTACGCTCCGCCCGCGGCGCGTCTGGCGGCCCTGTGAGCAGCTGGCGCGTGTACTAGGAGTTACAAAAATTAAAGAAAGTTCACAACAACGCATGGCATCTAACTTGTAGTACGCCAATGTGCTAAAGCCTGTGGCCTCCAGTGTGGACGTAAAAATCGCAGCTCCTTGTCCTCTGCGCTCACGCCAAACGACACATCAAGGAACACATTCAAGTACTCCTTGATGACCAGGTCATCACTCCAAGCCCCAACATCAAGATGCTGGGTCTACATCTCTAGGCCAACACCAAGAGTGACGTATCCTTGCAGCGCCTCAAACACAGCAGCAAACAAATCATACACATGATCAGGTGAGTTGCAAGCAAGAAGCGATGCCTCAAGGAATCCGATACCGATCCATAAATGCAAACTTTTGTCCTCTCGAGAATCACTTACGTCAACCCCCTGTCTTCTTCTCGGCAAGGGGGACATAACGATGCTTTATATAACGATTAGATTGGCGGCTGAGCAGGGCATTGACCTTCCCATGAGTGCGTCCACAGAGAAAATGCTTAGCACGGGGCTTCACAACACGTTGGAAGAGCTGATAGAGGGCCATCTTTCTAACCAGAAGCTCCGAATGAGCAGAACTGCGGCGGATCGCCGCATCCTTCACCAGATCGGCTGGGCAGCACAGAATGTCCTTCCGCTTGATGTACTCCCGCACTCTTGGCGATAAGAACTAAAGATGCCCCCTTTGCTCAGAAATATGAACTCCTAACCCGGTAATGGTCGCCGATAAGCACGGGATCAAGCGCTCAACACCACCCACGGTGGGGATTATGCAGTTATCTACACAGACGTTTGCCAACATCTAGGGCAGCAGTACGCCATCATCGTGGCTACCTCCAGAACCAACGTCCTTGCATGTTCCTCACTCAAGACCCAAGACATGACGACAGGAGGAGAGGCAGCCATCGCCTTGGCTCTCACTCAAACAGGGGTTCGGAAGGTAGTCACCGATTCCCAACAAGCCTACCGGAATTAGCACTCGGGTTGGGTGTCCCTACCTACACTGCGTGTGCTAAAAAACCACTCCCCAAACAGTTCCATTCAGCTCATCTGGACACCCGCTCACGCTTCCTCGGAGGGCGACGAATACTCCCACCAACAAGTCTGCGCTTTTACTCCCCATTCTATGGTGCTGCACGACGACAGCCACCAGCTTGTCTAGTTTAGGGACACAACCCAGAATTATTGCCTTCAGAGACATACCTTACCTTCACCTTACCCCGACTTTTTCAGAGAACAAAGAACTACCCCACGGCTCATACAAACCGGCTCCTTCCCACAACCGACGCGCCTTCACTTAATGCGCGCGAGTCGCAACGATGCTGAATGTAAATTTTTCTCAGAAGTAGGAACACTCCGCCACATAATCGGTTGTGAACACCTTCCTCTCTTTCCGTCAGCTATACAACAAGAGCAATGGGAGATGCTGCTGTCCAGCCCCTGTCTGCCTACCCAGCTTCAGCTGGTGGGCAGAGCCCAGGCGGCGCTGACTGCATATGGGCTCCAGTGGAGAAGGAACCACACTCCTGAGGCGCACTCTGTGCAGTTCCAAAATCTGAGTAAAAGTATTACATCCTCCTTCCACTCGTCATCCTCTGTCTCGGCTCCCGATCTCATCGCCTCCGTCCGCGGTGGCAGAGACGGAGAAGTGAGATCGTCTAACACTTGGATTCAGCTTCCTTTAGTTTTATAAAAAAAAGAGTTTCCTCTAATGTGCTACACCAATGCAACTCAACCAATCACCGTTCATGATTTAACCTTACCAAGAATATCTCCTTGAAGTAATAAAGGGTGTGGTTAAGTGCATTTCAGTTCTCTCCAGTTTTATTATTTGTAGAGCGACGTAAGTGATTTTAAGTGACGTCGCATGGGTAATCGTGGTGGTTGCCGTTTACGGCTTTGCTTTCCGACAACATTCACAGGGTGGATGTGGTCGCTGTACCGCTTCCTGTATTTGTGTCGGCAGGCGCTGTCGAAATAGGCGCCTCGTTTCCGCCTCCGTACCTTTTTCTTCTTTTTCTGTTTTTTCTTCTTCTAACCGCTGTTGGTGGAAAGGCTAGCCACGGCTAGCCACTAATTTCTTTTTTCGTTACATCGAAATTGTTTGTGCTGGTATGTGAAGTACAGAGGATTCTATTTGTCTGCCAATGCTATTTTTTCTTTACGTGTTAACTCTGCACTGAATTGTAACCTAGTCAAGTTAGCCAATACGGACTTGATGTTCTTCACTAATGTTCTATTCGCAGTACTTTTGTGCCTGTATAGTTTCCTTCTTTATTTTTAATGCTCCTCCTCTCTAGAATACATTTTTACCCTGAGGGTACAAGATATATAAATATAAATATGTTTCTTCATTATGTTCAGTGTGAGATGTTAATGTTACGCTTTTAACAACATAACAGCGCATTACGTGCATTAAGAAAGACATTTTATAGCATTGTGGTGGTTGTCACATACTAAAAACTTTGCGCATTATGAAACTATGCACATACCATTCATGAAGAATAAGCCAAAATATGTTGCCTCGGAATATATGTTCAAACTTAGCTTATTCTAAGTGGTAAAGAAAGTTAGAAGAAATGGGGAGTATCTAACGCAAACTAATAGCATATACCGAGAAGTTCACACGAAATTGAGGGTAATAATAGGAAAATAAGCTTACAGATTCTGGGACTACATACTACGCACAATATTTCGTAACGCTGTCCGGCGAGGCGTAAAAATCTCCTCACACGCAAGGTAGAGCACCGGAATCAAAAATTATACATTAGTGTTGAAGCCCCGGAACAGGTTCGTAATGGTTCCTTTGATTTGTTCGTGTTCAGGCTCAACCCCAAAATGGTGGAAAAAATTCATATTCGGTTCAGTTCTGGTTTGGAGCAAAAATTTGTGTTTGGTTCCGGTTTTCGGTTCGGCTCCAGGTCCGGTTTGACACCCTACGGCATACTGCAGTGGAACCACGTACAACTGCCAGCGCAGGTGGCTGATTGTGTGGCGTCTTTCTGAGTCGCCGCCGCCGTGTCGCCGACAGCGCGCGCCACGGGCTACATGGTGGACGGAAAGAGAACTATCGTTCTCCCATGCGGAGAGGAGCATTCGGCGGGCCGCGCCAAAAGGGGGAGATCGAGCGGCCGTGTCACTATTGATCTATCCCACAGGAATCGATACAGACAGCACCACGATAGTAATAATCAGACTTCCTTTATTGAAACCGTGAAAAGATGCATCCAACCCCGAAAATGAGCGGAAGATTTACCATACCAGAATGTAAAACAACGGCTAAAACTTTACCAAATAGGAGTAGGAGCAGCAAATATTGCATTACAACGAATATTCGGCAACGTAGACACCAGTGCGTTGAAGACCCTTCAGGAATATACGTATACGCTCAATAGGGCCTATTGAGCCCGCTGCGGCTGTAAATGTCCCTTCTACGGAATCATGCTTGTATCACGCACTTTCGCACAGCGGAAGCAGTGAACAGCATCTGGCCCCCGGTGTAATCGTCTCCCGCCTGTTCTGCTGGTTGGTGCATCGTCCCATCCTCAAAGCGGGAAGCCAACGCTACCCCAGCATTGGAAACGAATATTGTACGCAGCTGGGCTTCTGCGCACGTACTTGCGGTGGCCGCAACAAATAAATCACTGGAGCAACCAAGCCATAAAAGTAATGGTACTAGGATACACTCTTCGCACTTTCGCACAGCGGCAGCGGCCAACAGCATCAGATACCCTCGCCTGTTCTGCAGGTTGGTGAACTTCCTCATTTTGAGCAAAAGCACATCCCACTTCGTTCACCTCTGCTGCTGCTGCTGCTGTTGCATGCGGCCCTGTGCCCAGAGTATATCTTCTTGTACGGACAGTGCGCGTCTAGCATGCCATTTTCAACGGTCTGACGATGAAATGTACCTTATATTTAGTACTTGCAACTACATGTAGCATCTTGACAAATGGTCGGATGTCAATGCTTACTCTTTTCGAAGTAAAGGTGACGCTCCTAAAGCGAAATGGTGCTGCGCTACTTGTGAAACAGCAAGCAAAAAAGCGCTTAGACCTCTAGTGAAAAAAAAGATGAAGCGGTTTAGCTCAGATAAACTTGAATAGACAAAGCAAAAGCTTGGCGTAGTCTGCTTGAGCCTTGGTTTCGCTTGGTTAACCTTTGGTGTAGGTATATGGCCAACACGGCTCCAAGCCGTTCGGTCCCTTGTCCGAACGGCCTTGGTTTCGTTTTGGTTGGCCTTGGTTTTGCTTGGTTAACCTTTGGTGTAGGTATATGGCCAACACGGCTCCAAGCCGTTCGGTCTCGTGCAAAGCTCCCAGGAGGAGGCCCGGCCTAGCTTTCATTCTCGGCGAACTCGGTGTTTCTCTTTCACAGCGAACGCGGCGCCCGCGTCGCATCGCCCGAGACGCCCCAGCGCCGCATCGGTGGGAGACTGCGGATATGGTCGGCTGTCGATCAGCTGACCGACCGCTCTGTCACGGCGGCGATGTGAGCAGAACGATTTAAAATGAGGCCTTGTGCGCAGCGCCGACAGCGGGCCCGGCGAATCACGCGATGCGCTTCGAAGGGTGTATCGCCGGTGGCGTGTCTCCAATCAAAAAGCTAACTGGCGCATACTCCGCGAAAACGCCGGACGAAAGTAGTAAAGCGTTGCTTTAAAACGAGTTCCAAAACCTCTCCTTGCTCATGCCACATGTAGCCAAAGTGGATGCCTTAACTAACGTTGTTTCAAAGGTGGGCGGTATCGAGTCCTCAATCGAGCACATGTCAGAACAGTGCGACGCAGTTGGAAAAAGTTTACAAGCAGCTTAACGATGCGTCGGTGCTAAAGAAAAGAGTGGGACGCTTAGTCAGGTAACGCCCCTGTAATGAAAACAGTGAACGCAGAAGTTAACGAACTTGAACCGTACAGCCGACGTCAAAATCTCGAGATCTGTGGTTTTTGCGCAAAAAGAGAATAAGAACTTGTTCGAGAAGTTGAAACACCTGGTCATGACACTTGGCCTCCCGTGAGCTAAAGCAGGTTGATATTGAAAATGTACATCTCCTTTAAGAACACCCCGGAAAAGAGCCTGTGATAATAGTTCGATTTTCGTCGCTAGCTCCGAAAGAAGAATAGGGCCAGAGTTGCTCTCTTCTGAAGACGCTACATCCGAAGCTGCGAATTTTGGATAACTTAACAGCAGCAAACAAATGACTTCTGTGGCTTGCGTGCACAAAAGCCGAGGAAATGAACCACGCCTTTGCATGGTAAAAAACGGTCACCTCTTTGTTCGGATGCACGAGGGTGCGAAGCCCCTCCGTATTCGTGACGAAAGTGATATTGTCAAGATGACGACGTAATCCGCTAACATGAAACGGAAGATTGTGATAGCGTTCCCTTTCTTCAATGGCTACGGCAAGCCCATACTGCGCTTATCATGGCACTGATTTGTTGCGTGCGTTTTGCTCTAGCCTTTACAAACTGCCCCACAATTATTTTTTTTCATTTAAATGCGGAAAGCCGTAGAAATAAATAGGAGCAATTGAGCATGTTACTACCTTCTTTCGGTAAACAATTTGACGTCTTGATCTTTACTGAGACACGGTTTTTGAGTACCGGTGACACAACACTAATTCACGGGTATCATTTCGAAGCAATATGTAGGACGACAAAAAAAGGGGTTGGTGTCGCCATTTATCTACAGAACAAATACTCTTATGATGTTCTGCAGGATTACTGTATTGTTGATCCAGACTTTGCATCACTGTTCAAAAAGACAAGCGCGTTTATAGTAGGTGTGATTTCTCGCTCCACCTTCTGGGTCTTCGAGCCAATTTTATGTTTCTTGAACCTGTGTTAGAATTTAAATCAAATTCTGAAACAAAAGCTGTTATACATGGTAACTTTATTGTTAGTCTTCTGTGCATTTCAGATTTAAAAAGAGAACTTTGCTATATGCGAGTCCGTGAATGGTTTTTCCAACATAATCGATATTCCTACTCGCAACACACCATGAAGTGAGACACTGCTTGACATCTGCTTAACACATTTTGACGGAAACGATATGATACAGGGTGTTTTAACGAGTGATTTTACTGATCATTTGTCTTTTTTCTGTTTTGCTCCAAAAACATTGTACAACGCTGCGAGTAAAACCAGTGACAGAACAATAATACGCAAGGTAACTTGGGGCAATACGGAGCATTTTCACCAACTCGTACCGTCTACAAATTACAAACAGAACTTGAAAGCGACGGACCCAAATGTTTTGTATGGTAAATGTATTAACAATATTATTCAGTTGCACAATATCGCATTTTCAGAAGTCATCTTGCAAAGCTGCAGAAAAATCAGAAAACCTTGGACAACAAAATATATACTACACAAAATATAAGGGAGAAACAAATTGTGTAAAAAGTTCATAGCTTCAACTGAATTAGCACTACTAAAAGAACACAAATCTCTCCGGAATGAACTCTCTAGGGAAATGAAAAAGTCTCGTACTCGATACTATTTCGGCAAATTCTCGCACATAAATTACGATGCTGGTACAACATCGCACACCGTAAAGTATTTATTACGCAAAAACAACGACTACATTGCCAATGGAAATAAAAATTGCGGTCAGACTTTAAGAGGAATGGACTTGTAATAGTTATCGTTTTTTTT
The DNA here is from genome assembly GCA_013339765.2 of Haemaphysalis longicornis. NCBI lineage: Eukaryota > Metazoa > Arthropoda > Arachnida > Ixodida > Ixodidae > Haemaphysalis > Haemaphysalis longicornis. Next base: position 126,689,385 of record CM023453.1, read on the forward strand.
TCGTCCGGTTTGTCTTAGGCAAAAGAGTTGCCTATGTATTGTTACCCCTGAGCGAGCATCCTGAGTCTGCCGTGACCCGCCCACAAGCGATTGCGCTTCTGCGGCACGAAATGTACAGTGAAATTTATCGTGAAATAAAGTTCTATGTACGTATGTATGTATGTATGTTGTAACTGAATTAGCACTACTAAAAGAACACAAATCTCTCCGGAATGAACTCTCTAGGGAAATGAAAAAGTCTCGTACTCGATACTATTTCGGCAAATTCTCGCACATAAATTACGATGCTGGTACAACATCGCACACCGTAAAGTATTTATTACGCAAAAACAACGACTACATTGCCAATGGAAATAAAAATTGCGGTCAGACTTTAAGAGGTAAAGACCTTGCAAATGAATTTAATCGTCATTTTTGGAACTCCGGAGCTTACAAGGAAAACGCAAAGCAACGGAGTTGAAACATGCCTCCGAGTATGCAGCGATCAATGTGTCTTTGCCCTACGAGTCCTTTGAAAACCTGCGATTTCATATACGAGCTCAAAAATCATGGCGCTTGTGGTTTGGATGGTATCACAGCGGCACCTATTAAGGCAGTTTCTGATCTAATTTGTTATTTTCCTTGTCATTTATGAAACTTAATCTTAGAAACTGGAAAGTTCCCAGACAAAATGAAAATCGCCAAGGTTAGTGTCTTGTACAAGTGCTGCGGTTAGCAACATTTATAATTGCAGGCCAATATCTATACTCCCGCTTTTTTCAAAGATTCCTCAAAAAGTAATTAACACCCGAATACCTATTCCCATTCAAAAATATCCGCTATTCTCTCGAAAACACTATGATTTTCAAAAGGAGAAATCAACGAAATCAGCTCCGCTCAAAATTGAGGAAAAAATTGTTTCCAGCGCAGAAAACCGCCTCTCTACAACTGGTATTTTTATTGATTTAAAAAAATGTTTGATTCAATTAAAATTCATATTCCTTGCAGAAAGCTCCCATATTGCGGAATACGTCGCACGGCTTATAAACTATGGCAGAGGCATCTCCAAAAAAAGGGTACAGTTAGTTGTATATAATAACGTATTATCAGATGCTGGGTACCCCGCTTTTGGTGTACCACATGGGTCTATACTAGGACCGGCAATGTTTCTTCTTTATATTAATAATATTGTTAACATTACTGAAACTCCTGAAATAGTTTTATACGCTGACGGCACAAGTGTGTTTTTCTCCACAAAAGATTTAACAGTTCTCGTACGTGGTGCTAATCTGTGCCTCCAAAATTTATCGCAGTGGTTAAGAGGTAATGAGCTGCTTTTAAATACACAAAAAACTAAGTGTATTATCATTTCTGCTATAAATGAACTGGTCGAACGTCTTAATGCCTTATCGTTCGAATCAGAAGTGTTGCAACAATTGTCGGAATATAAGTTTCTTGGCGTGTATTTACCCGAAGCTCTTCGTTTGACATATCATGTAAATTATGTAAAACGCCGGGTAGCCCCAACAATTTGCCTCCCTAACAAGCTCCGTATGTTGTTACCTGAGAACTTAAAACACCAACTTTACCACTACGGTGTTCACTCAAGGCTACAATATAGTTTACTAGTTTGGGGCACTACATCGAAATCAAATATTCATGTTCTCTACTTAATGCAAAACGAGGTAAGCGATTCATTCACAACTTATGAAGTCGACAACATGTCTCTTCGTATTTTAACTATAGCTAAATATTGACTATTAGGACATCTATAAAAAACGCATAACCGAAATAGCCTCACTAAACTTGAAAACAGACCCAGAAATATTTTTTTCATTGTATAATCAACGCTTAGCCGAAATAGTCTTCGTTAACTTGAAATCAGGCACAGAAATATTTTTATCATTATATACTCCTACTCGTCCGCTTTATAGCCTCAGGAATACCGCATTAAAAACATTCGGACTAGAACAGGGTACGGCATGCAACCGGTGCATTGCCGGTGCATTGCCGGTAGTGCATTGCCGGTAATGCACTCCCTCACCAGAGCAGGATTGGCCACCCTGGTGTAGTACCGGCCACAACCTCCCATGAATACGCCAACTAACCCTCGGCCCTCAGTTCCCAGCTGCTGCGAAGCAACTGACCACGGCGGCGGTCAGACCTGTGACGCAGCAGAGGGTGCTAAGAATCACTGGATCCGGACAGGCCGCCAATGGAATCTGAACCTGGCAACGTTTAACGTGCGAACCTTATCTAGCGAAGCAAGTCTCGAGGTGTTGTTCGAGGAATTAGAGGGGATTAAATGGGATGTAATAGGGCTTAGCGAGGTTAGGAGGGCAGGCGAAGCCTTCACGGTGCTGAAAAATGGACACGTCTTAAGTTACCGTGGTCTAGAGGACAGAAGAGAACTAGGAGTGGGATTTCTAGTCAATAAAAGCATAGCTGGCAACATAGACGAATACTACAGCATTAACGAAAGGGTAGCTGCTCTTGTAATTAGGCTCAATAAGAGGTACAAGCTCAAGGTGGTGCAAGGCTACGCGCCCACATCCAGCCACGACGACCAAGTAGTGGAACGCTTCTATGAAGATGTGGAATCGGATAGGCTAAAGTAAAAAGGCAGTATACTGTAGTTATGGGGGACTTCAATGCTAAAGTAGGCAAGAATCAGGCTGGAGACAAGGCAGTTGGGAACTATGGTCTGGGCTGTAGAAATAGCAGGGGGGACCCACTAGTTGAGTTTGCAGAACGGAATAACCTACGCATAATGAATACCTTCTTCTGTAAACGGGACAGTCGGAAGTGGACCTGGAGGAGCCCGAATGGGGAGCACAAAAATGAAATAGACTTCATACTAGGCGATAACCCTGGCGTCGTGCAGGATGTGGAAGTGCTCGGAAGGGTAAGGTGTAGTGACCACCGTATGGTAAGATCTCGAATTAGGCTAGAATTGAGGAGGGACCGCAACAAGCTAGTACGAAAGAAGCCGATAAATGAGCAAACAGTAAGACGTAAAGTAGAAGAATTCAGGATCGCGCTGCAGAACCGATATTCCGCCCTTAACGAGGAAGCCGAGCTTACGACACAGGAAGCCAGCGACAACCTTACACGCATTCTCACGGAGTGTGCAGTAGAAGTCGGGGGCACTATGGCTAGACAGGATACTGGTAAACTTTCACAGGAGACGAAAGATCTAATCAGGAAACGGCAAACCATGAGAATCTCTACCGCAGCTGACAGAATAGAACTAGCAGAGCTCTCGAAGTTAATCAATAAGCGTAAGACAGCTGACATACGGAAGTGTAACATGGAGAGGATCGAATACGCTGTAAAGAACGGAGGTAGCCTGAAAGCAGTAAAGAGACATCTTGGCGTGGGGAAAAATCAGATGTATGCACTTAAGGATAAGCAAGGCAATGTCATCACAAATAGGGATAAAATAGTCACAGTGGCCGAGGAGTTCTATAGGGATCTGTACAGTAGCCGGGACATACAGGGATAATGCCGAACGAGACAGTAGTAAAGAGGAGATAGACATCCCACCAGTAACGACCGAAGAAGTAAGGAAGGCTGTGAAAGAAATGAAAGGGGGCAAAGCACCTGGTGAGGATCAGATAACAGCAGACCTCTTGAAGCATGGCGGAGAAATTGTACTTGAAAAACTGGCAAACCTGTATACGCAATGCCTAATGACCGCAATGGTACCGGAATCTTGGAAGAACGCGAACATCATCCTAATGCATAAGAAAGGCGACATGAAGGACTTGAAAAATACAGGCCGATCAGCTTACTGTCAGTCGTCTACAAGGTATTTACCAAGGTAATCGCTAACCGAATCTCTGCAATCTTAGATTTCAGTCAACCTAAAGAACAAGCAGGGTTCCGTAAAGGTTATTCAACAATGGACCATATTCACACGATCAATCAGGTGATAGAGAAGTGCGCTGAGTATACTCGAACCCCTATATATAGCCTTCATAGATTATGAGAAAGCATTTGACTCGGTCGAAACCCTAGCAGTCATTCAGGCATTACAGAACCAGGGGGTAGATGAGCATTACGTAAGAATACTAGAGGATATCTATAATGGGTCTACAGCTACCATCGTCCTCCATAAGGAGAGCAGTAAATACCTATAAGGAAGGGTGTCAGACAAGGAGACACAATCTCTCCAATGTTATTCACAGCATGCTTACAAGAAGTATTCAGAACGTTGGATTGGGAACAGGTGGGAGTAAGGGTTAATGGAGAATACCTCAGTAACCTCAGATTTGCTGATGACGTTGCCTTGCTAAGTAACTCGGGGGACGAATTGCAAAGCATGCTTTCCGCACTGGGCGAACAGAGTAGAACCGTGGGCCTGAAAATTAATATGCAGAAAACTAAAGTAATGATCAATAACCTCGGGACAGCACAGCAGTTTGAGATAGATGGCGAGGCAGTGGAAGTGGTAAGCGAATATATCTACTTAGGACAAGTTGTGACCCCAGATCCCAACCATGAGGCAGAGATAATTAGAAGGATCAGAATGGGGTGGGGTGCATGTGGCAGACATTATCAGATAATGAATAGCAGCCTACCATTGTCGTTGAAGAAGAAAGTGTATGACAGCTGCATCTTACCGGTACTCACCTACGGGGCAGAAACTTGGAGGCTCACTAAGAGGGTCAACTTAAATTGAGAACGACTCAGCGGGCAATGGAGCGGAAAATGATAGGTGTAACATTAAGGGACAAGAAGAGAGCGGAATGGGTCAGGGAGCAAACTGGTGTTAAAGACATATTAGTAGAAATTAAGAAGAAGAAATGGACTTGGGCAGGGCATGTAATGCGAAGGCAAGATAACCGCTGGTCATTAAGGGTAACAGAGTGGATCCCTAGAGAAGGCAAGCGCTGCAGGGGGCGGCAGAAAGTTAGATGGGCAGATGAGATCAAGACGTTTGCGGGGATAAATTGGTCACAGTTGGCACAGGACCGAGGTAATTGGAGAATAATGGGAGAGGCCTTTGCCCTGCAGTGGGCGTAGACAGGCTGGTGATGATGACGGCATGCAACTGCTTCGATGGCAGATACAAAATGTTCTAAATATGTATCCTTCTTTACCTGGTGTGATGCAAAGCTGCTATTCTCTGTTAGCGTTCCGAAAGAAAGCTAAACGGCTACTACTCGGGCAATAGTGTCACGTTCCCCGGTCTCCTCTTTTGTTGTTTATTTTTCTGCTATTGTGTGCCTCTGCATTGTGTAAAAATGATTTTGTGTTGTAATCACTGTAAAAAAACTGTATTTCTCGGTATGTAAAAATAGTTATTTTTTTAATTTAGATTGTGAATACTGTGCATACACCAGAAATTGATATAAAGTATGTATGGTTAGCCTGATGTTGTTCTATAGTTTTATATACATTGTAGAAGGTTTGAATTACAACTTGTAGGCCAACTGTGTTTTTGTAACAAACTGCTGTCTATGTGTTTTTGTTTCCAGTGGCTAGGGGCCTAGTCAGGCGACTTTAAATGTCGCCTTTTGCCGTAGTCCCAGGGCAACCACTTTTTGTTGCTGACAAACAATTCAATTCAATTCAATATTCAAACACAAAAAACTGCTCGCACCTGATAATCAACACCAATTTTGTACAGGTGTCAAGTGGCAAGGCTGCAAGACAATGGAGTGAAAACTCGCCTCGTCCTCTACGTTTCAGATAATGGACAGCTTCCACAATGTTCCAAATAAAATTAATGTTTTATGACCCTGTTTCCGGCGGGTTCTTTACCAGCGCCACCTGATGTTCTCAATAAAGGTTTAATTCTTTGATTAATTTGTTCTCCGCAAGATATTTCATCAAGTGAAGACACCATCGACAGGCTTGCAAACACAAACCACCGGTTCATCCTGGCCAGAGAAAATCAAATGCGCTGTCAAAATTCTAAGCCATGAAGCAATGCTCACAAACTAATTTTATTCGATCGTGGACAACGAATGTATAGCTGTGTCGTATCCTCTCCCACTATGCTCAGAGCAACAATTAGTATTGGTTATCGTCCATGGAACCTATTTAGAAAATCTCAAGAGGCGCCGTTTAAGATTAATTCTGTCACTCCTTGTATTTACCATGGATAAGAAGCCATGTTTAAAATGGCTCCCCCGTCAACTTTACTACTTGTCCTATCTATGTGTGTACCCGAGGCAGATGACATCACCCTATAGACCCCTAGCGGCTGCACGGGTGAGCACAAGATTCTACAAATTCAGCCACAGAACCAACGCACCGTAAGTTACGTGCTCAAAATTCAGCATGTGCCGCGGAAGTGTTAGCGTGTCATGCTTTAGGAAATGTTAGGCTACACCATGTAGGAACAGCATGCTTGATTCAGAACTCATAATGGCAGACAAACCCTAAACAAGTGTTCGTCGCGTGTATATCCTCGAGCTTAGTATCCCTACAATCAGATCGTCTACACAGCCTAGTAAAGACTAGAAAGGACGCTAAGCAAATATAACACCGTTATTTCTCGTCTCGAAAACGTACAATTCGGGCACGTTGCGCATATAAAATAATACTGATATGCCGTACTGGCTACAGTACGCAGTACCGGGGTTTATTTTTTAAAATAACAGAGAAGATCAGACTAAATATCTTTGGGCGAGGTCACAAGAATACTCGAAGATTGCCCCCGATATATCCAGGAAGAGACTATTTTATCTTGTACGCTACATCAATGAGAACTAATACAGGAAGCCAGATTGGCTAAGGGCCCAGATGGTAAAATTGTATTGTATACAAAGAATGAAATAAACTTTCTTTCTTTCTTTCAAGCCTATCCGAACGCGTGAAACTAACACTTACGGAAAAAGCCCCCTCAAAATATTAGGCTTTGTAAGTCTGCTATCACAAAACCAGAAGCCAGTGTTTCTGCTGATAAATAGACCCATCATTCGAGTAATGAACCCCAAGTATTGCAAAAACCTCACAACGCGATACAGAAGCGCGATGTCCTCTTTCCAACAGCCGGCCCTCGCAGTTTCCACTATGAAAGTAACCTACCAGGGAATAGCCTGCCCCACTTTGGCTAAACAAGTGTGGGGGAAAGTAACGTCGCCCCAGCCAAAAAACGACACGTCAGAACCGCCACATAGTGCGGACCAATTCGCGAGCAGCATGTCGCCGTTTACGACAAGGGGGCATTAACGAAACGGCCATTTTGATTTGCCTGATTGAGAAATCAAATGGATTGCCTATATCTTCGACGGATAGGAAGCGGTTCCCTTCACTTCCAGCGCACACATACACAGGACGATTAGCCACCAGAGACAACACCTGCTGCCAACAGGTTAAAGCTGTTGTTGAGTATGCAGATATCCTGGCCCACCACATCTAAAGTTGAAGATCCTCCACCACACATTAGCTCTTATCCAGGGAGGGTACGATCCCGAAAAGATTGCGCAGAAACACCACCCAAGGCCTACGAGTATTCTGCAGCCTGCATGATAAGGCGGGGGGACGGGGGGTGTCAATCCATGGAATGAAGGCAATCCCTGGGACATAGCTCTTACATAGTATTCTTCCTTTCCCTTCACCGCACCTGGATAAACCTGAAAGTGACTAAAGCTCAATATGATGTTTAAATATTACGCGAGAGAGATTACCCCCACTTGTCTAAAAAGAACACCTGCTTTTCCGATGGCTTAGGCGAAAATGAGCAACTTGTTCCCATTCACAAAAGTCGAGTTCGGGAAAATCGGTTAGTGACCTGCCGCGGTGGATCCGTGGCTAAGGCGTTTGGCTGCTGAGCACGAGGACGCGGGTTCTATTCCTGGCCGTGGCGGCCGCTTTTCTGATGGAATAGAAAAGCAAAAACGCCCGTGTGCACCAGATTTCGCCGCACGTTAAAAATCCCCAGGTGGTGACACTTAATCCGGAGCCCTCCACTATGGCGCGTCTCATCGCCTGCGTTGCGTGGGCACGTTAAACCCTACAATCAATCAGTCGATCGTAATCGGTTAGTAGTATTGGCGGGCATTAACCGCGGACACTCCGATCCATCCGGTGCACCAGGTTGTAAAAATTTGAGTGCAGGGGTTCCAGCAAGAGCTTACCTGGCAGTTTCTATTGTTGCTACTGTTTAGAACGCCTGCCTCCATTCTCCAACCGTTCGTTGTTCCAGCTCATGTATGCACCCGCAGCATGAAAGCGATGGGAGACACTGGCAGGAATCGTCTTAGAGAAAGCCGAAAACACGTTATCGGTGATACGGGAACAAGAGAGCGGCATCCGCTGGCTGATATGGCTATCGAGAGAAAGCCTTCAGCGAGTCCTGTTACTTGTATTGCAGCACCGAGAAGATAGCCTCGTATTGACACAACCATGACGTGAGCGGTTGCTATCCGTGTGTGCAAGAACCCTTCGCAGGCACTCAGTCTTAGCCGAATTCGGACGTGCTTGAATATGTGGTGTACGTAATAAAACTTATGTGCAAATATTTTGTGCCACGCGTGCGAACCTTCCTTTATTTATAGAAGGCTGTGTAAAATATATTCGATGCGGAGTGTCTCCTCGTGTCTTTTAAGCGCACTTCCTGCAGGCTATAGCTTTAAGCGAGCATGGCAGATTTTACCCACGACATAGTCTGCCAGTTTTATTTCATCGCTACGGTAGCGAACTTGGGATTCGCTGTGAGGGACAGATAAGAAAACAAGAACGCTATTCCTCTAGTTTTTTCCAATCATTTTGGACGGTTCTCTCTCTAAGAGTTTTGTTTTCGATTGCGCGTATGAAGTGGAGAAAACAGTGATGAGGTACTTTGAAGCTCTCAGAAAACCGAAACGCGAGCTCAACAGTGGGTGTCAGAAAAGGGAAACAAACGGCCCCCGCCACACAAGGGGTTTGAGAAATTGGGGCGGACAGCGTGCGGGGAAAGCGAAGCAGCAGAGCCCTAGGAGGGGTTTGATAAAAGACGGGAACCGTTGAACGATCTGGAGGAGGCTTTTATACGTTGCCGTGTGGGCTAACAGCTTCGTTCGAGGTCACTTTATGTGTGGACGTGCCAGACCCTAGACGCAGGCGGTTAAGGCCGAGAAAATACATCACGGGGAAGGCTGCTGCAGCAACGCGAAAAGCCGGTCTCCATAACCGCCGTCAGCGGAGAAAGAAACATTACTTAAATATTTATTAAAATTGGAACCAAAAAGCGATGCCTGGGAAGGGGCTGGGAAGGCTTCGGAGCCACCCCCTTCCACGAAGCTGCTGGCGGTATTTATCAAGCCCGAAGGGAGCTCTACCTCTCCGACTTTCTTCAGGTAGTCACTCAATTCCTTTGTTGTGTGCTCTGACTGCTTGGCGTTTGGGCAGATCCACATGGTTTTCATCCTGCGCTACTGTACAGCACGCACATTTTGAGCGCAGTGTTCCTTTATTGTGTCGACATAGGTTATGTCGATCTGGTGTGAGCAGCGTGTTTTTTGGTCTTGCTAAAGGGTAACCTGTTCCTCCGGGTCAGTCTTTGGTGAGGTGACGGCATATGCCATTTATTCGATAAATATGTGCGCAGTGTGAGAGCGGAGAAATTAAAGTTGTGGTCTTGGTCACTGACGTCGGGTGCTCGCAAAAAAGTTTCCCAGGTGAACATATCATCACCTTCATTCCACTACTAAGCTGTGTGCCCAGGGATCCAGTGCCCCCAAACTGGTGCTTTAGCGAAGAGAGAAAGGGTAACGCACTTGGGTAGCTATTGTTGGATAGCGATGACTTCAACATCGTAAACTGTGCCCGCAACATCTACCCTTTATATGCTAGTGTTGCTGTGAATGCGCATTGCTAATTTCGTGGCTTTCCTAATGAGCATATCAAGTCTATTTTTAACTGTCTCATGAGAATTAAAGCAAAGCATTTGGTATCGTGTTCTAGTGGTGGTGGGCGTGTCTCGGAGTTTTAGAAGGTATGCTTTCTTCCAGCGCCAACTTTTGCAGATGAACCTCCTCATCACGTGGATGGTCTGCTCCCCTTGCTTGAGTATGTGGTTGACCACGTTTTGTTCACCCCATCTGCCTGCGTATACTGTCTAACAAATTTGATTCCAGGGAGCTGTTCGATTGGTTTGCCTTCGCCATACGGAAGGCGGTTTCTGTCATACGTTATGTATAAGCAGAAGTGGTGCCTTTCCGGCGGTGAATTTAAGTCGGATCTTCGCGGATTCTTTACTGCATTTTTTAGGTTGTGCTGAATTTGACCTGCGTCACCTGTATTAATCTCGTTCGTGATGAGATCGGCGCATACAAACTATTTATTGTCAGAAACTGTGGTGAGGGCCCTGTAAATTTTCAGCATACGCGAACCTAAGGAGTGTTGGGGAGAAGTCTGATGCTTGAACAATGACTCTATTGGGACAAGTAATATTGCCTGAACTGTCCCCTCGGACATGAAAGGTAAGTTGTCTGCCAAGGCAAAACTCTGCGACATGCCGATACACGTGCTGGCCAGAATGTGCATCTTTTTTCAGTTTGACACCCCGCCAAGCACAGTACGATGCGAGCTGGATGGCGTAGTTCTCGCGGCAAACCACACCGTTGTGCGCTACCAGGCGGACGAGTACCGGGGCCGGGCGTTTAGCATAAAAACTGGCAGTACAGAGGCGGAGGCAAGACTCGGTGACGCCCCTGTCATTGAATCCACAAGCCACCTCATCAAGCCGATTGCGAAGAGACTTCGCACAACGAAATACATTACCGTGCGGGTGGACTGGGTGCCGGGACACGTGGGTGGCGTCGGGAACGAGGCCGACCACGCCTGGGCGAGCACCGAAGCAAGCACCCGCTATGACCCATCACACCCTCTTCCCCCATTACGGCACGACCCAGACCCTGCGGAAGGCAGACCCGCTGCCACGCAAGAGAGCATGGCGAAGCTCCGTACGGCTACACCCCATGATCCCCGACGACTGCCAGGAGGTCGTCCCAGGGGGGCCCAAGTCCTGGAACAAAAGAAGAGCCGGGCTGCTCTTACGGCACACGTGCTCGCAAAGGTGCTGGTTTACGTTCCCCTACGCTCAAGACACTTGACAAAACCCACGAGAACTGCAGGGAGACGGCCATTGTGGCTTCCTCCTTGTGTCATGTGCCAACGAGGCCCACACTGCAGTACTTGCTGCGGGAGTTCTCGGGGCTCGCGGAGGAGCGAAGAGCCCATTTCCCTCAGAACGTCAAGACCCTCCAGGAGTGCGCATCAGCTTCTCTGGGCCAGACTCACCCAAATGAAACAGTTATGTCCCTGTGGAATTTCAAAGTACCACGGGGATACATAAGAGGATGTAGACGCCACACCTGAGTCGCCCCTTCCGAATAAACAATTATTTAATACTAATATTTCCTCACCGCTGGCCTCGGGCTCATAATTATTGACCTATTTTGTTAGGTCGACGGCTGCAATTGCTGTAAGTGGCACTAAGCTCGTGTAATTATGGACATCTTTCTATATTCGGAGCAGAGTGCCTGCAGTATCTTCGTCGGAATGCTATCCTGTTGCGCGGAAAAATATTATTTCTCTCAATGTGTAGTCGCACGTGTTTGAGGACCGGGCGTTTCCTTATTTTTTTTCGCGTTAGCCGTGAGTTAAGCGATCGGAGATCGGAGAACTGAACGGACTCGCCGGGACTGAGAATAAAATCACTTACCCTATTTTTTTCTTTGTGTGACGTGCTTCTGCGCTGCACACTTAAAAAACTTCGTCTCTTCAGTAAAGCTTGTTGTTGGGCTAGTTGGTATCGGTACATGGTTGGAAAAGCGCTTATTCAGCGCTTATTCAGCTTATTCAGGTGTTCATCTGCAAAGTTTTGTGGTGAGCGGTAGCGATTCTACTTGGGCCAGTATCCTTAGTGTATTCGCATTAATCTGAAGATCCACGTAATTGTGCCGTAGTAAACTCGGCATGACATTCACGTTTTCCCGGTTTTTTATTCGCAAAGTATTTCGATCAGCATTTTGGAGCTGTGTATTATATTGTAGTCGGGAGAAACCTGCGGCGTCGGCCTGGTGAGAGCAATATGGAAGTAAAAGAGAAAGTGTCCCAGCTGTTAAACAGAAGCTACAGTTGCGATTTTGGCTTCGCTTCAGTCTTAAAAAGTGCTTATCATTCTCCGCATTTTTTTGTTTGTTTTCCTACACGTCGATATACTCTACTCCTGGTATTCCGTAGTTGTAACCCATGTAGGCGCTCACAGGCTCTCACCAGGATTGCATAATCGCTTTAGACATAAATGTTATTCTTAATATACACGCGTGAGAATACTGGCGGGAGGGCTACGCAAGGCTCCGTACAACGGCTGCCACCAACCGTTCGCCTTCGAAGGTATGCTTATTTAGAACCTCGCCCATCTTTTTGCCATTTCTCCGCAACTTCAACTGTTTTTCCAGAGAAACCTGTAGAGAAATCTATAGAGAAATCTGTAATTTACGAGTCGGACAAGAAACTTCATTTTGTTATAATTCTAGGCAATGTTTAAAACCACGCTCCTGTTAAGGCAAATGCGAAGCGTGAACAATATACAGTCGCGCTCACTATGACCTACACCACTCATTACTGTTCACCGCTTTGTAGAACCTGTGTCTGGCACCTGGGGTAAAGACAAAGTACACATTAGGAGCATAACGTCATAATGAATCAGGCCTTATCCTAACGTATATGCCCATAGTCATTGTTTTCTCGATATAATCGTCTGAATACTAATGAGCGCTGTAGGTCATAGTGAGCGCGACTGTACATGGGCGGGATTGGAGGCGGCAGCTGCGGTGCAGGGCAGGTGCCTTTAGGTCTGATGTTTATTGCTTTGTCATGATCATGCGGGACATTGACGCACCTGACACTATCTTAGAGCAATTTTTGTGCATGAAACGACCAAGACGGCTTTACAAGAACTATAGTTATCGTGCAATCCATTGACCGGTTGATGTTATTCAATATGGAGCCACCTAGCCTGTAGGAGGGTAGGGGATATGAAAAGATGGCGATAGTTGGGCGGCACGTCCTCATGCCACCAGTCACGGATCTCACAGGGGGCTTGTGCAGAATCGCATAAATTTAGTGGCGCCGCTGCGCCGCTTACCTCTCAAGGATCGTAAAATCAGATAAGCGAAACTACGCATCTCTCCGTTCCCTATTTGGCGGTGTTGCCGTTTTTCGGCGGTCGCCTGCTAAGGTGTTGCACGGTGAAAAAGGAAAAAAAGAGGAGGTTAAGGCTGGGCTGGCAACGTGACTTCAGGCGCTCTTCTCCTACGCCACATGTTCATTGTGATCATTATTTTCGTTTGCAAATCCGCTGCTTGTGAAAACGTTGGTGGCCCTGTTGCGCTTCCTCGGTTTAAATGTCTGAGTGGAGACGTGGCTAACAATGCATGCACTACGCTGCTACGCGAGCTCAAACCGGTCTGTCTCGTCTTCAGCAGTTTTTATAGACACGCGTCGTGTAGTCGTTTTGTTAGTGGAACCACTCATGTAAGTGGTCGCGATTAATTTACCCGATTCGCGTCAAACAAGATGAGTGGTTTCCGCCACTGAAATTGTGCGCACCTATCACTTGTGCGCATTGAAGGGATAATCTTTCAGATGCACGTGCGCCCATCTGGTTTTATTAGGCTCACGTTTTGAAACTCCTCGTTCAGATACGCGAGGAGTATGTTCTCGTCCAGTGCCGTTTGCAAGTAAGCATGTAGCACCACCGTGTAGCCGCGTGGGGGAAATTTTTCGCTCTAGTGAAAATGAAACGTTCGGTTGTGAGCCTAAAAGCATAATGCCTGCATGGACGCCTTTTTTTCGCCTCGTATTTTTATCGTTGAAGAGCTCTGTCATCTTGTTGCTGGAGGAGTGCTTTGCTTTCGAGTGGCTTCGATCTCTCTGCTCCGTTATGCGCCGCTCTTATTCTATGTCGCCGTGTAATGAGAGAGTTGACGGCGACGATGAATTTCCCTGCTTGTTCTTCTGGTGCATTCCTCGGCAGTAGACTGTGAAGGGCGACCACCCGTAGCTAGGCGCTACTGGCATGTTTAAGCTCTTACTGTGAAAAACCTCGTGAGTGGGCTCTTTTTATATTATGGACGATGATACCAGAAGCCGAGGTTTTCGCTCCAGCTCCCTTCTTGAACCGTCTCGTACAATATCATGCTTGCACTTGGCGACACCACCGCCCTTTCTAAGCCATCGTTCTGCGCTTCCTCGACGCTGCTCGTGGTAAAAGCGGCAGCCCTTTAATAAGGCAGCTACAGTTACGTCTGTTCAAGCAGTCACTCCTCCAAAAAACACGTCAGCGAACTTTGTCGTCTGGTGCAACAAACACGGCAGAACAGTTTGACAGTGCCGTAATGGCAGCCAAACACCTCCAGCAACTGGGTGCACTGCAGCCATCGAGTGCTAGAGGTGCCCGTTCCCTCTTCCCCACCAAACACACACCCATACTAAATTGAGCTGTTCCAGTGGGCTGTTCCATCTTTCAACGCACGCACCTGCATACCATAATGAGCTGTTTCAGTCGGACGCGCGTGGGTTTTGCCCGGGCTCTTACCTGAAATACACAAAAGTATGCATTGCGCAGCTGTCCTGTCCCTTTCTCCCGACGGGGCCTTCCTTATACTGCGAAGCACTATATGTCTACCTCCTCCACCCCTCTTAGTATTCATTCCGGTGAAGCCGATTTACTCGGTGCCGCTCAGAAGCTCCTGCACGCCCCCCCGCCACCCCCAACCCAGCTTTCACATGTATACTGCTTGTCACCACAGATGCGCCTATACAAGTTGCACAATCGGCTCACAACGGCGGTGGCGCCGTTAATAAAGGATTGCGGAGAATCAACAGAAACGCGATTTGGCGTTAAAACGACCGAAACCCGCCTCAATACGGCCTCAAATTCCTTATCGTTTAGTAGCTGAGAGGCCTCCCAGTTGAAGAGCAACTTGTCCGCTAGGAACGGCGGTTTCAGACCATAATTCTTCAGCTTGAAAGGTTTTCCGACCGAAATTTCCGCCACTGTATTCCACGCCTAAGTAAGCTCCCATCACCGGTTGTCGGTTTATGCATGCCGTTGTTCGGCATGGAAGGAAATCGTAGCTAACGCTCTGTTAGGCTTAATGCCGCTACCGATGACATACCGGCCCGCTGCGCTGGTGGGAGATTTAAACATGGACGTTTCATGGCTAAATGCGCCCTGTGAGCTGCCATGCGTAATCGAGCGGCTTGAGTCTGGGTTGATGCGTTACGCTTGTAAATAAGGTGCTTAAACGGGGAAGGCAAAGGGACAGGCACATATGTTTGGCTAGAATAAAGCTGGAGGCCTTCCAGGTTTTAACTCGCTGTGGGGCGTGCTGATATGTACTTCTGATGGAGGAAAAAGAGCGGGAATTAAAGGAACCTGAGCCCGAATAGAAAGGAAAAGGGCGCGAAAACTACAAAAAGCCGGTGCCGCCGCTGTTGCCGCCTGAGGTTCCAGCTCGCCAAGTAGCTGCGATTCTCTCCCGGTTGAACAGAAACTTGTTAGCTTGGAAGGCCGACGTGAGCCGATATTACTTGTTCAGCTTAAGGGGCTTTCAGGGATACATTTGCGACGGTATCTTTCACTTATAAGCACGCGCACATAACAGGCCTGGAGTTTATGCATGCAGGGTTTGGATGTAGAAGGACAGGTGGGGAGTGCACGCTCAGATAGGGGTGCCATGCCCTTACTTTTGAACTGTCCAATGTGCTGGCGGGAGGTTACAACGTGGACGGCAGGCGGCGCAGTGCGACCTATCCGGTGTCTTCAGTGGCCTAGCGGATTCGACTCGTGTGTTTCAAACAGTAAGAAGCCTTCGACACAGGAGGTAAACAGACACCACGGATATAACTGCACTAACACGGCACAACATGAGGAGCGGCAAACACGGCGCTGACAAACAGCATCTTATTTTTGAAAAGAAAGAATATTTATGCGGAAGAAGACCCGCCTGGTTATCTGTGTCCGCATTGCGACACTCATAAAACAGTATAAAGACGCTGTGAAAGCCCGTACATAGCACGGACAAGGTCTTTAGGGGAAGCAAGAACTTTTATTAACTCGCCAAATACGCAATTTGCTTTCGAGCAGGGCAAAGTATTGTGAACTTATGATGATCCTCCGCTATAACTAAGCAATTCTTTGTATATCTCAACTGTGCGCGGGCCTCTGGGTGACAGGGAGATTCATGGTTTTCCGTTACAGAAAGTAACTGGGTACTACTAAGTTTCATTACGCTATTTTGCTAGGACGTATGCTCAATCGGTACTCAACCGCTTGGTGAGAGCGCGGGCCAATGCATGGTATGTGTCGTTTCCCGGAGATCGGAGTGGGCATGGTTGCACATGATTCTGACCGCGCGAGAGTGTGGGGTTTTGCTCAGGAGGCGCCATGTTGTTGAACAAATTGCACCAGCACACTAGCTTCTGCATGCCGCTTGATAATCGGTGAATATTGTAATCCCTAAATTAATGCGTCAATGCGAGCAAGTTGGTACTTCATCATGAGTGCAGGTTAAGCACCAGTCACAACTAAAGGAAGGAAAACAGACAGAAAAGGGGCGCACTAACAACTGACCTTTATTCGCTCCGACAGCGATTATAAACGCACCAAAAAACCACATTTAATGCTAGTTACACCACGTGTGAAAGCAATAACAGCTGCAGCACTCGCGTTACTAATCGTCCAGATAATCCAACTCACTCGGAAGAAGGTCAGCTGAAGGCTTGCTGACACATCGCTCCCCCATCTTTTTTATGACGTAGGCCTATAACACTTCCTATTCTTCTTTTTTGCGGTATGAATGCAGCATTTCGAATGCAGTCCTTTCGAACGCTGGTACACAGCCCCATGGCTTGCATTCCGTCTTACAGTGAAGCGCCAGATTGCTACCTGTCTTCAGCGCGCCGCATGCTCACGCAACCGGTTGTTGAGGCAGCGCCCTGTCTGTCTTACGTATACACGGCCGCACTTCAAGGGGATCTGATTGATTGATTGATTGATTGATTGATTGATTGATTGATTGATTGATTGATTGATTGATTGATTGATTGATTGATTGATTGATTGATTGATTGATTGTAGGGTTTAATGCGCTGACGCATCGCAGGCGATGAGGCGCGCCGTAGTGGAAGACTCCAGATTAATTTTGACAACGTGGGGATCTTTAACGTGCGCCGGAATGTCGTACACGCGGGCGTTTTGCTTTTCGCCTCTATCAGAAAAGCCGCCACCACAGTCGGGAATCGAACCCACGACCTCGTGCTCAGTAGCGCAACACCTTAGCCACTCAGCCACCGCGTCCGGTTCCAAGGCGATCTGATACACTACGTTTTTTGTACAGTCCACCTACATAGCGGCATGGTTGTTGCTTCACACAGGAGCCCTATGTCCGCAGTGGTTAACTAAGCGGCACATAGTTCCGAGTTTGTTAGGAGCGCTGAAGACCACGTGCACACCGGCACGCTCCACATTTTTCTTTTCGCGAGGCGATATCCCATGGAGGTATGGGATGACGGCAATCTTCTGCCTTTGCTTCTGTTCGATGTCCGACTGGCTGGCTCTTTTGTGCTGCTCATTTAAAAGCTTTCCCGCCAAGCCGCATAGCATCGATGCAGGGAAGCCCACCTGGAACAGTCTCCCAACCTGCGAGACAAAACCCTCCTGTATCTGATGCTGGCAGGACCTTACAAGTGCGTTCCTTAAGGCAGCGACCGCTATGCCCCGCTTGACCGACTTGGAGTGACCAGAGGCGAATAGCGGCAAGGCTTTTTTGGAGTGGGGAGAGTACACCCAGCAAACGTGGTCCTCCAAGAACGTCAGCTCCAGTTCGAGGAACCTCAGGTGACGCTCAAGTAGCAGCTCCATGGTCTGTGTGAGGCAGTCAAGCGTCCCTTCGAAAACGCCAGAATCCTTCTAGCAGAGCGTTCGTCCGATTTTCCGGCTGACGACTTGAAAAGAACAAGGTAGTCGTCCACGAACCGGAAAACGTGCACAACACCTAGGTTGCCAAGTTCGTGTTCCAACCGCCGGCCAAAACGGGCAATCAACGTGTCACTTAGTGCCGGGGCTAGGCTAGAGCAAATGCAGACTCCTTGCTTCTGCTGGGAATAGGCTCTCTCGAACTGCCCAATTGAAGACGAGATAAGACACCAGGAGTCCAAGGAAGCCATTGACCCTCACACCGCAGTCGTTCTGAAAGCGGACAGACCCGTACTTGTCGATCCCCTCGCTAACCACTTCCATAACTAATTCCTGGGGCAGGGAGTAGTATAGATTTTTGACGTGGAACGAAACGCCACTCACGTTCGTGGAGGTCATACCACCAAGGAATTCCGAGGCTGCAGCCGGGCTCCTTACCTAGTAGAAGGGAAGCTTTCGAAGGTACTCTTGTCGGGCGCTTGAATGTACGCTTGGCGGGCCGGCAAGAAACGCCGGCTGTGCTGAAGCGACCAACACAAACTCGACGAAGTTTCGATGTTGTTTGTTTACTTCACTTCCAGGGAATGTCGATTGCGCGTGGTCCTCCACTGGCTGCTCGGTTGTGTTTTGCACCCTTAAAAATTAATTGTAAATATGTCCTAGGCTGTACTTTTGCCGCTAACATTTTGCAGATTGTGTATGTGTCTTCACACCAATCAATCTCCGAAGTTATCTCGCCTTCAACATTTTGCGGCAGTACTCCTTTAAGGAATTTCTTTCGCATTATTGAAGTGCCATTTGGCCATGTTTTTGGGTTAAATGAACTGAACAGCGCCTACTCCATTTTCCAAGTGTTGGCATTTGTACTGTAGAAAGGACCGGATGATGCCACATAAGAATCACTAACGTGTGACTCTAATAATATGGACTGTTCCCCTTTGCAGTACAATTCTGAGTGGCTTTGATTCCACCAGTCTGACGACCACTGGACAGTGAATATTATACTTGACAACTCCAGGAATGCACAGATGAAATTCAGTTATAACAGGGAGGGCGAGGAAAAGAAGGAGGCTGAAACGAGGAGTACGAGAAGGAGCAGGAGCGCGCAAAAAAGGTAATTTAGCCAGCATTAACCACCGATCCTGCATCTTACCGGCCGGTTTCCCAAACGTGCGCAGCGGGGAAGCTGATGGAGAGCACTGTCCTGATCGTCGGGGCGTCTTCCAGGAGCAGCAAACTGGCTTCAGGCACCACCGCTGCAAGGCGGACTCGCTGGGGGATGTGGTGTCTATGCTGGAGCAGGCCCGCCATGACAAGGAGGTGGCCTTCTCGGTCCTGCTGGACATGAAGTCGGCCTTTAACTCCGTCCCCCACACGGCCATCCTGGATGCCCTCGACAGCATGGGCGTTGAGGGGAACCTCGGCAGTTACGTGAGAGCGTTCCTGGCCAACCGGACCCTTCGAGTCAACCAGCAGCCCACGAGACGCCAGCTCTGGGGTTCCCCAGGAGAGTGTGCTCAGCCCATTCCTCTTCAACCTCGTCCTGGCTCCACTCCCGGACTGCATCCCGGCTGGGCCTGCATTTCCAGTGGCGATGGCAGTCTAGGCCGACGACATCGCCATCTGGGCACACGGACCACCGAGACTACTCTCCAAGGTGAAGGCGTGCCTCCAGGGGGTGCTGTTGGCAGTCGCCGCCTTCCTGACAAGCCGTGGCCTGCAGCTGTCTGAGTCGAAAACGCAGGCCTTGGTCTTCCACCCGAGCGGCAGCAGGGCACGGAAGCCGACACCACCGCTAACCTTGAATGGCCAGTCCCTTCCGTGGTGCACCACAGCTAAGTATCTGGGGCTCGTGGTCGACTGCCAATTGTCCTGGGTACCTGCTGTGAAGGCGCTCCAGCAACGCACAATGAGTGTCCCCCAGGGCGTGCGGAGGTTGTTGGCGCGTGGTGAGGGCTGCACACACACCGTAGCCCTGCGGGAGTTCCACGGGATGGCGTCATCCGCTGTCCTCTATGCTCTGCCTCTGGTGCAACTCAAGCCGCGCCAGTGGGAAAAGCTGGAGGTGGATCAGCGCAGGGCTATCCGCCTTTGCTTGGGCATTCCGAGCACATTCCCGGTGGCGGCGACGTACACGGAGGCAGGTTCCTGGCCTATACAGATGCGGGCCCTGCAAGTGGGGCTACCGGATGGCGCGGCACTCCTCCAGCGCTACCGCAGCAGGCCCAATTCTCGCATGGGCATGCTGCTTAGAACCTACGAGCCGTATCGAGCTGCCGCATTGGCCCCGCCTGGAGCCACCACCACGAAGGAAGCGGCAGGCTCTACGCATCGCCACCACATTGCCGGGGGTCCGTGACAAGTGGTCCACTCCACCCGAGGCTGCCTACCAAGAGGTGGCCGCCCTGCTACAGGACGACGCTGCCGGACTTCTGCAGGCGTACACGGATGGCTCCGTACAACAGTCAACGGGCAGAGCCGGAGCTGCCTGCATGGCCCTGGAACTTGGCACGAGCCGGGTGTGCAGCCTCCCCTTCCCGGCCTCATCCACCTGCGCAGAGCTGGCTGGGCTCCACTTGGCCGGGGAGTATTCATCTATAGCAGGGGGCCCATGATCAAGGGGCCATCATCCTGACTGACTCTCGGTCTGCCCTCCTCCGTCTAAGAGCTGCCGACCAGCCAGCCAGCTCCAGCGGCTATGTGGAGCGGTGGCTGCCGGCCAAGCTCCATGCAGTGGAGTCCCAGGGGTGTCCACTAAGACTTCACTGGCTACCATCGCACGTGGGCATCACGGGCAACGACGTTGCAGACGCCCTGGCGAAGGGCTCTGCTCGCCAGGCAGGGATACCAGCCTCTCCGGATGTGGTGTCATTCGACGCTGCAAGGACTATCCTGGCCCGAGTGGTGGAGGGTCAACATCCAGATGCTCGAGTGGTCAGTGGTCAGGCCCCACGGCTCCTGCCCGGCTGCATCAGTAGAGACGCCCGGTCGCTACTGCTTCGCCTGCGGCTTAATTGCTGCAACGTGGGAGCCCGCCTGCACCACCAGGGCCGCCGCGCGTCCCCCACCTGCGCCGACTGCCCAGAGCCCGAGACGCTCGAGCACTTACTGTGATCTTGCCGCCAGCACGACATCGCGGGAGAGGAACTCCGGACCGCATTCCAGCGACTCGGTGTACCAAGTCTCAAGCTGGAAGACTTCCTGTTCCCAACGGGATCGGACGCTTTACTACGGGAGGCCTTCCAGCACCTCCTCAACTTCCCAGTTGTGATAGGACTATTGCAGCGTTTGTAGCCGTCGCGCCTTGGACGAAATGAACGCTACATAGTCTTTGTCCCACTCTCTTCCTTCCTTCCTCTTTCTCTCTTCCTATCTTTTGAAACCCCCTTCCCTTCCCTGGACTGGGTTGTATGAGAGTGAACTTCCCGACTGAGTTCAACAATATCCCCAGCTCTTTTCTCTTCCCTTCTTTCTTAATAAATCACCACCCCCCACCCCATCATTAAAATGGGTTGCTCTCTCAGCCCAGAAAGCCGCGAGCCAGCGCAGCAGCCTGGGCATGAGCGATGACGCGTTCCTATTTTCGCACCGTGAGCTGGTGGCTGAAATCTGGCATCCTCTACACACAAAAACGTATTACGACAGCCCGCTACTCAACTACATCTTCCGCTGCACTTACGCTTACAATTGGCTTGCTATGCCTTCTAACCACGTAGTCTTGGATTTCTCCTACGCCGAAAACACCCTGCCCCTCTTCCTTTCCCGGAATAGTGGGAGGTATAGCAGGGAACTGTGTAAAAATGTGTTTTTACTTGGCGAATCAAAGTTAATTGGTTATCTCTTGACAAAGAATTAGTTGGGTGCGTTCAAACCCGCCACGTTCAGAGGCTGTCAAGGAAGTATGTAGCGATGCTATCATCACAGTGAAATTGCGCGCGGCACTCTTCAATAAAACTAATTCGAGATAAGGATGGCCATGATGGATTACGCCGTTCGATTGATGAGTGTTACCCACTCGGATTTCCTGCAACGTTTGTGCACCTCATTTCTCCAACCTGGCATGGGGCAACATTGCGTTATGATTTGTTGGTTACTTTTACGTGACTTTCTAACCACGCGTCTTATTTAAAAAATTGCACGTTGAGTGACGTATGACGGGAAGAAGGGAGGGGAGGGCATGGCCTCCGGTTCCAGATGGCACTTGCGGGGGAGGGGCTGGGGGCTTCTGCACTCGATGTACATGATGTGTCGTGCCACCGAAATTTCAATTGGCTTTTCATACTGCGGTCGTAATAGGCGGTCTAAAAAATTATGTTTGCAAGTTGTCCCTCACTTATTCGCCTAATAAGAACATTTCATGAGCTGTGCGCTCATGATCGGAGCGGGCGTCGCTAAACAGTCTTGCGATAAGTCTCTTGGATCCCTCTTCGGTACGTTTGCATGATGCCTAAGCGTGATGGCCCGTGAGTAAACGTGCACACCAGCCACGTAGAGCCTTGCTTCGGTGTGTTCCAGTCTGTTAGCTGATGTTATTCGCGCCGTATAGGACGAAGAAACGAAAGCGAACACAGAGATGCATATACCGTATGTACAAAAAAAGCCAGTCGGATTATCTCGCGCGGGAAGAGAACGAAACGAAAGCGGAGGAATGCAAATACGATGAAGTAGTAAACAAGTTGTTATAACTATCGCCAGACTTAAGTGGCCGAAGGAGTGTTTTGTCAGGTTCTTTCTGGGCAAGATATGGCAGTGTGTGTTCAGATATGCAATTTACGTTTGCCTCTATAATAGTAAACCTTGCTTATACTGGTGTTTCTTGTAGACCGTATTTTTTTACTACGCCGCCCCTGTGCTGGTTACCAACACTAATATACTAACCGCAGATGTGCAAACCCGCTTGTCAGGGCCGGTAGCCCTGTGCTCTGTCCTATTTGGTGCAGAAAACAAGTGTATATACCTGATACATTCGCGGTCTCTGGGAACCCAAGCAAAGTTGAGGGAAGGGAGGTTTATGTGCGATATCCAAAGAGTCTGTTTTGGTGTTGAAAAAACATTTTTTCCCAATATTCATAGTCCGCGGAAAGTTTCGAAAACATCGTCTTCCCCTGCACGTCATATACGATTTCCGCCTTCAGGCAGCATTTCGTCACACTTTGTTTGACGTCGTCAGACGGATAAAAGATGTTTATTGCTGCTACGAAAGAAAGTTTTGCTACGATAATAAAATCAACACGAACCCACTTGCAACCAGAAAAAAGAACCACATGCTGACGAAAGTTCGGCAATACGATGTGCCTTAACAGCGCGAATATAGTGATAACAGTAATTCCCTCTTCTATGCAATGGTAGTTTAAATACGCATTGGTGGAGTTGATTTACAGCGCAACGACCGCAGTCTGCGTGGAAGGAATGTATTTACCATCTTGCGTGGTTGGAAGCAGAGTCGAATTTATGGAATTAACTCGGAGGCACTTGTGAAACCTACACCAGAAATGGGTAAGCGAATACCTAAGGAGGCCTTCATCCCTCCGCTCCCCTCTCTTACTCCAGATAGCCAGGTTTTAAGTTTATCGGGCCTGTGGCCCTGATCACACCCATTCAATGAATTGCCGTTTTCACCCCTGATCAGAAGTCATGCACATATGGCAGAGGAGGCTGTGTATGGGTGCCAAATTATAGACTGTATAGGCGCGACTACCGCTGCGAATGGCCCGGGGTCGCTTCCATCTAGCCACGCTGGTATGCGCAGGTGTGGTGTGGGCGCACTCCACACCTGCGTTGGGAATAAAATTACGTACCTGCGGGTGTACTGCGTTAACACGAGGGCAACAGTGCGAGTGAAGGCAGCCAGAGAGCACGTGACATCACACGTGCTTTTCAAAACGCATTCATTAAATACTTGTTAAAAGTTTATCGAAGAAGGTTCTGCATGGGTTCGTAGAACAAAAACTCCTCCCCGGTCTGAAAGCATCTCTACTGCGGATGATTCAACCTTTTCTTGGTCTTATAAATGGTCCTGTGATTCTGCTGTTGCGCGTTAAATAGGGATAATTCAGGACAGTGCTGCTGCATCCGTTTCTCCTAGCGTCATTGCTCCGATGAAGCACATGATCACGCTTGGCATACGAGCTACCGTGGCTAGCAATACGCAGACCTTCCCCACCTGGTAACCCTGAGGGCTGGGGCAGGTAGCCGTAATGCACATTATTTTATTGACAGTTACCTTGATATTGCTCAAGATAGATAACAAAAATACCGTAAGTTTCAGTTTTGCCTCCTTAACGACTACGTAAATTGTGAGGCAAATAGGGGCACGGTTGTGTGGAATAGCATACGCTGCTTTGTCCAAAAAAAAGAAGGAGCCATTTCACTCCGTAAACGCGGGTGACCAACGCAATTTCTTAGCTTGCGTCATAAAGGTTTCAATGAATTTTGGTAAAAGATGTGAACAAATTTTCTTTCCCTTGAGCAGTAACTGTGGTCATCACTAAAACAGGGATATGCATAAACGCAAGCACTTACTTTTACGCAACAAATTTTCAAAATGGAGCGTGTTCGTAACAGATTTGTTCCATATGCATATCCGAGCTATCACACGTATAAGCTTTATGGCGAGGTCTACAACATGTTTTGATCTTGCAAGTGGTGCGTATAATGAACCACTATACTACCTTTGCGTATCCAAGTGGTCAGGCGTACACGCTTCAGGTTCAATTCACGTTTTGTACGGCGTGTGACTCTGGGGTGACCACCGGAACGTTCATTTCCAATGTCTCCGGATAGAGAACGCCTCGCGTTTCGAAGACATGTGCGGCATCGAGAGCTTTTATTCTCGGTCATGAAATATTAATGAAACCAGGGACAGATGTGCTTCACTAAAACCGTACGTGTTGTCGGCCTACCGGTGTCGACCATGAATAATTTGTTTCGACAGAGGCGCGCACAACGATTATAACGGGGCCACGAATTTGAGCTGGCGCGGTGGGCGCCCGCCATAGAAGTGAAAAATAAAAAAATATGACAAGGCTACGAGTTCAAAAGCGCTTTTTCTTTCTCGTCATTCCGCAGCCTCGCCTACATGTGAATGAATCACTGCTGCCTAAATATAAACATTCAATATGGTAGCAGTAGACCTGCTGAACATGGTTCTACAAGTTTCTCGGATTTTCATAGCTACACATTGAAATAGTTTTTGACTCACTATAATTCGAACTCTAACATTACATATTTTTGATTAATTGAAGAAAAGTTCAAAAAATTTGGTGGGCTCGCCATATGTTTAATGCGTTTTAGAGACCCCTAATTCACACTGATCTATTGAATATATTCGGATAATTCGTACTTTTTCCTGGCCCTTGCCGGAAAATGCTGCTGAATTCTACGCTTGTATCTCCACATCTGTATCCTGATATCTTCACGATTCACCAGTAAAGACTAATTACTGCATATAACGCGAAAAAGAAAAAAACTCTCGCGTCAACAACCGCATATGGATTCAGAAAGGATGGAAGAAATATATAAGACGACAGGCGGGGAAGGCACATCATTCAATTAGGATTGTTTGAAGGTGTGAATTCCGCCACAGTATTGGTGGTGAGTTTTGTATTATCAAATGTATTTGAATGCGTAATTACAACACAAATTGTTATGTTGCCCCGAGCCATATTTATTACAACTTCAGGCGATTCCAATAAAATCCGCCGGTCCCTTCAAACTCTAAGTTCGGTCATTCCAAGTTATGGATACTTTGAACCGTTCAATTTGGTCTCCCCAAATCTCCATGAAAGTCCATCCATTAAAAAGCCCGTTAATTCGAACACGAGGGTCATCGGCCATGGATATTTCCAACCACAGGCCACGGCGTAAGCGGCGTGCAGATGAGGCCTGGGGCAAGGCCTGAGAGATGGCACTGATTCCAACGCAAGAAGCTGCGCCGCCTCACCAGATAAGAGAAGAACGAATATTATTTCAGGTAAAAACAACCTAAAACCCATACGAAAGACGTCTTGAACACGTTTTTTTGGGAACTATGCCCATGTGGATACGATATCAGGGTGTGGCATCATTGACGACAGATGGCACCTTTTCTGAGGTCAGAAGCGCAAAACGTATCGCTGCCAGTGACCAGGAAAAAGGAACTAGTGCGGCAATCGTACGAAGTAACGACCGGATGGAATGCCGCTCGTCTCTTATACAGTTTTAGAGTACGCGAAAAGAAGGCCTTCCGCTATTTATTTTCTTCCTAGAGCAAGAAGTGCTGGCTTTCGCCTTCAAAAATAAAGGCAATCTTCAATCGCGGCCTCTTTTAAGCATTCAGTTGCTGACATGCTACACTGCTCCACAATGGCGTTGTACGTCTTTTGTACTTCACTTGTAGTTCTGTTCTGAGGTGGAGTCCCCTTTCAGTTCGAATTAACGATTAGGGATCACAGCGCGGCTTGCACACGGACAGAACGGAGGAGGACTAGACACACACGAGCGCTGGGAGGTCTGGTTCTCCTCCCTTCTGTTCGTGCGCAAGCTGCGTAGTGGTCCCATAATCATGTTCAACCAACTACCCCAAATAGCCACTTTAGTGCATTTCATTTCGAATTAACTAGCTAGTAATCTATATATTGTAAGGCGGGTTATAGGACATGGCAGATCACTGCGTGCAAAGCGCCTTATTCGAAGGCCGAGCTGGAAGACAGCAAGATGGCGACCAAACCAGGTTACCAATAATGATAGTTCGACGCGGAAGGAGAGTCCGTGATGATGACTATGTACAGAGATAAAGCAGCTGTGGCTACAAACGAGCGGCGATGATGGTTCTGTCCCCCTCTGGCAAATAACGTTCAGTCACAAATGAGGCTACTACTTGTCTCACGCTAATCCCCGTCCCCCCTCCCCCATCTCCCACAGCGGCAGTGATCACCTGGACGCGATTCATTCAAAGCCTTTAGTCGGGAAAGAACGACAATATCTGTTCCTCGATGTCGGCGGTCCGAACGTCCACAAACTGGGGTAACGCGACAGTTCACAGGAGAGCTAGCCTCAAGAACCTTGTAAGAATCAAGGAAGCGGCGTAGGAATTTTTCGCACTGGCAAAGACAGCGAACCGGTGTCCAGACCAAGGAGGTTAAAAAAATTGCTAGAGTGGAAGTCACCTATACCAACCAATGGGCTCGGCTGAAGCCACCGGCGGCCATCTTGCTCGGAGAAAGAAACCAGATTCCGACGGCTTTTCAGCAGTATTTGCCGACTTTTCCAGCGGTTTTAAATTACGTAACGGATTCTCATGCTCTAATTCAACACTGCGAGCATTGTCCGATGTCTCCGTAGTGATTTCTACCACAGAAATTTTGTTAAAAGTCAGATCTTCGAGTACAGGGACATTGTTTTTTTCACCTTATGGCTCCGATATGCAGCTGCCACAAAGAAAAAAATGCATAACAACTCGTTTATCTTCTTTATTCTAAACTGTTCAAATGCAGAAATTTGTCGTGAAAGTTCTAAGAACAAAAAAAAACATAAAGCAATAGAGTTATAACCGTAATGTGAAAAACAGCAGTCATGACCAGAAATGCAGAATTTTCCAAAAAACAACAAGGAACACCCAGAATTATTGTTATAATAGACATACTGGAGTGACAAAAATCCGATACAGAAAACTTTCATGAGTGTATGATAGCAACCAATGCCATTACGTTCATTGCATTGCTGCCCAACCTAACACACAAATAAACTGCAAAAAAATAACCAACAATCTTTCTGGTAAATCACACCATGAGGTTATATTGCCAGTGACATGAACTACCGAAAAAACATGAACCAATTTGTATTTCTGGAAACAAAGTGTTTATTTTTTGAAAGAAGACAGACTTATGATACCAGACGTCAATTAAACTGCTAAAACATACTATCAAATGGCAAACAAAATACACGTACAAAGGACAGTTACTCAACATCTTTCTGAAGCCTAGCAGCGAAGAACATAAGCATTGAAGGCGTATACTACGCGACACACGGCAACTAGCATGACCGCAGTTTGGAATCAACTTGCACGCGTGCAAGTTACGTGCGCAATGCGACTCCCGGGGCCGGGTTCACACTGATTGTACAACCTTAAGCCACACACGAACCAACGATACTTATTTTGATCTCGTTACATGGCGCGCACGCGAATCAACAACACTTTTTCGTGCACGCAAGGAACGCGCGCTGCAACAACTACGCGTCTTCTCCACTAGCAAGATGGCGTCGCGGCGGCTTCACTTTACGGGCGGCCCTTCCACTCCAGCAATTTGTTTTAACCTGCTTGGTCCAGACCAAGAACTCGTCAGCAGGTAGGTAAGGAACGGACCGATGAATAGCGTCGTAGCAGTGTTTGCGGTGTTGTTGGCTTGCTTCTCTGCACATGCGTGCCAATTGGCGACAATGGTCGATGCGAGACAACACTTTTTCTGGAAAACATGCAGAAACGGAAACAGAGCGCAGTTCGTTCTCGACACCATTTGTAGGTCGAGGGTTCGAGAATACGCAGGGGACACGTATTCGGAAGTTCGTGTGTTGAGTGGCGACAAGAAGGAAATGTTGGCATGTTGAGTGGCAACTAGAAGGAAATGAAAGCTACACATTCCAATGGATAAATAATATTCACAAAATTCCGTACCACTTTCCCACCAACTATTACCCATCACAATTTATCACTGGACACGGTATATATACGTTTTATTTTCATAGGTTCGCCATTACAAATAATAACATATGTAAATGTAACCTACCAGCAGGCAGTTTTGACCACTATTTACAGGATTGCCCAAAAACAAACAAACACAGAGAACAACTTCTTGATATCCATAGAAATTATCTCGAAAGAAGGAAACCAGAGCTAATAAAACATACAAAAACATTAAAAACTTTAGAAGAAATGACAGTACTAATTAACGCTAATATTCAACAATACTAACCCCTCAAATATTTGGTCACAATTTCACTCACACGCAGAAACAATGTCAGCGGCAAATAACGCGA
Source organism: Haemaphysalis longicornis (assembly GCA_013339765.2). Taxonomy (NCBI): domain Eukaryota; kingdom Metazoa; phylum Arthropoda; class Arachnida; order Ixodida; family Ixodidae; genus Haemaphysalis; species Haemaphysalis longicornis. Next base: position 126,718,303 of record CM023453.1, read on the forward strand.
TAATAGCTTTTAGATCTTTTGTATTTATCATTGTTCTGTAGTGAGTCATTTTCTGCGTAATTATCTTATTAATTACCTCCTTACATTTTTTTAAAATTTTAAATCCAAACATTCATTTTCAATGTATTTAATTTACCCGTTATACCTCGGTAGAACAGGAAGGGTTTCAGTTCATGAGCCCGTTTAATAAAGTGTAAAGTCTTGGTGCCAGAGGTAGCTTAAGAGGGTTCAACGCTGGTCGACCACTCTCGACATGTCGTAGACACTCGAGTCACCTTCCGGTAGCGTAGTGGTCATTGGACTAGGCCGGTATTGTGGAGGTCGTGGGTTAATATCCCACCCGGCAGGCATTTTTTTCCACTTTCTGTCTGTGTTTTCAAACACTTTATCGGTTTCATTGAAGAATGTGGTATGTCATTGAAACATAAAGTATTTGTAAAGAAAGAAAGAAGTTGGAGAAAAAATGCCCGCCGGGTGAAATATATATATATATATATATATATATATATATATATATATATATACATATATATATATATATATATATATATATATATATATACACGATAGGGTAGACACACGTATGAAAACGATGATCGAACTAACGTTTCGACCGTGGTCCGGTCTTCGTCAGAGGACCCCGGTCGAAACGTTAGTTCGATCATCGTTTTCATACGTGTGTCTACCCTCTCGTGTATTTTTGAAACCGAATCCCGGAACTTTTTCATCGCTATATATATATATATATGTCAATAGTCTGGAATCATAAATTCACACAGAGCGCGAAAAAATAAGGTTAGTAGAGACAGAGCCACACGAGACGGACATTAAGAATAAAAATAAAAGTTTACTGACGTTTCAGGGAGAGGACTTCCTTTCTTCAGAATGCGAAAAAAGGGAGTCCTCTCCCAGAAACGTCAGTAAACTTTTTTTTTTATTGTTAATGTCCGTCTCGTGTGTCTCTGTCTCTACTAACCTTATATATATATAGAAACATCAAGCACCAGAAGCAATTTAATAATTTCCGTGTGAAGGGGTAAGTTATTTTATCGCCCAGTTTATGGAGCCCGGCGTTATAGATAGGATGAAACCCACAGTATGATACTCTTTTGTTGGGCAGTGAACAGTGGATTATTTCCCTTGTTTCATGATTCTTTTCTGCAGAAAACCGCACTATATAAATGCAGCTCGCTGCAGTTACTCACACGGAACTCGAAGAGGGTGCCGCATTCATGCTAGGCGAATCATGCTTGCACACAGGGCTGCAAGACGCAGCGCTACCCTTGAACGGCGCTTCGCCAGATAATGTGATAACATGCGATAACGTCCACGAGATTTCCAAAGGCCAGTTCCAGTAAAACACACTTGAAGAACTTATCGCCCGGGTTAGGCTGTATTCAGAATACTGCCGCAAAAGTCATGCCGTGATCTACAAACGTAAGAAACGGCATGTCACGCAGTTTGGTTGGCTGAGACTTGAAATGACGTCATTCTTTAAAGATATTACGACATTTGTGGCAACAGCCTCGACCCTGCCTTAGGAGCGGCTTCGGCGGTGGCTGTGCCCGTGTTTAATAGTCTTTATATTTTAACATTTTTTTATGTTCTATTTCTGTATATTTTCTGTTTTATATTTACCATAAATACCTTTAAGACATCTTTCCAAGGAAAACGCTGAAGTGTTTAATCGTTGCTGTGTAAGCCACTAACCACAGCAATCCTTAAAACCTACAAATTTCTGAACAAATCACTTAGGATAAATACAGCTATATCTGAATATATACTCTGCGCCCCGTAAAATTGTTCACAATAGACATGCAAGTGAATGTAGCTGAAGTGTGGTTGTATATAGAAAGGCTTGCTCCATGGCTTACCGCTGTATATTATGTGCTCGTGTGTCGTTCTGGTATATATTACTAGGAAACAAAGAACAGAAACGACGTTTCTAACGAACCATCACACAAAAATTATCCTACTGCGTATTCCCTCTATCGACCCAGTTAAGTAAGAGGCGTTTTGTAAACAATGAAAATCACGAACAGGTGACCTTTTGTCAAGCCGTACCATATGTTTCACGAAACTGGGGTTACTCTTAACCTTTTAAAAATACAACGGGCATACAAGTCCGGCCAGAGGCACAGTGCAAAGCGCGGTTCTTGAGAGAAATTGCTGCGAAATTTTTGAAGGCTAACTATAACAAGGGCAACGAAAGGGTAATTTGCAAAATGGCGGCCGTCCCAATCAACATACTACCTTTCAATCAGGGTACCAGCCCTTAATAGTACGTCATTGCTGACGTCACAAAACATATAATGTAGCCCGAGAACGAAGTGGAGCAAAAAACTAGCTCCAGCCCACAAGAAAAGACATAACAGAAAAGTCAGAGGCTGCTGCTCATATTAGGTAGGCGCGGGCTACATCTGCATCGGGGACGCAATTGACAAAGAATTACTCGTCCTCAATCTGCGACCGCCGCAGCCCATTCTCTTTCGGTTTTGGGAAGATGATTGTACGGACAAGTTGTATTAGTAAAACTGACAAACCTGTAGACGCAGTGCCTCATGACCGCGAGTGTACCAGAATTTTGGAAGAACGCGAACGTCATCCTAATCCATAAGAAAGGTGACACCAACGACTTGAAAAATTACAGGCCGATCAGCTTAGGTACTTACTATGGCACTTGCTAACAGATTTTCTGCCACCTTAGATTAAAGTCAACCTACACAACAAGCAGGGTTTCGTAAAGGCAATTAAAAAATGGACAATATTCACACGATTATTCAGATGATAGAGAATTGCGCGGAGTATACTGAATCCCTGGATATAGCCATCATAGATTATGAGAACGCATTTAATCGGTCGAAACGTCAGCGGTCATTCAGGCATTACGGAACCAGGGTGTAGACGATCATTATGTAAAAATACTAGATGATATTTAGAATGAGTCCACAGCTACCATCATCATCCATAAGCAGGACAGTAAAATGCCTATAAGGAAGGGCGTCAGACAATGAGACACAATTTCTCCAGTGCAATTCACAGAATATTTACGAGAGATACTCAGAAGATTGGATTGGGATCAGGTGGACGGTAGGGTTAATGGGCATTACCTCAGTAACCTTATATTTGCTGATGACGTTGCCTTGCTAAGTAACTCGGCGGATTAATTGCAAAGCATGCTTACCGCACTGGACAAACAGAGTGGGACGGTGGGCCTGAAACTTAATATACAGAAAACCAAAGTAATGACCGAAAACCTCGGGACAGCAGAGCGGTTATAAATAGGTGGCGAGGCTGTGGAAGTGGTAAGCGAATATATCTACTTAGCCCATGTTCTCACCCTGGATAACAACCATGAGGCAGAGATAATTAGAAGGATAAGAATAGGGTGGAGTGCATACGGCAGACAATCTCAGATAATGAATGGCAGTCTACCATTTTCCCTGAAGAAGAAAGAGAATGACAGCTGTATCTTACCGGTACTCACCTACGGAGCAGAAACTTGGGCGCTCACTAAGAGGGTTCAACTTAAATTGAGGATGACTCAGCGAGCAATGGAGCGGGAGAAGATAGGTGTAACTTTAAGGGACAAGAAGAGAGCGGAGTGGATCAGGGAACAAAGGCGTGTAAGGGCATATTAGTAGAAATTAAGAAGGAGAAATGGACGTGGGCAGGGCATATAATGCAAAGGGTATACAACCGTTGGTTATGAAGCGTAACGGAGTGGATCCCTAGATAAGGCTAGCAGTGCAGAGGGCGACAGAAACGTAGATGGGCAGATGAGGTCAAGAAGTTTGCTGGGATTAATTGGTCGCAGTTAGCACAGTACCGGGGCTACTGGCGATTAATGAGAGAAGCATTTGCCCTGCAGTGGACGTAGATAGGCTGGGGATGATGATAATGACGACGACGACGACAATGATAATTATGATGATAATATTGATGATCATAGTACAGGGTGTGTCTGGTGAAGGCATTGCCATACGATGTGGTTTCGCATCCCTGTAGGTCAGCAGTCAACCAGTTTTCTGTTCATAAAACGCCATGACATTTACCCTGTTTCCCTGCAACACAATTAGACAAACGTGCGAAGCAGCGGCGCCTCTCTAGCCTGTTTCGGGGAACTTTTTTTATGACGTCGCAGAATCTTGTTTGCGTGATTGGCGCCTGCCGACTTAAACCATCGCTACGGAGCATGGCAGAACAATTGTATTGGGGCCCCTACTTACGTTTCATCACATCAATTCAATAATAATGTGTAGTTAATGCACTGAACATTATGCATTTACAAATTCCCGGCCCATATGATATCACTCCTGCCCATAACACATCTCTGTAGACCAACCTTTGAAAGGCTTTCAATCGTTGCGCTGCTGAGAATGAGGTCGCGGGTTCGATTCCCGGCCGCGGCGGCCGCTTTTCTGATGGAGGCGAAAAGCAAAAACGCTCGTGTGTACGAGATTTCGGCGCACGATAAAGATTGCCAGGTGGTCAAAATTAATCCGGAGCCCTCCACTACGGCGCGCCTCATCGTCTGCGCTGCGTCGGCGCGTTAAACCCCACAATCAATCAATCAAAGGCTTTCAATACTTCTCGCGGTTGCTTTACTTCGGAAACGTCTTTCGAGGCTCGAATGAAGCTGAGGTAGGTACTAAAGACTAGTTTTTTTTAGAATTAGGCAAAGTAACTGTGACCCTTCTAATACTGTCGCAGTGTAATCAGTGTCCGCCTGCTCACCCTTCTTATAGCTCCTTCCTTCTTGTGTTCTGTATACCACAACTTGTGTTCACATCCTTCCGTAGCCACACTGCTACCTGGGTCATCTATACATTATTCATTATTTTAAATAGGTAACCTCTCTAACTCTTCGCCAATTTGAGCGTTAGTGCACACAACTGTACTTCGGTGTGTTTACATTGTCACGCATATGTACGCTCTTCGTCGGTTACTGTCATACAGCTGTTTCCCTTTTTTGTTTGAGTATATTGGAGAGAATGAATTGCTTTAACAGTTTTAGCTGCATCATGGCATAAGTGCGTTGAGGGGGCGCCAAAGGCACACTGAACTCAAATTTATCCTCGGCCAAATCCACTTTGTACGTACAGTACGTATTCCCAAACCATCTGCGGCATGACTAATATCCCCTTGAATTGCCTTGTTACTCAGTTTTAAACGCGAAAATAGCTCCTTCGCAGGTGACAGTGCACCTGCCGGCGGATCACGATTACAGCCGTGAAGCAGAGGTGACGTTGCGGCAACCCTTGCGCTTTTTCATACGACAAGTCAGGAAAAGCGGTCGAGCCCCGCTGGGCTCCCTTGCCCTAGGAATGCGGTGATGGCGAAGCGTTGAGTGCAGGTTTACCCTATAGAGTTTCATACTAATATAAGCAGGAGGGGACACTGGCGCTAGGGTCTATGCGAGCCGCCGAATGGCGGCTTCAATTCCCCAGGAGGCGGCCATGCATGAAGGATCCCTGATTTTCGAACTTGGCTTGACCCAGCGTTTATCTTGACTTGACTTAAAGCACTTTTTTGAAATATAAAAGCTATAACTAATGTTGAATAGTGTATAAATTATCAATCGCGTAAAAAATTTGACTTGCGATGAAGTTCTATTGAGGTTTCGAAGAATTCTTCTTTCAGACGCGAACAGCTGAGCTTAACGGAGCCGACGATAGGCTGATTAGGCGGCGAAACATTTGTTTCTTTGTGTTGTTTTCCGTGCGAGTCGGTGATGGTGTGCTGCGGAAGCAGGGTGGCTGTACTGATTCTACAAGTTTGCATGATCACGGACGTTCGCTGCGATTGTGCGTGTGCCTTGTTCACGTCAATAATTAATGGGAGCTGATTACCCGTGGAAAGAGCAGCCTAGCAGATGACGCTTGCATTGGGAGGAATCGTTCTGTGCATCGGTCCACCCTCGCTTCATTAGCTTCTTTCTACCGTTATAAGGAGCTGCCCACGATACTTGGTGGTGTCCCACCCGCCGGACGAAGCTCCCGCGATATTGTTACGCGAACAAAAATGAGAGGGCTGTACACATATACTTACTGCTGGTAAACGTTTCTTAATTGGCTCAGCCGCTACCGCGCTCGTGTTCCTCATCGATGGGGCTAGGACGCAAAACTGTGCTCGTAACGTCTACTTTGGGAGGAATGTGGAGCTTCGTTTTTCCAGAAATGCCGAAGAACATGATTAGTTCTAGTGTAGGGGCTACATGGCGATGCTACTGCTTTACGCATCCACTTCATTCCAGCGGAGCAGTAACTGATAATTGCTGCCACTGGAATCAGCAGTTCTGCCCCGTAACGGGCCCTAGACGCTTTCTGCGCCGAAACCGAAACTGATGGAGCAGAAAAATTCCAAGCCAAGTGCATATAACAGCCGCCAAGTCTCAAGTTAATCCAAATTCGAAAATCACGAGTCTCCCTAACACAATCAGCTCCATGGTGGCTGGACGATTTCAGCGTCAGTGGCCCGTCTAGTTTTTTTAGTATGAAACTCTATGGCTCAACCGGCTGCCCCGCCACGTGAAGCCGCTCTCTCGCCGGCTTGGCAGGCAGGAACGTCCCTTCAGCCTAGCCGTAATTTTGGTTTCACGATCTCTAATTTCTCATTGTTGCTTGCGCCGCGGATGCGCGTATTCTAGCAGTCATATTTTGCATCTTGTAGTCTTTTTTTAACGCAGACTATGCGCAAGTAACGTCATGTACTATGACGTTACTATGCAAGTAACGTCATAGTACAGTTAGCCTTTAAAAGCAAATGGGAAACCAGGTAGTACCAGTGCCATCTGCATTCCAACATGCATTTCTGTACTGAGGCCCATACCTATTCAATAGGAACTGTTCTGTTACCCTCGCTCTAATAAGTGCCTAAGTAACAGACGTATGGTAGTATTTTTAAGAAGCGCACGTTAAAAAAAACAGGAACTTCTTGGGAACGGACGCCAAATTTAAATTTCTTTCGGTCTGCAAGTGAACTTAACGTGTGTTTTACGCAAGTTATGCGCAGTACTCGTCCGAATGACTTGCCGGGAGCTGACAATCATCTACATCTCGCCTGTTACCTTGCCAACAAAGTAGGTGACTTCTTTACCGAAAAAAGTACAGAGGCCCTTCAGCACCCCAAAAGGCCAAAAGCGCAGAAGGGGTTGAATTGTCTCTCATCTGGAAGATAAGACAGTGGTAACACATGCAGCGTCATTACAATAGGCCGTTTCCAAATAAGTGCGATTGGTTTTTTTAACGGTCATTAGTGCTGTAATGCACGCTTCCTCAATAAACTCTGTCATTTGGCCTCAAGGGCAACTTACTTCCCTATAATGCAAACTAAATATGAGCTGATAACCAGTTCCTAAATATTCTCAGTTAATAAACTACAATTTTGGTTCTGTAACAAACATCGATGGAGCACACTGTAGATTACCCTTTTTTGTGAGCATCACTACTGGGTTAGGGGGCGTGCCCCAAAACTAAACTGGTGTTACGAATCTGCCAACGCCACGTGTTTAGCTGTTACGAATCAGCCAACGCCACGTGTTTTCCCGCATCAGCGACCACGTGGGAATCGACCATGTGCGCCCGCGTGTCGGTGAATCTTACTTTCGTGTCTCGCCATGCCGGGTCAGTCACATCGCTTTGCAACGTGCCTCCGGCGGCGCACACCAGCGCCACACCCTTCAGGCACCTGCGCGTCGGAGAGTCCCGCCTTGACATACCCGGCTGAGACGTTTCGCTATCGGCACGATCAACCTCGATAGCGCGACCCCGGCACCTTTCAAGGACACTCTCTCCCCCCGTCTCGGACGCCATGTGGGACGAAGCCATGGGTGACTCACGAACTATGGAAAGAGTGTGTGTGTGTCTGTGATGTTCATGGCGTGTTACTCTTGGGGGCGTTTTTTGGGTATAAATAGAAGAGCACAAACGCTGAAAATCATTCCTGTCTGAGCAGCGAATCCATGCGGTCGCTCTGCTCGTGTCCTGTATTGTAACCTCGCCCGTCAGGGCATTGTATATTTTTTTGGCTTCGGCTCACCTCTCGCTATGAAGTAAACAGTTACGTTCGCCTATCAGCTCTGGACCTCTTCCCGGCTGCAGTCGTCCTTCGCGGTCGCAACAACTGGTTGGCAGCGGTCGGATGACAACTTCGTGACACCTGGAGACAGCGGTGCGAGACCCAACACTACGGACGTCAAGGCGGCCTCGGACTTCGCAGAATTCACGGCGGTCAAGGGTGAGTGCGGGACTTTTCTTCACTGAGTTTTACCAGGCTTCTGAGGATAGCTGGTAGGGCGTCTGTTTTTGTCGCGTGGGTTATTCGCGCAAAACATTTTTTGGAGCAGTGGGAAAGCAGTACTCTAGACCGGCCATGAATTTGAAATCGTTGAAAAAACCGCAGTTGTTGGAGCTTGCAAAAGAGTTGCGCTTGGATGTTACAGACGCGCTGAGAAAGCCAGAGCTGATAGAGGCTATACTCGCTGTTGGGGCTGACGATGACGAGCTGACCTAGTCCATTGAGACGATCAATGACAGGGAAACCGCTAAACGTCAGGCTGCAGAGGCAGAGGCTGTGCGCCAGCGTGAGGAACGCGAGGAAGGAAAGCGAGAACAGGAACGCGAGGAGAAGTAACGGGAGCGACAGCATGAGCTAGAAATGAAGCGTCTAGACGTCGAGGCGTCTCGACCTAGACGTCAGAGTGGCAGCAGCGTGCAGTCTGCGGCGACTGAGCGACCTACGTTGCGAATGTGTGACCTAATGCGACCCTACAAGGTAGGAGAAGACATCGGTCTTTTTTTGGTCAACTTCGAGCGTACGTGTGAGAGGGCCCAGTTTAGCCGAGACTCATGGCCGCAAAAGCTGCTTACGCTTTTGCCACATGAGGCATCCGACGTGGAGGCCCGCTTGCCAAAGGAGGAGGCGGAGGACTACCAAAAAGTCAAGTCGACCCTCCTGCGTAAGTACAGGCTGTCAGCAGAGGCGTTTCGCCAGAAGTTCCGTGAAGCCGAGAAAGCTAGGGGCGAGTCGTACTCGGAGTTCGCCTACAAGCTGAAGGTAAATATGGAAGAGTGGCTCAAAGAGGCCGAGGCTTTCGGAGAGCACGACAAAGTAGTTGAGTGCTCCGGTCTTGAGCAGTTTTACCGCCGACTACCGGAGAACCTGAGACTCTGGGTGCAAGATAGGCCAGGGGTAAAAACTGTGGATTAGGCAGCTCAGCTAGCCGACGAGTTCGTCGCACGTCGAGGTGTGCAGGGGCCGAAAGACGGCCAAAAAGAGTTCAGGCCGAGGCCTGATAAGTCAGGGCCGAAAGGCAGACCTCCCCGGGATGACGGTGGAGCAAGGGATGTCGTTCTCGTGGATAGAGAAACTGGCCACGATAACGAAGAGAGAGCAGCAGACGCTGAGGAGCTGCGCAGAAAGAAAGCTTTCGAAGCGCGCAGACAGGCTGCGTGTTACAACTGCGGCGAGACGGGACATTTCGCTGCCAGTTGTAAGAAGGGAAAACTAATATTTCACGTACTGGATCACAGTGAGGACAGCAGGCAGTTTCTAGAGCCGTACGTACGGGAGCTAGTCGTCAATGGTAGACCGTGCCGAGTTCTCCGCGGCGACGGTAGACATGGTCCACCCTTCGTACGTTGAACCGGATCAGCTAACAGGGCAGTGTGTTTGGGTGAAGCCAGCCGTAGGAGCACGAAACGTGCGTCTGCCGATTGCTAAGGTCAGCATCGGAGGTCCGTTTGGTGAACTTATGACGCAGGCAGCAGTATCCCCACAACTACATCCGGAGTACAGGTACCTATTCTCAAACAAGTCGGATCAACTGTTAAAGGAAAAGGGGTACAATTTTGAGACTGCCGAGGAAAGAACCAGCTGGGCTCGCTGCGAAGAGCTCGAGTAACGATAGGGTCGCCACCTCTGTGAGGAATGGCGAAACTCAGACAGAATGCGATGATTGGGCATTTCCAGAGGCTCGCGACGGAGGGCAGCGTAAGTACACTGTGTGTAAAGCCCCTACGCTGGGCGGAGATGTTTCAGCGGCATGTTCGAAGTGCGCTAGATCACGGGAACCCTTGAAAACGGTTGTCGACCCGAACGCGCGCAGTTCGCGGGTAACTGAGCAGTCTTTTGAGACAGGTCAGCCTAGGTGTAGTGTGGTTCTGGCAGGAAGGAAGGAAAACGGAAACACGCTTCGGTCTTCGCGTGCCGAGGTTGTCGCTGAAAGCGCGAGTGGCGACGAGGTAGTGATTGTAGGGAACTACAAGGTGTCTATAGAGATATATATATATATAGAGAGAGAGATATCTATAGAGATATATAAGTCGGGAACCGACCAGCCTAGAGGAGAGAACGCAAACGCGTTCCGGCGTTTGCTTGCCGAACGCGTTCGTAAAAAGGCGAGCAACGAGGAGGTAGCAAAAACTTCAGCGCGTAATTGTGGCGCGTGTTTCAGTGCGAGCAAAGCCGTGAGCTCGCATCGCGTCGAGGGAACGCCGCCTAGAAGCAGTGCGCGCCTAACGTATAAACGGGGGAAAATCCCGCTCGCCCCTCCGCGCGCTCGACCTTTGTCGAACAAGACGACCGGTGTCATTCCACGCGGCCATAGCAGCGTTGAGAGAACGGCTGCACCTAAAGTGCGGTACCGAAAGGGAAAAACTCAGGGCATTGACGAGAGCTCAAATCGCAGCTCTCAGCGCGAGAAGTGGCCTGTTGACGCCTGACTTTCTCAAATTTCTTTCTTTTTCCTGAAGCAGGTTTCGCCCTTTTCGATTACGTTTTTTTTGTGTGTGGGACATTTCCAATCACGCGAAATGTCACCTTTCAGGTTTGTGCACTTGTCTAAAGTACTGGTGGGCAAAAAAAAAATAACTAGTGTAGTTAGTTATTAAGCGTATTTTTTCGCCACTAAAAGCCTGGTAGATCTTCAGTGTGGATTTGTCTTCGCGCTTGCCGGCGATGCGGTTGTGTCTTGCTGTGTTGTTCTGTTGCTTGCCTGACCAATCCAGAGACGTTCTTGGGGAGCCACTTCTCGTCCAGTGATCGGCCCTGTGAAGCTCCAGCACGGTGTCGTACAGCCCAGGCCTGGAGTCGAGCGTCTGCTGAGCATTTCACTGCGAAAGCATCCCTCCGGACAACGGTTGAAGACCCTTATCCATCGGGATATCGGACCCCCGGCGGAGAAGCTGTTACGAATCTGCCAACGCCACGTGTTTAGCTGTTACGAATCGGCCAACGCCACGTGTTTTCCCGCATCAGCGACCACGTGGGAATCGACCATGTGCGCCCGCGTGTCGGTGAATCGTACTTTCGTGTCTCGCCATGCCGGGTCAGTCACATCGCTTTGCAACGTGCCTCCGGCGGCTGCCAGCGCCACACCCTTCAGGCACCTGCGCGTCGGAGAGTCCCGCCTTGACATACCCGGCTGAGACGTTTTGCTATCGGCACGATCAACCTCGATAGCGCGACCCCGGCACCTTTCAAGGACACTCTCTCCCCCCGTCTCGGACGCCATGTGGGACGAAGCCATGGGTGACTCACGAACTATGGAAAGAGTGTGTGTGTGTGTCTGTGATGTTCATGGCGTGTTACTCTTGGGGGCGTTTTTTGGGTATAAATAGAAGAGCACAAACGCTGAAAATCATTCCTGTCTGAGCAGCGAATCCATGCGGTCGCTCTGCTCGTGTCCTGTATTGTAACCTCGCCCGTCGGGGCATTGTGGTTTTTTTTGGCTTCGGCTCACCTCTCGCGAAGTAAACAGTTACGTTATCCTACTGCTCTGGACTTCTTCACGGCAGCAACAGCGGCTGGCCGCTCGCACCATACACGCTACCCATCGTATGTTGGAGGCCACGGAGAAAGGATCGGGTGCCCCCGCCCGGTCGCAACACTGGTAAAATCAGTGATATAAGCGCGCAAAGTAGCACCAAGTAAAGCTTGATTTCTGGCATGCGCGGCTGTCGAATTATGCGAAATACTGCTTTCCAGAAATTTACTCTGCAGATTTCAATATTTTGGTACAGGGAAAACATTACTGTGTTAAGGGACTTCTTTTCAAACTTCTGGAATAAGAGAGAGGGAAAATGAATATTTTTATTTCTCGAACAGAGGCTGATGTTATGGGTGCCGCCCCTTGAAAGGCATCCCTAGTCCGGCCTGGCTGTTGTTCCCCGGGTAAACAGGTTGGATTGTGTATCGGGGCTGGGCTGGCCTTGCAAGTCCTTCACTGCCCGAAGGTGAGGTTGGAAAGTGGAGGCAAGTCTGGAGTGCGTCGGTACACCCATACTGTACGGTATAGAGTACCAGGCTGGGGACAGTAATAAGCGCAGAGGGAAGGTTATCGAGTAAGGAGGATGAGGTGGAGGCGGGTGGTGAGTCGCCTCCGCATCCAGATACCTTCGGCTGGGGAGCCGCCGTGAAGTTGTCGTTTCCGCCCGGGAAGGGGGTCAGCGTGGTAGTGGGAGGCTGCGGCGAGTTTGCCTGTAATGGGCGAGAATCTCCCTTAGTCACCCAGTGTGTGGGGTTGATCTTGGGTGAGGGGTATAAATTGGCCACCGCCGCCAAGGGCTCGGAGAACCCTATCGCGTGCCGCAGCATGAGCCCCATGATGGCCGGAAATGGCTGCTTGTCGAGGAGCACAGTTGATGCGGATGACATCGGTCGGCAATACGTTTTGGAGGATGATTAGGGCTATTATAGAGATGCGGTCAGTCTCATAGTTTCGGCAGGCAGTCTGTGAATCGTTGAGTATAGTGACTGGTTCAGGGAGGGAAATGGTGGCCACGGCAATGTCTTTCGTCAGAGACATCTATTTAGGTTCCGGTCGTAGTTAAGACGAGCATTTTGTCATTTTGAATGAACAAAGCTCGTGTCTAGATTCAGATTACTCTGGGCTTTTGAATCTATTTACTTCAAACAATCATAGTGTGGCAAAATAATGTAAATGTCTCAACTGACAGCCTTTACTAGCATCATGGGTGAACAATTTGTCAAATTAAGCAGAATAGGTGATGAATGCTGCCTGATTATGGTCAAGACCAATTGTATCCCCAGAAGACATCGAAGAGACCAGTACAGCATAGCGCTGTGGGCCCACCGAAAGCTGCGAGTGGGCCTATCCCTTGGGCCTATCCCTTGAAGACACGAGGACCGAGGGAACAACTTTCTTCAGAGCATCGGTCAGATGATGGTGTGTAGCTCCGTGCTTTCTAGCTTATTTGTGAGGTTCAGTGCACAGAGTTCCTCGGTAAGAAATAAAAGCGCGTAGGCCTCCCTGAAATATTTTTGGGGTGCCCTGATGCAGAATCAACAGTCTAATGCAGCGCATCAAGCAGCGGGTCCATACACGCGCATCGGCCAGCAGGAAATAACACGGCTGTCTTCCATTTATTTCGCTGTTGTCTTGTATCAGGTAAAAGTTTTTTTCTGTGCCCAAAGCCTTGTTTTTCTGCAGCGTCACAAACCCCTTATTAGGAGGTTTGGAGATGCCCGCGCGAAACGGTGTATACAATGTTGTCGGCTTTTCTGCCCCGAATTTCTATCATTACCATCGTTACCGTAACGAAGTGCATCTCAACCCGAACAGTTATGACATGATTATAATACTGAAGGCTTGATATACTCGCTAACGATCGCAATAAATAGCATACGTGCATGTTTTGAGTATAAGAATCGAAACCGATAAATATGACCAAGCAGCTCTTTATTGTTTTCCAACACCTTCAGGCGTAAAGAACACATCCTGTCTTACTCGGGATCGCGTTGTATGAATCGAAGAAACGTGCTCTTACTCTTGTCCTGGACTGAGTAGCCCGCCACTAACCAGCTCGATTTTACTGTGAAATAAAGTTTTCTCCTCCTTCTCTTACTTTTCCTCAACCTCTTCAGAGAACTTTTACTATAGCGTATATCTGAATATTGGACAGATATGGCTTTGGGAAATTGTCAGAAATATCCCTCCAAGTCTAACCAAACATAAAGTCAGTGTAATTTTTCCGTATATGTTACTCGTTCTGCTCCGTACACGTTACTCCATACTGGTTAGAAGCCTGATTTAAACCCAGCACGAGCCTATTCACACAGTAGGATATTTAGAACTCAAACTACATTTTTTTGCGCCCCACAGTGCATGTTCCCATACTTTCATGCTACAACAACGTAAAGTGATGTGATGCATGCTTTCTAGCATTCGGCAAGGTTGCAAAAGCTGTTTTACCTTACATACGATTACCGGGAATCACAATGCCTTCTCCCAAATCCCATAGCCCCGAAGGCCTCGAATTGGTTCTGGTCTTGCATTTTCGCTGTTGCCGGTTACTAGGCTATGGCTTTTTTCTTTGTCCGAAAGAGTGCTTACTACAGAAGGAGACGCATATCTCCGGATCTTGAGGCTCCGCGCAGGACCGGCTTCGCAAGGAATGGACCAATGCCGGCAATGCTTCTTCCGGAGTAGTATTAATAACTATACCTTAAATCATGCCTTGAGCTAGTGTATGCGATTTTAAGTCTATTATCATTATAAAAAGTTGCCCCCGCTGCGCAAGAGCTGTTGCGGACAAGCATCAAAAGAAACAGCAGGGACAGCGAACCCGTCTGAAGCAAACGACAAATCCAAGAATCCCTAAGCTGACGTCACGGAGGCGCACTTCGCATCACTGCCCGTGGTCGCGCTCACCGCCAATAGATATACCTTTAATGAGAGAATCCGGTGATCCTAGGCGTCAGCCATGGGCCCTTGTGCTACAGCAACGTCATCGGCCAGCTGGATGGCACAGATCTGATGCGCTGGGTCGCAGTCGGACAACATGGTCTTCCATTGGTCTACCTAGTAAATTTTGCGACCTGGGGTGCTTTTCCATAATTACCATGTTTTGCCCACTCCCTAGTTTCCAGACGTCTGGGTTATGAAAGTAGTGATCCTACAGCATCCGAAGCACCTCAATAGCAACCGGTGCACTCACGTGCAGCATGCCTGGTATATCGTGCTCGCCGTATTGGCGTCGCTTACGTTGATAAAGTACCGCTTGTGTTATCATCTGCACGCAGCCCTATCGGAAATCGATTTCGAGTACCCATTCCCCTGTGTAAACGATAACCCCATCGCTACTCTGAAATCCACAGCCTTGCTCTTAGGCGCGCTCGCCGTGGGACGGTCCGTTTTCCTTGCGTTCTGTTCTTCCATTTTGTGCAGCTCGGTGCAGCCACAACCAAGGGCGCTATTCCAGAATGGCGGAGATTACTCGCTCCCGAGTATCTAGCTACTCGAGTTAACAAAGCAGTCATAGTAGAGCATCCGATAAACGTCGAGCGACACCAGCGCAATCGCGCGCAGCGCGCTCGGCATGATCAGCACGCCCAGTTGAGGCCACTCGCGGTGAAAAAGGATGTCTTCTGCCAACATCGGCGTTCAGCGTCGTGTAGAATCGAGTTGAAATGTGCAGTCCGTTGCGTAAATCAGATAACCAATTTTTTTTTTTAAACTCCGGCCTGACCGCAGCATTCTTTCAATCCTCCGCCATCTAAAAGCGGCACGGGGTGGCTCCCATATTCTCGGAGTTCTGTTCTTCCACTGAATTGTGTTTGCTAGGTTGTGTGTGTGCGGCTCCAGTGCATCTCAGGGCAAGGCTAAGCCAAGTAAGCGAAGGAGTTTACTTTAGAAAAGCAATGCGCCCGAAGATGTCAAGCGTGACCGGCATTGTTTATGTGCGGACTGCGGGCGTAGTATCAAAAATAGCCCCAATTCAGTTTGACATGGGCGGGTTTCCACATCGACGAGTGCGTTTTAGAAGTTGAAGCCATGCCATCTGTCGTCAATTGTGTTTTTACTGTGTATGAATAACGCTACTATCTTGGCCGCTACTATCTTGCGGACTAGAGCGAAATCTCTGTTCGGACCGAACGCCCCCGACTGTGGCAACCAGTTTGGCTGATGGTGGCCTGGGGCCTTCGTTCGTTCATTGTTAGCTGTAAGCTTTCTTAGTCGAGCATCAAATGCAAGTGACGGTGTATCTGTGACGCTGCCCCAGCGGCGAAGTGACGCCATGGCTGGGTGCGGGTTCGGTCGCTACGACACACTTACTAATAGGCTGGGTGTGTTGGATTGACGAGAGGACTCGGAGTAAGCTCGGGATCGATATTGCACGGCCGAGTTGAACTTGTGGCGCTCGTACTGGTGGCTGCTGCGGCTGGTTCTTTGTTCGCGGTCAACGTAGAAGACATATATTTATCCCGACAGATATTTTTCTTTAGCCGAGGAGGAATTTCGAGTTTTTTTCGTGTCTCGAAAGTACTATGCATTGGCTGTGCAGTCATTTGGCTCCCGACTCCCTTTTCGACGACTTTCACGCACCTTTCGCTCCATGAGTGCCGAGAAGCAAGTGTTGTGTGCCCTGCGGTTTTACGCGACGGGCACCTTCCACGGACGCATTGGTAGCGACGGCACAAGCGACCACCACCAGTCGACAGTTTGCTGGAATGTGCGCACTAAGATTACTGCAGACATGTTTCTCGCCCCTCTTTGGTGGTTCGCCGAACATGGGTTCAGCAGGTTCTACCATGCGTTTGTCCGTCTGCAGCCGGAGCGTACCCTTCAGTCGTGGCAGCTTGACAGAAAGGGGGCTTCCATCTAGTGGCCGTGCTTCAGTTATCGTCAGCTAGCAAAACATTTGAACGTTGCGTTGCAAATATGACCATGCGTTCTATTTATCGTCACCGCGGCGGGCAATTTCGCTCGATGCATTGCATGTTACGCTATTCTTGGGAAAACGTTACTGGCAGTATAGTATATTATCAAGGGAGTGTATCTATTATCGGAGGTGATTTCTGCTCATTCCAACGGGTTTTGTCCAGCGTAATTCTCGTCTGGCAGGAGAAGAAAATGCAAAGCTTGTGAAGCGGAGAGTTGAAAACAAAAGTAACAGCCGCACACCCGAAGAAGGGAGAAGGAGTTGAGGAGAGTGGGGTATGGGACTCCATAAAAAACGACTGTAGAGAGCTTCGTAGGACAACAGCTATGAACACAAAAGCGAAATAAAGGAAACAAATTTCAAAAGCTTGGGTTATTGCTATTCCTATCTACGTAGCACATGTCCACTTGGGTGACTTGCCCGTCATTGGGCGCCTACAGGAGCTATCGGGCGCGATCTTGAAAATTGAGAATAATGTGAATTATAACAGAAAAAAATTGTACATTAGAGCTTGCCGCGGGACACGTGAACGTGATGGCACATGAGGTAGACAGGTGTACACCAGCCGCGCAGAACCCCAATTATGGGGAGGCTGTGGCGGGTGCCAGTCTTCTTGCGGACGAATTCACAACGAAATGAAAGAGAAGAAACTCACGCAAACACCATATAGAAGACAGGAAGCCGGCCGAAGTAATGACAAAATTCATGCCTAAATAAAGAAATGAAAGTGACCAAAAATACGCAAGTTCAATATATCAGTTTAGGAATATTACGAGTACAATCTATGAGTTGTTAATAAGTATCGTAAGTACAACTTATCAGTTGTTAATAAGTGTCGTGAAGCTTTCGCCTTAAAATCACGTAAGCAGACTTAAATGTCCCTACGAAATTTGGATCGAAAAGATGACGGAGGGCTTTGATAACACCGAGAAGCAATTTAAATGTGGTGTTTTTCCATCCCCGGCTTTCTTTTCTTGCCAGTCGGCATTAGTCCCGGGATTGTATTGTCTGCCCCCGGTGGCAGAAATAGGCAGAAGCTGCTTCTTAGGACGGAAAATTTCAAATAAAAGCTCGTGTGGACGCCGAAAATAAAAAAAGGAACTTTTTATTGAAATGCAGAATAATAAAAAAGTGCTATAAGGTAAATTAGTTGGGTTTCCTTGCCCCCAGTAGGCCACCAGAGAAGCAGTGGAGCAAGAGAACGCAGTAAAAAAATACGCCACGCCCTAGTCGCACCTCCTTGGATTTCGCTGCCTCGGAACGGTTACGCCAACCAACTAATCAGCAAATATCATGATACGCCTATTTAAAGCGCGTGAATCTCGAAATATTATCCACACGTACGTTGGTGTCGCTAGAGCTCGTGTCTATCTAGTTTTTCTCATTCTCGGGCCTCCTGGAATAGCCCCCAAGTAAACAAGGGGGGTTCCCTCTGTAGCGAACAGAACGGTCGCTGCTCCCGACCATCACATATGGCATTTGTTTACGGCTTGGTTAAGTGTGTGCTGCGAGCGCTTGTCAGATATCACCCAAATTCAGCGTGTCAAGAGCGTCTCTGAGCATTGGCGAGTGTGTGATTAGATGTTGAAGTGGTGTCATTTGTCTTTGACTGTGTTTTCACGGTGTATGAAGAAGGCTCTCGTATGAGAACCGTGTCACCTTCGTAGATCCTATCGGCTGGGACCAGGGTTAAGCTCGGTTCGGACAGAACACCCCCGGAACTGTGGCCCCATTGCCTCGCAGTGGCCTGGGGACTTCTGGTTTTCTTTGGTGCGAAGTTTGTGTCGCTGTTAGCGGGCATCAAATGACGACTAAGTGGCTATGACGCTACGCCATCGATAAAGTCGACGTCATGAGCGGGTCTCGCTTCCGTCACTACGCCTTGCTCACGAGTAGGCTGGGAGTGTTTGATTAACATTAAAAGTCACACAAAACTCAAACTTGGGAATTGTTTCGCGCGGCCTATCTGAACTCGTGACGCTCACGACGGCCGCGGCTTCGGTGTGGTTTAATAGAGAGGTTTATCTGAACGTTTTGGACGGTCCGCTCCGGTATCGGCGGCCCGCTCAGCGCAACCGGAGCCAATAGAGATATTTAGCTGACCGTTTCTGACGGTCCGCTTCGCTCCGATAGCTATCGGGAGCGCCATTGCGCATGCGTGGCGGGCAAAGGCGCTAACGGCGATACCGGAGCGGGGCCCCGCTCCGTTAAGGGCCTCTTAGCGGAACGTCGCGCCAGCTTACGTTACCGTGCGGAGTATCAACATGGCTGCCCCGAGATGCGAGCGCGCTCCCGTGAACTCCGTTTCTTTGTTTGAAACGCGAGCGACGAAATTGCGAAAGCTCTTCCCAATAGGAAAATGTGCCACATTCCTCAACAAGCGTTAGTACGGAAGCGAAAAACGTCGACCGAAGCGCGGGGCTCCTTCTATGCAGCGCCGAGAAAGACAGCCTTGTCTTGGCTGTCAGCTTATCGGCTTTTTAAAAGTTTATGGGCTTTTTTCAAACATTTAGAACCATCATGCCGTGTAACTGACTACATCGTTTTAAAAAGGTGAAATAAGGCACGAAACACGGTACTTTAAATTACTTGAGCGACCAAATTCTAATGCGTATGTTTACTTTGCGATAGCATTTTGCTTCGCCCATGCACAGGGCCCGACCAGTGACGCGAATCATTCCCCGTCGAGGGACATACGGTTATCGCTTAGCTAAAAGCCTTTCTGCCGCTGGTGCTCCGGTTGTGCTTATCGGGCCTTCGGGAGCATAGCGGAGCGTCAAAAAAAATCACGCCATATCCACGGAATGAATGATGATACGTGGGGTGAAGCTCGAGAGGGGGAGGTCATCGGTAACCTTAACTCTCCGGTGAACGTTCGCCCATTACATCATTAAGAAAGACGTAAGACTATGTGCGTACATTGTACAAATCAACTTTTATTTTCGGAGTCAATGCTCCCAGGCCCACACCTGGTGAAAGAACCCGCGCCATCGAGGACTACCCCGCACCTCACCACAATTTGTCACGTAGGATGGGACACAACGGTAAAGACTTTTATTCAGGGCGAACTTGTGCCCGAACAAGACGAGAGGAAACGAGCAAAGGTCCTTGCGTCTCATTCGATCTCCGAGAACGACTGCCTGCGTTCGTGGCGTGATCTCTTGCGTGATCTCCCCCTCGCAGTGCACGTGCGCTCGCGCCTCCGTTGGCGAACATAGACAAGCTCGCGCTCCCGGTGCCGAGTTTGCGCTGCCGGTTGCAGCCGGTTCTTGCGCGTGCAACGCGGCCCACTTTGCGACATCTCCGAAAACATGCCGTGGTCACGTACCACTAGACACAAGGGATGGACAGACCCATGACTTATGGAGCTTCGCCACTAAAAGTGTCAGCTAAAAGTCTCTAATGCCGTTCGCGGCCAAGCGCGCAAGGCATGCGCAAGAGAGTTCACGCTTGCTATAGGAGCGCAGCGTACCGCGAGAAACGATCAGCTAAAATTCGCTATTGTGCAAGGTCACCGTAGCAGGCGTAGTTTTACCCCGACACATGTTTAAGCGGAGGAGAGATTTGAGGGTGTTAATATGTCTGCAACCACAGTGTGCATTGGTTCTGCAGTCATCTAGAGACCGACCCCTGTTTGCGACGACTTCGAGGCGGCTTTCGCTCGATGACCGTCGAGAAGCAAGTGTTGTGCGCTCTGCACATAACACAATACAACACATATTACCACTGCCAGCGTATTTCCCTTGCCCCTACTTTGGTTTAGGTGGTTCGTTGGTCATAACTTCCGCAGCTTCTACCGGGCGTCTATCCGTCTGCAGCCGGCGCGAGCGCTACAGCTGTCGTCTGCTCGCAAAACAACGAGGCGTTGCATGACCGTGCGTTTCATTTATCGTCAGCGCAGAAGAGGCGTTGCGTGTGGCATATTTTTTGTGAACACGTAAATGGCAGTATAGCTCAAGCGTATAATACAGTCAACGGCGCTTGCTTATTATCAGAGGCCGTCTCTACACATTACAGCGGGTTTTCTTCAGCGTCACCGTCGTATGGCAGGACGCAGAGCATGGAAAAGAAGTAAACGGGAGAGTTAAGAAATAAAGCAACCGCGTGACGCCAGAGGGACGGTAAGCTTGAGCGGGACAAAATAAGAGAAGGGAGCGAAGGCATTGTACCATAGAGAAATAAAAAAATTTGAAGAAAGGACTCAAGGGCTTATCGCGGCCGAATGAACTGACTCTTGCAGCACCATCCGGCAGTTGGCGCAAGTGTAAATATATATATATATATATATATATATATATATATATATATATATAATATATATATATAATATATATATATAAAATATATCAAAAAGTAGAGTCCGACGCAAGTCTCAAAAAACAAAAACAAACATGTTTACTAACGTTTCGACTGGTGGTCCAGTCTTCATCGGAGTAACATTTACAGTACACTGCAGAACGCTTTTATAGGTGCGTTGTGGAGAGAGGAGGAAGTTGCGCTACAGTGCGCCTCTTTGAAAGAATCATACGTCATCATTCAGCAAAACAAGAAAAACGCAAGACATACACATGAGAGGGAATGCACTGCCCTCCCTCTTTTTTGGGAGAAAAGGTGCGCTACAATGCGCCCTGTTTAGAAGTAGTTATTGGCAAGTGGTACAACAAAGAGAAAAGAAAATGCAAAGGGGGCGTCTAGGGAAAGGAGGTAAATTGCGCCTCTCCTCATAGGAATTAACAGAAGAAGCGGGGCGGGGAAAGAGAAAGGATGTAAAGGCGGCAGAACGAGATAAGGAAGTGGGGAACGCGCGGGTCAGCACGTCATCGCTTTTCGTCTTAGGAATGTGTCAACAGAAGAAGCGGGTGAAAGCGGCAGAACGAGATAAGGAACTGGGGAGCACGCGTCAGCGCGCCTTCGCTTTTCGTCTAGGAATGTGTCACGTGAAGCCGGCGCTATGTGGCTAAGCGCGGCGCTAAGAGGCTAATTGAGTGAACCTGGAGGGATAAAGCCGGCGCTGGTATGCCTAAAAAGAGGATTGGTCACGCAAGAAGCGAACGGAAGAAGGCGAGTAATTATTGTGGCAAACATGTCAACGCGCCCTACGCCTTCGTTCAGCCCAGAGGATGCGGTTTGAACTTAAATATGAGATATGATTCGCGAACTTCGCGTGCGTGGTTGCTGTTGAAATTGGATTCAATTATTGTTACCTTCAAATTATTAAATGAATGACCCGGGATTCCGACGTGACGGGACAAAGGAAGGTTAGGAAGAGACTTGGCGTGTGCCCTATGATTGTTGAACCTTAATCTAAAAGCGTTCGCCGTCTGGCCAATATATTGCAGGTGGCAGGTATTGCACTCGAGCAGGTAAACTACGTTGGCGCTGTCACAGTTAAAATTTCCCTTCAGTTTTACAGAGAAGTGCGAGGCGGTGCTAGAGGCGGTTTTTGTTTTCGTCATGTGGGGGCATACCTGACAACGAGGCTTGTTGCAGGGCCCACAACCGGTCACTGGTGAATGGCTGAGCCTCGAAGATGTCAGAATGTCGCGCAGGTTTTTTGTTTCGCCTATAGACAACACGTGGTGGTTCGGAAAATATAGATGCTAGTCGAGGACTTTGATTTAATATGTTGTGATGCTTTCGAAGTATGCCAGAAACATTCGGCACAGATGCGGAGTGAGTGAGAACTAGGTTACTTGAAGGGCGTCGGTCGGCTGGCTTCCTGGAGTTAAGGAGTTCATTGCGGCTCAGCGCTCCTGCTCGGCGAATGGAATCGTCAATTAATTGGAGCGGGTACTTTTGTTTGAGCAGATCGTTTTTAGTCCCTCACAGTTGGAAAGAAAATCTGTTTCCTTGGAGCATATCCGGCGGAAGCGGTGCGCTTGACTGTAGGGTATGCCCGTTTTCCAGTGCTTAATGTGACTACTTTGAAAATGCAAATATTGATGGGAGTCCGTCGGTTTTCGGTAAAGGGTGGTCTCTAATTTGTTCTGCGAGACAGATACCGTCACGTCGAGGAAGTTGATGCTGGTAGCGGAAAACTGGTGTGAGAAAGAAATGTTAGGGTGGACCGCGTTAAACTCGGCTATAAATCTTAGGAGATTGGATTCTCCGTGTGGCCAAATCAGAAAGACATCATCGATGAAGCGCTTGTAAAAAATGGCTTCAAGTCGACGCTTGCAAGAAACTCCTCCTCGAGGACTGCCATGAAAATATTTGCATAATTTGGCCCTATCCTTGTGCCCATGGATGTACCACTGACTTGAACATAGTGTTTGCCATTGAACTCGAAATTGTTTAGCTCAAGAATCAATCTCAGTAATAAGGCCAATGTGGAATTCTCGACGGGCTTAGGCTCCCGTGATTCACTGTAAGCGTGGATCACCGCTTGTATTCCATCAGAGTGGGGAATATTGGTATATAGTGACGTGACGTCCATGGTGACAAGCAGACAGCCACTGGGAATCTCAAGGTTAATATTTCAGAGAGAAATGGTTGGTATCTCGTATGTATGAAGGAAAGTTAGGGGAATTTTGTTGATTAAGTTTTTGACATAGAGGGAAATATTTTCGGTAACCGTGCCTATGCCAGATACGATTGGGCGACCAGGGACATGTGCCTTGTGAATTTCGCTTCTTGCGTGACCAATCCTCTTTTTAGGCATACCAGCGCCGGCTTTATCCCTCCAGGTTCACTCAATTAGCCTCTTAGCGCCGGCTTAGCCACATAGCGCCGGTTCACGCGACACATTCCTAAGACGAAAAGCGAAGGCGCGCTGACGCGTGCTCCCCAGTTCCTTATCTCATTCTGCCGCTTTCACCCCGCTTCTTCGTTGACACATTCCTAAGACGAAAAGCGATGACGTGCTGACGCGCGTTCCCCACTTCCTTATCTCGTTCTGCCGCCTTTACTCCTTTCTCTTCCCCCCCCGCTTCTTCTGTTAATTCCTATGAGGAGAGGCGCCAATTTACCTCCTTCCTAGACGCCCCTTTGCTTTTTTCTTTTCTCTTTTTGTACCACTTGCCAATAACTATTTTTAAAACAGGGCGCATTGTAGCGCACCTTTTCTCCCAAAAAAGAGGGAGGGCAGTGCATTCCTCTCATGTGTATGTCTTGCGTTTTTTCTTGTTTTGCTGAATGATGACGTATGATTTCTTTCAAAGAGGGCGCACTGTAGCGCAACTTCCTCCTCTCTCCACACGCACCTATAAAAGCGTTCTGCAGTGTACTGTAAATGTTACTCCGATGAAGGACTGGACCACCAGTCGAAACGTAGTAAACATGTTTGTTTTTGTTTTTGAGGACTTGCGTCGGACTCTACTTTTTGATATTTTTTCTGGACCATTGGAAACTTCTTTTGTTCGACGTATACTCACCATGGCAACCAGCACCGACGACGTCCAAAGCATTGTGGTGGAGATACCACAAGACCACGACTTCAACAGTAATCATCGGCGACTCGTCAAACGAAGCACCTCTTCCAGCATTTTGATCCCAACCGCATAGGAACCCCTGCCTTCAGTGACACAGGTGTGGTGCATGCGTCAGCGATGTGCACGACCTTCTAGACTCCATCCCAGACAGTGCCAAGACTGTTATCTAAATGCGGGCACCAATGACCTTCCTTCAAAAAAGGCGACGGCCGTGTTCGAAGAATACCGCTCCTGCTTGACGCGATCACCAGGAAGCGGCCCCAAGTGTCGCGCGTGTACGCCAGCCTAATTCTCCCTAGGAGCACTGATCGCCGTCGTGGCGGCCGAAACCGTTCCCTGGTGACCCGCTGCAATCAGGAAGCTTGCCGCTTCAATCAACTGCTCCGTAACTTCTGCCGCCGTTCCCGGACTACATTCTACCTGGACCATGGCTTGGAGTGGCTCCCGGCGGCACGGGTACTAGCTGCCGACGGACTTCACGTCAGTTTTGAGGGAGTCGCCATCATGGCCAGTCATATCCGGCGCCTGTGTCTTCGAAGACCCAGCGATGATACTACGTGGTGCAGCTTCGCTTCAGCTGATCCACGGAGCCAGACAACCCAGGACTCCCCCCGACATAATAGGACGCCATCGGTTCCACAGAGACACACGCCATCGGCTCCAGCCGTGGGCCGTCTACCCCAGCCGTCGGCTCCGCACAGACCCCAGCCAAGCCCCCGCCGCTACAACCTTCGGAGCAGCGATGCTGAGCCCTCAACAAGCAACCGCCAAAATTGACTTCCCACCTTAGACACTGGTAAATCTGCTCCTTTAACCGTGTCTAGGAACTTCCAAAATGCTAGAAAATTGGCAGAAAAACGCATTCGCTTTGAATTGCACGTAACCTCACTCACCCACTATTTGAATGAATCTGCTGTTCCGAAAGGTCTCATGTTGAAATTAGAACCCGCTACGTCTGAATTGTCCCCTCATAACCAAGCTAGATGGAAAAATGTCCTAACTTCTGCATCTCTAGAATTAACCAGTATTGTTTTAGATCACTACAAATCGGAAGTTAAATCTGTGCATGAGCAAGAATCGACTTTGGTGCCTCTTCTCACCAAACATGAATCTGATTCTCTAGCTGTCTTTGAACTCAAGAAAAAGTCTTCAATAGCCACGATGAAGTCTAAAAAAATGTCTCGCGACATGGTCCCTCCTCCGAAGCAATTTGAATTACCCCCTCCTATGCCATCATCCTCTAAAATGACCGAGAAGAGTGACTTCCCCACCAGTAATTTAGTGAACTTGTCCAGTGTTGTGCTGACAGAGATCGAAGTTCGCACACTATCCAAAGGCCTAAGTTTTTGTCCAGCAACGGGAGGTTTCAGCGAATTCCAGCTTCTTAAAGATTTAGACAATTTCGCTCGCAACATGAGATTGCGTGAATTCTTTCATGGGCGCCCTAACACGGACAATGCCGGCTCTTTACCCAGCTCCAAGCACTGGACGCCACCGACTCAGCGCGATAAATGTCTAGATCTATATATTAGAGCAGTACAACATGACGTGCTTGAAGCCTATAAAAAGCAGACGCCTTTTAGACCCCAACCTTTCAATTAAAGAGAAAGAATCACTTGAGAAGTTGGCATGTCGCCACGAAATTGTAATCAAGCCCGCTGATAAAGGTGGAGCAATAGTGATAATGAATCGAGATGATTACATCAAAGAAGCAGACCGACAATTATCCGACACATCCTTTTACAAAATTCTTCAATCTGATCCAACTTTTGAATATAAAGAAATTGTCAAGGAAAACCTCGAAGCACTACTGGAGGCCAAAGAAATAGACAAAACGACGGTGCGTTCTCTGATACCACTCAGCCCAATAGCAGGCAGGTTCTACCTTTTGCCCAAAATTCACAAGGCACATGTCCCTGGTCGCCCAATCGTATCTGGCATAGGCACGGTTACCGAAAATATTTCCCTCTATGTCGACAACTTAATCAACAAAATTCCCCCTAACTTTCCTTCATACATACGAGATACCAACCACTTTCTCTCTGAAATATTAGACCTTGAGATTCCCAGTGGCTGTCTGCTTGTCACCATGGACGTCACGTCACTATATACCAATATTCCCCACTCTGATGGAATACAAGCGGTGATCCACGCTTACAGTGAATCACGGGAGCCTAAGCCCGTCGAGAATTCCACATTGGCCTTATTACTGAGATTGATTCTTGAGCTAAACAATTTCGAGTTCAATGGCAAACACTATGTTCAAGTCAGTGGTACATCCATGGGCACAAGGATAGGGCCAAATTATGCAAATATTTTCATGGCAGTCCTCGAGGAGGAGTTTCTTGCAAGCATCGACTTGAAGCCATTTTTTTACAAGCGCTTCATCGATGATGTCTTTCTGATTTGGCCACACGGAGAATCCAATCTCCTAAGATTTATAGCCGAGTTTAACGCGGTCCACCCTAACATTTCTTTCTCACACCAGTTTTTCCGCTACCAGCATCAACTTCCTCGACGTGACGGTATCTGTCTCGCAGAACAAATTAGAGACCACCCTTTACCGAAAACCGACGGACTCCCATCAATATTTGCATTTTCAAAGTAGTCACATTAAGCACTGGAAAACGGGCATACCCTACAGTCAAGCGCACCGCTTCCGCCGGATATGCTCCAAGGAAACAGATTTTCTTTCCAACTGTGAGGGACTAAAAAACGATCTGCTCAAACAAAAGTACCCGCTCCAATTAATTGACGATTCCATTCGCCGAGCAGGAGCGCTGAGCCGCAATGAACTCCTTAACTCCAGGAAGCCAGCCGACCGACGCCCTTCAAGTAACCTAGTTCTCACTCACTCCGCATCTGTGCCGAATGTTTCTGGCATACTTCGAAAGCATCACAACATATTAAATCAAAGTCCTCGACTAGCATCTATATTTTCCGAACCACCACGTGTTGTCTATAGGCGAAACAAAAACCTGCGCGACATTCTGACATCTTCGAGGCTCAGCCATTCACCAGTGACCGGTTGTGGGCCCTGCAACAAGCCTCGTTGTCAGGTATGCCCCCACATGACGAAAACAAAAACCGCCTCTAGCACCGCCTCGCACTTCTCTGTAAAACTGAAGGGAAATTTTAACTGTGACAGCGCCAACGTAGTTTACCTGCTCGAGTGCAATACCTGCCACCTGCAATATATTGGCCAGACGGCGAACGCTTTTAGATTAAGGTTCAACAATCATAGGGCACACGCCAAGTCTCTTCCTAACCTTCCTTTGTCCCGTCACGTCGGAATCCCGGGTCATTCATTTAATAATTTGAAGGTAACAATAATTGAATCCAATTTCAACAGCAACCACGCACGCGAAGTTCGCGAATCATATCTCATATTTAAGTTCAAAACCGCATCCTCTGGGCTGAACGAAGGCGTGGGCGCGTTGACATGTTTGCCACAATAATTACTCGCCTTTCTTCCGTTCGCTTCTTGCGTGACCAATCCTCTTTTTAGGCATACCAGCGCCGGCTTTATCCCTCCAGGTTCACTCAATTAGCCTCTTAGCGCCGGCTTAGCCACATAGCGCCGGCTTCACGTGACACATTCCTAAGACGAAAAGCGAAGGCGCGCTGACGCGTGCTCCCCAGTTCCTTATCTCGTTCTTGCCGCTTTCACCCCGCTTCTTCTGTTGACACATTCCTAAGACGAAAAGCGATGACGTGCTGACGCGCGTTCCCCACTTCCTTATCTCGTTCTGCCGCCTTTACTCCTTTCTCTTCCCCGCCCCCGCTTCTTCTGTTAATTCCTATGAGGAGAGGCGCCAATTTACCTCCTTCCTAGACGCCCCTTTGCATTTTTCTTTTCTCTTTGTTGTACCACTTGCCAATAACTACTTTTAAACAGGGCGCATTGTAGCGCACCTTTTCTCCCAAAAAAGAGGGAGGGCAGTGCATTCCCTCTCATGTGTATGTCTTGCGTTTTTCTTGTTTTGCTGAATGATGACGTATGATTTCTTTCAAAGAGGGCGCACTGTAGCGCAACTTCCTCCTCTCTCCACACGCACCTATAAAAGCGTTCTGCAGTGTACTGTAAATGTTACTCCGATGAAGACTGGACCACCAGTCGAAACGTTAGTAAACATGTTTGTTTTGTTTTTGAGACTTGCGTCGGACTCTACTTTTTGATATTTTTCTGGACCATTGGAAACTTCTTTTGTTCGACCTATATATATATATATATATATATATATATATATATATATATATATATATATATATATATATATATATATATATATATATATAATTGTATATATATTTATATATATTATATATATATACTTTTTAAATTAAGCTAACACACAATATTTATTTTGTTACATATTCGACTACACCTTTTTTATCTATGTAGCAAGGTGAATGGCTGTGAATGTAAATTTGTGGCTTCTTTATGCACTAATTGTCACGTAGGATAGGACCCAACGGTAAAGAAAGAACTTTTATTTAGGGCGAACTTGTGCCCGAACAAGACGAGAGGAAACGAGAAAAGGTCCTTGCGTCTCGTTCGATCTCCGAGAACAGACTGCCTTCTTCGTGTCGTGATCTCTTGCGTGATTCTCCCCTCGCAGTGCCCGTGCTGCTCGCCCTCCGTGAGGCGAACACAGACAAGCTCGCAGCTCCCGGTGCGCGAGTTTGCGCTGCCGGTTGCAGCCGGTTCTTGCGCGTGCAACGCGGCCGACTTTGCGACATCTCCGAAAGCATGCGGCATTACTCCCCTCCTCAAATAGGCATCGTCTCGATGCCTTTCAAATCATAGACCGAGCATGCTATATCATAAAGACCAAACGTGATGGAGCACGTGACAGAAATCAAACAAAAACGCTAGGCTAACGAAAATAAAAAATATAAAAGTTCAGTGTTAGAACTAACTCACAAATCCCTTATTATACGTGCAAAACACAGTCGGGGCCACATTCAGTCTTTGTTTGTCCTAAAAAAAACAACAGAAACAAAGAACTGGATAACACTAATGACGGAGCCGTATTACCCCGCAAAGTACGGCTTCATCCGTAACACAGGAACTATATCAGCTCGTGGCTGGCGTCGGATCTGCACAGTTCCATCTGGGATGACCTCGTAGTTCACGTAGGTGATACCCCGTAGCACTCTGTACGGTCTGAAGTAGCGGTGGAGCAACTTCTCGGACACACCCGGACGGCGGATCGGAGTCCACACCCAAACATGATCTCCCGGGTTGTACTTCACCTCTCTTCGACGTAAGTGGTAACGTGCTGCAATCAGTCGTCTGCTGTCTTTGAATGTGAAATCGAGCCAGCTGGAGGCTTCTCTCAGCGCGCTGGCTGAAAAGCTCGGCTTCTAGATACTACTTTCGTCGTCGATTTCCAAGGCACATCAGCGTCAGGCAGGATCGTTCGAGCCTCACGGCCATAGACGAATACGGAAAGGGGTGAACCGGCGATGTCTCCTTGCATAGCGGTATTATAGGCGAATGTTATGTACGGTAGTACTTCATCCCATGCCTTGGGCTGTACTCTACGTACATGGAGAAGCATGTCGGCTTATTGTCTTATTCAGTCTTTCCGTTAAACCCGTTGGTCTGAGGGTGGTAAGCCCGTCGTCTTGCGATGTGAGGATGGCCGCTCAGTCATGAGGGTGTCTTGCATGAGTTGCCGCCGTAAAGGCTGTTTCCCCTGTCCGTGATGACCACAGATGGGGCGCCGTGTCGTAGCACAATTTATGTAGAAAGAAACTCGCAACTTCGGAGGCTGTGCCTCTAGGTAACGCTTTGTCTCCGCTGTAACGTGTCAGGTAATCGGTTTGCCACCACAATCCACCTAGTGCCCGATGGACGAGAGAGGGAAAGGTCCTAGGAGGTCTAAGCCGGACTTGCTCGAATTGGTATCGTTGGGGGTGTTACTGGCTGCAGAGAAAACCGGCTGGCTTGAACGGTGGCGTTTTTGCGGCGTTGACACTCCCGACATGTTCTGACGTAGCGTTTCACGCTAGAATGCTAGCTTTAGGCCAGTAATAACTCTGGTGAACTCTAGCGAGGGTTTCGTGGCAAATCCCAAGTGGCCAGACGTTGGGTTCATCATGGCACGCAAAAAGAATTTCGTCCCGAAATCCAGTGGCACGACGAGGAGTACAGCTGCCCTCTAGCCTCCGTGTTCTTCTTGTAGAGGACACCGACTCCGAAGACAGTACGAAGGTAACCCTCGGCGCAAGGCTACGTGGTAAACAGAAACTTCGTCCCTCCAAATGGTAGATAATCACTGTAAGGTCTGCGTCAGCTTGTTGCCTTGTCGCCATATCTGATGAACTTATGGAACCGAGGAAGGCAGGGTCCTCTTCAGCGTTTTCACCGGTTGTTTCGATAGGGGCACGGGACAGGCTGTCAGCGTCGTTGTGTTTCCGGCCTGACTTGTGAACAATCCGTAAGTCAAATTCCTGTAGCCGTAGACACCAACGCGCAAGACGGCCCGATGGGTCCCTCAGGTTGGTTAACCAACAAAGGGAGTGATGATCAGTGATCACTTTAAACTGTCTGCCATACAGATAAGGGCGGAATTTGGTAATGGCCCACCTACCGCTAGGCACTCCTTTTCGGTCGTCGAGTAATTCGTCTGGGAACGTGAAAGGGTGCGGCTGGCGTAGGCGATCACTCTTTCGGCACCTTCTTGCCGCTGGACAAGCACGTCCCCTAGTCCGATGTTGCTGGCATCCGTATGGAGTTCTGTTTCCGCAGCCTCGTCAAAATGCGCGAGCACAGGAGGTGACTGCAAGCGCTGGCGCAACTCGTCGAAGGCTTTCTGTTGATTTTCGTGCCAGACAAACTGGACGTCTTCCTTGGTCAGCCACGTAAGAGGCTCAGCAATCCTGGAAAAGCCTTCAATGAATCGACGGTAGTAGGCGCAGAGCCCAAGGAAGCGCCTCACACCTTTTTTATCCCGAGGGGCGGGAAAACAGGCAACGGCGGCCGTCTTTTCAGGGTCAGGTCGAACTCCCTCCGCACTGACGACGTGTCCCAGAAACCTGAGCTCGGTGAAACCAAAGTGACACTTTTCCGGTTTCAGTGACAGACCAGCTGAGCGCACTGCCTCCAGTACTTGCCTGAGCCTGCTCAGGTGCTCTTCAAATGTGGTCGAGAACACAACAACGTCGTCTAAGTACACAAGGCAAGTTTGCCACTTCAAGCCGCTAAGTACGGAGTCCATCATTCTTTGGAATGTGGCCGGGGCGAAACAGAGGCCGAAATGAAGTACCTTAAATTCATAGAGACCGTCCGGCGTGACGAATGCGGTTTTCTCTCGGTCTCTCTCGTCAACCTCTATCTGCCAGTAGCCGTTTCGCAAGTCGATAGACGAAAAGTACTTAGCACCCCGAAGCCTGTCCAGAGAGTCAATCTATGCGTGGCAACGGGTAAACGGTCCTTTTTGTCACACTATTCATGTTTTCTATAATCAACACAGAAGCGTAGAGTTCCATCTTTTTTCTTGACCAGGACAACAGGCGAGGACCAAGGCTGTTTGATGACTGGATGACGTCGTCGTCGAGCATAGTTTTCACTTGGGTTTGAATAGCTTCTCGCTCCTTACTTGACACGCGGTACGGCTGTTGCCGTATGGGTCGCGTGTTTTCATCGGTTATGATGCGGTGCTTCGTAATTTTGGTCCGTCGTACTTTAGATGAACAAGCAAAGCATTCCTCAAATTCCTGCAGGAGTTCTCGAAGCTGGTTCTCTTGTGTCTTTGACAGTTGTGAACTTATGTCTACATTTACGGTCGAATCGGGTTTTCTGTCTTTTACAACACTGACGTCTCCAAGCGGAAAACGTTCGGACGACCTCTGTAATTTTCTCGACGTAAGCTATGGAAGTACCCCGAAATAGATGACGGTGCTCATTGCTAAAGTTTGTGACGAGTACCTGCGTTCGTCCATCACACAACTGGACAATGCCTCTCGCCACGCACACTCCCAGCGTGAACAGGAGAGACAGGTTGGCGTCCGCCACTGCTTCGCCAAAGGGAATTTCCTCACACGAAACTTCGACCAGTACGCTTGATCGCGGAGGTATGGGGACGCCGTCGCCTGTGATACGTAGCACTGGCATACGATCACAATCACTTTCCTCAGTGGCTAACTCCGTTGCGAAAGCAATCCGGCGATTCCGAAAGTCGATGACGGCCCCATATTCGCGAAGAAAGTCCATACCGAGGATCACATCTCGAGAGCACTCACGGAGAACAAGGAAACTTGCGATGAAAGTTGACCCCTGAATTTTAATCCGAGCAGTGCACATACCAATCGGCGTGACAATGTGTCCTCCAGCTGTACGAATTTGTGCTCCTGTCCACGACGTCGTCACCTTGTTCAAACGCGCCGCCATTTTCCCGCTGAGAATAAAATATTCCGCTCCGGTATCTACTAAAGCGTCCATGCTCCGACCGTCGATATGAATGGGAATATCCAGAGACTTGTTTCTCACACCATCATTCGCCGTCATCGTTGCGTCACGTGCAGACACTGTTAACGGTGGAAGCTCTCGATGATCCTTTTGGCACTCAGCGACCCCGCCTCCAAAGGCCGCTGCATCCAGTTTTCCCGACCAGGGCTCGGTGATCGTACGCTGTCATAGCCGGAGCGGTTCGCACGAGGCCGGCGAGGCGATGGTGACCTGGAGGGGCGATGGTCTGATTGTACCGATGTACGCTGGCGTGCGAGGTAGTCCTCGATAGCGCGGGGTCTTTCACCAGGTCTGGGCCTGCGAGCATTGACTCCGAAGCCCCGTAGCCCGAGTTCCCTGTAGGGACACCGACGGTACATGTGTCCTGCCTCGCCACAGTGGTAACAGAGGGGGAGTTGATCGGGCGTCCTCCACACATCCGACTTTCAGGGGTCGTCAGGCGAAGCCTGTCGAGGTCCAGCCGGTACCATTGTTCCTTGGGCGGCTGTGTACGTAGGGGGTGGCACAAAAGGTACTGACAGCCTAACACCCTGTGGCGCTGCGTATGTCGGTGGCAGTACAACGGGTGGTGGCTGCCTGACTGCCTGGGCATACGTTAACTGCATCGGTTCAGCGGGTACAGGCGACGCATCGTCCTGGGATGGCGACGCCTCTGAAAGCTTGCTGTACCTCCTGTCGTACAATGCTGCGATGGTTCCCTGCTGTAGCCTGTGGCGCCGTTCAAAGAATTTTATGCAGCTCATCACGGACCACCGAGCGAATTACTTCACGGAGGCTACTCATGCTGTCACCAAAGGAGGCTCTAACGCTTTAAATTGGAGCTGCAGCGGCAACTTGACGATCGTACGCGTTTGAACGCTGTCGCAGAGTCGTTTCCATTACGGATGCCTCGGAGATAAACTCGGCGACGGTCTTGGGAGGGTTCCGAACGAGGCAGCCGAACAACTGCTCTTTCACGCCATGCATAAGGTGGCGTAGTTTCTTTTCCTCTGGATATTGGGGGTCCGCTCGCCTAAAGAGGCTCGTCATGTCCTCCACGTCACATGCTGACGCTCTCATTCGGCAGCTGCACGCAGAGGTCGCAGCGCGTGCTCGGCCTTTCCCGACGATCACGCCACTTGCATGGTCTTTCAGAAACTCACTGTCAGAACTCCTGCCACGTGCGCCAGCGTAGCTTGCCTATTCTCGATCCATGTCCGAGCGCCGTCCTCCAGGCTAAAATAAACTTTTATGCAGAGCTTGGCAGCGTCGTCCCACCTGGTTGAAGCTTGCCACGCGGTTCGAAGTGGGCTCAACCATACTTCGGCGTCTTCGAAGAGAATCGCCGTGGAGGCTTGGGGCGTTCGAGGGCTGGTGAAGAACAAAATGGCCTTGCGCGCTGCTGACGCTGGTCATTGTGCCGAGCTGAACGTGTGCCTCCGTCGCTCTCCTTGTTGCGGTGGGTAGAAGCCCGACTCCAGGTGAGGCCCCCTGAACGCCGGCGACTGCTTCGCTGATGGACGGGTGTCAACTGAGTTGGCTGCAGTACGACGTCGGGTAGGACTGTCGTCTCGATTCATGCCGAGGCTTCACAGGAGTCTACCCCGCACCATCCACCAAAAATTGTCACGTAGGATAGGAACACAATGGTAAAGAAAGAACTTTATTTAGGGGCGAACTTGTGCCGAACAAGAAGAGAGAACGAGAAAGGTCCTTGCGTCTCGTTCGATATCCGAGAACGACTGCCTGCGTTCGTGGCGTGATCTCTGCGTGATCTCCCCCTCGCAGTGCACGTGCGCTCGCGCCTCCGTTGGCGAACTCAGACAAGCTCCCTCCCGGTGCCGAGTTTGCGCTGCCGGTTGCAGCCGGTTCTTGCGCGTGCAACGCGGCCCACTTTGCGACATCTCCGAAAGCATGCGGCAATATGAAGACAAGCCTGGCCAACCCGCAAGCACAAGCTGCCATTTGGCTTTTTCGGCAACGTTTGCACGTGCGTTTCTGCAGCCTCGTGCTAACCTCTGTTGTGGAGAAGGAAACGCATAGTGCTCTCTTCGCGACATCGTTTTTGCATCCTGAACGAAAGTGAGACTTTCTTTTTTGAAGTGCTGGTGTGGCGTATCATATTTACGTTTCCTTGGACTGAAAACGCTGCGAGCACTGCGTAGCCTCAGGGAAATCAGGCATAGCTAGTTCTGTGTCTTTAGGATAAGAGCTTTGGAAACGCCCCCCAAAGTTTTAAGACAGCATTTTTTAGCCGAACGTAATGATATTTTAGACTGGTTGTGCCGTTTTATCTAGCGCTGAGGGATGTCAGCGGTACGCGCCCGTCGTCGCACGTAGCGTTTACGTGCCGCAAACGACGGCGGTGAGTTGCGGAAGTGGCCGGCCGGCCGGCGGTCCGTAGCGAAGCAGGGGTTGTGCGCTGTCGCTGCACTGAAACACATGAGCCGCATGCTGCGTTGTATTATACTAGCTAGCCATTGCTAGCTTGGCCAACTGTTACTGCTATTGTTTATTATGGCCGTGATGCACGGCGAAGCCGTCTGAGCGAACGTACGCGACGAAGTAGCCGTATCTGCATTATTTTGCTTCTCTGGGCATAACCAGCAGCCGTACACTCATCGTTAAGTTTTACACATGTGTGCATACCAAGCTGCTTGCGTACCAAGTGAACCCACTCGCCGACGCCGATAACGCGCGCGCGTCGCTTTGCTTTGGCGCGTCAGGTGCGGTGAAAACGCATCCTTAGTCGGCAGATAACAGCTTTGCTAGCGGGGTGAGTACGCGGTGAATTGAAACCTTCAAATTTGGTCTTTGTTCTACATCGTATATCAAGTCCGGTATCGCAGGAATTGCATAGAATTCTCCCCCACTTGCTGTGTTTTTACCATTTGCTCTTTTTTCTCTAGGAATATTTTGGCTAGTTTCATAAAACACGTATTCCGAAAATTGCACCTATTCAGTCGGAGCTGCGTGTGTTCTTCTCAAGTTTTTCAGTCCAAGGCCTCTGGCGGTGATCAGCACGACGCTCACTGCTGCTTGCCATGGTACCCACACAGCGGCCAAACATACCTTCGCAAGGTCCCCGTTCTGGGTATGCGTTTCTTTCGCTGGCCCGTCGGGAAACGGGTTTGTTTAAGCTTTGAATTGCGTTAAGTTCACTCTCGCTCTTCATTTTAATTTTACAAAAAGACAAAGGGATTCAGGCTATGTGAGTAGCACTATCATTTTTGTTAAACCAAACAATAGCTGAATTGCATTAAGAATGTGCCTAACCAGTGTTGCGAAATTACAAAGACCAATATCTTTAGTGTTTCTAATAGCGCGACCGCATGATTGCAGAATAGAATAAGAGAACCTATGTTGTAAATAGGTTGAATGCGCTGGACTACTAGTACTTGAGTACTAATACTTGAGTACTAGTTGCAGTGAAATTTACAGACGGTTCGCAGGTCATCTGTCATTGCAAACAGTTTGTGTGCTATATTCCCCATCGCTTGTGCAGGTATACTCGTGCCCTCAAGACAGAGCCAACCAGTCAGCTGCATTCGTCATACCATACATGGTGTAAGCACTTCATGGCAAAGGACTTCATGGATCCTGCCCTCACACGACTCGCAAAACTGGCCGTGCAAACTGTTCTCTTACAGTTATTCAGTTATTTATATCACTGCCTGCAATGCTTCTGGCTGCCTTATTGATGCTCCTGATAGGTACCGCAACTATATTGAATCTATTGAACCTTGCGATTAGCACCCGGAAATCGCACGCAAGTCCCGGCTCTCAATAAGGCGTGACAACTGAAAAGCCTATCGTTGACGCAAGGAACAAACTGTTTGTTATCTCTGACGTGCCTCATCTCATTAAAACCACTAAAACAGCGTCCTGTCTCCAAACTCGCCTCGCGAATTATTGTTGCTGCTAGCACTGATGTTGTGAAACAGTACATCCACGAAAACCCTTTTACAATATAAAGACTTCCAAGGTAAGAGGTCATGCTAAATGACGTTGTTTGTCCCCGTACGTGTTGTCCCCGTACGTGTTGTTGGAGTGACCTAGATGAAAGGAACCATGTTGGGACATACGTCGCAAATGCGCTCATAACGTCCTCAGCAAGAATGCCAGTCTTAGCTGAGAAGAAATCCTTGCGGGGCTTGTTGGTGAGTAGTTTTCAGCGCCTGTCTCATCTACTCTGTTGCTTTGTCCGTCTTTTTTTTTGCACTCCAAATAGTGGCTCTCTTGCTGCGCCTTAGAAGTTCGTCGGTACTTAGTGTAACACTTCAAATGGGAAAAATTCAGCCAGATGTTTTTTTCTGGTAATTGTATACTCACATCGTGGTAAATAGATGCACCTGTTGTAAGAGCACTGTACGCCGACTGTGTAGTGGGGTGGTCCTTTTTCGGACTATTTGTTTTCAGGTGAAGCACAGCTGGAAAATACACGCAGTGCATGACGTTCCTTGTGAATCAAATTGCACTGCAATTGTTCTTCTTGTTAATCAGGCAGATAAAATGTATAATGCCCTGCTGAGTGCACATATGCGGTGTAATCTGCGGGCATATAGGCGGCACAGACATTTTTAACCTGTCGTAGCACATGGGGGATTGCGAAACATACCTGATGTAAAATGTACTCTAGTAGCTTTCCTCGCTGCCTGGTGTCTGGTTGTGAGATGCAAAGCATAGTCATGTCAACTTCAGTTGTGCCTTTGTGCGCGGAACTTTTGAAATCGTGCTGGACTGCGTGTTCGAAATGGCAAAAATGTGGCGCGTGGTCCAACAAATGTTGTCGCATTACCTTATGGGGCTCTGTAATGTGTCACCATTGTCTCTTAAACAAGAAGCATATACTGCTTTCCTGTTTATTATAATAGACTGTTCCTAATGACTGTAGACAAAGGGACGAGCCGCCGAGATCTCTCCCGATGATTCCTTTTCTCCTATGAAGTCATGATGATGATTATGAGGCACGAGAGATACAGCGCTACTTCTTTTACAACATCCTCCCCCGCGCAACAATGAACGAGCATAGTCTGTGGACAAAAAATTGCTTAGTCCCAGAAGAGTTCCTTTTTAGTCCATGTAAGCCAAAAGACTTCGATGCCACGCGCCTTCCATCTCCACTGGTGGTACCGATGTCTTGGCGTTGGTGGACCCGTGAACTGAGCCACTGGGGGCCTGATTGATGCCCCTTGAAGGGGATTGATGCCCCTTGGGCTTCACATGTAATGGAAGGTTGTCTATGGTCGAGGAGTTGCTTATGTCATTCACTTGCGCTTCTCCAACCGTCGCAGGAGTTATTGCCCCTTGATCTGATGCTTTCCTGTCAGCGGTAACCACGATGGATTTAGACTCTTCGCGATTAGACACGAAATGGCCGCTTTCCAGGGTAGTTGCACCTTGCAAATTCATGTTTGTTTTTGTCGTAACTTGGCCCTTGCCATTCACTGCTCCATTAGACTGATTCGTGTTTCAGGTATCCTATTTTCAAAGTATTCTTCCGTATTTCGTCGGTATTTCTTCAGCTCTGGGGAGCTTCGATTTCTGTAAGACGCAATTAGGGTTTCTCGGGCTCTCTGTGCTAGGACCACTTTAAAACTCAGCCTTGGCCTTTGCCACACAAACTATTTCTTCAAACATGAGTGAATCTTCAACATCGGCTTCCAATTCATCACTTTCCATGGTGTCTTGAACTTCTCTGTTGATCGCTTCCAGTGCGTCACGATATTCAATTAAATTACGAAGAAGTTCTTTCAACTCACTCATTGGTTGTTGTCGGACGATGCGCCGCCTTTCGAGTAGGGCCTCCATATTCAGGTCGAGCGTCGCAAATCTCGTAGGGGCTGGCGACGTGGCTGTACGAGCAAAAGTCGGCGTCGTCTCCACGTTAGTATAGGCCCCGCATTGGATCATCATGTTTCGCGTCGTGCAGATATCTCCTAAGGCTCGGCTTGTTCTATGTTCTTCTTCTTAGGCTGCTCCGATGTTTCTCGAATCGGCGAATTCCATCTGCGGCTTTATTCATGCTCCAAACAGGTTAGCGGAGGCCGAAGAGAAGCGAAATCCACTCAGTATGGCTCACCTCTCGAGGTTCCTTGTCCCGGGTCTTACGGCACCAAACATATGTAGACAAAGGGACAAGCAGCCGAGACCACTCCCGATGATTCGTTTAATCCTACGAAATCATGGTGATGATTATGAGGCACGAGAGAGATACAGCGCTACTCCTTTTACAACAATGACAGCGGTCTAGTGGACAGAAGAGAACTGGGAGTGGGATTTACAGTCAATAAACGCATAGCTGGCAATGTTGAAGCATACTATAGAATTAACGAAAGGGTAGCAGGTCATGTAATTAGGCTCAATAGGAGGTAGAAACTCAAGCTGGTACAGGGGTACGCGCCCACATCCAGCCACGATGACCAGGTGGTGGAACGCTTCTATGAGGATGTGCAATCGGCAATTGCTAGTGTAAAAACACGGTATACCGTAGTTATGGGAGACTTCAATGATAAAGTAGGCAAGAATCAGGCTGGAGACAAGGCAATTTGAACAATAGTCTGGGCTGTCGAAATTGCAGGGGGGACCTACTAGTCCAGTTCGCAGAACGGAATAACCTAAGCATCATGAATACCTTCATCTGCAAATGCGAGCCGGAAGTGCACGTGGAGGAGCCCGAATGGGGAGCATCAAAATGAAATAGAGTTCATATTATGTGATAACCCGGCGTCGTGCAGGATGTAGAAGTGCTAGAAGGGTAAGGTGTAGTGACCGCAGTATGGTAAGATCTCGAATTACGCTAGATATGAGGAGGGACCGTAACAAGCTAGTATGAAAGAAGCTTAATTATGAGCTAACAGTAATAGGTAAACTAGAAGAAATCAGGATCGCGCTTCAGAACCGACATTCAGCTCTTACCGAAGAACCAGAGTTTACGACACAGGAAGCCAGCGACAACCTTACACGCATTTTGACGGAGTGTGCAGTTGGGGGCGCGATGGCTAGACAGGATACTGCTAAACTTTCCGATCAAACGAAAGACCTAATTAGGAAACGGCAAACGATGACAATCTCCACCCCAGCTGACAAAATTGAACTAGCGGAGCTTTCGAAGTTAATGAATACGCGTAAGACAGCTGACATACGGAAGTGTAATATGGAGAGGATCGAATACGCTGTATAGAACGAAGGTAGCCTGAAAGCAGTGAAGAGGCGTCTTGCCATTGGGGAAAAATCAGATGTATGCACTTAAAGACAAGCAAGGCGATGTCATCAAAATATGGATAAAATAGATACAGTAGCCGAGGAGTTCTATTGGGATCTGTACAGTAGCCGGGACATCCAGGAGAGTGCCGAACGAGAAAGTTGTTACGAGGAGATAGACATCCCACCAGTAGCGACCTAAAAAGTAAGGAAGACTTTGAAAGAAATGAAAGGGGGCAAAGCACCTGGGGAGGATAAAATAACAGCAGACCTCTTGAAGGATGGTGTAGAAATTGTACTTGAAAAACTGGCAAACCTGTATAGGCAATGCCTAATGACCTCAAGTGTACCGGAATCTTGGGA
Source organism: Haemaphysalis longicornis (assembly GCA_013339765.2). NCBI lineage: Eukaryota > Metazoa > Arthropoda > Arachnida > Ixodida > Ixodidae > Haemaphysalis > Haemaphysalis longicornis. The sequence goes on from CM023453.1 coordinate 126,758,442, forward strand.
GAACTCGAACATCATCCTAATTCATGAGAAAGGTGCATGAAGGAATTGAAACAAACAGGGCGATCCGCTTACTGTCAGTTGTCTACAAGGTACTTACCAAGGTATTCACTAGAAGAATTTCTGCAACCTTAGATTTCAGTCAACCTAAAGAACTAGCGGGGTTCCGTAAAGGCTATTCAACAATGAACCTTATTCACACGACCAATCAGGTGATAGAGAAGTGTGCTGAGAATATTGAACCCCTATATATAGCCTTCATATATTATAAGAAAGCACTTGACTCGATCGAAACCTGAGAAGTCGCCATTACGGAACCAGGGTGTAAATGAGTATTATGTAAGAGTACTAGAGGATATCTACAATGGGTCCACAGCTACCATCATCCTCCGCAAGGAGAGCAGTAAAATACCTATAAGGAAGTGCGTCAGACAAGGAGACACAATCTCTCAAATGTTATTCACAACATGTTTACAAGTATTGAGACCATTGGATTGGGAACAGGTGGTAGCAAGGTTTAAGGGAGAATACCTCAGTAACCTTACATTTGCTGATGACGTTGCCTTGTTAAGTAACTCGGGGGACAAATTGCAAAACATGGATTCCGCACTGAACAAGCACAGTAGAACCGTCGGCCTGAAAATTAATATGCAGAAAACCAAAGTAATGATCAATAACCTCAGGACAGCACAGCAGTTTGACATAGGTGGCGAGGCAGTGAAAGTTATAAGAGAATATATATACTTAGCCCAAGTTGTGACCTCGGATCCCGACAATGAGGCAGAGATAATTAGAAGGATAAGGATTGGGGGGAGTGCATACGGCAGATATTCTCAAATAATGAATGGCAGCCTACCATTGTCCCTGAAGAAGAAAGTGTATGACAGCTGCATCTTACCGGTACTCACGTACGGGGCAGAAATTTGGGGGCTCACTAAGAGGGGTCAACTTAAATGAAGAACGACTCAGCGGGCAACGGAACGGAAGATTATAGGTGTAACATTAAGGGACAAGAAGAGAGAGGAGTGGATCATGGAACTAACGCTTGTTAAGGACGTATTTGCAGAAATTTAGAAGAAGAAATGGACGTTGGCAGGGCATGATGCGAAAGCAATATAACTGTTGGTCATTAAGGGTAACAAAGTGGATCCCTAGAGAAGGTAGCAGTGTAGAGGGCGACAGAAACTTAGATCGGCAGATGAGGTCAAGAAGTTTGCGGGGATAAATGGGTCGCAGTTAGCAAAGAAACGGGGTAATTGGAGATTATTGGGAGAAGCCTTTACCCTGCAGTGGGCATAGATAGGCTTGTGCTGATGATGATGGTAATGATGACGATGAATGACAGAGGAATACTTGAACTTGTGTGCCTTAATAGAGCCTGGAACCTCTGGTTTGACTACGTACACTTACCTAAAATATCCCCGCCTGGCCCTTTGCCTTTACTGGGAAAGCGACGCTTTCGGAAGGTAACCCGGCTTCTTGGGAAAATGCACCCTTGAAGGAACCAACAGGAAGTTGATTTTTTTTTCTTAACGTTTTTGCGTGTGCATCTCCACACAAGAATGATTTCTGTTCAATCACTGCTACTCATTTCAAGTTGCCCAGAGGCAACAGACCTCAATGAAGTTCATCAAATAAGCAAGGCCATCAAAGCCTTTTTGGTAAACTGGGTGCAACTGTTTTCCTTCTTTCACACCGTAACTGGAAAAATTGCCAGAATAAAAAAATTATCTGCGGAGATTGTAGTCGTAAACAGTAGCAAGTATCCCAGTGTCTAGATATTGTTATGGTTGATATTCTTGTATGACTGCAACAGCGCACAGAGTCTGAGGGTGTCGTAGATACAAGTAAAACTGTGGATGGCTGATTCTTCTGGGTTTGCCGCGTTTTCAATTACCATAGAGAATAAATCATTTGTGTGGTTGTGGTACCTTTACTTGATCATTTTTTTTAATTCCTGGAAACGTGTTTTCCTCTCGCTACTATGTATTGTCTCGGCTGTGCTGTATTACCAACTGTTTATTATTATAAGTGTATTGCAAATAATGATGACAATTTGAACTTGTTGTTCCGTTTAGGGCCATGCAATAAATATTTCTTCATTTATAAGGTCTTTCATGTGGCTTGACAAGACGTGAACAAACGACAGAATTATTAACCATCTTTAATTGTTACTGTAAATTTCAAGTTCACATTTAAAAAAATATTTTAAAAGCATGCGGGCACCAAGCCGGAGAAAGATATATTCGAATAAACACTAATTAATGCAAGAAAGCATCCGAATACCGTACCGATGTCCGTCGCCGTGAGCAGCGCTTTCCAGCCATTCAAACTACTCGTTTAAATTGGTTTCCGCGAAACCGAAACCGAAAGTAAACAGTTAGTACTTCGCCTGCCCGCTTGGCAGGCTACACTACACTACAGTCAAATCGGCCGCAGAGCTCTATGGGAGTGTCCTCTCTTACTGGTATTTCTTTCTCTGTGATTGTACTCAATGAAAAAAATATCATCTGCTGAGAGCGCCGCCTAACACTAGAGGTGACAAGCAAAAAATATATACCTAACAAATCCGAAAAGTTCTTTGTTGTTGCTATTTGTTCCTTCGTATCACATGCCTACCCGGGGGTTGGCAAGCTATTGGGAGGTTTGAGGAGCTATCGTGCCCGTTTCGCAAAATTTAAAACACTGAATTTGAAAAGTAACGGTTGCACAGCGCGTGCCGCATCACCCCTGAACGGGGTGGCACGGGAGTAGGACAGGTGCACAAGCCTCGCAAAACCCTATTCTGTGGAGGTTGAGGCGTGTGCCAGGCTGCTTGCTGACGTAGCTCACTCAGAAATGAAAGAGAAGAAATTGACGCAAACATGGTATAGCAGGAAAAAATCCACTCGAATGAATTCGTTCCATAACACAGAGAAATGAAAGCGAGGAAAAAGACGCAATGACCACGTATCAATAAACAAGAAGTAACATTCTATTAACATAAACGTTGTTAAGAAATATGGCCCAGCTTTCCCCTTCAAAGCGAGTAAGCCGACTTAAAGGGGTCCTGAAATACCTTCCGCCGAAGAGTGGAAGTACATGTAACCAAATAAAGCAATGTATTAGCAATCTCCTCCAGCAAGAAGTTTGTTAAAACGATGTGTATTAGCTGAGAAATCGTAAATCAAAAACCGCGCATTATCGTCGCGCCGCCTTTCCTTCTCCTTTCAACTTACTCTCCGCTGTTGACAGCGAGCGAGCCGTGGAGGAAAGAATACTCAGGAGAGGCCCCTAGCATCCCAATGCATTGCAAAAAGTGTGGAGGAAGTGACGTCATTTTTCTTGAGCCCATGGACAATGTTGCTTACTTGTTTACAACTGCGGCGGCCAAATTTGGGCGAATAGAACGGACAAATTTTTAAGGCGCTTGGTATGTGGCTGCCTCGCTACGCTTGCAAACCAGCGCAGTCGCTACGACAAACGTTTTTACATTAGGCCGGTTTGAAAACTCCGCGTCGGAGACGGCCTGAACTCCTACCCCCGTCGCAGCGGCGCTTACGTCGCGTCGAGATCGGCGGAGCGAGCCGCTGCCGCCGCCGGCGACCTGCCGGGAAAATCCCCTTCGCTCAGCATTGGCGAGAGCCACAGTTCGTTCTTTGCTCACTTTGTGTTTCTTCGTTGTGAAGTGAAGTAAAATTTATCGCTGCTGAGACGTAGCGCGCAAAGACCGCAGTGCTGTACCACCCCAAACAATGCTCCCGTCGTCTGCGTTCGCCATCCGGCCATCCCACGACCCTGTTGCTATGACGACGACAAACGCTACTTTGCCAGGCTTAAGAGCTGAAAAATCGTCCTTCTATCTCAAAAACGAAGGCCGTTTTTCGATTGAAACTTTGGGTGAGGGTTAGAATGGGCAAATTGAAGGCGAAGTCAACAGCTTAGACCATGACATCGCACCGAGGAATTCGCGATGAAGCTGTTTTCGCTTCGAAGCGGGAGGGCAGGGCGACGCCATGTTAGTCAAATCAAACCGGAGATAGCAAAGGATGATGGGATAGAGTGCTGGGCTCCATGGGCTCAAGTCATGGCGGGACTCGGCTTCACGAATGTGACGTCAGGGCCTCTCCTAACCTTTTCTTTCCTCCATGGAGCGAGCCTTCTCTCCCATGATGCTGCGCTCCTCGGCGGTGACGTACTTCCGCTATTGCGCTGCTCCCACTGCCGTCTGCTACTGGCAAGCTTTGTTGACACCATGAATCCCGCACTCCGCTCAAGGCTGGAAAAGCGAACGAAAAATCTGGCCGCATGCGTGCGGCGGCCTGGCCTTGTCCTTTCGCGGTGTACGTTCCTGCAGAACTTTGCTATCGGCGGCACGTGACTTTTTATCGGCGGCGAACTCGCAGCCGCACGGGGAGCATTGTGCGCTCGCTCCCTTGGATGCAAAGCGCACTGTTTATCAAAAAAGCGCCGTATCAGATGTGGCGCCGGTGGAGCCGGGTCTTATTTTGTGGCGGTGCTAATGTCTGCCAGCGGCATGTGAAAAAGACATTTTCAACCGATACAGAACCCGTGCACAAAACGCCAGTTCAGCTTGGGGCGACGCGTGGTGGAGAGCGGCAACGTTGGCAAAACATGCTGCGCCGCGGCTCTGAGCTTTCTTACGCTGGAGCGAGCACAATTTCTTTGACAATATCAAACATCGGCAGCCCTGGCAACAAGGCACAAGCCGCTCTAGAAGTCAGTTACGGTTGCGTGATTCCGGTTCAGCTTGGGGCCCCACCTCGCGGCATATGGGCACTGCAGGCATACTACTCCCTCCCATTTGGAAGTGCGAGATGCGTTTGGCATTACAGGAGGCGATGGTGTGTGTGTTGTGGACGCCTTTGTTTCGCGATGAAATGCGACGTTGTGCTTCTGCACGTGGATAGTGCTTCCCATGATCTGAATTATCCTTCTCGTGTGACGTACGACTCACCCTCGCATGGGGCATGTGCAGTGTGCGTGGCTACAAGCCATCTCGGCTTGTGCGCCAGAGTTAAGTGACTTGCGGTTCGTCCCCACCATGGAGGAAAAAAAAGCTCAAGAGAGGCCCCCAGCTATCCCCCCGCATTGGCAAAAGTGTGGAGGAAGTCACGTGTTTTCGGCGGCCATTGGAAGTCGCGTTAGCAAAGACGTCCTAGCAACGGCCCGCCCGCGTCCGCCAGTCATGGAGGAAAGGCAGCGCCTGCCTTGTCGTCCGATTGCGAAGATTGCTGCTTCGCTTTGCTGCGCTGTGGTCTTGCGGAACTCGAAAAGGATGCTGCGAGTTGCGACAGCTGCGCCGATGTGAATATGTCATTTAATTTCTACTTGCAAGTGCACCTTGTACCCCGTCAAGCCTTTGCTCCGGTCGCGATCACGACGCGCCTATTGAAGTGCAGATATCGTGAACGCGCCGTCCCGTCGTACGGGACGGCGCGTTCGGGAAGTGATACACGGTGAAGTGATACACGGTGTGCAGTACGTAGGCGACTTGCAACCGAACGATTCGCAACTCAATTTTTTGGTTATCACCGCTGCATGTAGTTTGCTAGGCCGGCAATGCGCGGCAGTGCCTTTGCAATTGTTACAAGGTAGATTCCCAGTTGATATAATTTCATCGTCCTATTACCTTAGTAGGTGTCCGTCTGTTGACTGGAAGAGTGCTGGATCTGGAATCTGGATCATTTTGTGGTCTCGCTCTGGATTTCGCTTTTCAAAGCTTCAGACTGCGAGGTTAGTGTATGAACGTTTTCAACTGATATCACCTTGAATTTATTGACACTGAGACAAGTTGAAACTTGGCGAAAAAAAGTTATTGACGCCACCCACCCTCTCCTTTTTTTTTCCTCAGTAAAATGTTTCGCCTCCTCCTCCTCCGCAAAAAATTCTATCGAAGGCACGCGAACAACGGTAAAAACATTTCACAATTTTTTAGCTTGAAATCTGCATCAAGTGCTGCTTACCTACATATATAGAACGGCCGTTTAATTGACTAGTTATCTTTGGGATTGCCAGCGAAACTGCAACGCAAACTTGGGCACTTTCCAGTCCGGTAGCCGCACGGCGTTCGCCCACTGTTACGGCGTTCTCCATCGCTTGGGAACCTATAAACGGCGGCGATTGCAAACAAAGGATGAATGCACACCAATGTATGCTAGTCAGCGGAATGATGCACTAACCGGTGGAAAGTGACGCCCAATTTCTTGGGTACCGATCGCGACTTGCAGCCTGGCACCGAGCATTGCGGCATTGTTAGAGCGACCCGCTTCGCAAAACTGCTGCGGTCTCACTGAAGGCCGTGTAACGGTGTAACCGCGCGTTTAGGTTCACGGTCACGCGCTGCAAAACGGCCTTCTACCTGCCTATCAGCTGATTTCCGCCTGCCCGGCGCTTGCAGATGCAGACGACAAGAGGGGCGATACAGGACGGAGGAGGCGGAAAAGGTGCACCGAGAGAGAGGGAAAAAGAATCCGCCATTCGACTTACAAAAATGGCGTTTCCGGCTGCGCTGGGTGTGACGTCAGGGCCTCTCCTAAGCTTTTTTTTCCTCCATGGTCCCCACAAACCGCGCGCGAGGTGAGTGCCGAATTTACGAGGGGCAGGAGGAGGCAACCCATCGTGTGTCAATCGCGGTTCGGACTTGCAACGCATGTTGTGACGTTGCGTTCGTTGGAAACACATCTCTGGATTGTTTGGAAGTTGAGTAAAATGTTTGCGTCAAACCCGGGCATTCGGCTCAGGGCGTTCTGTGCGACTGCAAGAAAGAAGTGCCACGGGGCGTCAACGCTTTCTTTATGGAACGTACTCAAGTAAGAGAATATCCATGCCGTGTTATTGCCCTATTGCATTCAATACAAACGGTTAATTGTTTACACTTGCTTCGTTTGTCGTAAAATGTCCAAGCAGTTCGGCACTCCGCTGGCAGATCAGCCGGCGAGGCAACGCTAAGCAGACGACTCATCTCTTTGCCGGAAGTGCGTGAAAAAGCCGCCAAATAGCAGGATGTCTAGCTCATGACGAACATCTGGGAATCGATGACGTAGACATGTGAAGAGGGCGGCGTACAAAAAACACGAAGGGGAGGGTGAGAAAAAAGCGACAAACTTTGCAACAAAAGTGTGAGCTTTCCGCTGCGCGTAAAAGAGTAATACTTGGCACAGATAATGTTGACGACCCAATCTAACGATTGCGCTAGTCAATTTGCGCTAGTAAAGCATACTAAGTGTTTCGATAACGTAACAATGAGAAGCAATTATTTTGAATGTAGCGTGCTTGCATCATTCGCTCTCTTTTTGCCAGTCAGCCGTAGTCACGTGATTGAATTGTCTGCCACCGTCGGCATAAATGGGCAGAAAGTACTACTTAAAACAAAAAATGTTAAGCAAAAAGCTCATACGAATGCCTTAAATAAAAAAACTTTTTAGTGTCATGCTGAATAATCAAATATAGGTGATATGAAGAAAAGTAGTTAGATTTGCTTGCCTTGAGTAGACACCAGTGCAACAGTGGAGTGAGATAAAGCATTCAACATGCGCTACGCTCTAGTCGTGCCTCGTTGAAGCGCGCTGCCCTCGACGAGTTACGTCACCGACGGGTTATGCATAGGTCGGCGAAACATAAAAGACTCACTCAAAATCAATCACATTTTTTTTTCATTACGCTGTACTAAAACTCAGACTCAAAAAGCTCGTCTGTTCTCAGAATCACTCTAACTCACTCACCACATACTCATTTGAAATCGTACTCACTTGTAGTCAAACTCATTTGTCCTCACGAGTATTCGTATTCAATCTGTACTCATGAGTACTCAATCTATAATCATGAGTACTCAATCTGTACTCACGAGTACATAATCTTCTATACTCATGAGTACTCAATCTATACTGATGAGTACTCATCAGTACTCATCGGTATTCATGAGTACTCAATTTTACTCACAAATACTCAACTCAATACTCAATACCCCCAGGAACAATTAAGTGCCCGCTTACATTGACGTCCGTTCGTATCCAGATCACTACCTGCTTATTCGCAGTTGCTCGATGCTGGCGTTTGTTTTGTAGCGTAAGCTACACTCGCCGAGGTTGAGCAGTTTCGCGTGGGTCTTGAAGAGCCGTGCTGCGCAGCGCGAGGAAAATTGGATTGGATTGACTTGGCTTGGATTAGATTGGCTTGGTTTGGCTTGGATTTGGATTGGATTGGATTGAATTAGATTGTATTGGATCCAATCCAATTGGAGTACGGGTGTGTAGGGAATTGGGTTTGCACATTCGCCGGTCTGCGTATTCCAGACTAGTGACGTCATGGCCACGGCAGATGCAGTAGCGCAGGCGCGTTCCCAGCTGTGCGCCTCCGTTGTGCAGTATCCATGTCTGACGCTGCACCGGAGCCGTTTGATAACCGTTTCGCGTGGCTCCTGGAGAGCCGTGCTGCGCATGCGCGATGATCAGTGACTGGACTGGACTGGACCGGACTGTACTGGATTGGACTGGAGCCGTCGAGCCGTCGACGGGAGCGGCGCCTCATTCCCAGGCCCCGTACCGGGCTAGCAACTCCCGCCCACGGGCCGCTAGGCTCGCGTGGACGTTTGCCGAGGGGCTGAGCAGAAGGATCTCCCATCACTCATTAAGGGAAGGGGGAAGGGGAGGGTGTGTCGGGTATTGGTGCCTTTAGTGCGGTGCACTCTAGGATGACGTGTTTTAACGTTCATTTGGTAGTGTTACAGAACGGGCACAGCTCGTAGTATTGGTGCGGATACAGCTTATGTAGTAGTGTTGGGTGGGCCAGAGACCCTGCCTGTATTTCGCGTATTATCGTCTGATCCCTGCGGGTGAGGGAGTGATGAGGCTCAGGTAGCGTTTGTCTATTTTCCCTGTACATTGTAATGATATCTTTATAGGCAGAGATTGGTGTCAATGAGTCGACCCCCGTCTCCTCCACCTCCCGGCAGGACATGTCTCGGGCGTAATAGTCGGCGATGTTGTTGCCGACCAGGGAGGAGTGCGCGGGGGTCCAAATCAGTTCGACCTCGTTGTCTGGTGTTTTGTGCCGTTTGAGGACGCATGCCACCTCGGAGGAGATCAACCCCCTGCGGTAGTTCGCGTAGGCTTTCTTGCTGTCTGTCACCACGTGCGTCGCCCCGGGTTGGATTAGTGCCAATGCGATCGCCATCTCTTCAGCGTTTGTTGCGTTTCTTGTCATCGTGGACGCCACGGCGACGAGCCTGTCTCTTGTTGTTTCTGCCAAAGCGGCCTTGTCGCTTCCCTTGACCAGGGCGGCGTCGACGTACACGACATTGGGGTTGCCTTCCAAGCGCGTTTCCAAAGCCTTGGCGCGCGCTTTTTTCTTGTCGTCATCCTCCCCCGGCGCTTGTTGCGTGGGAGGGGTTTTGTGTTTATCTTGTCTCTCCAATGTTCGAGGACGTGGTCGGACGTTTGCACCGGTTCAGGCCTCCATCCGATCTTTGCCAGTATCCTCCTCCCGTGTTCGGACCCGCTGAGACGCATCCTCTGATTGGAGAGGTGCACCTCCACGAGCTCGTCCACTGTGTTGTGGACCCCCATCTCGTACAGCCGTTTGGTTGATGTGTACGCGGGTAGTCCAAGGGCTTGCTTCGTGGCTTTCCTCAAGATGACGTCTAGTTTTGCCTTCTGTGTTCCAGTTAGGTTAAGGTATGGAGCCGAGTAGGTGGTTGTGGTAACCACGAAGGCCTGAACCAAGCGCAGCGCGTCGTTCTCCTTGATGCCCCGATTCTTTTCTGCTACGCGGCGGAGCATGCCGAGGTTCTGCTCCGACGTTAGGCATATCTTGTCCACGGCCGCGTCCGCCTTGCCGTCGCTGCGAAGCAACAGCCCCAGGATCCGACACTGTTGAGTGGGTTAGACCTGGAGGCCGTCGATCTCGATCTTCAGGCCGCATCTGCTCCGGTTGCCGACGCCCGGCTGGACTATTAAGAGCTCGGACTTTTGGGGGGCGCAGCTCAGGCCGCACGACTTGGCGTACTCGTGGACCGTCGTCGCTGCGCGCTGCAGTGTTTCTTCCATCCACCCCTTCGATCCGGCCCTGTTCGTCCAGACCGTGATATCGCCGGCGTAGAAAGCGGGGTCTAACCCTTCAATGCTTTCCAGCAGTTTAGGCAGGGGTAGCAGTGCCAGGTTGAACAGCAGGGGCGATATTACGTATCCCTGGGGTGTTCCGTGTTCTCCTAGCGTTATTGGGTCTGTCTTCGGGTTGCCTATCGTCAGAACGACCGCTCTGTCCTCGAGGAAGTTGCGGACGTAGTGGAAAGCTCTGGCGCCACAGCCGGTCCCGTTCAGGTTGCGCAGGATGCCGGCGTAGGTGATGTTGTTGAACGCCCCCTTGAGGTCGAGGGCCAGGATGGCTCTAGGGCTCGATTTAGTTGCTTGTTTGATGACGAGTTCGTGCAACTGAACCATGACGTCCTGCGTACCGAGATGTTTGCGGAAACCGAACATGGTCGCCGGCATCTGTCCTGTTTCCTCGCGGTGTCTCTGAAGCTTGTGCAACACCATCCTCTCCATGACCTTGCCCACGCAGGACGTCAGCGTTATGGGTCGCAGGTTCTCGATCGACGGTGGTTTCCCTGGCTTCGGGATGAAGCGGACCTTGGCCATCTTCCATTCTTGCGGTAGTCGCGACGTTTCCCACGCCTCGTTGATGTGTTGCAGTAGCTCGTTGGCCGTTCTGCCGCACATGTTCAAAAGCAGCTTATAGGTGATGTTTCCCCCCCGGGCGCGCTTTTCCTGTTGCTTTTGTCGATGGCGGCCCATAGCTCTGAGATTGTGAACGGTCTGTCCAGCTCCTCTTTAGGGATCCCCTCGTACAATTGTGGTTGCAGATACCACCCCTTTTCGGTCTGGAGGCAATGCTTTTAGAGGTCCCTGAGCAATTCGGCGCTATCCCTGTCGTAATTATTGATGACTTTGGTCAGGTTCCGATTCGTGGTCGACTTGCTTTGTGCGGGGTCGATGAGGTGACGCAACAATTTCCAGGTCTTGCCCGCCGACAATTGCCCTTGTAAGCCTTCGCACATTTTATGCCACTTTTCCCTGCACAATTGGGCTGCATACGCCGCTATCTCTTTGTTGAGTAGGACGATGCGCCTAGCAAGCTTCCTGTTACGCCGCTGGCGCTTCCACCTGCGAGTGAGCCAGTGGCGCAACGCCCACAGGTTGGAGAGCCTGGCATCCACGAAAGGCGTGTCCACCGTCGTGGTGATCTCTTGCGCGTACTTTAGCAGCGTGGCCTGCTGTCGTCTGGCCAGTCTTCGTAGTATTCCGCAGACGGTTCGGCATCTTCTTCTTGCTTCCTCTCACTCGTGTGCTTTCTCATTTTATCCCAATCCGTTATCCTCGCCTTGCCGCCCAACGCCTTATACTGAGGCCCGAGGACATCGATCTTGATGATTTTGAGATCCGAGCCGAGGTCGGCGTCGTCGCACTTCCACCTCGTCTCCACCGGCACCGAGGACCACGTGAGATTGGGGGTCGTGTCGTTGGTCACGCTGTTACCCGTTAGGGTTGGCATTGTTTAGTTTGGCCGGGTGGCTGAATCGAGTCACAGACAGACGGACAGACAGACAGACAGACATACAGACAGACCAAAATTTCTGGGTTTATGTAGCCCAAGAAAGACTATGGTCTTTAAAACTCCGTTACGGGGCGTTTGTCTCGATGAGGTTCGGGGAATATCAAATCGGCTTGTTTTTTAAAGTGTGTGCTGTTGTATTCACTTCGTCTAACCTGAACTTGACAGCGTTTACGGCGTTGCGTTAGTTGCGTCGCTTCCGTCGGCGAGTGTTCCTTTAGCTCATTGCGTGCTTGGTGCATGTGGGAGCGTAGACGGCCGTTTTGTCCGCTGTCGAGCTGCGGTGCTCGCAGGGATGGCATAGTTCGGCGCGTTGCGGACGTTGCCTCGATTGAGGTGAGCGTTGCTCATGGTGTGGGAGGGGGTTGGCTTCTCGTTTAGCGTGCGGTGGCGTTGTTTTGTCGTAGGGTGGCGTGGCGGATCGGTCAAAATCGTTGCTGTTGCGTGGTCGCTTTCACCGTGGTTGCTTCGAAAGCGACACCGTTGTGCTGGGGAAGTGTGCCTAGTTCGTCTCGTCTGTTCGGCCCACAATCCTTGGCCTCGTAAGCATCACTTGATCGGTAGGGCGTTCGATGCTTTGTCTGGATAGGGCTCATAAGTTACATTCTTGCCGTGTCCGTGTCATCGTTCAAGCTCTCCTCTTTGGCCGTTGTTTCGAGAATGCTAAAATAGCTATCTCTCCCGTACAAGCGGCTCGAAAGCGTTCCGTTCGTCCGAGTCCGCTTGCTCGCGGTTGCGTCCTCTTGTACGAAATGGGGTTTGTCGTGTGAGCCTCGATCTGAGCAGCGGGTGCCAGTGACCTTGTACGTTCCGGCTAGGACGTGCCGCAAGCTCTGGGCGTGTCGTTGCTCGCTGAAGGACATACCTGCAAGAGTGTAATGTCATTTGTTCGCTGGGCTCGCGTTAGAGCAGCGGGTGGCGGAGAGCTCGTACGTTCCGGTAGGGTTGAATCGCGTGCGCTATGTTATTTGTTGCTTGTGGCAAGTTGATTTCTGCGGTTGTGACATTCGCTAGCCAAGTCGGGATAGCAGCACCGAGAGCGGAGGATGTCGCCAATAGCGGTTTCCTTTGTGTGTGCTGGCTTGGTCGCATTCCGTGCGCTTTGCATTTCGTTCGCCGTGGTCAGCTCTAATGGTCCAAGGTGGATGTCGTTCGTCATCTCTGGTGCGTTTGGTGCGCTGTGCGTCTCGTTTTTCCCGAGAAACTCCTTAAACATTGATGTGCGGTCATTCGCGACGTATGGTGCGTTCCGTGCGCCGTGCATCTCGCTCGTCATTGCCTATCCACCAATCCGGATGCGATTTCGTTCGTTGCACGGACCAGGGCCGGGTCTGGACGTGCGGAAAATGTACGTACTGGCCCCGTTGCGTTCCGCGCTTTAGGCATTTCGTTCGTGTATACGTCTGGAGCGAAAGAGCGGGTGCCAGGCACGTGGTGCTTTCTGGCTCGTGCGAGCTGCGTACACTGTTCGCCGCGTTCCTCGTTCTGGAATGACCTGCACGCGGGCGATGTAGCTCGTCGATTGGCCCGGTGTCAGAGGAACGTTTATTCTGGATCTCGCCTTTACCTGGGAGAGGTCCAGTGAGCAGGCAATCACAGTGTTACATACGTCGTCTCATTCGTGTGCGTGCCGTCGTGCATTCTGCCTGTGTCCGGATCTCGTGCAGTTAAGGCACTGTGGCAAAAGTGTGGCAAACTCTCGCCAGCTGTCTCAAAAAACTTTCTCGTTCTTCACGCAGCATCCTTTTCACAAACAGCACCGCTTGCAAGTTCCTCTGCCGTTTGTCGTCGTAGGCAGCCTGAAGTACTGTTGGCAGCCCTAGTAATCGTCGTGCGCTCAGGAACTGCCGTTTTTTCGTTGAACATAGGACCTAGCTTTCCGTTGAAGTCATCATAGGGTCGACCACCGTTGACGTGGGGTCCGTCGGTGCCCCACATCTCCGTGCCGCACTCTCGTAGTCGTGGTGCGGTTCGTCCACGTCGTTCGTCTGTTCGTCCGTTCGTCCTCCCGTGGCCTCAAATCCTGATCCTGTCGACTGCGCCATGTTAGCTATGTCGTCGCTCGAATGAAAAGCTAAACAGAAAAAAATTAAATGCCTAATTAATTAGAAATAGTGAGGTTCAATATACATAGGGACAAAGGAGCGCGGGAAGAAAAAGTCTTACACTGTGCACTGTCGTAGGGCGACGCACTACGCGAAGGCGCGTACACGGGAGAGAGCAAAATGGAGCGTAAGCACTGGCATTGTGTCTGGCGTCTCCTCGTATTCTCAGGAATAAAGCACCGGAGTCTGAGGCGCGTCGTGCTCTTGTGGGAATTGGAACTTCTCGGCGCTGCCGTGGCCGTAAATTGCGGTTTTCTGCGTGTCTTGCGGCGGCAGCTTTTGTCGGTGCGTTGCAATTCTCCGAATAATCGGAGCTTACTGACAGTACTTCCTTCTACTCAATCTGCACTCTCCTGTATTTTCTTGTACATAATCTGCACTAACAGTTGATCGTATTCACCAATGTTTGTACTAATTTGGCAAATTATACAAGGTGGTAAATGTAATCGTTACACAGATATCAATTCTTATCATCTTTAAATATCATTGTTACAAATAGCACCGTTACCGTTTGGTGCAGTGCCAATAAACTTCATCAATGCTTATTTAGACAAGGGTAACCTTGAACAGGGGACTTAAGTTTCGAAATACTTTAGCGCTCTCGAGGCACATCGTGTCGCTCAACTTTCGTCAGCATGTGTTTCTTTCTGCGATTCTCTTTAAATAATTTTATTTAAATTTCATGTAGAGAATTCGTTTATAAGTGAGAATAACTTTTTATCCGTCTTGCGAGGTCAAACCAAGCCTGGATGCACGCTGTAGGGAATAAGCAGTAGTAGGACACAATGTTCCGTCAACCGTATCGTCTACATCCAACCAATAGCCTCAGTTACGGTTAACATAGTGTCGCATCATGCGAAGTGGTACAGCTGACGCAATGTTGCATCATGCAATGTTGCGTCATCCTCGGTAGCTCTTCGCAACAACTGCTAGGCAAGTAATCCTTCCGAGTGACTGATTGGTGAGCACTCTTTCTGCGACTTCAAAATTACTCCTCTGACCCCATGTGAAACATGACCTCTGCCAATAAATGACATGATTGAAGCCGAAGAACGATAAGCTATCATTGTACACTTAACGTGGTCTTGTGTTCTATTTGGTGTTGTTCTTTTGCGCGGGAGGTGGGGACGGCACAAATTTCCGGAGGAGGAGCTGTAACAAAAACAAGAAAAGAGTGGTCACCATGGTATAAAAAGCCTAAAATTTGAGGTATGCGCAGTATGCGGATACGGACCATGTAGGTCATTGAAAAGTGTTGCTCTGACGATTGTTTGTAAGCCCAGCTATGGCTGCCTGCAACAAACACTCAGCGGACGACCTAGTGATAGCGCAAGGTGTTAGTATGCCAGAGAGTTTGAAGGACCACAATGATTATATCGGCACAAGAATTTTTGCAACGTGACCTATCGCTGAAAGTACTGCAAGAAAAATGTACGGGGCAGGAAGCTGCCATGTATACAGCGGGGCGGGGTAGAAGTTGCAAAAACAAATTATTTTTATGACAGACAAAGAGAGACAGACAGACAGACAGGACAACGTTGTCGCGCTCTAGTAGCCAGTGAAAGACTATCTCCTTTAAAGGGGCCCTGAAAGGCATTTTGAGCACACTAAATGAACTAGCGCAATCGTTAGATTGGGTCGTCAACGTCAGCTGTGCCAAGTATTACTCTTTTACGCGCAGCGGAAAGCTCACACTTTTGTTGCAAAGTTTGTCGCTTTTTTCTCACCCTTCCCTTCGTGTTTTTGGACGCCGCCATCTTCACATGTCTACATCATCGATTCCCATATGTTCGTCATGAGCTAGACATCCTGCTACTGGGCGGCTTTTTCACGCACTTCCGGCAAAGAGATGAGTCGTCTGCTCAGCGTCGGCTCGCCGGCTGATCTGCCAGCGGAGTGGAGTGCTTGGATATTTTACAACAAACGAAACAAGTGTAAACAAACGCTTAACCGTTCGTATTGAATGCAACACGGCCATAACAAGACATGGATATTCTCTTACCTGAGTACCTTCCCTAAAGAAAGCGTTGAAGCCCCGTGGCACTTCTTTCGTGCAATCGCAGAGAACGCCCTGAGCCGAATGCCCGGGTTTGACGCGATACATTTTATTCAACTTCAAAACAAACCAGAGATGCGTTTCGAACGAACACAACGTCACAACATGCGTTGCAAGTCTGAACCGCGATTGACAGACGATCGGTTGCTTCCTCCTGCCCGTCGTAAATTCGGCACTCACCTCGCGCCTTGTTTGCGGGGACGAACAGCAAGTCACTGAACTCTGGCACGCAAGCGAGAAGGCTTTTAGCCAGGCACACTACACATACCCCATGCGAGGTTGAGTCGTTCGTCGTCGAGAAAGATAATCCAGACCATGGGAAGCACTATCCACCCGCAGAAGTACAACGTCGCATTTCATCGCGAAACAACGCACACCACAGAGGCGATGCACACACACACACACAGCTTCGGTCGCTGCATTGGCTTAGCTGCAAGCTTCGTTCGGACAGTCAGCGATGCTACGACGATACAGAGCTGCGTGAGGGCGACGTGCTAACCACTTCACGTATTTAAAAACACAGGGGCAAAGAACTTGGTTCATCGGAAGCAAAAGATCTTTCCTCCATTATAGTGCCTGAAATATACTGGCTAGTGTTGCTAGTGTGCCGAGGGCGGCCCCAGCGGGCGCCGGGAGCGATGTACGCGGCCGGCTGCCGCTTGGGGCGCTGCCGTGCGGGAGTGTGCGCGTTCGTCCGGCCCGAGCAGATCGCGCGGTTGCCTCCGCGCTGCGTAGCAGACGGCAGGGGCAGAACTTTCCAATCCCGCTTGCGACGAAAGCGAGCGAAAGCGACGGGAATTCTGTCGCGCGACGAAAATTTCTCCCGACAGTTCGACAAACACGATCGTCGCGCGACAAAGCGACGGAATTCCCATCGCTTTCGCTCGCTTTCGTCGCAAGTGCGAACGGGCCTTTATGCGCAATCTACGTCCCACATAAAATAAGCTCTTGCTTGTCGCCTGAGCATACGGTTGATATGTGACTACGTTACACTGTGCTTGCGAGTGTATTTAAACGATGTCACTAGGTTTGAAACGTAAGCGCTCGGCGTGCAGCTTTGTAAACGCAAGCAGCCTCACGTACGTACGCTATTTGCTGCTAATAGAGAGTTTTAGTACAGCGTTTGTGCCTTTGCATACGCTAAACGCTAAATTTTTTGCGTCCCGCTACGTAAACATCGCGAAGGGAGTTTTAGTAGAACGTTCTCATCAGTTTGCGTTGCGACATACTAATGCATACGGCGCCATCTGTTAAATGTTTTCCGAAATGACTCGCCGGCTGATCTGTCGAGCGGAGTGCCGGAGTGCCTGAACATTTTACGACTATCAAAACAAGTTCAAACAACGCTTTCCCATCAGTATTGAATGCAACACACGGGTGCAGCTTGGCAGAACACGGATGCTCGCTGCTCGAGTGCGGCGTTGGTTTGCTCTGCGCCTTCCCGTTCATCGCCACTGATAAAGCAATCCGATCCGGCGCGTTTTGTGCACGGGTTCTGTGTCGTTTAAAATGTCTTTTTTTCACATGCCGCCGGTAGTAGGAATTACAACCGCCGCAAAATAAGACCCGGCACCAGCGGGCCCACATCTGAGACCGCGCTTTTTGGATAAACAGTGCGCGGTGCACCAAAGGGAACGAGCGCACGATTCTCCCTGCGCGGCTGCGAGTTCGCCGCCGATACCAACTGCAGCTGCTGCAGCTACGTACACCGCGAAAGGGCAAGGCCAGGCCGCACACATGCGGCCAGGTCTTTCGTTCGCTTTTCCAGCCTTTAGAGGAGTGTCCATGGTGTCAACAAAGATGAAAAAATTTCCCCCCGCTTTTCCCCCGGGGGGGAAATGTGAAAGTGCGAATGCACGGTTGTCGGCCCGCTTGCGGCGCTTGCGCTGGGCCCCCCGCAGCCCCCCCCGCCTCGCCGCCTTCTTTCATCTCTTCCATCGGGTTTGTAGTATCACGTGTACACCACGCAGTTATCAAGCGCTATAACGCCGTTGAGTCGCCAACGCACGCCCTGACGACGTGGGGTTTAAATGCGTTTAAAAGGATATAAGACGCGTAGACACCGATATCAGCGTCGCGTCCGTGGCTTATTCGGTAGAGCGTCGGGCTGCGGCCCGCAAAGTCCTCGGATCGAAACCTGGCCCCGGGAAATGCTGTTTCTTTTTAATATAGAGGAGCACTGCGGACGCCGCCAACGCCGCCGACCCCGGCGGTGGATGGTTTGGGGTCGCTTATAAAGAGCATTCGCTTAAAGCCCAAAGAGCTGGCCCGTAGCAGACGGCAGTCTGTGGGAGCCCCAAAGCGGAAGTACGTCACCGCTGAGGAGCGAAGCATCATGGGAGGGGAGGCCAACAAGAAAAAAACAGTTGAAAGGAGGGGGAAAATACGGCGCGACGATAATGCGGGTTTTCGATTACGATTTCTCAGCTAAAAACATCGCTTTAACAAAATTCTTGCGGGAGGAGATTGCTAATACTTTGGGGTTTTTTTGGGTTTAAACTGTACATCCATGCATCGGCGGAAGGCATTTCAGGACCCCTTTAAAATTAGCTATGAAGAGACGTTGCCGCCATTGTTCCTCATGCTGCGAACATTGCGCAACCGTACCCGTCGCCGCCGCCGCCAGCCCACAAAAAAAGGGGAAAAAACACAAAATCAAAAACCGGGTAGCGCACGAGAGGCCCAAGAGAGAAGTCCCGCCGCGGGAAAGGCACAGGACAGGGGCACTATGCGTCGTGATGTTTAATTCCGTTGAGAGCCTGGGAAAAACGCACATGGGTCTGACTTTAACCACTCATTTTTGTATGCGTGCGTGTTTGTGCAAAAGCGCCCGACAAAAATTCCCTGCACCTGCTGACGTGCCGAGGGTTGAGTTGGTTCGCGCCTAGGTCAAACCGCCCGCGGCAGACGTGCCGTAATTTGGCGCCAAAGGTGCCGCTGAGTCTGCTCTCACTTTCCCCTCACTACGGCTGGACCAAATCATGCCTGCGAAAAGCGACCCCCGGAAGACACGCAGCAAGTAGCGCCTCGAAATGGCGCCGATGAGTCGCCTTTGATTGATTGTGGGGTTTTAACGCGCCGACGCAACGCAGGCGATGAGGCGCGCCGTAGTGGGGGCTCCGGATTAATTTGACCACCTGGGGATCTTTATCGTGCGCCGAAATCTCGTACACACGGGCGTTTTTGCTTTTCGCCTCCTCAGAGAAAAGCGGCCGCCGCGGCCGGGAATCGAACCCGCGACCTCGTGCTCAGCAGCGCAACGCCTTAGCCACTGAGCCACCGCGGCGGGTACCTTTCCTTTCCCTGTCGAGGCGGCTCGGCCGAAGCAACCGCTTCGCCTCCATCCGTTGGATTTAAACTACGGCCAGTGATAGTCCCGATTGGAGGGACTCGAAATGCACGCGGCTAGAATGGAACACGGGGGCTAAACACCAGCCCGGAAGAAGCGGGGGGTGCGGCGGCATCTCATCGAGGCACTCAGTTGAGAAGTGATATCGCCTTTGTCCGAGCCGTTTTAACGCTTTTTCTACTTTATATATATATTGTATGTAAATACAGCTTCAAATCACCATCGACTCGAGTACTTCGTCGCTCTACTCGGCGCCGTTTCGATAGCGGACTGTCCCAACAGTGTTTTGGGGTGTGTGTGGTGTGGTGTGTGGTGTGTGGGTGTGTGTGGTGTGTGCGGTGCGTGTGGGGGTGTGGGGGTGTGGTGTGTGTGGGGTGGGGGGTGTGGGGTGTTTTGTGTGTGTGTGCGCGTGCGTGCGTGCGTGTGTGTGTGTGTGTGGTGTGCGTGTGTGCGTGTGTGCGTGCGTGCGCGCGTGCGCGCGTGCGCGCGCGGGCGCGTGGGTGTGGGTGTGGGTGTGTGTGTGGGGAGTACCGCTCGCAGTCGAGGGCCGCAGTGCACCCAGTTGCTGCCTGTGCTTCGAAGCCGTTACAACACTGTCCAACTGCTCTCGCGTGCTTTGTGGACTCGAAAACAAAGTTTGTAGACGCGTTTTTTGGAGGCCTGATAGCTCGCACTAACGTCGCTTTATTGCCGCGTTGGTGGTTTGGTTGCGCCACGACCCTTGGCAGGGTGTTTTGTCTAAATTTCTTCAAAAGCATTTAAACAGGCTCTCCTTCGAAGATCCGTTTCGTATCCGGAATTCGCTTGAGTTAGTGGATTTTTTAACACAATCGGACAGCACTGGAGCCGATTTTGCCTTTTCTATAGACGTTGAGGATTTGTTTTACAGTGTGCCTCAAAGGAAATGGTTGACACAGTGAGGGCTTTAATTGAAGAAAGTGGACCAATCGCCTTCAAGAATGCTAGCGGGTTGTCCATTGATGATTTTATGATCCTTTTAACCTTCTACCTCGATTCCACATTTGTCTCCTTTAAGGACAGGTACTTTGTGCAGAAGGAGGGTGTGTGCATTGGTTCGTGCATTGCCCCTTTGCTTTGCGAAATAATTTTAGCCTCCTGTGACAAACGTATTGAAGCGTGCTTGACCGTGATATTGTGAAATGTTTTAGATACGTTGACGACTTCATTGTTTTTGTAAAAGGGGACAGTAGTCGGGACAGACAGCTTGTGGTAGAACGAGTGTCAAAAATTTTTATGAATAGCTCAAAGGGCTTAAGGTTCACTCATGAGGTGCCAGTGAATGGCAGTATACAGTTTTTAGATGTGAACCTACAATTGCGTGATAAGTACATTTGCTGGGCATACCAACCTCGGTCAAAAAAGCAGATTTTAAATTACGGTTCGGCGCATTCAAAGGTGGTCAAACGCGGTATAGCGATGAACTGTCTGCGCGGCTCCCTGGACAAGTCATGCCGCCACAGGGTTGCTGAAAGTATGGACGCGCAGGTGGCCCGCCTGACATGTTCTGGGTTCCCCCGTGAACTGGTTGCCTATGTGGCTGAAAGCCTCATCAAAAAGGTTAAGGCGGGTACTAGTTCTCCAAAAGGAGACGCCGACAGCCAGCCTAGGTTGTGGAGGGTAGCAGTACCATATGTTCATCAGCTCACACACCGCTTGAAAAAAGTGGGCAAAAAATGCGGTGTTAATGTACTGGCTACTGCCCCTGGGAAGCTGTTGCGGATGTGCCCAGCTGTCAATGAAGATGAGAGGCATAGCTGCACAATAAAGCATGCCACCAGGTTTGTTCCCTGTAGAACTGGCGTTGTTTACAGCATTCCCTTTCCCTGCGGCAAATGCTATGTAGGGCAGACGGGGCGATGTATAAATGACCGTCTGAGGGAGCATCGGGCTGCAGTTTCATCGCTTGCTGGGGGGGGGGGGGGGGGGGGGGGGGGGGCACTTGGCCGATATTGTAAACGGTTGTCCTGGTTGTGTTCCAGCATTTGGCGCTACACGTGTCTTAGATAGCGGGCGCGACCAAGCAAAGCGCGAAATTTCTGAGGCTTTCTATATTCAAAAGGAGGCAGTTATCTGTATCAGTAAGCCTTCCATCGCTCTGACGGCAAAAGAGCTGAATTTTTTGCAAGGCCGCATGCGCGGGATGTAATTTGGTTGTGTGGGTCGTACGCATTTAAGATTGTGGACGGTTTTATCTCTTTTGTTTGTTTTTATCACTTGCAAGGTCTATCATCCTTGTCTGTTGACATTTTCATATATTACGTGTTTCTTGTGTAAACTTTTCAGTTGAAGTATTTTTGTTTGCTAAAATTGTTCCTGGTGAGCCGCTGCGGTATGGAAATTTACTCTGGAAAATTTTGAGTCTTTACGTCCGGCAGTCTCCGCTGAGCGTCGATGAATCAGTCAGTTCGTCAGTCCGTCGGTCGGTCTGTCCTCGGTCGGTCGGCCGGGCGCTTCATGTTATCGCTATGAGGTGTTGCTTTGAGTTAAGGAAGGTCGATAAGTTGAATTTTTACGAACGACAAACTCCTTGTTTCTTTTTTCTTTACCTTGTTTACTTTGATTTCCATTATATTAACACCCTCAACGCCTGCGAGTTTTCTGCCGTCACACTGTAGGATCAACGGTTAGCGGGTGAATATTGGATACTCACACATTCGAGTGGCAGTATTTCTCACTTGTTGCTGTTACTTTCCACTGTTTCGCGTTGTTTTTAAGCCTGCTTTTGTCTTTCAGTATTTGAATGTGTGCAAATCTGCTGCCAGCGTAGCGGCCTCGTTTTTCTGTTGTCGGCCGCGCCATTTTTATTTCTGTCATCCTTCTGTCTACACCGTTTCCAGTGTAATGTAGGCGCACATACCCAACAGCTACAGTGACGCATGGATACACTTATCGCACGTCACCCTATTCTCTTTGCCCACGAATAATTCATAGAGGAAAATCAGCACTAAATTTTACCATCGCACAGAATTCGTTTATATATTACATAAGAGTGTATATATGTGTACCGTGCGTAGTTATCGCCATCACGTCGTGATCTTCAGGTTACTAATGCAAGGAATGATCAATGCGTTCATGCTGCGTGGCCGCGAAGGAGACAGTGATGGTGGCCTCATTATCCTCAATGAAGAGCCGACCGAGGATGGTTGTGCGAACAGAAGCAAGGCAGAGAGTCCCGAACGAGTAGACTACATTTGGTATGAAGGAACGCCGTTTTCAGTGCAGAGAACTTCAGGGGCTCGCTTTGTCGTCGTAGCTCGCCCCAGGGCGTTGCGTCGTCGGGCGTCCAAACAAGCTACGAAAAACAAGCGGTTTATATAGTTATAACCGTTCAAAACTCCTGAACCTCTGGGGCTTGTCATGCATCTCCCCGTTTAGCACAATGAACAGTTGAGGCAAATTTCAGGCAAAAAAAAAAAAGCCCGCGTATCTGCTCCTTTCGTGGGAGATGTATAAAAAAGACGATAGCCTTTTTCGACATTTGCCAAGTAAATGCCTCCCTTGGCTTTCCCGCTCACATCTCACGCTGTTCCTGTTCCGTCGCGGTCCTCCCAAGGTAAACACACCAAAGGTTCGGTCAAATCAATTTAAATTTACGGCGTTTTACTTCTACAGGCCAGGCTCCTATATGCCAGCACTTCGGTACGGCGGAGGCATGCGTGAATCGAAGCGCCCTACTATAGCGTTTAGAGAAGCGCGTTGCCCTACTCCATGTGCGTTCCAAGCAGAACGTGGAACCTATCCAGTGCAACCATTCGTTGCTGTTGCCGTGTTATTTTCTCAAATTCAGCCAGGAGCGCGGGCAACAGCGGGCGATTTTTTTGTGCAGTAGATGTAGTTTATCTTTTGCTACAGCAAATCTAAGGATCCATGTATTTTTTTAATAAAGGAACAGTGCAAATATGACTTATATATTCATGTTCTGCCTTATATTTGGGTAATGTATTGTTCTTGTTCAACAATGTTGACAAGTATAAACATTAATACCAGACTTTTACGCTTAGGTTTGGTTGTGAGTGTATAAGACTATTGCGCAGATTTGGTTTCGCTTTGGCCGGGTGGCTGAATCGAGTCCCAGACAGAGAGAAAGACAGGCAGACCAAACTTTCTGTGTTTAAGTAGCCGAATAAACACTATCGTCTTTAATATACGTAATTAAACGGCAGTACCTGCGTTTATTTAGTTAGTAACGCTCGTTGTGTTGGCTTTAAATGCGGAGCATTTCTTAGTCGCACGATGTCGCGCTTCGGCGTCGGCGCCGTCCACACGCTCACTGCGCATGCGCGTCGCGTCGAGGAGCAGGTGCGCGTCTCTCCCCCGTACCCTCCTCGCTCTCAACAACAGGTGCGGCGGTGCGGGAGGAGCGCGTGTAACCCGTGCGCTGCGTCGCGCTCAACAGTAACGGCGGCAGGGCGTGTACACGTGATAACGGCGTGGTGGGTGCGTGGGAAGTTCGCGCGCTTGTGTACGGAAGAGTCCGCATGCGCGTCTCTCCCCCGTTCTCCTCTCCCCCGAACGCGGGCGGTGTGTATCGAAGCGGCGGAGCGCAGGTTCGGAATTCAGTCAAGGGCGTCTTTGCTTGGCTTTCGCTTGACTTGACGCTTTGCTTGACTCGAGTAGATGCGATGGAAGCAACGTCTTCACCAGTTACGCAATCGCACGACCGCTCCTCAAAGACCCCTTGACAGTGCACTTTAGCGACCACAAAGTAGTCATCATCTCCGTCCAATACAGCGACGGCACCAAGCAATAAAGACAGACTTTAACTTTACACTCCTTGCCTTCGCTTCTCCTTCATTCAATAAATAAGAATAATAAAGACGAAATAACAATTAAGCATTCCCAAGCCATACCCACTTACGCAACATTCACGCGATACCCCCACCACTCTGCGACGCATTTACTCGAGTTCACCCCGTGAGAAGATGCGGCCGGGTTTTTTTTTACAATAGTAAGCGAAAAAAACTGGCAGTGGAAGAAAAAAACGGCGCGTTCGAAGCTGCTCTGAAATTCGTCGGCACGTGCAGGAGGAACAGCAAGCACAAAAAAATTGACCGCGTATCTGCTTCTTTCGTTGCAAATGTCGTCAAAAGACGACAGTCTTTATCGATTTTTGCCAAGTAAATACCTCCCTTCACTTTCCCGCTCACCTCTCATGTTGTTCCTCGTGCGTCGCGCTAGTCCCATGGTAAAGACGCCAAAGTTTTGCTTAAATCATTTTAAATTTCCCGCGTTCCACCGCTCTAAACCGGGTGTCTCGATGCCAACGCTGCCGTACGTCGAAGACGCGCGTGAGTCGCGGCGCCCTACTTCAACGTTTATAGAACCGCGTTTCCCTACTCCACGTGCGTTGCAAGCAGAACGTGGAACCTATTTAGTGGAACCTTTCGTAACTGTTCCCGGTTGATTCCTTGAAATGCCGCAAGAAGCTATAGTGGCGCGGGCGACAGCAGGTGACGGCAAAGTGAATTTTTTTTTCTGTAGTTGATGAAGTATTTAGTTTCGCCGGTAGAGCATGTATGATTTTTTGTAAAGGAACTCTGTAAACATCACTTCTGTGTTAATTTGTTCTCTTACATTTGCGTAATGTCTTGTTCTTCTTCAGCAATGTTGACAGGTATGAAGATTACACCGGACTTAGACGGGTAGATTTAGCTGTGACTATATAAGACTATTGCGCCGGCATTGTGAAGTGGCTCTGTCTGTTCAATTTTTGAAGGTACGATTTTCTTTCGACTACCTGTGTAGTGTTTCCAGGAAGCGCCTGTACAAAGATTTAGTTGATGTTTGTTTACCTGTGCCACTGTATAGGACGTTATACGGTGAGGGCACAGGGCTTGATGTTTTAAGGAGGGTTAAAATATGCCTGTGAAGCCTGCAATCAAGTCGTTTTTCTTTAAACTACACAGTGAAACCCTTCCCGTAGATACTTGGTTAGCAGAAAGAGGTATTTTTGTGCCGTGGACAACCGACTGCAGACTGTGCAAAAAGCCGGAAACTATTAATCACGTCTTCATCGACTGTTGGGACCCAGTGTTCAACTGGGACGTCCTCCAACGTACGTTGAAGAAAGATTTGCCCATAACGCCGCGTGGAATTCGGTCTTACCGTAAAAAATGAGGGCGGTGTGCCGTACGATTTGATCATGCTCCTCAGCCTTCATAGTATATGGAGGACGAGAATGGCGGTGAGGAATGCGGATATAAATGCCCGGCCTGTCAGGGAAAATTTCATTGAAAGCGTACAGTATATACGGGATGTGTTTCGTGCTGAGGATGAATCCCCCTGAGTGGTTGCCTGTGCTTGACGATTTAGTGTGTCTTAGAAAGTTTTAAAGCCAAGTAGTCAGCCAAGTAGGGTTGACAGATCATTACATGACATGATGTGTGATGTGCTGTACAAATGTCAAAGCAGGCAATAAATAAATAAAAAAAAGGGTGGCTGAACTCTTGCCACCGTAGCGCGCGGACGCGGAATCACGAGCTCCGTCGGAGCGGCGACAGCGGCCCAGGCCGGCCTCGGAAACAGGGTAGATGCTTGAGGGAGATAGTGAGTATCAAGTTATTCGCCCAGGCCGGCCTCGGAAACAGGGTAGATGCTGAGGGAGATAGTGAGTATCAAGTTATTTTGCCTCAGTTGTCTACAGGACGTATTGTTTCCAATACGGTGTTTCTTCACGGCGACGTGAAAGCCCGACCGTTTCGTGTAGAGGACTTCCGAGACATGCTCGGCCGTGTTGGTATGCTCCCCGACGTGATTGCGCTGGGGGCGTACCAAATCAACCACGTGTGGGCGGTGACCTTCAAGAGTGCCGAGGCCACAAAGAAAATGCTAGCGGCCGGCGAGCAGGAGGTGAAGGGACGCCGGTGTCTCGTCATTGACCCGCAATACCACCAAGTGAGGCTTAAGCTACACTGGCAGCTGCACGGCGTTGATGACGAGGACGTCCGGGCAGCGCTCGCTACCTTCGGCAAGGTCATTGAGATCACCAAAGAAAGATGGCGAGTACAAGGTGTCCTTGACAAAGGGTCTACGACGAGGGTGGTGACGCTGAAGCTAAAATCTGGCGTGACTTTGGAGGATTTGCCCCATCTAATTCGGGTGGCTGTGGAGCTGGCCCTCCTCGTTCCACCGGGTCGGCCGATGCAATGCCTTCGCTGCCAGGGAACGGGTCACGTCCGCAGAGACTGCAAAGTGCCACGCTGCTCCCGGTGCCGGCGTTTCGGCCACTCGGAAGCGCAGTGCGTTCGCCCTTACGCGGCGGTCACGGAGCCTGTGCAACGCGAGGAACTTGACGAGCACCTCATGGACGTGGTCGAGGCGGAAGCGGCCGCGGAAGGCAAGGGACACCAGTCGACTGCGGAGGAGACTATAAGCACAACGGATTTCTCTCAGAGCTCAGAGCCTAGGACGCAGGAGGACCAAACCGCACCGGCGTCTCAGCCACCAACGGGGGACGCCGAGCAACCGGCCGCAGCGGCGTCTCAGCCGCCAACGGGGGACGCCGAGCACCAGCCCGCGGAGACGCTGGGGGCAAAAAGTCAAGCGCAGCCTTGACAAGTCGGGTGAAGGGGGCGGCCACGAAACCACAACCCAGCGAGGAGCCGTCACTGAAAACGAACCAGGGGCGACGGCTGTTATCCAAGCCTCGAATACACGTCCATCGCGGTGGGGGGCCTCCAGAGACGCCGCCATTGCAGCAACTTCCGCCAGATGTTTTGGCGGGGGTTTAAAACGCGTAGCGTAGTCCTCCGTGTCAGGTAAGCACCATGGGCCCGGTCTGTATCCTTCATAAGTGAACGGTAATGAGTGGGTCCCTGAGCGTAGCAACTTTAAATGTCCGGGGGCTGTCGACACGTCGAAAGCAAAGTCGGGTTTTACCGCTGTTAACAGAGCAGGGATTGATGTTGTAGCCGTTCAGGAGACAAAAGTCGAGGGGGAGGAGGCGACCGGGGGCCATGGTGCGTCGTTTCACGTCGAGGTACTTGCTTGCGTAAGTCATGCTGTGGGGATTTCCGCGGGATGTGTATTGTTGCCGAAGAAACTGCCGGGCCTGGTTGTGGAGGGTGTGACGTCATGTTGTTCGGGCAGGCTTGCTGTGTGTGATTGCAGCCTTGATAATGTGAACTTTCGAATTGCCTGTGTATACGCTCCAAAGGCTGTAATAGAGAGGGAAAAGTTTTTTGGGACTATCAGGCAACCCCGTGGGAACAAACAGAATGCTCATTATAACAGGTGATTTCAACTGCGTACTTTCTGGCCGGGTTAAAACAAGTAACAACGCGTATATAAATGCCAGTACTAATTTGTTATCCGAAATAGTTGCGGATTATGGACTCGTTGATGTCGGACAATGTCTATACGCGGAAAGAGAAGTCCGATTCACCCACTTTCAAGGTTTCAGCCATGCGAGGCTGGACAGGATTTACGTTTCGCTGGTTTTAAAATACAGAAATGCCAAAGCTATGATGTGCACCCGGTTTCCTTTTCGGATCATTGTTTGGTAAAGTGCAGGATTGGGGGAAGAAAGAAGAGTCCCCCTTACATGGGCCCTTTATGGAAATTAAACTCTAAAGTTTTGGAGGATGAAACATTTACGACATTTGTTAGAAAGAAAACTGCCGAACTTGAAGGAACACTTAGTGACATCGGGGCGCTGTGGGAGTTAAGCAAGCAAGAGAAAAAAAATAAATGCCATCCCAACGGTTTTTTAGCTGAAATAAATATGAAAAAACCCAAAAAAGGAAAAGAATGCTTAAAAAACAACTAAAAAAATTTAACGTTAGAGGAGGGCAGATTGCCCGGGATGTTTAAGGACGACATTGCAGCGATAAAGCATAAGCTTGAACTAATTGACGAAAAAAAACGCTATCGCGGTGGCCTAGTACGCGCGAGAACAGAGCAATGGGCAGTAGGTGAGGCGCCCAAAAAGCGTGCGCTCGGAATAGAAAAAGCACATGCACGACGCTATCAGATCAAGCAGATAACTTACAGGGGTAAAGTAACGAGTAAAAAAAAGTCAAGCATTTCCCAAGTAAGAGGGAAGATGGCAAAGTACGAATGCCCGAGTTTGCCCGAAGTTACCCGAAGTTACCCGATTTGATCCGGAGGGGCGCTATGTTAAAGTCTTTGGCATTCGCACGTTACGTACCTTCATTTGGGGAAATGCTTGGAAAGCGCCCTCGGGCGTCGGAATGCGGAGCCGACGAGCGAGCGCCCTCACGCGGACGGAACGCGAAGCGAACCGCACAGCGGCGCGCCGCCCGCAGCTAGCCGAGCAGGAGACCGTTGCTACGCCGAGACCGTTGCTACGCACGATCTCTCTCCTCCTCCGCGCCGTTGCTAGGGGAGAGGGGGAGCGCGGCCCGGCGGGAGAGACCGGCCCCGAAGGCGCAGTAGCGGGGAGGGGGAGATGTCACCGAGGGGGAGAGGCACGCGCCGAGGATGAGTGCAAACCTAGCGGGGGGAGAGGCGCGCCAGCTGCAGAGCACGTGTTTGTCACGGCGCGAGGGGGGGGGGGGGAGCAGACGGAAAAGGGCCGCCAGCGCGGGGTCACGTGGAGGGTGACGTCACGGCGCGAGGAGCGGTGCGGGGGCCGGTGGGGGGCGCGCGCAGCCACGGGGCGGGAGGGCGGAGCGCGCGCAGTCACGTGGGGTGTGACGTCGCTGGGGCCGTTGCTACAGACGCTCCCCTCCGCTCCTCGCGCCGTTGCTAGGGGAGAGGAGGAGGCGCACTGCGGACGGCGGAAGGTTCGGGGTCGCTTATAAAGACATTCGTATTTAAAAAGCGAAATCGATAACGCTTTTTATGAGTATTACCAGAGTCCGTCAATGCTTTTCAACAGCATTGATGGACTCTGGTATTACCAAGCACTGTTCGCTCTTAAGGCGGTGGACGCAGAAAGCTTCAAGCGGGATTCATAGACGGGCTGCCTCGTTTGGAAGACAAAATAAAGACTGGCTTGAACGACCTATTTAGGAAGACGAAGTGAAATGTGCTATTGAAAGCCTGAACCTGGGAAAGTCCCCGGGGGCCCGGGATGGGTTAAGCGCTGTTTTTTAGAAGATGTTTAAATACAAAATGGTACCTGTGCTAACGAAGATGTTTAGTGCAGAGCACGGAGGCGCAGAGTATGATATTAAAACACTGCCCCATCATATTGCACGTCCCACACAGTCCTCATTCCTGAGACAGATGAAGCGGAGAAACTTTAAAATTTTTCAAGTCGTACCGGCCAATATCATTAACAAACGTCGACTACAAAATCTTTATGAAAGTTCTGGCACAAAGGCTTCAAAGTGTTGTCCAAAAAAATAGTAGGGCCACATCAGGCGTGCGGCATTAAGGGTCGCAATATTTTTACAAATATCCATAAAGCAAGGTGTATCCTCGAGTGCTGCGATGCCCTGCACACGGGGGTGGCAGTCCTGCAGATTGGGCTTGGAAAAAGTGTTTGATTATGTGTCACACGAGATATTGTTTTGTATTTTGGACCACGTGAACGTTTGGGTTTTTAAAAAGAGGGAGTCGCCTGGCGTACCGCAATTGCACTACGCGGCTGATCGTGAACAAAAAGTTGGGAGCCCCAAATTTAAGTGCAGCGTTTGGTGCGCCAGGGCTGCACCCTCAGCCCCCTATTGTTTTGCATAGACATCGAAGCCCTGTGTATGAGTATAATCAGCAATAGTGCCATCGAAGGTGTCCAACTGCATGAGTCAGAAGTTAAACTTTTGGCTTACGCAGACCACGTGGCCGTTTTTTGTATGAACGAAGAAGGCATTAAGTTGGTAGTTGACACTGTCAAAAAGTTTTGCATGGTGACGGGTAGTTGTTTTTGAACTGGGCTAAGTGCCTAGGATTTTGGCATGGGGAATGGTCGTCAACACCGCCAAACTTCGCTAATATTAGTTGGGTCACCACTCCAGCGAAGTAATTTGGGGGTTGAAATGGAATATTACAGGGATAGTGAACCATACTGGCGTAGCCAGACACAGGCGTTGAGGGAGAAGGCCGAGAAATGGAAGGGGGCAAGGTTGTCAATTTTTGCAAGGGCCATGGCATGTAACTTATTATTTGTAACGAAAATTTGGTATATCATGCAGGTACTGCATTGTTCACGAATCAACGTCCAAAGGCTTCACCAGGTATTTGCGGTGTTTTTTGGGGCTCAACATGGGAGAGGTGCAGCAGAACAAACCTGTTTCGGAGAGTCCGAGATGGTGGCTTGGGGCTGGCGCACCGGGATGTGCGACAGCTGGTAAACCGGTTTTTTGTTTTGGCGAGATGTTCGTGACCCGTTCTTGCAGAGTGTCATGCAAGTACGGCTGGCGCGTGCTATGCCGGAATATGTAGTATCAACATGGTGCATGCCAGGTGGCGTGTATGGGTATTTTAAGGAAATAGTTAGACGGCCCGTTTCCTATCCGCACGTTTTTCTGGCGAGTACCTGTCCTCTGTGACACGCAAAAAAAATGTATAAGGACATTTGCGATGTTGTTTTCCCCGTCCCTATGTATAGATATAATTACCGTGCTGGGCCAGGCCAAAAAGTGCTAAAGCGCGTCAAAAGAATGGAGGTTCACCCTGGTGTGAAAACCTTTTTCTTCAAATTACACACAGGCACCTTGTCTGTTGGAACCTGGATGCAGGATACAGGGATATTGTGCCATGGGGAACTCAGTGTTCAATTTTTAAACAACCAGAAACGATAGAGCACGTTTTTCTGCATTGTTGGGCTGCGGTATTTTGTGGGATGCCCTCCAGAGGACCCTTCACAAAGATTTCCCGCTGAGCCCCCATGGCATACGCTATCTAGCGGTGGAAACAAAGGAGGGGGCGCCCTTGGACCTCGTTATGTTGGTGGCCTTGCATAGCATATGGCGCTCGCGCATGGCCTGGCACCACGGTGATGTAGACGCCGCCCTACGCGGCAATGTTTTCGTTAGTTCATATCCCAGTACGTAGAAGTCCAGAAGCGCAAGGCATGCACTCCTGAGTGGCTGTCAAGGATCGAACCCTTGACTACGCTTAGGGAATTTTAGAGAGACATCAGCCTTCATAGGTTGGTGGCTTGTCGCTCGAGTTGCTCGTGTAAATAAGTTTGTTTTGTGTTTCTGTGTTGTGTTGAGACCGGCATTAAAAAAAAGCTGAATCTAGTCACAGACAGACCAAGATGTCTGGGTTTAAGAAGCCCAAGAAAGACTATCGTCTTTAAAAACAGAACTCCCGCTCGCGCTGTTTGGGGTAGGTGGCACGCGAGCACTGCGAAGGCGGGAAATTCAAAATGCGTTGGACAAACCTCCATTTCGTTCATGAGGAGATGACAGAGGCAGGAAAGCGAAGAGCGTGATTGGGGGTAGCAGTAAGCGGATGTCGGTGCCACACCCATCGTGGCGATTCACTGGTCTGCACTTCCGACAGCTTTTACGTTGAGTGGAACGGGTTTATTTTTTTTACGTATCGGGAGAGGTCATTATTCCTTTCTCCAAGAGATACAAATTGATGGCATCCTCTCCACAAATGTAGGAGGAATGTATGCTTATGCCTGTTCAGTATGAATGCACCCAGAGCCTGTCGTCATATACAAACTTCCAAAGGCCTCCGAAGCCGCATTTGACCGTGACTTTCGTTGGCAGGGATACGACACCCTAATTTGGCGGGGCGCATGCTGATGAGGGGCCCGTAATGCGACTAATGCTGGGCATGTATGCGCTGCGAGACCTGCGGCCACAGACTGTTCTGCGTGGCATGCTGCAAGCGGATGAAACCTTGCCTTACTTGCGGAGCGGAAATCTTCACAAAATATGCAATTGGTGAGTATAGTGCCTGAAACTTCATGTAAATGCTTAATTGAACTGCAAAAAAGACAGCAACGCATTGATTCAAATGATGGTTGATTCGTAACCAGTAATTGTTTTGTGAGATACTATTGGCGCTTATTCAAAAGTACCGGTAGTTCTCTCCGTCGCGAGGCTAACGAGGGGCCGTTTGCTGGCCGGAAAAGTGGGGATGCGCGGGTGGTAATTTAAATTATTAAGTAACTGCAAACCAGACGCCATGAGTAAGATTGATGGGGATCTACTAGAACACATTCCGGATTTGACATTGTTGGAAATTGCGTTGGTGTTGCCACCGGCATTGGTGTTGCTGGTGATATCTAGAGGGAGCAAGTAGGGGACATAGAAGAAATGAGAGGATAGGTGGAGGACCGTACTGAAAATGGAGTTTCTTGTTGATTGCGCGTAAGAGTTTTCGTTCGGGTCAGCTCTGGCTGGACGAATCGCAATAGACCATTCTTTACTGCACAAGCTCCAATTTCCAACACGACACATTTCTATGATTGAGTAAGGCTTTCTACGTGATGTTGGCAAAACGGTACAAACGTCTATACTAGATGGAGTAGATCGAATTTGGTTCCAGTGTTACAGTGTGAGAATAGTAGTTGTTTGGGGGGGGGGGGGGGGGGTATTTTGAAACTTTATGGGTATTGTGCGCAGTTCGGAGCGCATTTTGACATAATGTGCTGATAAAGACTCCTCATTATTTATAAAAAAGGCGTAAGTAGGAGGGCTGGAGGGGTAGGCGAGGAACGTGAAAGAGGAATCAGTGAAGGCGTCGAGTTTTAACACTGCTGTGCCGCCTGGTGGGTGACCCGGTTCCCTGAGCTGGTCTGCTGGTGTCCGGAAATCTAGTCAGTTCTGATGTCCGCTTTGTGGCTTTTGAGGATATTCTATCTATGGTATGGGGGTGACGGGTGGGAGTTCAATGACAGTATAACAACGTGCTTGAATGGTATTGGGTAAGTCGTTAGAAAACGTATGTTTGCTAGCGTTGAGGTGTTGCGGTCGTAGCAAACCTGATTAAGGGTACTACAGTCGAGTCCACTTATAACGATACCGTTTATAACAATATACCGGATATAACGATGAACATCTATGGCACCGTCCGCTTTTGTATGCTTTCCAAGGGAAAATAAACAGCTTATTAGAATGCTCAAGTGCTGCGATATCGGATATAACGATTGAATCGGGTTACAGCAAGCACCTAAAATGCGGGGTGCCGCCGGCTCCCCAAGCCAACCGCGCCGACACCATGCGCCGCGCTGCGCCTCGAATCCCATCCACCCCTCAGAAAACGAGTCAACTGCGCAGCTTACCAGGAAGCGAGGAGGAGGGGAACAATTCTCCTTGAAAACGCCCTTGAGACGCCGCCGCTTTGGCCCAGTCTCCGTGCATGCTGCTTTGAATTTCATTGGGTGCCTCTTCAACTACCTCCGTTTTTCCGCGGATTAGACGTCAGGGCCGGTGTTTTGGTGTTTTCGAAATCTCTGAGTGCCTCGCTGAAGATGGGATTGTTGCGCGGATACGTGCTGCGGACAGCGGTCGCAGTGACAACTCTGACGACGCGGTTGCACAGCCTACTCGGGTAGCACCTTCGCAGAATGCCCAACGCATGATAGTCTCTCAGGGACTTCGGTTCCACAAAGGACCCCTCGCTAAGCAAGGTGAAGCACCTAAAGATGCTCTTGCAAAAGATGTGCGCCAGCTTCATGCGCAGCAAACAAAGTTGACCGAGTATGGCTTCTTTTCCACAAATAGCTAGCAGTACAACCTTGCTTCCCTGCAAATAAAATGTTTCCAGCTCTGCTACGTCTTTTTATTTAGCAACCCGCATATAACAATCGTCGGTTATAACGATGGGATTTTCTTGGCACTTAGATATTGTTATAAGTGGACTGGACTGTAACATTCCCTGGAGTTTGCCTTCCGGCAGCATTATAACATCTTGTCTGAGGGAGCTATGACCTCCAAGGAATGGGTTCTCGGAGAAGGTCCCAGCTACGCCAGTCTATGAGGCTGCACTGGCTCCAGAATTGATGTCGATCCCACTCGGAAGATTAAATTTCATTAGGTGATGCATTTGCTGCCATTCTGCTGCCGTTGTAGATTGAATGAGGTGAGATTACTGTCGTTGTTTGCCAAAATTTACGAAGGTGATAGTGGCTTGAGAAGGTCGGTAACAGGAATATTCTTGTCCTCGCCCGACGCTGTGAGATTGAGTCCTTGTCGGGTGAGCCCGCGCTTGATGGCTACCTGTTGCCGCGCTTTCTTATGCTGATATGTCTGGTGCAAAGGCAACTGCTTCTCGAAGAGCTTCTGTGTTTGTATGTTTTTGAGGCCCGCGATGGTACGTAATGTGGCTCTGGAGGCGCCTCAAGACGTTTGGTGCTTTGTTGATGTCTAAACTGGAGCAGCAAACGAGAGATCGCCGATTGCAACCACTCTGGTCATGGTGAAACATGCCTGCTAACGCGCACTTCCCTATTGTTAGACTATCCAAATTTTTTGAACATTTGAGTTGATTTCTTCACATTTTAGGGTAGAAAATGATCATTTGGAGAGCGAAAAGGCATGTCTATGTCCGTTGGCTAGCTAAGTAACCAGTAATCAGCAGTGCTGGGTATATGCAGTTGGTCTTGGTGGTATTTGGTATCCGTGTTCTCCCTTTTGGGGGCACGTCCCAAAAAATTCACTGTGCCCTTTTCCATGGAGTTTACCGCCCCAGTATCTACACCAGCGTGTCTGATGTTGACGAGTAGTCTCTCTTTCAATCAAATTCGTTATATAGTCAGCATAGGCAGCAAAGCGTGGTGCCGCTTCATATGCTAGAGCAGGGATCGGCAACCTGTTGAGGTGGATGGCCGAGTTGCATGCAGCTGCCGTTGCGGAAGGCCGGGCGGAATATTGGTGGGTTGGGGGGGGGGGGGCGTGATTGAAGGAAACAAAAATTGGCCGCGTATCTGCTACTTTTTTGCAAATGTCGCCAGAAGACGATAGTCTTTGTAGACATTTGCCAAGAAAATGCTTCGCTTTGCTTTCCCGCTCACCTCTCATGCTGTGCCTGTACCGTCGCGCTCATTTGAAGGTAAATACACTAAAGGTTTGCGCAAGACGATTTGAATTTACCGCATTCCACTGCTACAGGTCGGGTTCCTCGATACCAGCGCTGTAGTACGGCGGAGACGCGCGTGAATGGAGGCGGCCGACTAGAAGGTTTATAGAGCCGCGTGGCCATGCTCCACGTGCGTTCGTGCGTTCCAAGCAGAACGTGGAACCTAGCTAGTGGAACCTTTCGTTTCTGTTGCACGTGATTTTTCATATGCCGCCAGGAGGCGGCGGTTTTCTGCAGTAGATGTAGAATATCATTTGCTATCGAAAAACCAAGCATCCATGAATTTTTTAATAAAGGAACACTGTAAATATCCCTTGTGTACTAATTTCTTGTCGTATATTTGCGTAATGTCTTGTTCATGTTCAACAAAGTTGACAAGTATGAACATATAAACCGGGCTTAGACGTTTACATGTGGCTGTGAGTATATAAGACTATTGCGCAATATTAAGTTTACTTTGGCCGCGTGGCTGAATCGAGTCACAGACAGACAGACGGACAGACAGACAGACAGACAGACAGACAGACAGAAAAACCAAAATTTCTGGGTTTAAGTAGCCCAAGAAAGACTATCGCCTTTAAAACGTTCAGTGAAATGACAATAATATTTGACAAACTCTGACAATAATCTTGCTAAGTGTGAAGGTGGAGAACAATGTCGACAGGAAGAGATCAGTTCTCCGTTGTTGTCTCCCTTTCAACCCCATTTTAGGTCAGACCTGGCATTTCGGCCTTCAGATAGAAATTGAGAGGTGGATGGGGGTGGGGTAGGGTTCTGACGACGTGCCGGGGTACGCGTAATGCTGCCTCATCGGCTGCACGCGACCCATGGACCTCAAGTTGCCAACCATTGTTCTAGAGGGCTGGTTAACTCAGCGGTGACTTCACTGAATTACACTGGGGCGAATGTAGACGGGTGCGCAACACCGTTGGTCATTGTAGTAAGGGTTAGCTGCTCACCCAAGAAGCCTGCTGTTGGATTTCAATGGGTCTGTTGTGGAGGAAGTTAAGGATTCAAAGTTGAGCTTTTGAGCTAGGTAAGGTCGCCCACCAGTTCCGTGATATTCGATTTTTGATGTACTGTGTCGAATGCTTTCCGGGCGTCTACGGTCAGGGCGCAATCTAGAAGTTCCCGGTGGCACATGGATTTGTAGATTACTCATCGTACGAGTCAGAGGCAAACGTATGTTCCTACTTACGGGCGAAAGCCAGGTTGGGCTTTGCGAAACCATGGTTTGTTCAGCAGGTTGCTCAGCCGGTTGCTCAGCAATCCAACTAGTTTACATAATGTGAGGGCAAGCGATATCGGTCGAAAGACAGTAATGTTTTTCCAGGCTATGAAAACTGGTTAGAACGGCGTAGTTTAACAGCGTCAGGAACCTCACCCGTGTTCCAGGAAAGAATTTCGAGGGCAAGAAGCTGTTCCAGTTTGGGCTCATCGAAGTTACCGGAGTGCGGCCATAAACCTTGATGTGTCGAGATGCCGCTTTCACCTTACTTTTGTCAGAGGGGAATGTGAAGTTCTGCCATCGGAAAGTGGTACCTGGGGCCGAATCTTCCGACTATAATCAACAAGTAAAGAAAAGGTTGTTTTGCCTTATGTGCAGATCCCATGGGTTTAAGGGTGAAGATTAAGAAAACGAGTTTTTGCTGTTCTTCATAAAGGACATATTTATAGGTTTTAAGTTATTATGTTTAAAAGTCCGGACAGACAACCTTGAAGGGGCCACAGGCTTTGCAGTTGTAATAATTGCCGACATTGTTAGATACACAAGCCTATTACGTTAAATCACAATTAATTATGGTAACCCTGGGACATACGACAAAAACGGAAACTTTAACTGTATGACTTTGCTAAATACCATCTATCTGGTTTAGTTTCGTGCCGATTCACAAATTGCTGCTTCCTTCCAGAAGAATGTCTACTTTGTGCCTAACGCGAGGTTTTTTGGTTTCTAAATCACCGTTTCTCCCAGATGTTAACGCACTAACCTACTCTGGCGGGGCCGTTTACGCACAGAAAAAGCTCGAGTCAGAGCTTCGAGAAATAGAGGGTGCCCTAAAGTGTGGCATCTGCATGGAACGGAAGCGAAACATGCGGTCATGGAGCGTGCCACACTTGTGCCCGCGAGCTCCAAGACTGCCATATTTGCCGTCGAACCCTCACGAATGGGATTACTATATATTAATCCTTCAGAGAGTGATGAGGGAAGGAAGCTCGGTTTAAATTCCAGGGAAGCACTGATACACTGCATGCTGTATTGCTCACATGGGCCACTGTTCCTTAGTAGTAATTGGGACAAAAGAAATTTCACACGTCAAGCTGTTTGAACCTAATACTAAAGCGTCTAGTTTGGGAAATAACACTTCCAGAAAACGTAATGGTAATTCACATTTCCTCACTGCCGTAATACAGGCTACGTGAAGTGAGAGACAAGTGAGTAATCTTGTGAACCGCGAGACAAATCGCTGCTTCTAGGCCTATCCGTATATTTATTATAAAACTACATTTTATTCGGCCTTCCTGCGTTGCATTTTTTTTTAAACAGTAAAACCGTTTTCGCATGATCCCTTATCACAACACCCGTGCTTCAACACTTCAAAGATGAGGTGAGAGTTGAGGCTCGCAAGCAGATGGTAAACTTCGCACGATAATATTTCAGTGACACTGCCGGAGACAGACACATGAATACGTCGTTCATGCGAAAGAGGAATACCCCTGTCTGCATACACTGAAAAAACACAAGCCTTAACGCAGCAGGGCCAGAACATTCTACTACTACCCACACCTTGTTTGGAAAGCTAGCCTTAGGAATATTGCCTCTACGCAGTTGAAGCTGCGATTTTCCGGTAAGCAACTTTTTTTGTCATAGGGCGTACTGCCCTACCTACATTTCCAATCCTGAAAGCCTGCTGAAACAAGCACATGCACTGGAAATGTTTGTACTCTGGTTACTCGTTATAGTATCGCAAATTTAATGAATAAAATGACTATTAAGTGGATCCGAGTTTCTAACCAAGAAACCTCGACTGAAATCCTGCAATGCAAGCTGTAAACTTACATCACCGTAAGTTCACAGCTTGCATGGCTTACTCAGATTAAAACATACGTGCGCTGAAAAGCTTTCAAGTGAATCCAATTTCTTTCACAAACATATAAGAACTCGTTTTAGCATCGCCATTTGTGTTTCCTAAGCCA
The DNA here is from genome assembly GCA_013339765.2 of Haemaphysalis longicornis. Lineage (NCBI taxonomy): Eukaryota > Metazoa > Arthropoda > Arachnida > Ixodida > Ixodidae > Haemaphysalis > Haemaphysalis longicornis. The sequence goes on from CM023453.1 coordinate 126,796,726, forward strand.
GGCTTTGCCTTGTGACAACAGCACAGGCCTAACATACTTTTCACTTAATCGGAAAGGCCTCTTAGGGGTCGCCTTTCTTGTGATGTTGGGTTATCGACTTTTTGCGCAACATACTCAGGCATCTACTGAAATTGAAAGTGATAAAGATTCGTTTTTGTAATTGGGGTCCACAACACAATTATTGTTATCTGAGCTTGAATTCTTTTTGTGTTTGCCTGAGAGAAAAATCATACAAGTTTGTTCTCTGACGGAGAGCGTGTGTTCAGTTTTTTTTAACAAGAACACCTTACTCAGAAGAAAAAGTGTCTGGTGGTATTTGTTCCCAAAATAAAAAAAACCTATTTATTTCTATGACAAATTATATTCATTTTCAATATCCTGATGTAGCGTCACAAATATGGAGCATGCCCGCAAATAACTGTTAGTTCATCCTCATTTGTGTTCGCGGGGAGAGATCGCGCAGTAGAAAGATTAGCGCACTGTTTCTTATTGCCACATGTTTCACAATGGTGTTCAAGCACTTTTTGTCTGAGAGGTATACATGTCAGAAAAGGGATCAGTTGTCTGCGGCGACATTATTTAGGGGGATTTCGCCAAAGAGCTTCAAGTTGTGAAAATAGGTGTGACCGACATTTTTCGCGAAATATAGAATTTTTTCAAGCATGAAGAGAGAGAGAGAGAGAGAGAGAGAGAGAGATGACTTCATTTGATGCCCGAGATGGATTCTGATGGGTAGACGACTTGGACGGTCTCCCTCCCTCAGCCATTAGCCAGGATTCCTGGGATTCTCGCGGCGGCTTCGGCCATCCCGACTGATGTGAGTTGTGCTTCCGGTGCGGAACTGAGCAGAACAGTCTCCAGTTGTTCTGCAGTCTTAATTTTGTATCTTTTAAGCGTATTTACATCGTGTTTACTATTATAGCCGCTCGAATTATTTTGGAGCTCCTGGCAGGACCATATCATGTGGTGTAGGTCGGCTCCGCTGTTGCACAAAGTGCAGAGGTTTGAGTAAAGGTCTGGATAGCAGCGGTTGAGGGAAACAGGGCTTGGAAAAGTGGTTGTCTGCAACCGTCGCCAAGTTGTTGCCTCTTTCCTTGAAAGAGGGTGGTTAGCCGGTGGATATTTGCATTTGGATAACCTGTAGTGATTTACTATATCCCTGTATGTGACTAGCCTGTCTTTGTGAAATCTACTAACGTTTGCTTGTTCTTGGCTGTCCTGCGAGGTCTCGTGTGGGGATGATGGTGGTTGTGGTGGCGTCGTAGGCAACACAGCTCGGTTGACCAGAGCTCGAGCGGTTGCGTGGGCCAGTTCATTCCCCTGTAGACCGCAGTGGGCCGGAGTCCATATCAAAAGAATTTTTCTTTGGTTAGTGGTCTTCTCTAACAGCGAGGCTGATGCAGGAGAGATCCTGCCTTTCGAGAAGTTCAGAATGGCGGACTTCGAGTCGCTTATGATTGTGGTTGCTCGGGTAGAATTTATAGCAAGGGCTTTGGACATTTCCGCTCCCTGAGTGGGATGTTTGGCCGGCGTGGATGCTGACGTCACCGTGACGCCGTCATTGCTGAAGACTGCAATCGCCATGGTGTTGAGAGAAGAGCCGCCGTTGTGGTAGTCGGCTGCGTCAACGTAGGCAATCTCCCGTGGCTTGTTTTGCTTCAGGAGTAAGACATTGAGTTTCCCAGTTATGTGTCTTGTCCTCTTTTCTAGTGCCTGTTTCCTAATATATAAACGATCACTCAATACTTGAGCACCGATCACCGAATAGTTCAGCACTCATTAGTGGACCACGTTCCGTGTCATCGCCTTTTGTTCTTAATGATCGCGTACCATAAACCCCAACGAAGCAGGAGGTCATCTATTTCCACGTTTTTGATTGACAAACTAAGGTTGTGAAATAGGCGTGCAAGTTGTAACTATGGGATATTTGTTAATAAAACATCGCACCTGAACACTTCTTAGCTTGCCACTGTTGGTAACAATCCAGTAGGGGATAAAAAATGAATGGACGAGAGGACACAATGTCAAGTCGCATCTGCTGCGGTGGCTCAGTTACTAAGGCGATGCGCTGCTGAGCCCGAGGGAGCAGGTTTGATTCCCTGCCGCGGCGGCCGCTTTTCAGATGGCGGTGATGAGGAAAAACAGCCATGTATTAGATTTCAAGGCAAGGTAAAGATCACCAGGTGCTCAGAATTAAATCGGGGGTCCTCCACAACGGCGCGCCCATAGCCCAGGAACAGTTTGGGAGCGTTGAGACCTTACAATTTGAAGCAGTTGAAATCGCAGAAATTTGCCCGGAACGTAAGATTACTGACGTGTTTTGAAGGCGAAAGTCCTGTTTTTATCGGGATTCTTTACTGCTACACTGTGTTCCGTTTTTCTCCGGTTTAGTTTCTTCGTCTTTTTACGCGTATAACTACGACTGGCAGAGTGATCGTATTTGATGCAGCAGCTTCCCCACAGTCAAAGCATTCTTCTGCCTGCACCTGTACTACTCACATTCTGTCGCTTTCACCTGTACTGGGGCGAGGGTCAGGCCAAGAGTTGTTGCGTTAGCAGGGTGCCTTGTCAGATCACTGGTTAAAGCATTTAGTGACTTCCGCTCTTGGGGACCCCGGTTTAGACGCCACTCGAATCCAATTCATTTTCTCCTTGCTGGTGCGGCCATTTGGGTTCTATCCGTATTGACGTCAATGACAGTGAAGTCTACAACGGCGATCACCTTTCATGTTTGATAATGCGCCTAAGACTTTAGCTTTAAAATTTTCGATATACATTGCGCAGCAGTACCGCCTGCACCGAACAATGTAGCTTCCTCGACACAAAAACCTAACAAAAGAACAAGAACGCTACCTTCGAGGCATCCAAACCAACACCTTTCCCCACCCAACTAGAGCCCACATTCTGGCCCCCACCCTTTACTCCTCGTAATGCCGCTTCTGTGAGGAAGAACCCCAACCTACCCCACCCCCCTCTGCCCTTTTTCTCCCCTGAGCACTGGGAGAGAGCCCTGTACAGCTCGGACCCTGACGACCAGCATTGGCTGATGAAGAGAGCCCAAGAATCCGGACGGTCTCAAGGGTTCCTGGAATAAGGACTTTTCCCGCCAAGGCGAACTGCTTCATAGGGACGTTTATGCCTCTTCCACCCCCCGGACAAAGTTTTGCGATCACTATGTCTGGAAAAATAACTTGCTGGAACGCAAAATTACTATTGCTGCGATCGCTAAGCTCAATGCTTTCCGATCGCCCTTCAGCCGAGGGGATGTGCAAGCGCAGTCGATGGGCAAATTTTGAGTGTCATAACGAGCTATTGAGCTCGGTTTACCGGTTTAATGTGAGCGGTAACAACTAGATGTGCGTTGTTCTTTCATGATGCATGTTAGAGTGACGTAGTGGTGACACAGAATTTAGGCGAAAGGTATGAGCAAATTTGACATTTCTCAAACGTTGACGGCGGTCATCTCTCAGCAACAGTTTTGCACCTCGGACACCCTACGTACAGTAACTGTAGCAATCTATTTTGCGAGGCCTAAGCGCGGATAAACCGATTGTCCATCGACAGCTCAGTTACTACAAAGCGGCGGCCAGACAGCCACTTTCTAGCATTGTACCCTCAACTACCGCATCTACAGAGTGTGAGATACGCAAGAGAGCCCAGCCTCCACCACTAATGTATCGCAGGAGAATGAAAAGAATGGAAGTAAAGAAAAGAAAGAAGAAGAAGTCATAGATAAGATAGAAAAAGATGGAAAATAAAAGAAAGAGAACAAGAAGGAATGAATGAGTGGTCACCACCAGCTCCACCACAGCATTAAGAACGGGCAGGCTCAGCGAACTTTTATTGATTTTTTTTATACTTAAACAAAAGAAATATAAAAGAGGTTATAAAAGTGTTCTTCTTGCTCTTCCTCTGATCTTCAGAGTTGATTGTTGATTGCGGAACTGGTCCTTTGCGGCTTGAAGGATGTTACTTGGGTGCAATGAAAAGACGTTTAATTTGATTTATCTCTGCATCTTGCTGCGCAAATTTTTTTGGAGTGATTTGTCTGATGTGTTACGCTGTTGTCAGGTACGAAGGGCATGACGGGAAATGTAGGCTGCACCACAGGACACACACAGACGCTGCATGGCGCCGCCGGCGCGAACGCGAAGCGAGCTACGCAGGGAACGAATAGAGTGCGCAGTGAAGCCGAAGGTACTGGAACGAGAGCTCTGTTTTCGTGCCGATAGCGCAAAATCAACGGGTGTATTTTGGATGGCGGCCACCCTTAGTCTTTCCTCCTACTCCCTCTCCGCACCCCTCCCGTTGGAACGAACGAGCAATTAATCGCTTTCATTGCGATGCACACCCCCGGTAGGTGCCGGCTTGACCTTGGCAGTGCCTAGAGGGCATTGGGGATATCCACGCGTTTCCTGCATTTGTACTTTGAGGAATAAGGTGCGATCAGAAGAGGTTTGGTAGCATAGTGAGCATCGGGGCATTGTGAGCGGATATAGCCCAATAACAACCACAAAACGAAACGGGCACTACAAACAACACTTGGTTTAACCGCAGAACTGTTAATTAAAAATAGCATGAGTGCAAGAGGTAGCTTCACAGAGCACAAAGTGCGGACTTTGGAAGCATGCATGTCAATTCCGCAAACATCACGCTTACTGTACATTCAGAAAACCTTTTTCATGCTCAAACAATGCAAGATAAGGTCCGCAGGCCCTGTTTTCTGCTCGTCCCATCACAATGTAAATGGTTCCAATACTTTTGTTCGGGTGTGTGCCAGGCGTTGATTACAAACATAAAGCTCCGATAAAAATGTAATTTAACATTCCATTGCCTGCACCGCGGTATCGACCACGGGAGTACACACTGCCCTGGGGGCTGGAGGCAAAGAGTGACCTCTGCATGCGGTTTTGTTCTAAGGCCAGCGTAGGGCCCCGTGATTTTCTTTAGTTGCCAGAGCACAATTATTCGTGATAAATGTTCGGCAAGCAGGACTGTAAGTGCGCCTTCTATAGCATCCCCGAGACAAGGGACTGGCCTTTCAAACTCCCAAATATGACCGTTCCGCGGTACTCACACATACGAAGTGTTTTTAATTCGTAACATGCCTTGCCCAGCGTAGAGTTTTATGCAATAATACTTAGAGAGCAAACTCGCCTGGTCGTCGTTCGCCGCAATCGACGTGATTGGATAGAAGGGGATTCGGATTGGCGCTGAGTTGCTGGCGGAAAATGGTATGGATTAGATCGTGCAGCCGGTTTTGTTGCCGTTCTGGTCTTGCCTTTGCTAGAGTTCGTATTGTGCTTCACGTTCAGAAAAAGTGTTACGAAATGCGTTTGCTTTTGAAATTTATTTCGAACGAGTGCTGGAGGTTCGATGAGAGAAAATGTTTTATAACCAATCTTCCTAGTCTGGGGTGTTATTAATTCATTGCCGACGAAACGAACACGAAAAAAAAATTATGGCGCTATATCCGGCAATTTTTACTCCAGAATGAGGTGTTGCGGCGCCGCTCGTGTGGCTACGGTTATATTTTCGCCGATTAGGCAAACTGCGAAATGCTTGCAACGGCCAAACGCCACCGGCGAACGCCGCGTAGCCTCCGTCGCAGACCGCCCAGACCGGCGGATGGTAGGAATACGGGGTGGTGGCCCACCCTATCCGATACCGTGAACTTGGCAAATTTCCGTTTCCATGCAAAAGAAATGTCTGTTTTCATGCAAAATAACTCCTGCAGAAGCAAAATGCCTATTTTTAGCACAAACTTTTTGTTGACCCTAAAAACTACCAGGACCGCGAATTCTGAAAATAAAGTTTTCATAAACTTGTCCCACTGTATTTGACAGCAAATGGCGGATGTGCTTCGCAAACCTCCGCGAGTCCGTACCCCCCCAGCCAGGACTGTGTTACGCCCTTAATTTGCACAAAAATAGATATTTGGTCGAGGTATCAAATGTTCTAGGTAGAATAACAAATATGTAATATAATATGTTGACTGGAGTTTTTCAACAACTGAACAATACAAAAACAGCAAAAAGACACATTTTGCAAAACGAACTCACGAAATGAGGCGTATGCATCTTGTACATCTCTCTTAAAAAGCGAATACTGAATAAAGAAGCCCTGAAAAGATGTTTTGAAATGCGAAGAATAAATATCGCAAATGAGCCAACCGTGTAACGCCCTGCATTTGCCCAAAAATGCATATTTGAAGAATGTACTACATTTAATTTTTAGAATGACGTAAATGGAGACGATTGATTTAACGTAAATGCAGACCTGGTAGCCCTGTTACACGCCTTCAGTGTCGGAAAAATCGACTACGACGGCTGTGGTACCTATAGGTGGTATTCTTTGAAAAGTTTAGCTGTCAATGTCTTCGCTTGGCAACACTGCACTGGCCACGGATATGCCCGAAACGCCACGGAAATGGCGCGCCTTGTACAACTGCGGCCGCACACCGAAGCAAAAAATGACACCGGCGTGCGTCGTCTGCTTTGTTTCAATCCGATTCTCAACGCTGGTGTCAACAGAGTTGTTATTATTCGCACTCGCGTTGGAGTCGAGGCCTTACTTTGCGTTCGGCGGGCTAGAGCTTGGAATGTCCAACCCATATCATGCACTTCGCACGGAAAAGTACCGCCATCCCGCGGAGCCCGACGTAACTAGTGACGGCGCATTCACATGGTTACCTACATGCGTGCCATGCTATTGAATACAGGCTATTCGTTGGTGAATAGTTGCGACTTTTGCCGTGCTGCAAAGTTATCTCAACAAGAACAACATGTCGAACTTCCCAACACAAAGTTCCCAACATAATTCGAAATATGGCTGTTACAAAACATTGTTCGTTGAGCTGTGTGGTCCCTCTAAGTTTCTGTGTACGTTTGAAACATTTATTTGCACTTGTACATCGGTTTATGATATGCGGTGGAGAGGCCTTGGAAAAACGTAATGGTTAGACGGCGGGGTGTGGTCCAGCGATGATGTGGCTTGGTTCATCGAATTGACAAAAGAACTAAAGAATGAACGCGTAGTTCTTCATCCGCCCGGGGAGCGTTCGAGGAGTGGGTTCGAAGTATTCTCGGATTTGTCGATGCCTCAGTGGTCTTAATAAAAAATAATTGTCGTAAAGTGTCTGAGAAAGCGGGCATGTTCAGCTGATATGTTGAGCTGTCGCCGATATGGAGCATTTTACGCAGTTTTCTTGATTTGTTTCATTACGGTACAGTTTTTGGTGATAATAAATATTTAGTACGCCTGCCTGGGCATAGCGTACAGTACCTCCTTTTCAGCGGTAGAAGCTGTGAGGCGGGTTTTACGTAGTTCCGCCAGGATTCTTTTATTAGCCACAAGGGGGCCCTCGGTATATTCGGGACCTAGTTGATTTCATTTTATTATCAGATGAGACATCTGAGAAATCGAGATTTTCATCTCCAACAACTGCCTAACTAAAGGAATGCCTCATCGCTAGATTAGTGAAGCTGCTGACCGCGCTAGTCACATTAATTAAATCTCAGCCTGCGCCTGCCGAAAAGTTTAGCAACCGAACAACGCACTTGCAGCGATAAGCAACATTAATAAGCGACCTTTTTAGCTTATAGGTGTCGCTTAGCACCACGCAGTGACAAATCTCTGGTGGAGAACCGGCTGCGGAGGAGGTAGGCATCGAGAGAGAAAGGCTGCAAGCATTGCTGCGGTTTCGGCCAACGACGTTAGGAAGCGGAAATTGCGGATAACGTCAATAACGCCGCGATATGTAAACAAGAGTCGCGAAATGACCACACTGAGCCAGTGCAAGCACTTGTAATTCTTTCTGACCTGCAGCGGAGCTGAGCTGCTGTCAGCGACTTTCAGATTACACGGCGGTGGTCTGGCCTGATAGCGGCTCGTCTGGCTGGCCTGATCTGGCCTGATGGTCTGGCTGATAGCGTCTCCTCATTTTATTCTGAAGCCGTTAACGGTTCTTATCTTAACTGTACACTCTAGACCGGTAAGTGAGTTCGTTGTATCTTTGGGATTTCTGCTGCTGCTTTCTTTTGCTTCCTATGACCGCTGTATCTTTTTGGCGGGCAAGTTTGCTCGCGCCGTAAGCTGTAGCACGAACGCGTAATCTGAGGATGATAGTGTTTCTCGGCGCATGATTTGGTATCTAAGCGCCACTATCACACTATACAGGTAACCGAGACAATATTTTATCACCGGCGTACTCCGAGTGCTGAGGGATCAGCAGGTGTCTGAGCAGAACGCAATATGGCACCACGGAAGCACACACTTTTTTTACATCTCAGTTTTGGAGATGGTGAAATCGTTGCTCTGGGAGGCGCACGTTTTTCATAGGGAAGGTCTGAGTGGGTGTAGTTTGATTTCTTTATTATAGTCCGCAGGAAATTTGGAGGCAAACGTTCATTAAAATATATGTGCTTGTGCTCGTATTCTTTGAGTTTTTTTAGGCTTAATGCGCCGACGCTACACAGGTGATGAGGCGCGCCGTAGTGGAGGGCTCCAGATTAATTTTGACCCCATAGGTATCTTTACCATGCGTCGAAATCTCCAACACACGGTCGTTTCCACTTTTCACCTCCTTCAAAAAAGCGGCCGCCGGCACTTGAATCCGCATCCTTTGGTTGAGCAGCACAAGGCGTTAGCCACTAAGCCACCACGGCGGGTGTATTCTTTGGGTTGAGGGCGTCAAACAAAATAAAATTTGGAATGTTGACTAACGTCAGTCCCGTGTCAAAGCTAGAAGATTGTAACGGACGAATGTGTGTTCTGATTTACGTGAAGACCGCCCTGGTCTGCGGATGATCTCCTGGGTAGCCTTTCAGCCCCGATAACGGGATGTTATGCGCAGCAATCGTTTTAAACTGAGCCCTGTGAGCGCAATTACGGTATCGCTGCAAAGAACCGCTTCCCCTACCATAACGCCGATTGTTTCTTGACAAAGCCTCATGAGTTTCTGCATTGATGGGAAAACCCAATCGGTTTACCTTTACGGTGAACCCACATATGGCTTTCTTGCCTGATCCTTCGTGTCTGTGACACAAAAGGGAAAATACTTTGGCACACCTTATTCCTCCTACGTGCTTGGATTGCGAACACATTTTGGCTTCCTTTTGCAGCACTCTTCAATGACTTCCTTTCCGGTAGACTGTTTTGTGCTAATATTTATCCTTAATTTTGCTTCAGGTTGCATTCGCACTGAATACTTCAACATGTAAGCACCATGCCAGCACGTTTAGTAGTTTGGAACCGTAGCGCCTGCATGAACTTCTTTTTTAGGCATTCTAGACAGACAAACACACAGACAGACAGACAGACAACAGACAGACAGACAGACAGACAGACAGACAGACAGACAGACAGACAGACAGACGTTTTAATTTTATTTAGGGCGAGGATGACTGTACTCTTTGACGGCCGGTGAAAAATGCTTGAACAGAGTGCTTCTATTAGACGGACCATTCCAAACTACTATAACTGCAGAATGGCTCATACATTCCCGGGGTATTGAGCGCAGTGGAAATCTTTAGGTACAAATAGGCCTAACTACATAACCAAATGTTCGGGCGGTCTTTAATGAGAAGTGCACGTTGTGCACATTGTATTGGTTTGTAAGATAATCAACAAAAAGCAGCTGGTTAACACGACCGTCCGAGAGTTGATATAAAACGAAACACAAAAAACATTGCCACTCAAGCTGGCCTGTGCTCAACAGAAACGAAATATTCAAACAAAGGGTGCAGAAGAAAGGCGAACAGGCGAAAATTGCATTTATTTGAGCAAGCATTTATAATTCATAATGAGAATGGCTAGAAGAGTCCATAGAATGAGGAGGAAGAATGGAATGGAGGCGGTTTACACGGATGTAGCGGCAGACAGGTTGTACGACGTCTGCCGTGAATCAAGCAGCTATGCAAGCGCATTTTGAACTAATAGGTTATTTTCGGAAGCCTGGCGGCCCTTCCCGCCTTGAGGAAACCTGTTACGACTGTAATCCGGTATCCGCCAAAGTCACAAGCAACAAACCTCCTGTCCAGACATAACCTTGGGTTGAAACATTGTCTGCGACTAAAGCCCCTTTACAACAACGCGGGCAGGTGACACCATTAAAATGTTCAGACATAAATTCATGAGGTACAACACTCGTATAAGGGTGGCATGGGATCGTCCACAAAGAATTTTACTTGCTGATAGTGTCACCAACCACACTGGGATCGCAACGGATGAGGTGTAGCCAGACATTTAACGGATCACAAAAACTGAAGCCAGACAGAAAATGGCTGTCGTGTTCTCAGATAGCGATTCGTCAATCTCCTGTTCTGCGAACCCCTGGGAACAGGTCTGATGATGATCTCTCATGAACAAGTCATCGCTTGACCGGCGTCGAGGGCGAGAAGACAAGTAGAATTGAAATGGTGGCAATACACCTTTCGGACACACACTCTAGACCAATTACCTTAGTGCTGTAAAACTTTCGAATGAAGTTTTTTTTTTAATATTACTATGAATAATATTGCACACATACAATGTTCCGCATGCTCTATAAAATGGTGTTATCGCGACAGTGTTCGTGGCATCGGGTTAATTTCTTGCGCGCTGTCTGTATAACAGTTTAATAGTAGTGCAAAATATCCTCGCAACCTTAATGTCCACACTACGTAGAAGGTAAACTCCATTTCATAAAGGAAACTACGCAACCAATCCTTAGAACCGCGTGTCAGCCGCTTCGGGTTCTGACAAATAACCACCCGTGTTCCCACGTACAATAAGAGCAGCGGACGTGAGTGCCAACATCTCAGGGAAGTCTTCTCAGACCTTTAAAACAACAGCTGTCTTAGGAATACATTGGCACACTGGATGTCTCGCAGACAGATTCTCTGCAAAAATGCGTAAGGAGAGTACCACTTACAATCTGAAAAGTTAGACGGATTTGTACCAGGTTAGCAGGACATAGAATCTGGAACGCCACACGTTCCAGCAATCGAATTTAGATGTCTTCTGATAGTAAATAAGTGACTGGTAATATTTTGGGGCCCACGATTTCGCATGCCAACATCATTCAAGCGTCCTCGCTGTGGACGCTGTAAGCTATTGACTAGTTGAACTGGACCAAGAGTTCTGTACGAGAAGCCAGACTCAGGATGAACAAAATTGACTTTGTCAAGCGCCGAAGGTCAAGGCATGACGAAAACTGAGAATGAGCTCAGAGTAAGTAGTGCAACAAGTAAGTAGAAAATTATAAAGGTGAATTGTAACAATTATACTTTAACGCGATTTCTCAGCGTGAGAAAAAATTGGGCAGTATAATTAGACATTTTCAAGTGAATGCTCTTGTGCAAATGTGTACGGGGAGTGAGGACTAAAAACAATCCAAAGAAGTCATCAAGAAGCGGGAGGAAGTTGGAAACTATGGTTGCCAGTAAGGAATACCTTCTTAAGCCCTGTGGTCAACATGGCAAATTATTTACAAGTTTGCTATCTTTCCCGAAGATTTTCCCTCGTCGGCTTTAGTCTTCTCACGTGCTTCCGGCTGAAAACGTAACTGTCTATGTATTTGTCATGATTTGTCATGTATGTATTTGTTTCGATTTTTAATGAACTTAAACTTCACCAATTGGAAGGTTTTCCTTTGTTTTTATGCAAAACGCCCATAAATATTCACCAGAATAGAGCTAGACAAAAAGAAACAAAGATGACAATGTGGGCTTGCTTTTGGTTTTCAACAAGAACAGCGCTTGTAGCCTACAACCTCTTTGTGGTTGGCCGAAGAGACGTCTTTGGAATCTGATCGTTAACCCGCCGCGGTGGCTCAGTGGCTAAGGCGTTGTGCTGCTCAGTAGAAGGACGCGGGTTAGACCCCCCGCCGCGGCGGCCGCTTTTCTGATGGAGGCGAAAAGCAAAAACGCCCGCGTGTACAAGATTTCGGCACACGTCAATGATCCCCAGGTGGTCAAAATTAACCCAGAGCCCTCCACTACAGCGCGCCTCATCGCCTGCGTTGCGTCGGCGCGTTAAACCGTATACAACCAATCAATCAACGTGGGTGTTACACACTGGTAGCTGAAGACAGCCACGTGAAGGTCACGTGAAGGTCAAGTGATTTTATGTTAGAGCTTGATGGCTCTAACATATTGCTTCAAGATGTGAAGAAAATTAGTTGTTTGGTTTTGCAATTTTTTTAATTTTCGGAAGCAGTGGTTCTGCCAGCGTTGCTAATTAATACATTTTAGTCGGAAAGCAACAATATCTTTCTCTGCTACTTGGTGATAAATGGGAAACCATGAAGATGTTCTATATGTTTTAATTTTACGGTTAGCAATAACCATCTCGTTACTAGTATGAAGGAAGATTTTTACGACCTACCTGTTCATAAAACAAAACCGAGTTGCTGCATTCAGCTATAGTATTGGTAGCGAACTTGTAAGGCCTATGATAGAAAAGGCCCGACAAATAAACAGGCCAAATAGCCGTTCTATTTCCCCACGGTGATTAATTTCACGCTCAAGGAATTAATGAATCAGCAGTATCAATACGTTTTCTATTGCCAGGAGAAGCGTTCGGTGTCACAATGCTATCAGAATGCCGATTGTCATGGTGGGAATTTTCTGTACTGATAACATAACTTCGTCCACAATAAATACCTAAAATAACGCGGCGACTGTAACAGTGGTGGAAGTGATAAGGCAAATTAGAGTTCACAAGTAGAAGCGACCTTACAACACCCCCTCCCCTCCATTGAAAATCTGGAACGCTTTCATGCCATAGCCAAAAAGTGAATCCTTTATTTAGATTAGGGATCACATAGTAAGGCAGAAAAAGTTGCTATCTACGTATATCAGATAATGCACAAGCTTGTTTTAAAACTGTTCGCTGTTTTTAAACTGCAATTGTTTGCGCGCTTGATTGACGTCACTGAGGCTGCATTCTGACCGTTGCCCGACTTGCTTTCAGTTGCAGCAATCAACGCATTTGATAAGCACGTTTAAGAAATACGCAATGGAAGGTGCAAGGCGTATTTGCGGCGATCGGGAAAATAGGCAATGCTGCTGTGTAGAGACGACAACTGTAACTCCCCAAAGCTTCCAGGCAATATGAGAAGGGTGAAGGTGTTTATGGGAAGTTTGGGGGGTTCTTGCAGACAAAACGGTCAGTTCACTAGGGTTACTAGAAGCAATAAAAGCACCTATTCGATGCTAAATAAAGCTTGGGTTATTTTTTGGCCAATACACGCCTTTCGGTGGCGTTTGAGTCCACTTATTGGATCGTGTTCGTGGTACAGCGATAATTAGTATTTCAAAATTGTGTTTCTTTGATGGACTCAAACATTGTCTTGTTTACTAAACCAGGTATTAGATGAGTCGTCTTGCCCAAGACCAGAAAGCACAGTGGTAAGTCTTGTAAGGTAGGCATGCAATATAGGAAAAACGTTTCATCAGATCTATGCGTTAACACGTCACTAATGCCTTTGGTTTCAACTGTGTAACAGAATATACTGAGAGATTCCGAGGTCAGAAATTATATATCGCAATACCAGTAGTTTGCTCTAGATGTGAGCTCAGGCATACAGCCAACGGTTATTAAAGTACAATAGCGAGGTTAGAGAGTTTATTTGCACTACGGCTTATGAAAACGTTGACTTAACGAAGAAATACAAATGGTTTAAATGCGAATACCCGATAACTCTTTCAGCACATTTGCAAAGGTGCGACTCTTGGAAGTGTGAACTTCGCCCGAGACTTAACCGGGCTCTTTGCAGCGACAAAGGCTATTTGTTCTGCCATGAGTGCTTGGAGCCTGTGGACGGAACGGATAAAGTCAAGGATCAAAGCCGTGGGTGGCAAGGTATGTACCTGAGGAATGTGATAAAGCCAGAGGGATGGGATGCGCCGTGACAGGGTTGAAAATGTGGGTAATTTCGTGTGCCCGGAGTGAAGCCACCTCTCGCAGGCGGTGCAGAAAATACACACGCAAGCCACCGACCTTTGTTAAAGCACTGCAGCGAACTGTGGAGATGTCTAGTGCGGCAGTATCCTAAAAAAGACAAAACGTACAAAGCAAAACACGTTGAAAGGAGTGGAGGACTCTTGCATATACGGCAGGCTCCACGGTGGTTGTAGGCACCGGAATATTCAATGAAGAATACGAACGCTGAAAACAAAAGATATTCATAAGCAGATTTTAAAAAGCTGATGAGAACGTATTCTCTTTTCATGCAAATGTCAGACTGAGACTAATGCACGTGGCCTAAATTGGTTCGCAACACGGCGTCATGAAAAGAAATTCAGCACACCCACAAACGCAACTTTTTTTATTTTACTACGCTTTAATCTAACTTGACGTCTCTCGTAAGTAATTGCAATCAATAGAAATGCTTCTATGATGTTCAAACATTTAAGAGCAACATAGTTCTCAGGAATAACTGCGCCGCCCGAGTACACATTGCTTCCAGCGAACGCTGGCGTGTAAAAACCTAATATATAGGCAACTACCCCAGTGACTAATCAGCACAAGAAAATAAAACTTAGTTACAGCCTTTATTTGGCAAGGCACACAAGGAATCGTGTGCCTAATTGTGCTACCTGCAAGTAATATGCGCAAATTTTTTAATATTCAAAAAGAATTTTTACGGTATTGGAAGTAGAAACACCAGCCCACACACAGAGCGCACTGCATTTCTTATTTAAAGGAACAATTCGCACGACTATAAAAATGCAGAAAAACTGTCCATTCAAAAAGGCAGAGTATTCGGTCGTGCAAACACTACTAATCATCCCGGCATAATAAGCTTCTGCACGGCCGGGCAGATAGACTCGGAAAACGTCTGGTGCTTCTTAATGCTCTAACTCTGCCAAAAATTACAGAACATTTGTGGAAATCGGATTTTCTTGAGGCGAAAAGGTTCCACAAAAACACGCCCTCGTTAACACTAATCAACACGGTAAAATTGATTTTGTAGTGTCTTTTATGCCTGGCTTTAGGCCCAGTATACAGGGTAAAAAACGAAATTTCAACCTCAAAATTAAGGAACAGTTACTTCTTATCGATTGATTTTGCTTGGGTGAAATTGAGAGCAACTCTCTACGTTAGAAGAAGGTTAGTCATAGTATGTGAAAAAGAAAACGATTTTTTGAGGAAAACGAAGTCATCCCCAGATCTCGGCTCTTTGATTAGTGGGATACCTACGTAGATTTCTTCAATGCCTTAGACTCTTCTTCGAAAAACCTCCATAAGAAGCAGTATAATATTTCACCCCAGGATAATGTCCTAACATTGTCGGTAGATTTTTCCTTCCATTCATTACATGTTGACGCCAAGCAAAAAAATAATTTCAGCAGCTCACACCAGCACTACGCAATGGTAAAGGTTTACACATTTTATAATGTCATCGTGTGGTATGCTGAAATCCAGGCCTGAGACCTCTTCGTAAATACATTGTAATTACGAAATTTGACGTCAAGGTTGCCTCGGACGACGTAACATGGCGTCGTCCGGCACCCCAAGTGGTTGATAAATTCGGACTCCTGCGTGGCGTCCCATAAAGCGTCAAATAAACAGTACTCTGAAGGCAAGGAGCGCGCCCTTTAGTGGCGATTCGAGCATGCTCCGGCGTGATGTCCCCGTCGTTTTTCATGCTACATAAGGCTGCGGACGTGGGTATTCATGTGCTGCAAAATCCGGTAAGGGCTTACCTGACGCATCCTTTGGCTGCAAGGTGTAATGTGACTGCGAATGCAGCACACAGGAGTGTGTGCAAACTTCAATTTGACACTCAGCGGCGTGGGTATCCTCCGTCGTTACGTAAGGCGTAAAAATACGCCGGGAGGTGCAACGCCATCAAGCGGGACTGGCAGCTTCACGTTGACAGTTAAGCGCGGCTTGGAACGTTGTTAGGCGCAATGTCGCGGCTACCAAGCGATAAGCGTGGCTGTATGGCCAAAGCATGATTAGTCAAAGCTTTTAGCCTCAGGGGCAGAGATGTGAATGACACAGCGGGAAAGAAAAGGACGATGATATTGGTGATAATTATGACCAGATGAAACGTGAATTCCGGATGTGATGCGCCGAGATTGTCACTGCTACGCAGTTTCACACAGGGGCGCAACAATCACCGGCGTGCTAGCAGGATATGTGCCACGCCCACAATACTGGAATATCGGTTTGGCAATAAGAGACTGACGCTTTTGCATTCAAAGCTCCTAACTGCAATGGTATCGAAGGAGTTTTTAGTGTATTAATTATATCTCGCCGCAACAATTTATCAACCAGATCGAAAACGGTTTCCGTTGCCATCTTTGTCATTAGCGCGTTAGCGCCTTGGCAACATCATGTTTCCAGACACCTTGTACCGTGATGTTGGTATTGACGCGTTTGGTTCTACTGGTCTCCGTGCAATTTGTGTTTCCGCCTTCCCATGGGCGCAAAAGTTGTACTGGTAGCTGCTTTCGTTATCACTCTACACGTGCGAAAGGCGTTGTGTTAACTTGACGCGTTGGCTCTGCCGAAAATGAAGTGAATGCTACCCCTACATTAGACATGATTCAATCATAGCACAAATTAACATATTTAATCCAAGTGCTCAGAATATTTGTATTTTATTTACGTAAAACGTATGCGGAAACCGCTTTTTCGCATCCCTAATCGCAACTTGCGAGAAACGGCCTCGGTACATTTGGAACTTCACTGCAGCGTGAACAGACGGTGGGGCATTCGCGAGGACATTTCATCAAAGGTGTCATGAACAAGATGTCGCGAAATGGTTGTTGTAGAAAGACGTGCAAAAAAACACATCTTTCAGCTTTCCAACTGGAGCTTCCGTTACTAACAATGTGGGAGAAGGTAAACAAAAATAAAAAAGGTAACCTTCTTTATGCTTATTGCAATAATGCTTATGCTTATTGGAAGCTCCTCCATCTGCGATTTCATGGCCATATTTGCTACATGGCGTCGGCCAATGGCTCCCCAAGAGTTCTTTTTGCTTATGTCATCGGTGCTGCTTGGCCGGCACGACTTTATTTACCTAGATTTCTGATCTGGGTAGCCTAATGTTACCAATTATAGCCACAAGGAAAATGTTTAGCCTTGGGTGTGCCATAGTGACTAATAATGTACTGCGTGTCTTTACGGTAACGGTTTCTTATTCTTTTTTTCCATTTCCACTGCCCGCGCATCCCTTTTTTGCCTTTCTCTCCGAGCCTGAGAACTTGAACAGCTTAATTTATTATGAAAGCATCCCGTGATTCGTTTTTTTAAAGACGATAGTCTTTCTTGGGCTACTTAAACCGAGAAATTTTGGTCTGTCTGTATGTCTGTCTGTCTGTCTGTCCGTCCGTCTGTCTGTCTGTGACTCGATTCAGCCACCCGGCCAAAGTAAAACAATGCCTGCGCAATAGTCTTATATAGTCACAGCTAAATGTGCCCGTCCAAGTCCGGTGTAATGTTCATACTTGTCAATATTGTTGAAGAACAACAGGACATTACGCATATAAAAGACAACAAATTAATACAGAAGTGATATTTGCAGCGTTCCTTTATAAAAAATCGTACATGTTTGATTTTGGCGAGATTAAATACTTCATCAACTGAAGAAAAAAATATCACTCCGCCGTCGCCTGCTGTCGCCCGCGCCGTATAGCTTCTGGCGGCATTTGAAGAAATCAAGTGGCAAGAGTTACGTAAGGTTCCAATAGAGATGTTCCACGTTCTGCTTGGAACGCACGTGAACTAAGGAAACGCGGTTCTATAAACGTTGAAGTAGGGCGCCTCGATTCACACACGCCTTTGCCGTACGGCAGCGTTGCCATCGAGAGACCCGGTTTGGAGCAGTGGAACGCGGGAAATTTAAAATGATTTAAGCAAACCTTTGGCGTCTTTACCTTGGGAGGAACGCGACGCAAAAGGAACAACATGAAAGGTGAGCGGGAAAGCGAAGGGAGGCATTTACTTGGGAAAAGTCGATAAAGACTATCGTGTTTTCACGACATTTGCAACGAAAGGAGCAGATACGCGGCCATATTTTTTCTTCGCGTGGCTCTTTATATCTAGGTTTTCAGAATAAGTTTATTCGTGCGCGTAAAAACTCTGTGACTGCAGACCTTGCAATTCGGGATTTGGGTGCCTTGTCCAGCTGTGCATGAAGCCTTTTATATCGCACCCTCACGCCTATTTTTGCAAACAAGGAATGGAGTGTCTATGTTTATGTATCTTTATGAGACTGAAAATGAAAAAAAAAATTCAAGCACAGTAATTTGTAGGACCAAACATTGCGCGCTTATTCTGAGTTGATTCTTCATTTTCCGCAGCGCTGAATGTGAATTTAGGTAAGCATGAGCAGCACAAATCTGATTGGTGTCAGAGCAATTCCTGCCTATTTTATTATTGCTATCGCAGCAAGGTGTTTGTGATTATGCGATGTTGAACTTTACACTGGCGTAGTAAAGTAACTACCGGACACCTCTACCGGAAACTATTACAGCGCCGCCTCAGTGGTGCTCAAAAGGTGAAAGCCCCAAGTCTGCACACCGCCTGCTACTCGGGCATCGAGGGAACGGTGAAGAACTTGGCCTCCAATTTATTTATTTATTTTATTTATTTTAACATACTGCCAATCCCATTTGGGATTTTTGCAGGAGGGGCAATACATCGTTGCAAATACACAAATTTCAAGCATGGTTTTCGTTCATACAGGACGAGAACAGTATAGACATCTGAGAGAGAGGTTTTCTACATGACAAGCGAAGGTTGCATATTACATATGAAATCTGAAATCTCGTGCATCAAACTTCACCAGTTCATAGAAAAACAAAGCAGCAATACATAGTCAAATTCAATGCAGGATGAAACACAGACAGAATATTTACAGCAGTGATTGAAGAACGAGCGAAACCAAACATTTATGAAACCAAGCCAAACATATTACTGAAGAGCTACTCAGTAACAGTGACAATCATAAGTGACCCAGAGAGCCTAGGAAAACCGTGTAGACTCAATTAATGAAATTTTGGGCGTCATTTTGGTTAATTTGTTTCATGGAGGTGGTTTTCAATTAGACTTAGGAATCGTTCTATAGATACGCTACTCGTAATCGATGAATGCATACTGTTCCACTCTCTTACAGCTAGTGGGAAAAAAGGAATATTTAAGGCAATCAGTGCGATAATTGTATTCTTTAAATGTTAAAGTCTGATTATGCCGCGTGGGCCTCGCTATATTGGTAGTGAGATACTTTGAAGTATCAAGGTTTAGGTTTTTATGAAAGAGTTGATGTAAGAATTTTAAACGCGCTAGTTTTGAACGATTCTGTGGGGTTTAAGCATACCGGCGTTCCTCAGTAGTTCTGTTGGTGAAGCATTTGTGTCATACCGATTATAAATGTACCTAACCGCTTTTCGTTGTATTCGCTCTAATTTATTTATGTGTACTTTAGCATGCGGGAACCAGATAATGTTAGAGTATTCGAGTAAAGATCTCACAAAGGCGTTGTAGGCTAATTCTTCGTTTCTGGCGGTCCTGATCGAAGGCGTCTTCTGAGGGAAAACAGCCTTCCTAGTGCAGCCGATGCGATATGATTTATGTGGGCATCCCATCTGAAGTCTTGCGTAAATATCACTCCCAAGTATTTGTGCTGGTGCACCCGGATTATAGGACTATTATTTATGTTGTAAACGTGTTCGTACCTGTTCTTCCTTCTTGTTATTGATAAATGAGCGCATTTTTCTACATTGAGGGACATTTGCCAGTCATTACACCAGTAATAAACAGAGTTTAGTGCAGATTGTAGTATCAGATGGTCTTCTATGGTGTTAATTTCCCGGTAAATTACGCAATCGTCAGCAAATAATCGAATGTTGGCTGAAATACTAGAAGGCAAGTCATTTATATAAATAAGAAATAAGATTGGGGCCAGGACGCAACCCTGGGGAACTCCGGATGTGACATGTGTTAATGGTGAAAATTTTCCATTGTATTCTACGTACTGAAAAAGGTTGATTAAGTAGTTTTTTATCCAGCGAACCATGACATCGTCGTTGATAACCGCCTCTAGTTTTTTTATTAGCTTATTGTGTGGTACCCGATCGAATGCCTTTGAAAGGTCCAAGAAGATTACGTCGACGTGATTTTGGTTGTCTATGCTTACAGATATATCATGTGTTAGTTCAACGAGTTGAGTTATTGTCGATAGACCCTGACGAAAACCGTGTTGGCAAGGTGATAATATATGTTCACGTTCTAGGTGTGTAGTTATGTGCTTTATTATGTGCTCAAGCAGCTTGCTTACTGTGCAAGTTAAAGAAAATTTGGGCTAAAGTTTGACGCGGCGTCATAGCGGCCTACTTTGGGTTTCGGGAACAATTTTGGCCGTTTTCCAGTCTTTCGGTAATGTAGCTGTTGACAGTGACTTGTTGAAAATCAAGACAAGATATTTTGCTACCAGTTCGGCATATCTTTTTAAGAAAGCGTTTGGAATATTGTCGGGACCGTTACTCTTTTTTGTGTCAACGTTCAGCAAAAGGTTTAACACACCTGCTTCCGTTATAGATAGTGGATCTAAAGGCGTAGATTTTGGAAAACTATGTGTGGCATATTATTGTCATCGACAGTGAAGACGGATTTAAAGTAATCATTCAGCGAGTCAGCAGTGACAGAATCTTTGTCTTGGGTTTTTACATTTTTTCTGGACTTTTTGGGGCTTAAGTAGTTCCAAAACTTTCTAGGAGAGCTTTTCAGAAAGCCCGGGAGTACTTGGCTGAAGTAATTGTTTTTGGCTACCTTTATTTTCGACTTCATGTCGTGAAGTGCGTCAGAAAGCTTGTTTCGCGCAGATTCTTCAGACTTTGCTTTCAAAATTTTCTCAATCGTTTTACTTTGCGTTTAGCGTGTATTATGTCGCGCGTTATCCACGGGTTATGTTTTCGGGATTTTTTAACTTTATTGGGAACGTTTTATCTATGCAGTGGAAAATTATTTCTTTAAATTTCTGCCATAGCGTTTCGATATCAGCAACGCTGTCGGTTGAAAGTTCTTCGAACCAGGAGAATTCGAAATCAAGGTGGTCTACTATCGCAGTGTCGTCCGCGGAGTTAAAGTCAAGAAATGTTATTTTAGGTTGGGAGTAAAGTGGCCTGTCCTGAACGGGGAGGGTACATATGGTGAGTTTGTGGTCTGATATGCCATCAACAATTTCAATCTTCGCTTCATCCGAAGGAAAGTGCTCGCTAAGGAATATTAAATCTAATATATTCGAAGAAGACCCTGAATTCGAGTCGCTTGGGTGACAATTTGAACAAGGTTAAAAGAAAACACAATATCAAGCAGAATCTCTGAGCACGTGGAAGAAAATTGCATTGTCTGCCAGTTGGCATCTGGTAGATTAAAATCTCCCAATAATATCAGCCGCGAACCTAAAACGTGTCGTTGCATGTATTCTTGTAGTGACTGCATGACGTCACAGTCACTTGTTGGACTGCGATAGAAGCATCCCACAGTAACAGCGCATGATCCAAACATTAGCCTGACGAAAATAGCCAATGGGATGGACCTGGAGGAAGAAGACAGAGATGGCGACAGGCCCATTCACTACGCTGCTTGTGGGTGAGTCACCTGTATTTACTTTTTCACAGAAAAATTTTAATATACATTGACGTAGAGTTTGCAACCTATACAGCCGTGTTTTTTGGGTTAGGCAAGAAACGAGTTGCATCATCTTTCCTCCACATACATCCCAACTCATCTTTGAAGAATTTTGCCGCCGTGTCCTTCTCTGGATATTGTGCAAAGAATTGAAAAATAAGTAAGCGCCATTTATTGACTACGCTGTGTCTTGGACTTAGATCTAGCTGAGTGCTGTTCCTCGTTCCAGAAAGCCATTGTCTTTTGGTGCTCCTCTTCTCTCGGTTAATATCATTAATCGGTCATTGGGGCCTGGATTCATTAGCAGGGCCTCGAATTGTCGGCCATATGTAGATCGAAGCTCTTGAAGAGGCTTGTTGTTTTTTGCACTTCAATTCTATATGGTGCAAGGAGAGTGGTAGAAACTTGTCAGCAGTACTTGCAGTTTCTTGAGAAAGAGCTCTAAGACATTGGAGGGTAGTAATGTATAAGTGAGCGTCTATAAAAATTGTTCCTGAGCGACCAACTTCTCCGTAACGCGAAAACTTTACATGAATTTCTATGTTGTCTAGTTTGTTTACCACCAATTCAAAAGACCGAAAGACTGAACGCAGCAGTAGCGGGAAGCTACCTCGGAAATCCGAAGCAAACCACGAGGTGCTCGTTTACAGCATGCTCGCTAGGCATCGCGGGTTTGTATATTTGGTATATTGGGAGCACGTTTGACCTATGTTATTGTATGGAAAAAAGCAGCCTTTAGCAAAAACACACAGTACAGGAATTTTGAAATTTTTAAATCTGCGTTATCCTTCAACTGATGTTCCAAACCGTGGCAGCATTTATGTCGATGCTTTATGTGACCGTGAAGGAAGGCTGTTCTCTTTTTTAGAGCCTTACGAAAAATAAGTGCTGCTGCGTTCTGCAATGTAGAGAAATAACAGAATTCCATCTGAACTACAAAACCGAGCCGCCAATTTGTTTTCCCACCACAACAGGGTTACTGAAGAGTTATTGACAAGGTGACTTGCACCTTTTAAGTTGTAAATGGGAAATGTGAAATTGTGTGCAAGAAGGAAACTAAAGCAACGATATTTCCTTCTTTTAGGCATCGCATTTATCATATTTAGGCCCAAAGAGACCAAGTGGGCGTATTCTCAATATCATTTATAGGGCACAAAAATTAACTAGACCGGCGGATGCAGCTTTTTCTTGGCAAATTCAAATTAAAATTGGAAAAGGAAGTTTTCACGCCCCGAGACTTCACCTTGGATAAAATAAGTGCCGTAGTGTGAGGGTTAAAATCCATTCCGGACATCTGGTTATCTGTATAAGCTTTACGAGCGCCAGGTGGCGGGCTAGTTGGTTATACATCGTTGGTTCGACTGGGCTGCTCAAAACACACGACGGACTGAACAGAACTTGACGTATAGACTGCTCACTGACAACTGACAACGTTTTATTGGAATTGAAATAAAAACACTTATATACAATAAAAGCAAACCAAGTGTAACGGAAAAAAGAAATTACGAGATGCCAAAGAACGAAGGGGATGTGACCATTAGTAGGAATAAACATTTAGCGGTGGCACGTGCGGGTTCCCAATGTTTGCTCCAAAAATTGCATTTCACGCTTGGTAGTCGAAAGAAGGGATCTGACACATTCTCCCTCGCGCCCGGACAACATTGCAAATCCCTCGAAGATCTCCCGTCTAAACGCATCTGTTCATCTTAACAAAATGGTTGTTTTATCGAACTGGGCTTCGCATTTGTACCTCACACAGTGCGCGACCAAATTCCCTGCGGCAGCTACCTACTGGCCCGCATATCTGTGCTCTATGTTGATGCATCGTTGATGCATCGGCCTGTTTGTCCGATGTAATGCCGAGCGCAACTCAGCGGGATCTTATAGACGACAGCTTGGACACAACTGTCAAATTTGCGTGTCTGCGGGACCTTAAATGTTGTCTTGAACGCACCGCTTCTGTTACTGCCTCGACAGACCTCCACATTCCAGCAAGTTTTAATGGTGCCGCAAAGACTACAGGGTCGTCATGCTTCCCCCCGACTTTTTTAAGCGGTGTGAGACGTCATGAAAATACTTCAAGACACCAGGCCGGCTCCTAATCCTCGCTCTTTCCTTCCCGACATCCTTTCTCTTCACATTTGTCTTCAACACTTTCTCCGACACCGAGACTATTAAAGAATCGCGGTACCCACTTCGTTTTAACGGGCAAACTTGGTTGCAAAGGTTTTCTTCGATGCTGTGATGGCAGGATTTCGTAACGGCTTGCGATAGACATGAATGCGGATTACTTAACTTCGTGAACTTAGAGTGTGCTGAGTCATATGGCAGTAATTCACTTTTAAGACTTGGGGCGCTAACACCAGCACGTGTATCCGTCACTATTCACGAGGCAATAATCCAAGAACTGTAACTGGTTATCTGCGGGAATTACGAATGTATACTCCAAGCCGTCATGCGCTGCTCTAAAAAGATCCAAAATATATGCCGCAACGTTGCCAATGTTGCTACTAGACGGTAGGCAAATTAAAAATCATCCCGGTAGCAAAAGCATTTCAAAATATGATACTGCTTAAATAATTTTTCCATCAACCTATAACCACTAGCAAGATACAAATCACAGAGTACGGGAGCAATGCATGACCCTATCGGCACGCCAACTTTTTGTGAAAAACACCGACTTCTGGTTGACAATGTACAAGGATTGCGTGTAAATCTTCAGAAGACTAATGAAGTCAGCTGAAATTATGCCGACCTCATTTCGCAACTTCACATTGCCGTAGGTATCAGTGCTATGCTTAACTGCTCACACCTTATATTGGCGAACACTGTAAAACAAGTCCTGCACGTCAATGGATGACCACTTCGTGCCAGTGGATAGCTGGAAATAGCCTTCTGCTCGGAGCCCATCACCTTTGGAAGGCTATGACAGGGGAGGAAGAAGACTGCTTTGGTCACAATAAAGTCGGTCTTCGGTTGGTTCTTTCGGCATTCACATCTGTGCCCAGTTCTTCGGATCTCGAGTCAAATGTCACCGTGTTGTGACCGAGCACCAGATACGAGGCGGTGGGCGAAATTGTTGAGCAATCCCGGGATATTGGAAGTATAAAAAGCGAAGGCAAAGCACCAGATGACCAAAACTAAATGAGCGTATCTTCCAAACCCTGCAAATGTGACGACAGCGAATAATAAACGGCGTCAAAACGACATCAAGCTTGGAACAGAACAAAAGCTCCCCACGTGAAGCGAGCCAATGCTGGAGCAGGGAAGAGTCTCGATGGAGAATTTTACCGTCCACAGTTCAAGGCAAAATGGGGAAAACCGCGAAGAAGTGAGATGGGGACGTAGCATTTGTCTCACACAAGCACAAGCGGCACAAAGAAGTTCAAGAGCGGTATTGTTCTCAGTATAAAGATGTTTCTGTGAAAACGGAACTTTGTTCACTAGACGTCAAAGATTGGCAGAGTCTTCGAGGTGTTTCTGTGAAAATGGAACTTTGTTCACTAGACGTCAAAGATTGGCAGAGTCTTCGAGGTGTGCCTACACACTCGAAGTCGGCTCAAAGTTTGTACGCGCAATTTCTGATGGACCAACGTTGAGAGCTTGCTAACCTGATGTGTTTGTGAGGTGGGAAGGATGTTGCACTTTAATATGTCGGACACAGTAAAGTAATGGGAATGAAGAATAGGATGAATCACGGGGCAGCTATACGTCGACCGAAGATAAGAAAGACGAAGATAATCGGAAGTTATGGTAAATAATATTGGTTTAATATAAATACAGTTATTGATTCTTTTTCTGTGGCCATAAACTATTGTCTTCAACAAAGCCTCTGCCGCCTATTCAACGTAACTGCGTCTCCTGTCTCATGCGCCTAATTCCTACGCTCTTCCTACGCTGTCCCGACCCTCCAAGTGGAGATTTTCTGAATTCAATTAAATTTTCCGCGCTCTCACTGCTGGCGTGACATCTATTGGGATTGTTGGAATTTTCTGCTGAAGTCACGAGCACGAGACTTCGGCGTGAGCCTCTTTTGTTTCTAGTACTAAAATAGCTTTTAAGGGCCCCCGCAAAATTTACGTACATGTAGAAATTTAAGTAACATTACATTGATTATGTCACTTATATAGTTATGTTTTGCCTCAAAAGTGCCTGTTTCCTGTTTTCGGAACAGTGTTGGCAAATATGGAGCCACTGTCTGCATTTAGTACGTTGAAAAAGTTTTTCCTACATAAACCTCTCATTGAAGCATTGGTTTACTTTTGGCAGTGTGGCTGAGTCGAGCTACAGGCAGACAGACACAAGATCAAACATTTTGTATTACAGTAGCCAAGAAAACGAATATCATCTTTAAAAACGGCAGCCGCAGCGGGGATTGAGCCTGTATCCTTGGGCACAGCTGCAGAACTTCTTAGCTATTCATCAACCGCTGCAGGCGTTTTTTTTATTCGCCGGAGTTGAAGCAGTGGAGAACATTGCAGGTTGTCAGAGTAATTTAATACTTCTGTCTTCTTTTTTTGCTCTTTCTTGTCCTTTTAGCAATGAACCAGGAATCCTAACTTTGCTGCTAAGCTTAGGAGTCGACATTAATGCCCGGAACAAGAAAAACCGCACTGCCCTCCATATTGCGTGGACAAGAAGTTCGTTGATTGCGTGCGCGTTCTTTTAGGGTCTCTTCTCAACTGGACGTCAACATTCAAGTACGGTTGCTTATTCATTTTACTGCTTACACAAGTTACATGAATTACACTTTGTTTATTACTTGAGATCTTCTGACAAATTTAACCCTGCAACATGCAGCAGCTTTAACGGAAATTGCTGTGATAACTGCCGCAATATTGCGTTGAGGGCTATAGGTTTTGGGTAATTTAGAATGTTCGAATTTTTTATAATGGTAACAGTGTCTGTATTTCCCTAGATTTATTTTTTATTTGTTTATAAGCCGCAATATTGCGTTGAGGGCCATATGTTTTGGGTAATTTAGAATGTTCGAATTTTTTAAATGGTAACAGTGTCTGTTTTTCCCTAGATTTATTTTTTATTTGTTGTGATTAACTGCCGCAATATTGCGTTGAGGGCCATAGGTTTTGGGTAATTTAGGATGTTCGAAATTTTTATAATGGTAACAGTGTCTGTATTTCCCTAGATTTATTTTTTATTTGTACAATTAAAGCCCCGTCTGACAAAGTCACCAGGAACCGCGAAGTATTTCCTTAAATCGAAAACTTCGTAAAATCTAGACTTTCATAGTAAATTCAATAAATTCGATGTCTAAATGGTCGGGCATACCAGTAGCAACGATTAAATCGTAATTGCAGCGGTCGCGGCGCTCACCTGCGAATAATTTAGCAATGCCTAAAAGTCCGCGGTGAAATTAACAAGCGAGCCGGGGCTTGCCCTCCTGAAGTCGTCGCAAACGCAGCATACGCACCAAAATGCAGCGCTTTTTGTTGTACCACTTCTCCGCTGGGCCGAACGTTCTTAGCTCTCATATCTTTTAACCACGTATAAACAGAGCGTTCTCCAAACTGATCGTCCCGGTTGCTCTTGAGGCTATGTTTCTTCGAAGCAGTTCCAGAAGAAGTGGCATAAATATTAGCGTAGGAAGAAAAAAATCCACGTCGCATGAAGTCGCGCACATAGAGGAAGGACGTCACGGTGCTGCGTCGTGCTTGGGGGGTGTGGTCGTCCGGGCCCCCACGGGTATGGTTTGAGAATACGCAAAGGGATGGTGTGGGCTGCGGTCACGGTACTGCTGAGTTTATTTCGTGGAGCGCCTCGTTTTTCCCCGGTGACGTGGCGCAATAATATTCTAGACGTTAGACCAAGCCTTGACTGTAGTGACGCTTTCACTACTAGTTTTGCTCCGCGGAAGGGCTCATCCTAAAAATTTGGGACATGTGGAGCACAAGGCTATATATTTTTGTTTGAAATCCTTGGCTTAGGTTCGCCCGTAATACTGCTTCTCGTGAACAACAAACTATAACTATTGGCTGCCTATTTGTTTACTTCGCTGTATGGCACGTTCTAGTCGTGCACTCATTGCAAATGTGGCGACATCTGATCGCCGCACAGCTCGAGCAATCATAGTTGCCGCGAGTGGCGTGTGAGCGGTGGCCTACGGTGACAAGAAAAAATTGAAGAGCAGTAACGGAAGGATTGCGGCACGCGCCTTGTATATCTGCCAGACCATTACGTCACCTCGCTGACCATAACGATCACACAAAATA
This sequence comes from Haemaphysalis longicornis, assembly GCA_013339765.2. Classification (NCBI taxonomy): domain Eukaryota; kingdom Metazoa; phylum Arthropoda; class Arachnida; order Ixodida; family Ixodidae; genus Haemaphysalis; species Haemaphysalis longicornis. The sequence continues at coordinate 126,824,586 of CM023453.1, forward strand.
TTCTTAGCGCGTCCAATAAATTTTGTAAAAATGTTCTACCAGAATAGTGGGACCTCAATGAGGGCTTACAGCGAAACTATTTTTAAATCTCTATCAGAACCTCGCTTTCGCACACCCTGTAATCATGCGTTGCCTTTCTATCATGCAGCCAGCCGAAAAAAGAGACAGAAAAAGCAGTTGTTGTGTCTATTTAAGAACAAACAGTTTTGAAGGTGTGCTTGGAAAAAGGTACTAATAATAAAACTAACAACGAGTGAGATGCGTTTTCTGTTTAAAGTAATAGTCAAGTGTTTTTTCTGAAAGAAATCAACATTGGGGAAATTAAAAGCTTTTTACGAGCATACTGTGAGCCCAATAAAGCGAAATCGTCATCTCAGTAAACGTACTTTTAAATGAAATTGTCGCGAGTCTTCTTGAAGGACTGTGTGAGCACAAAGGGACCACTGGGACCAGTATTATGATTATGCGCTTCACAAACGAGTTAAAAAAAAACAACGGCCCGGACAACTGATCGAAGCACTCGGCCACAATCGGTTAAAGCGTTTTGATTCTTTATCCGACAACAGCACACACCCCACATCAATGGCGTTGTTTAAAGTCCATGGATACAGGAATGGTAGGAACATCTTCAAAAGGCTACAACCATGTGCGAAATGCTCCAGCATCACTAACGGACAAATGTCTGAAACATCACGCCTTTCAGGTGTTGTAACTGCGAGGGGCCGCTACCCAGTTACCCTCCCTGTTTGGCCCGTAGGAAAGATGATAACAAAATACGCAACCTGAGAGTAGCTCGACGCATGCAGTTATATTCAGAGCCTCTAAAGCAATATCCGCTTTTTCTTTCAGGAAGCTACGCCGACGCGGTTGGTAGGAGGAGGCGGCAAGGCAAAGATTTATACATACCCCAACACCCCCTCCCCACCGGAAGGATTTCCACACCCCCCAAAAAATGCACACCCACGAGCACACCATTCAAGAATTTATACACCCCTCAACAGCACACTACCACCCCCCCCCCTCCAACAAGGAGGATTACGACACCCCCCAATATCAAAATTCAAGATAATACTGTGGGGCAAGGTCCCGTCAGATTGTAGTAGCGGCGAAGGTTAGCGATTTCAGTACCACCCACACCCGAGGTTCTGCCTTCTGCAGTGCAGAACGTTGCATCGCTGTTTGCACAGTCTACAGCGGTGGAGGTGGCTACCAGTACCACTTGAATGGCGGCCGCGCTTTTAAGTCCTCCGCCAATGGCCTCAGATGTCACGCTGAGCATGAACGTGAGAATGCCTGTACCCTCTTCGATACCCGCTGCACTCCTCCAGCGACCCATGGTGCTTCCACCAATACAGCTGCAAGTCGTAAGAAGCCAGAGTGGTCAGAGACTCCTACCTTCAGGTTGAGACGTAGAATTGACGCCCGTCGTACACGCTTCGTAGGCATGCAGGGAGCGATGCATACGAACAATCGCCTTTCAATGGCAGAACCACAACACAAAAATTGAAGCACAAGAAGCAGGAAGGCGCAATACCGGTTCCTATGGGCAGCATATAATAAAACGTAATTCAGTGGAGTTGTAGGAGCTCGCGGTGTTGTCTTCCTCAAATATCCAACACCTTTTCAGAGTAGAAGCGCACCGTAATGCGTCTGCAAGATACAAAGGCAAACCCTAAGCACTGAAGTGTTACACTGCATGGTGCTTTTATTGAAAACAGATACACCTGCGACGGCAATTAATGAAGTGTAGCTCTTTCTCTAAGGGTCGATTGCATCGAATTCAGTCAACCTTACGTCATACAGTGAATTTAACCATAAGAACTGGGACATGTCGAAGCCGTAATATCCTGGCACACACGTGACGACATGTTCACTGTGCACTCTCATGGGTTACCACGTTATGAGTTCGCAATTCTAAACACGCAATGATACACTGCTGAAAGCGTTTATAGCGACCGAGAAATTTAATGCTGCCCCACCTTTGGAAGCTAAGAATACCGAGGCCACGAGCACGATAATAGAAATATTTCTGCACCCCATGGTTTCTTCACTACTAACCAAAAACGAGCGACGCATTACAGCCCAACACAGAGCACATGCTTCGCCTTGGCAATAGAGCTGACGATAAATAAATACACTCCGATCAGTTTACTTGATTGGAGGGTAACATCAGATCGGTGTTATAGAAGCCACGTTTCAAGCTTACATCATGCAGTAAACACTATCGTTATTCCACTTTATGCCCAAAGGCTTTATGCAGAAAATGCGATTATAGGGAGAAAGTTCGGGCAACATGAGACCTGTCGTTGCCTCAAATGTTGCTGTCTTCCGAAGCTGAAACAAGCCATCACTCTCGGAAATTGTCTTGGCTCTGAACTGCGTGAATCGTATTTTATTAAGAAGAACCGCACTCCCTTCGCTATCATTGTTTTGGAATGAGTACTGGTTAGCAGGCAATATTCGGTAAATAATAAGACCTCACTTGTATCAGTTGTGGACACGTTCGATAATATTTTTTGTTAGTGTTATTTTTATGTGTTCATTGAAAACCCATTGAGGCGACCGCGTTTTTCTTGGGACAAATTTGTTGTAAGAAGCACATCTGTGTCGTGCTTCTTGCTACTTGTGCCCAGTTCTTATTGCTGTTTTTTTAAGATTACCCTGTGGAAATTACAGCTGCCACAAAAGGCTCACACTCACTTAGCAAAGCAATATTGCCGTAATGCTTTTTCGAGACAATCACGTAATCAGAACTGGCTCTGGTAACCTTTTCTACCGGTTTTTGCGAGCAGCCTTAGGCGCGTAATGACCTCACCGGAGTTCGCACCAAGACCATTGCACATGTTAACGCGCTTTTATCGCCGGCCGTATTCTGTCATTGCCTTTTCGGTGTTGCACCTCCTTGCAGGACGACCGCGGCAACACACCCTGCCACTATGCTGTTCGAAATGGGCTCCCGGTGGAGGCTTTAGACAGGCTCTTGAAATATCCGGGTGCGGATTTGACAATTAAGAACAATCTCGGCAGCAACGTTCTCCATACGGCCGCTATAGGTGGACACAACTGGTGAGCCTCTACTCTGATTGAGCAAAGTTGCTGCGGTTTTTTAACAAGCTACAGTTCTTTGTTTATGCATGCCCGTTTTCACTGGGTTGCATAACTTCGTACTGCAATCCTTTTTACGCTAGGTAGTTGAGGTGAGAACTCCATTCATATGGACATTGTCATCATGGTTTCTAGGCTGCGACAGGAATGGCGAAACAAGCCTATGTCACTGCTCGGCGACTCTGGCTAGTTTCGGTTTCAAAATTGGGGCGATCCTAGCGGCAGGGTGCTGCGGCGTGGCCCTTCCCTTTCCCTCATCGTTTCTTTCTTTCCACACCACGCATGCTTCCGCGCCTCCTCACGCATGCGCAACAGCTCACCGGCGCCAATATTTTTTTCTTTCTTTCTCTGGGCGCGCACGGCGGGCCAGTTCGGTGCGTGCGTAAGCGAGCCAGCGTGCGAGCTGCGCGGGTTGCCTAAACGCCTCCACGGGCTGAAAGTTTCGCTGCATTATAAAATATATACGAATGTATTCTAAATATGGGGCTGCGGGGGAAGGAGCGTCACCAGTCCTGCGCAGCTCTGTGGTGCAGCAACACAGGGCGAAACAGTTCGGCCAAGTTTCTCGTCTTCTCCAAAAATGACAGGTAAGCAAATTAGCTTTGTACAAGTTATAGTGAATTCCTTAGAAGCCGACCGATTGCACTCTTCTATTTTCACTTCGCACATGTAACGTGAAGTTAATGAGACATGTCAGTCGTCTTGGAGTGGAAACTAATTGTGCAAATATAAACCAGCCTTGCAGGTACACAAAGTTTTAATAGAAGTAAACGCGCATTCGGCGCGCAGACTCTTGCTAGTAAGGTGAATTTGAGGCGGCATTGCCGTTTTGCGATTGCCTTACTAACTGCTTGAACGTCGATTCAGGATTCTTATCGATGTATTTTTTGTTGTTGTTTCGGGCAGTGGGTTTCAGTCTTGGGTGGGGTGCCAAGTCCAGGACGGATCGAGACTTCATTGGACGTTTCCTGTGGTGAATCACCTCAACCCCTCGAAAGTTATCACGCTGCACCTGCTCACAAAGAAGGCAAGCTCAACTGTACGCGCTTCTTGTCATTGACTGCGTACCTATTACCACGGCGATTGTTGGCGCGGGGTGGCGTGCCCTAACCAATTTTTTCGGTGTCATCTTGCTCCAAAACGGATATTTGCGGCAAACCTGCTGCCAAACGTTGCTTCAGTGCTCCGAAAAATCTGACGTAAAACCGCGGTGTTCAATGCGAGTCAATTTGCACAGGGAGCAGTGGAAGGCCAATCCGAAATACATGCGTTGTCTGCAGCTGCCATTGCAAGCGTTTCGCTCATAAAAAAAAAAAAGGTAGCATTGCCGGCTTTGCTGTTCAATCTAACCTGCGCGCCCGCGCCATGTCTTCTTATCGCGAGTGGCTTTGCTGTTCCATAGTTCTAAAGATAGAATCGATATCGGACAGGATGAGATAAGAGGCGCTGCCCAGACACGAGCTAGGGAGTAGCGTGTGACAACATAGCCGATATCTGCATGTAATGAGCTCGGTACATGCGGCTTACAATACAGGAAAACTTTTTTTCTGCGCGTCCCCCCCCCTCATAATCAGACTGTTCACGCGCGATTAAAAGAAAAGACGGGTGCGCTCGATTTGTGTTGTGATTGTGTTCTGTATTATACGACGTGGTGGCGCATTATTTTTGTACGCAGATATAATCTATAGCAATGAGTGGTCAATAGTGCGGTTATTGTGTTGCAACAGTTTTTTCTCGCTGCATTTTGTTGGTGTGAACAAGATTTCTCGGAAGTGTATGGTCGGGTCAACGCTTCCTTTCAGAGTTTGCGTTAACTGGCCCAAAAGGCAGGCGTTGAAGCATACCTGTGCGTGCTTTCTTTTAAATTATAGGTTCCCGTTTACTGTGTCTCTGAACCGAAACGAATTTTTTGAATGTCTAAAGAACATTCCCGTCTCGAGGCGAGCCCAAGAAATAAGTATAAATTGAGTGGAACTTCCAAGTTCTTTCCTTCTTCCGCCGAGGTGTGCGCGAAAAAAATATGTATAGTGATTAGAACTTTCGAAGTTATTCTTGCGTAATCAATTATTGTGTACCTAAATGTGCATCTTGCACGTTTTTTTTTCCTATTCTGCAATGTTGCATGCTTAAATTTGCATGTCATATTTTTGCTTAGAGTCCAACAGAGTGTACATAAAATGTATGTGCATTATATTTTGTCTAGTGCATGTGTTTTCATGACTTCGAATCAAAGATGTCTTCATATGAATTTTGAATAAAAGAAAAGCCAAAAGAATGTTTGTGTAACGCTCCAATTATTATCGCCACAAAGACAACAATTCGACACCAGAAAACATACTATTACCAACATGTTTCCTTCGTTCAATTGTTAAGCACGTTACTGCACACACATACCAAACGACAGGCGGCGGCCATTCCGAGGCATCGCCGCCGCTCGTCCAACTTTCGCGCCTGGTGCCATTGCCGAGCGGCCCATGAGCAGCGACCGGCGGCAGGCGCGGAAGTTGGGCCAGCGTCGGTTGCTGCGGCCGGCGCGGCGGCCCGGACCGGCTGCCGCGGAAAAAATGACGTCATCAGCGTCCGCGACGTCACGAACCTCCTTTCCCCCTCGCCACTCGTTGCCATGACGATAAATGCAACGTTTTTCAGACGCCACGTACCACTAGGGGAAGATTTGGCGCTGTTGGCGCGAATTACGCGGGACCACGGTGGATGCTAGAGAGGCCGCCCTGTGCCTATGTCTCTCTTTTGTTTTTGCAGGATCGAATAGAGGCCTTATGCAGTGAATGGGATAAGGCCTCTATTAGCTATTGGGGATACACATCCGAAAAAATTGCATTACAAATCAAACGGTTTCGTGCTATGGTGGCACTCGCTATGGATATCTAATGCTGTAAAAGTAGCGCCAGCCGACGTCGGGACGTTGCCTTTCGCCTCCAATACTACAAGGTGGTTAAAGAGTTCCCGAAACCCGCCAACACACCACGGCTAAATGTTCACATGGTGTAAACGCCAACACAGCACTGAAGTGGTTCGTAATTCGTGGTAGTGCGAGCTCACAATGAATGTTTTGAAGCATGGGTAAAACAGCCCTGGTCAAACAGTGTACACCGTTTTGTATTTAAGCACCACTAAACACTGTGTAATAATGTATTTTCATTTTGTATCTCTCTCGGTAGTGCGGTGGAGCGAATACTCTTAGCAAACCCAGATCTCCTCAACCTCAAACAGGCGAACGGCTGGGCTGCACTGCATAATGCCGCATCACGCGGCCATTTCGATGTTGTGAAGACCTTGCTGAGTCAGGTATGGTATTTCTGGCTAATCTTAGTGATACTTCTGGAAGAAATGAGTTACTTTAATTTGATGAAACGCAAAATACAGGATTCACGTATCAGGAAATCAAACTGTACTACCAGTTCAGTATCTCGAATTCAGCTTCCCCGAAGGAGGCCCCGCAATGCATCAAAACGTACCCAGCGCACCTAGGCGTGCCTGTAGTGCGCGGTGATGTAGGCCCGGCAAGAAAATGTGCAATGTCATTCTGCGAGGCCAAAGGGTGCCGTGACAATTTATAGCTCCGCAAGCGGAACGTATGTTAAAAGTACCCACATTGCGAGGGTTCTAGATGTAAGAATTTCTGCAATTCTGCGTGCAGTCGGGCGCTGTAAATGTTTACTTTAAGCTACCAACGCGCGCAGCATTCACTTCTGCTTTTCGAAAATCTAGTTATGATCATAATTGTTACGTCTTAACTCAGACTCTGCACACTAAGTTTATTAATGATATGAAGTTGTTCTATTGTTTCAATTTGTAAACGAGCAAACATATAACAGTGGGATAGGTTGTCGCGTACTGTTTTTGGCATCTGATTTCACCACAGTCGCAGAAAAAGCGTTATGCAATAACGAAGATCGAACAAACTTTATCTCTCAATTTTGGGAGTCGCCAGAACACCGACAAGTCATGGCTGTGTTCATCCTCTGCTTGGAGGTAACACAGAAAATTGTTGATATTTTTCTATTATATTTATTTATTAGCTGCGGCTCTTCCACTTTGTAGGAGCAGCTGGGCTGCTGCGAATGCAGAAAGGCACGTTTTTCTTGCTCCATAGCGGTGTTCCTTGGCGTCCACGGTTGACATTATGATTATAGTGAATTTCTAATATTCTTCGCCAACAGCGACAGTATTTCTTGCTCGGATAGAACACCTGACATACTTGACCGTACAGAACATTAAACTCGAAACCCATGCTAACGGATGGCTCTGAATGACGATAAAAATTCCCCGCATTTCCCCGAGGGGAAGAATGTGAAAGTGCCAATGCACGAGTTGAATTTGCGTAGTTCGGTAATGTTCGCGAAAGAGAGATCACACACACACACACACACAACTACAAAGAAAGAAAGATGCATTTATTCACAGGCACCTATTTGTGTTGTCGTTGTACTTGATTGCTAGAGCGGATCTCAGCTTTGAAATTTCGTGTCAGTACTCCTTTAAGCAGGTGCATTAGCCTTCTCACGCCCGATTCTTGGCCAATCCCCCACGGGGTATGTGCCATGTCAGCGGCCAGGCAGCGCGCGCCCATCTCCCCCCCGTTGCCAAGGAAGACGAGGAGATTCCTGGCCAATCCCCCACGTGGGTATGTGCCATGTCAGCTCGCACGAGCGCGGACATCGCCGGTGGACGCACGTTCAGGGTCGCTTAAGAAGTGCATTCGCACTTAAAAGAAAAGTGGGAGGGAATATTGAATTGTAGGGCTGAGTTCTTTCATCGGTGACGAGACGTTTACAGTGACATCTGGATATAACAAACTTCAGGTGACCGCGGAAAATTGCTCGTTATTCTGAAAGGTCGTTGTAGAAAAATCGCAAAATTTAAGACAACAAATAACATTTGAATGCCTAAAACGACCTACCTGCTGAGCTGTGCATCCTTGAAGTCATATTTCAGGAAAAATGCAGAAGTGATCATGAAACATTGTACATTTATTTAAAGTAGTTGGCAATTTTTTTCTGGTGCGTGCAGCACAAGCTTCCCAGCATGAAGGACCCCAATTCTTCCATATTCCTGTGGACTGACTGCGTGGCCGCGCAGTTTTCCCCTGAAATTTGCGATTTTAGTACGCTGTCCAGCACATCCGCAGTCGTCACGTGCTGGTCGCAGTCCTCGATTGCTGCCCCGGCACCCTCAGAGGCATCGTCGTTCATGCTGTCCTCTCTGCCTTCTTCATCCTGAGCGCTCATGCTCTGAAGATTGTCCTCTGTGATCAGTTCCGCTGATGTCCGTGAAGATCCAGCAAGCAACGCGAGCAGCGGCGGAACGTAGAAAAACTCGAGGTGGGGCGCGAATAGCGCGGACGTGGCTTTCTGGACGAAGGAGGCCACCCATGCTTCATTTTTTGCCTTCTCCTCACCTTATGTTTTCTCTATCTCGCATCGACTCGCGCATTCCGCGGAGCAAGTTGGAAGACGTCTTCTTCTCCGCTGCGCTTTGCCGTGTCGTCTGCTAGCATACAGCTCCGGTTGCCGCAATTGTTTAACGGAAATTTAAGAATCTCCGGCCTTAAAAAATATGAGTTCGTCGTACTGGGTTGTTCCTAACATGACACGGAACTTCATAAAACGATCGTTATACTGAAGTACGTAGTAGTGAAATACTTTTTCATTAAAATTATAAGCAGTCGGCAGGAGATTTCTTAAACGCTTGTTATTCTGAAACGTTCGTTAATGTGGTGTTAGTTGTACCGCGATTTGACTGTATCAAGGGTACCCTAAATAACATTACCCTGTAGCAACGAAATATGGTGCCTGAAGCGGTCACTGGACACCCTCATAAATTCTCTAAGTTTTTCTGAAAGTTACCTTTCATTATCTGTGTTAATTTATTTTGAATAAGCGTACGTCAAATATTTGTAATTTTCGCTTGGTTCCTTCATGTAGTGCCAGGTGAGGAGTAATCACGTGCATCATACAAGAACGAGAACTCCATATCCCTCAAATCAAGTAAAAATCACAGCCCTTTTATTCCTGAAAATCAATTCCTGTACTTTGCATGGTTTTCTGCAGCCCATTTGCAAGGTTGACCTTGAAAACCACCAGCACCGAACGCCGCTCATG
>CM023453.1:126833912-127077581 GCA_013339765.2 Haemaphysalis longicornis
TTTCCTTCCCATAATTCCAGAGGTTCCGCCTTTTTTCCCGTACTGTTGAGCTAAAATCTTGGGAAACACTGTACTTGGTGACTTTAAACTTGGTAGCATCGTGCATCACGCTTCCTCGCATTTTCGAGCTAGAAAAATATGTCACAATAAACCTAGTCTTTCTGTTTTTATACGCCCCAATTTGGTGCGCCCGTTCTATGGAAATATCTTTCAGACCAAGTACAGCTTTGCAAATATCGCTAACCAATTTTTCGGACGTTTCCCATGTTTCCTTTACAGTTACGTCCGGCACTCCAAAAAAAAAGCCAAGTTTTACCGGTGACCTCGGTTTTCAAGGTCGTCTAACTGTCCATCATTGTCTTTTTTCTTTCCTCAGTGCGTGTAATTCGGTCTCCAGTGACCTCAACCTTCAAATGATGCCATAAGTTGATTTTCTAGTTATTTTTGTTTCAATTCCATGCTCTCCAGCATAGCCAAACTTTTTGCCTGTGCAGTATACATATCTTGAAGCATTTTTTTCACTCGTGATATTTCTTCTTTTCGGGCCTTAGTCAGAGACCCGGGTTTAACTCAACATCTCCTGATAAGAGTAGCAAACATTCCATGACAAGCAGAGAGCTGTAATTGCAAACTGACAGAGCTCCTACTAACATTTGTGCAACAAAACGCATGAAACCAGCAAGAAGCTCGCGTTTGTCGACAGGGCACGACACCTTGACAAGCATCACATTGTTAGAAGATAGCATTTCACGCAAGTTAAATAACTGACCTGGTGCATGAGATAGCGTGAGTGCGGGCCGAAAAAAGTGTCGTGCCCCAGCCGACGTTCGCTAGGCAGCTCCTTTTTATGGTCTTGAACCGGATCCGGAAGTGTTACACGATGGTTGGCCATCTGTCGGTCTCGAAGGTGAAGCAGGGATGCTTGCGGAAGTAGGTTGCTTGTGAAGATGACCGCGGATTCTCCAGTAATTCTGCGTTATCGCTGGCCACGGCTTCGATGGCAAGGAACGGGCCAGGCGTACGGCAACAGCTCGCCAGCAGCAGCAGCAACGAAGCTTAATAAGACACTGGTACAGTATATAGCGCGATGCTGCAGGCAACAAAAAAAGTTTGCCGTTGGCCCTATATTACTGATATTACTCATAATCTCCGCGTGACAGACACTTCAATATTTCTACATAGTCCCCGGGCCGCCGGCGGCCGCTTTTTCAGATGGAGGCGAAGAGCAAAAACACCCGTGTGTCGAGATTTCTGCGAACGTTAAAGATCCCCAGGTGTTTTCAAAATTACCCGGAGCCCTCCACTACGGCGCGCCCTCATTCGCCTACTTGCGGCTGTTGACGCGTTTAAACCCCACACCCACAATCCAATCCAGTGCTACATAGTTCGTTCCCTCCTGACAATGAACAAGGCCGTTCCACGACCACACTAGCATTTCCGCTTGAGAGCAACCCACCCCGTTTTCCCTCTGTCAGAATTTTTGGCAGACAAGGATCAGGCTCACGACAGGTCGCCCTTTCAGCGGAGGACTCTGAAACCTGCCAAATCGAACCTTATCTCATCTCCTCCACTGAAATGCCGCGAATTTTATAAAAGAGAAAGACGTAGCCCCTGTTACCTATAGCGCACAACTATCTTCATGATTGCATAGTTCAGATTCAATCTACATAAAAAGGCCGTGAAACCACATACAAAATTCCTTATTTTAAAGAATAGTTTTAGGTACAGCACACAGCTCCATTCCAGCCACGGAAAAAAAGTTTTAACAGCAAAAAACCAACGAGTATTGCGGAGTTTTCAATTTCGCGCTACAGGGACTTGTTTGGGCTGGAGCGACGTCATATGGACCAGCACTAAAAACGTAATTTGGAGTATGTTAACTGCAAGTTAGCATTAGAGTGATCTGATCAAAAGCAACTAGAGGTCATAATACAATACTCCAGTAATGTGCCTTAGCGATGGGTTAGTTTTGGCTGCCACCAATTGCACAAACAAGACTCCCTGACGTCATACAAAAGTTGCATAAAGTGAGTGTGCTGTCGCTCCTTCTTCTCATGTTTCCTTTGATATCTACATGAATCCCTGCTCGAGTGAAGCCCACTAGAAAGCTGCACGAGAAGCTAGTGCTTGCGCGAAATGGTTGCGTGGCACGACTGCGGTTACACGCTCTTCCTGGGTCATTGGCTTGGACTATACCAACTGCATTGCCTGCCTGGGCTGTGCAGCCTCCCTTTTCCTCCGTTCCATTCGGTGTTCTCCCACCGGCTGAAGTTATTCTCAAGCCGCCCTAAATCAAAACAGTCTTACAAACTGGACGAAAAGGCGACCGCGTTTCGTCGCAGCAGTAAAAAAAGAGAAATGGCCGAAATGCTCCTGGTACATCGACGTCGGGGATCCGAGTTCTGATGGCTGCTCTGTGGTTTCTGGCGCACTGTCATCCTCCTCCAATAGTTGTATTTTAATGCCCTGGAAATCTATCTGCGACGTCTGTAGCTCTTACGGGGAAGAAGAAACAACGCGAAGTGGTCGCCCGAAGGCAGTCAACAAGCTCGGCGTGTAAATGAATGTGAGAGTTTTTATTTTGATCAGTTTTTATGCCGCCTATAAATTCTTGAGTCATTTTGTGCGGATAAAAATCAATGATGGTTGGAAGATGCAGGTAACCGTGCTCCCAGGTAAGACTGCTACGACGACGAAATACGACAAGTATAGTTTGCGGCCGAAGTCCGAAAATCAGAAATGCGCAGCCCTTGTAAAAAGTATCTGTGTGTTACAGAATATGTTACAGAAAAAAATTGCAGAGAGGTTTGAATATTATTACGGAGCCTTTCCAACTTTCAATTCGTAAGTACAATAAACCCACTGTAGTCCATGCAAACGACGATGAAGCCAGGAATGAAGCGCGCTGCGAAGTAAAACATGTGTCTTCGGTAATGTATTGCTGTTAGCACATAGTGTGACTGTGTCATCAGGAGAAGGCAACCCACACAAAAGAAAAAGAAAAAAAAGAAAGTTCTTCGTCATTTTGTCTTAAAGCGCTCAATCACAGGTTCCGCAAAGTGCACAAAGAAAATAGCTACTGTCACTGATTTTCTAAAATAAAAGTGCTTTCATTCAGTCTTCCCAAAATAACGAGTGAAAAGACACGATGATGCTGTCACTGGTGTGTTGTATAAAATAATGGTGATAATAAGGCGATAAAAACGAAATGACATAAGATTACCTTAAAGCTGGCGTATAAGGGGCTAATATTCAACAAATTAATAGAGATTTCTTGGCAAGGCCGAGTAAGCTTCCAATGGCATAATATACACAATGTTACGAACAAAGAAATAAATAGGCAAAATTTGCGTTCTTACAGCCTCGACGTCAACAACACAGTCCATATTGCTGCGAAAGGTACAGAAAGGCATATATGTACCGAAACGACAATACCGAAGCGCTATGAATCGAAACGGCCTGCAGCGATAACATCTAGACCTCAACATTGCATTCCGGTGCATTCTTTTGCCCGCCATTCATTCGCAGTTCCATCGAAAGGATGACCTTCCCGGACATTGGGCGAAAAAATATTTTCCCCCACAGCGCTTCGATCGCTTAAACGGAGCACTACTGCTTGTAAAGGCACGTTCTGAAGCGCTGTGCGCGAAACAACTACAGTCGCCGACCATTTATTCGGACGCCGAAAATTCGCATATGATTATTTATTCCGATACCTTCCCGGCACGGCCACTTGCCCCTTTGGAGTACATGTATATCCACGACCGACAGTTCGGACGCCGCACAGCCATGCGCACAGCACGCTGTTCGATTTTCGGACTCCAGCTTCGGTGCTCTCACGGTGCTCTCACGGGAACTGCGTCGCCACCTGGCGGAGGCGTGAAACAACAGAAGGGAGTGTGCTGACTGCCCGAAATGTAAAACTTGAAGAGGCCCGCTACGTGTTAGCGCATTTTGGCCGTTGTCACGGCCAGTCGCTTTGCGTGACCGTTGTGTCTGTTGCTTGGCGTGCTAAGACTGATCATCTGAATGGCTCCGACCCACCTGTATCCCCACAGCCACTTGCGCCGTCAGGACTGCGCCGGCAGGAGCTATTCGGAGTTTTAAGTAACCAGACAACCACTAAAAACTCACGGTGGAGAAAAAAGCTGCCATTATCCGTCAAGTTGAAAGCGGCCGACCGCAATGCGAAGTTGCTTGCGAATTTTCAGTTTCAAAGCAAACCGTCTCCGATTACTGAAGAACAAGGAAGAAGATCCTGAAGGCAGTGAAAAAGCGTCGGGGTAAAGCAGAAGAATCTCAGAGACCGCAGCCACCCAAAGCTCTAAAGCAACTAAACGTCAGGCTAGGCGAAACTTTGGCTAGAAAGGTGCCAGTTTTTTTAGATGCGTAGGCAAAAGGCAAGGACGATCGCCCTGTGCATGGATATTACGTACTGCAAGTTCACTGATGGCTGGCTGCTCCAACTTCAAGGAAAGATCGGACCTGGCCTTTAACGCATGTCTGGGGATAGCAGTGCTCTCTACGTAAGCACTTGTGGCAAATTACCGTGCCGTAAAGCTGTGTTCCCTGCTGTGCCAGAACACCCCAGACAACATATACAACGGTGATGAGACTGGCTTGTTTTACCGGATGTTGCCTCGGGAGACGATTGCCTTTCGCTGGCCAATGCTGCCACGGCGGGTAGCACAATAAGGAAGCGATTGATTGTTGTCATGTTTAGCCAACATGTCAGTGACGAAGAAGCTTTCATTCCTCGTCCCATGCAAATTAAGACGCCGAGATGTTTTAGAGGACTTAAATCGCTCCCAGCTTGGTACGAACCGAGCTTGAAGGCCTCGATTACGCAGGAACTCGTTGGTCCAGCACATGCGGAAGCTCGACCATAAGTACGAGCAATAGATGCGCAAGGCACGTATGTTCGTTGAAAACTGTGGTGCCAATAAGGGCCACATCAACAACTTGAAAGGATACCTTGGCATTTTTGCCGGCGTATACCATCAGTGGGTTGTAGCCGATGGACCAAGGTGTCATCAAGAACTTCAAGCTCCACCTACTGATCGCGCCTTGTGAATAGTGTGGCTGTTGTGTGTGTACAGTGACAAAAGCTACGTTGCGGATGTGGTGTCGGCTATGAGCATCCTGTCTGATGCTTGGAGGGCAGTGACGCAGGACACAATCCGTCAACTGCACTCGGCATGCGGGATTTGTGGTTGGCAGTGAGGACGAGGATAGTGATACAGTCCAGAACCCCACAGCTTGCAGCAGCATCCGACATTTTCAATGACCTCTGTGCTAGCGGTTGGAGCATTTACGTTTGAAGATTTCACCATCATTGATAGTGCCGTCCTGCCGTGTGCCGAGTTGGATGATGACGAAATCGTACGCCACGTCTCGAACCGGCGCAGGTGGACAGCGACTCTGATGATGGCGTTCCACCAACGTCAGAGCTTTCAAATACTGATATTGCGCGAGCTCGTACAGTGCTATTGTCTGCCTACAGTGACGGATAAACGCTGGTAGAAATTCGGCCGACGAAATGGCGCGTAAGCGTGCGTGTGTACAGACTCGCATACATACGTTTTTCCATACGAACGGGGCAATGAGGTTTTCTTTTGTTTTGTTTTTTTAGTGAATCATTTTTTTCGGGCTCCGGGTTATTCGGACTTATCGGCGGCTGCCGTCGAGTCCAAAAATAAAACAGTTGGCGACTGTATTTGCCGAGATTTCCGGAATGTTATGTTTTCCATGCAACAGGGAATGAACGGCGGCCAAGAGAAATGCACCGTGACACCATGTTGGGACCCGAGTGGCGAAGTAAAACTAACGCGGCCAGGAACTCCGGAAAAGGAAAGAAGGTGAGGAGGGCGGGGGCTTCTGCCTGTTGTCAAAGAAGATCTTCAGCACCCCCAACTAATGTTTGCCCGATTATATAAGTCATGGCTCTCAAACAAAAATAAATCAGCCGCATGTCTGCACACTTCGCTGAAAATGTAGAACGTGTCTTCTGCCCCTTCTGTCAAATAAATGCTTCCCTTGTCTTCCCCTTCGCATCGCCTCTGCACGAAAAACAGGGTCTAGTTCCCACAGTTTCCAAGTTCAGTGGCCAAGTTTAGTGGTCTAGTGTCGAAGTGCCAGTGGGCATCGTTTTCGCGATGTCCACTGAAACCATTCGGTACTGTTGGACCTCATGAAATGCCGCCACGAGGTCTAAAATCGGGAATGAGCGCTTCTCCTTTTTTTGGGGGGCAGGGAGTGGTCAAAATACTTTTCGACGTGTATTTAGTATTTGCCATTACAAAAATCAAGCAGCCATGCATTATGTTTAAAAGAACACTTAAATGTCACTGATGTATTGATGTTCTTGCCTGAAATATGCCTAAAGTATTATTTTTGATGAAAAAATGTTGACAATATGAGGTGTTCCAGATTTAGTGAATAAGAAAAACTTTTACCTGTCAAACTTTTAGTTCAAGAGTTCATTTTAACTTTCGGCCGGGCGGCTGGTCAATGACAGACAGACAGACAGACAGACAGACAGACAGACAGACAGACTGAAAACTTTTGGCGCTTAAGTAGCCCGATAAAAACGATCGTCTTTTAAAAACCGCTGGAGTGGTGTGAAGCTTGAGGCTCAATAAGACCAAGTCATTTCGCCAAAACGTGCGACCCGCATGTAGAGGCTAACCCTTATTAATTTCCCGATTCGCCTTCTTTCATTTCTTCTGGTAATGTGATGCCGCCACATTACTATCACTAGAGTTTTGCTGTCCCTCTAAGATAGAGTAAACAATTTTTTTTGAATGATTTTGCTCACCATGAGATTCGTATCATGCATGGGTCAAGTCGAATTGCCGGTGCATTTCGAATACCATGCACAAACGAATAGTACCTTTAATTTCAGATTACGTAGCATGTTTGAAGTCAATAAAAAGCTGTTGATTTAAATAAAATTTGTTGACTCAAGAGTAAATTCGAAAAGTGAAGGCTTAATATGTAAAAAACTTCATTTGACACGCCATTCACATTGCGCAGCGGCCACCCGGCCATGGTCACACTCCTGAATACAAAGGAGCAGGTCGACGTCCTTTCTGTAGAGCAAATTGGCGCATCAGGCTGCTGGCATACACTTTACAATCGAATACCAAAAGGGCGTCAACAACACTGTTGCTGATGCTCATTCAAGGATGCCCTTTCGGTACGTGAAGGAGAAAAGAGAGGGGAGAGCGTTGTTCTGTGTCAACATGTGTTATTCATTGGGAGTTTGTCATTCAAACAATGCAGCACCCGATAATTCAGCTGGTCATAAAGTGGGTGACTTCGGCCTAAGATTCAGTGAAGACGTTGCCGGCCGAAGAGTTACCTTTAAGGATACCTTTTGCTTCGTGGAGACGAATTCGCCGTAGCCTCCGTCCCTCGTACAACGGCTTCTTAATTCCCACAAGTCCCTTCTGGGAATAACAAGGACCAAGCAGCATGTACGGGAACAATGATGGTGGCCTGCTACGTACAATCAAGTAGAGCAGTTGATTGCATTTTGCAGGGTGTGTAACTCCGTTGACAAGTCGGCGAAACCGGCGATGCCGACGCTGCAGCAAGTTGCATTCCTCCTCGGCACATGGCAGAAGCTAGGCATCGTGATTGTGGGCCCTTTTTCCAATGTGTCTGCAGATTATCGCTTTGCCATTACGGCCCATCGATTATTTCAGCAAGTGCCCGTACGTTAGCTTTTCATCGGAAGTAACTACTGCAACAGTCATCTGCTTTCTGCGAAGCAATATCAACAGCGAGCAATATTCCGACGAGATTGTGAGTGACCATGGTCCTCAGTTTCTAGCCTCAGAATTTGACAGTTTTGGTTCTACCTACGGGCTGGTGTGGTCGCTCCCTGCTTTTCCGGGCTTCCTCCAGTAGTCGGAAGTGCACGCAAGGATACAACAAATTCCTGATTCGCCTTGTTTCATTTCTTCTTGCAAATTCATACTGCCATATTACTATCACCAGAGTTTTGGTGTCGCTGTGAAATAGAGTTTACAATTTTCTTTCAATGATTTTGCTTCCCATGAGATTTGTATCACGCGTCAAGGCGAATTGCCCGGTGCATTTCGAATGCCATGCAGATAGTACAATAGCTCTTCTGTAGACAAACCAATAATCCCTTTATTATGAGATTACGTAGCATGCTTGAAGTTGATAAAACGCTGTTGCTTTAAATAACGTTTGTGTTGACTCAAGAGTAAATTCGAAAGTAAATTCGAAGGCTTATCTCTGTCATAAAAACTACTAATTTGACACGCCCCCAAAAAACTTATCACCACTCTTCATCATCGATCCCGCCCCCCCCCCTTTTCGGCACACTTCAGAAGCCTCTGGACAAGGCCATTGAAAGATAGAATGGAGGAGTCCACGAGTAATTACGGAATGCGTGCTTTCTGGCTAACACTGATGTCATTTGGCGTCGCAGCGAAAGGATATAGCCCCGCGCTTTCTGTGGCTCTGAGAAAATCTACTACAAAATTTCTGAAAGGCCGCTACGAGGACCAAAGGGCTCTGATACAACGGATGATTATTGAATGAGGGTACGCGCGATCGCAATGCGGCGATGAGCGCGCCGTAATGTGCAGGCTCCGACTTAATTTTGACGCACCTGGGGTCTTTAACGTGCGCGAAATCCGTCACACGGGCGTTTTTGTTTTCGGCCACATCAGCAAAAGCGGCCCGCTTTGCGGGAATCGAACCGCGACTCTGCTCAAGCGCACCCTACCACTGGAGCCACGCGGCGGGTGTTCTGTACAACACATTTGAAGACACAGCGTTAATGCGGCATGTTTGTGAATGCACGCCCGTTCGTGCACGCTACTAGGTGGGTGCGCCCGGAGGCGAATCGGCGCAGATCCTGAGAGGGTGCGCTAATTGGTGGCACGTGCAGGCCACAACAGCCCGTTTTTGTGGCGAAAAGTCATGCGGTAAAGCGCACCCAAATAAGGAGAAAGAGATTTTTTGTCTGTCGTTCCGCAACCCCGCAGAAAGCGAATGCGATTACAAAGCCCGCTATTTTATTGCCTCTCCCTCTCCTTCACCCCCGGTGAGACTTGTGCCCTCTATTTCACCATGTAAATATCATGCGCTCAATAAACACCCTTTCTCTCTCGGTCTCTTTCGCAGTCATGGATCGGTGGCGTCGCCTGCTGGCACAATCTCTAAAAGACTCTCAAAGATGGCGAATCTGAGCGAACCGGCGGACCGCGCAGGCTCGTCTACTGCGGTGCGCCACGCTTTTTCGAGGCTGTGCACTTATGCGATCACTTTCATTAAACACAGCTGGTTTGCGCCGCCGTTACAAATACATGGTGCAGTGCTGGCTTGCCTTTTTTATTCCATGGTGGCTCAGTGGCAAATTAAAGCGATCGTCAGACGCGTGAAGTCTGAATCCGAAAGTACGGGACATAGGGCAAAGCGGTCGGGAGAACTGAATGGCCGGTTTATTTCCTTATTTGCGCTCACTTTATTTCATGACGCTCTTGCCTCGTGTATTCCGAATTCGCACTTAACGGACTGGAACAGGGGTCGGCAACGATTTGAGGTGGAGGGCTGAGTTGCATGAAGCCGAGACGATGGATGGCCCGGATGTCAAATCGGGTGGATTGGTGATGGGGGCTTTGACGTCAAAAAGAAATACGTCAGCGATTCACCAATGACATTTGAAAATACTTGATCTGGCTGTGTGGAGACGGAGGATAATGCAACTGGAAGCGACCAATTATCTGCTCTGGGCTTCCGTCTAACCCTAATTGAGGTCAAAACTGGCGCATGTCGGCCTTCAGATGGTTAGTGACATGGGGACGGGTGAGGCTTCTGAAGACGTGCTTCAGGTCGCAAAATACTGCCCCTAAGGGCTGCATGCGGCCCGCAGGTCGTAGGTTCTTGGCCCCTGTACTAGAAGATGACGAACACAGTCAGTAACGGTCGTTTGTAAACATTTGGGCTGCGAATGTAAACATTTGTATACGTGAACATGTAAATGTAAACATTTGGGCCGTGATGTTATGTAAACATAGAAGTGCACATTTAAGCAGGGAATAGACGTGCGATTTGGTGTTTTTTCTGCGTCCTTTATTTTGCTTATTTTGTTTATTTGATGCTTCAGCCTCACTTTCAACCTTTAGTCATTCGTAAATCGTGCGGCGTGAAGTGTTCGCCTGAAAAATAATTTAGTTTGCGAAAATATAACACAAAATTTCCAGAGAGAGTGAGAGAGAGAGAGACGTTTTATCCCTGACTAGGCCTGGGTATAGTTTAGCCGCGGAAGAGCATCTTGTGGGCCCGAGCCCGACATCGAATTGCAGGATGGCAGCGGCGGAACAAAGTTGTTTTCGTTGCGGTTCCTTTCTTCGTGGCCCATACCCACTTTTGGGGATTGCGCAGAAATCTGAACTTTCGAGGGGCTCATATGCCCTGTTCACAAAATTAGCAATGGGAAATGTAAAGATAGTGCCATTACTTTCAAGTGTCACGGGGCGCGAACTATTCTACAACCCAGGCCACTTGTCTCAGAGCATGCGTTCGCAGCTATTTCCGTCCTTTGGTTTCTTTTTGGTGTCTTTAATGAGCAACAGGCGCGGAATGGCCAGGAACATCGATATTAAAATTACATAAACCGATGTTTGACAATACCGTTTTCGAATAAATAGGTTCGTCATCGATGAAACAGCGTTCGATAAGCTGTCTTGGAACCCCGCATGAGGTCCGAAAAACTTCAAGGCGGTGCTTTAGGTCCTTCTTGGAAGGAAATACCAAGAAGGGGGGTAAATTAGCTAAGGCTCCTATGCTAAAATGGTAATGAATAATGAAATACTGACAGATTTTAAAAAATGTTACACACCAATTTGCGTAGTGTAAAGTGGCCGCGATGTGCTCCGGCGCCCGTTTTCCACTGTCGTTGTGGTCGCTGCAGCTAAAAAATAAAATCGGCTGAGGACAACTCGACGGTCCAACTCTGAGGGAAAGGACGGGAAAAAATTGCGACCGGGTTCTAAGATAAGGGACCTCGCAGATGTGGGATATGGAAATAGGCACGCACACACATACAAACACATACACATGCACGCCAGCTTGAAAAACAATTACCAGAGTCCGTCCTTCAATACCAATAACAGTCGAACCCCGTTATAATGAACACTGATATGTCGAATTATCGAATATAGACAAGTAAATGATAATTTGGTTTATTACGCTTTCTTTCAGTGACATATTCCTTTTATAATGAAACCAAAACCGCGATACGCGCACCCGATATCGGCTGTAGAGAAGAAATATTTTGTTCAAGCGAGCCTCGGATCTTAACAAAAAAGCAACATTAGAAATAAATTAAGATAACACAACCATTATATTAAAATTTTGAAAACCTGCAGGAGTAGAAGAATCTCAGTCATGCGTGGACACTGTCGAAAACCTCATCCTACTCATTGCTGTGAAAATCCACCAGACGGAGATCACATCCCTCTTCAAATAAAAAAGAACTCAGGCCTGTATTTTCAAACGAACTTTGTTCTGTTGTAATATCATGTTCTTGTGCTTCGGTACATTCAGTTTGAAGGCAGGTATGGATTACCTTGTTTATGGTGGGGTCGAAGCGTAGAATAATGCATTTTTGTATCTAGGATTCTTGCGCGAACCCTATTGCCGATTTGTCAGATCTGATTTTTGCCTGTACTGTCACAACGAATATCGGATATTATGATTTGTCTTAGTGCCCCCATACTGCTTCATTATAACGAGATTCGACTGTGCTGTTTTCTGTTGTAAGCACTCGGCCGTTTTCCCCCTCCTTTACGACAGCCGCAACTTGCTAATTGGCCTGCCTTCCGAGATGGCCGTATGTCAAAGCGCGCCGCTCAACTAGCTCAAAATTCTCAGGAGTACTAGGAGAGTTCCTTCTCGCTCGCATTCAGAGCGGAAGGGAAAGGGAAAAAGAGGAATAGCGCGACCGCGGCGAATACGGGGCCTGATAAGGAGTCGACACCCCAGGTCAGACAGTTTCGGACCTTTTCTTCCAGCTTTCCCATCCCAAAAACCTCCTCGGATCGCGACAAATACGCCCTTGGGTCCCCCGGAAGTCTGTATTTGCCGGGGCGATAGCTTTCATTCGTTTCGTCTCATTCGTCGAAAAATAAAAGAGAACGACAGAGAAAAACAGAGAGAGAGAGAGAGAGAGAGAGAGATCGTGCCTTGGGCCTTTCCTCTTGAATGGGTCGCCATAGCGTCTCTAAATAAGCCACGGTTACGAGTACCAGCACTTCGTGCAATCGGAAGCGTCTGGGGGCCATTTTGTTTCTGGCTTGCAGTGTTGCAATCTATCCCAACGAAACCGCCGCCGGTGGTGACGGGTAGAGTGTGACCGGGCGTTCTAGCGTCCGTGCAGCAGAGACAGAGAGACTGCAGAGGCGCCCAGAAACAAAATGGCTGCGCCCATATGTAAACAAATATCACGTGGTGCCGACCAAACAATGAGAATCCTGGCGGCACATAACAATGAAAGAAAAGACTGTCGATACTCTAAAATCCTTTATTTAGTTAGGCTAGGTCGCCTCGGCCAGCGGACAGCACGGCGACGCTCCGAGAACGCACGCGCGAGCAGCTGTGATGTACGCTCCCTCCCGAGTTCCCGGAGGTCACAAGTAATTAGGGGACGACACATGGTAGAGCCCCACAACAAGCGTCCGTCGCAGTTCCCGGTAGCCGGTCGATCCATTACAATCCCCAACTGTCGGCGTTTGATCAACAATGCCCTCTTCCGATGTATCCAGAAGCGAGAGCAAACGCCGCTGATGTGCATACCACTTTGTTGACAGCTTCTTGGGCGTTTGTGTTTTGTTCTAGTTTATTGCGGGGCACAAGTTCGCGACAATGAACGTTAATTCTACAAGAATATTGTTTCGTGCTTCACCTCGTGACAATATAAACGATAACAGCGGGATGGCTGTTCTTGATTTTGGATAAGAAGAATAGGAGTGCCTTGTCATGTCGACTAGCCCTGAGCAGAATTGTTTTAAACACATTCGACCAAGTTACTTAACAAAACATGTTGCTGAGCTAGTCGGTACATACGTAAAGAAAGAAGAAAACGTGGCGCAAAGTAGACGGGGACGAAGAAGACAAGGTATCTCCAGGGATGCCAGGTTGGGCTATAAATAGCCAAATTGGGCTACTTGATTTTGTAGTTGGCGGGCAAATTTGGTCGTTGGCTATTTGGCTATTTTTGGGCTATTCTGTATTACATCCTAAAGTCTTAAAAATGCTTTGTTTCAGACTTGTCGACCCATCACTTTTGGGCTAGCTCGAAAGAAAAAGTAAACGAATCAGACACAGCAGGAATGTGGTGCGAGTTCGTTGATTTCCTGGATGCCAAAAACAGCGCGGGTGCCGGAATGTTTCCGTTGTGTCGCAACTAGCCATTTCATTGCTCACGCTGCCAGTGTCCAATGCTGCAGTAGAACGAGTGTTCAGTCAAGTCACTCTAACAAAAACTGACTTGCGGAACCGAATGTCCATAGAAACTTTGGAGAACATTCCACATGTAAAATTTGGACTAACGAGAAGTGGAAAGTGTTGTAAGTACTTTACACCATCCGACATATTTTTGGATCGTTTCAATACCACCGCGATGTACACTGGTGGAGCTGTTTGTACTCCGAACTGATGTTTGGTTATGTAACTTGCACTCATTCTGTAAATATGTCAACCTTTTACCAGTAGTCATCTGAATAAACGTTTCAAATGAATTTGTGTGCAGTTTTCTCTTTTGGCTAGTTGGGCTATTTCAATATGTCAACATTTGGCTACGTTAGGGCTATGCAGCGCAAAACGTTCGGCGGGTTGCTCTCCCAGAACCTGGCATCCCTGGGTATCTCTCTTAACTTGTCTTCTTCGTCTACGTCTAGATTGCGCCCCGTTTTCTCCTTTCTTTATAAGCACGACGAAGGGACGAATCGTCACCTCCGCGAATTGCCCTTTACGGGTTGTAACATACCCTACTACGCGTTGCCGTGCTACGATCTGCCTTTCGAGGAATAGCCTTACAACCGTACTAAAGAGTCTAGCGTAGAACAGCGCGTGGGCAAGAGCACGTGATGGCTCTGAAAGGGAACAGTTGCACACCACTGGCGACACCAGCCACCCGAAAACGCTAATTGTGAGGAGGCAGCGGCATAAATGTTATTCGACCTCTTTTTTATAACACCAAATAAAATAGCAAAACTTTATTCAGGCACACTTTCGTCGTCTTAAATACCTCAATGGCCGACGACATGCTTTCCCGTTCAATGAGTTTTTGTTTCCTTTGGGTTCTGCGTGCGTACGTGGCAGTATGTTTAGTAATTAAAACTTTCCTCCGCTAGCAATTGTAATTTTTGTGAGGAACAACGAACACGTTACAGATACCCTCGTAACAGCCCCTCCGCCTAGTAATATACATATATAATCGCTATATTTGAACTTGTTTGTATCAGCGCTTTATTTCATGGGTTCTACTGCACGCAAGACGAAGTCCACGCCGAGACGGTCCTAAAACAACGCACCGAAGCTTCCAATGGGAGGCATCTCATCGGAGGCACTGAGGTGAGAAGTGCTATCGCCTTTGTCCGAGCCATGTAACGATCTTGCTACCTCTGTGTATATTGTATATAAATACAGCTTCAAATCACCGTCGGCTCGATTACTTAGTCGCTCTGCTCTGCACCGCGTCGATAGCGGACTGAGCAGGGTAACGTCGCAACAGCGGTGACTGAGCTTGGATGGCCCAGTCCCAATTTTGTGTGTGTGCGTGTGTGTGTGTGTGTGTGTGTGTGTGTGTGTGTGTGTGTGTGTGTGTGTGTGTGTGTGTGTGTGTGTGGTGTGTGTGGTTGTGTGTGTGTGTGTGTGTGTGTGTGTGTGTGTGTGTTTGGGGGGGGGGGCGTGGAGCGGGTACCGCTCGCAGTCGAGGGCAGTGCATCCAGTTGCTGCCGGTGCTTGACAGCCATTACAGCACTGTCCAACTGCTCTCCCGTGCTTAGTGAACTCGAAAACAAAGTTTGCAGACGCGTTTTTCGGAGGCGTGATAGCTTGCACTGACATCTCTTTATTGCTGTGTTGGTGCGTTGGTTGCACAGTGGGAATCTGCAGCTCTTGTCTAGAGCAGCGCTGACGAAGCTGACAGCTATCGATGAAAAAGTGTGGTGGGAGCTTTATGGGCAAGCAACATGGTTTACGAGACGTTTCAAGGTGCGAGCTTAAGCTAAAAACTCAACGTCTGGCGTTGGCGTTCATCATTAAAAACGGCCCCTTCACGAGGCCTTCCACAGCGCGAGCTTAAACTCGGCAGTAGTTGCTAGCGAGGAGTGGTCGCCCCGCCAGTAAATAGCAGATGAAAGTAGGGGAAGAACAACCACCGAAATTTACAATCGTTGTCAGCTTCCTCATTACACGGTGGCATAAACGAGAAGCGGCACATCGTTTTGTGCCGCTTCTCGCAAAGCAAAACGCTCCTCCACCAGCAAGATGACAGAGCTCTTCGACAGAATATGCGAAGCGAAACAAGGCGTCGCATGCGTTCAACTAGGCATGTCCGATTAACAACCCACAGACGTGCTTCGGTGTACTCGAATATTTTATTTCCAATGCAGAAACAAATTACACCGCCGTGCCTGAACGGTGGGGCTATATGCTCACTTGTAAATGGACTGCACGAGACCATAGTCCCAACGAACCTGAGCAAAAAGTTTCAAAACGGAAGGCTAATAAAACGAATGGTCGCACACATCAGCCAAATTATCGCTTCAATGCGCACAGAGGCATGGTGCGGGCGATTTCGATGACACAGACTACACAGGCGATTTGACGCGAATCACGTAAATTAACTGCGACAGTTGAAATGAGCGGTTCGACTTCACGAACGACTACACACGTGCGACTACAATCAACACGAAACGACTACAATCAACACGTGCCATACAAACAGAGTCACTGCGGCTGCACTTCCTGCCGGGACCTCACCCCCTCGTTTTTCCTTTTTGACCGCGACCCACAGCCAGCCACCGCTGAAAAACACTAACAGCGCCAAACAGGGACAGGGAAATGAGGGAGGCGCACTTTTCGTTGTCTGATTTTACCATCCTTGAGAGTTAAGCTGCACAGCAGCAACGCTGAATGTTTGCGACTCGTACACGCGCGTCCAGACTCGAGTTCGTGATAGAACTTCTTTGCACTACTGTACTCACGAGTGCATGTACACACGAGTGCAGGCACTCGAAAATACCGTATTCATGAGTGTTGTACTCATGAGGACTATGTACTCATGAGTGCTGTATACTCACGAGTAGTACTGATGAGTACTGTGTACTCATGAGTACTACTCATCAGTAGTACTCATGAGTAATGTGTACTCATGAGCAATGAACTTACCCCTGTACTCACTCGTCATCCTAGTCACTTTTTTAATCTGGGTGTGTACTCACTCATCATCATACTCACTCGTGATTTTTAGTTGAAATGAGTACAAATGAGTATACTCACGAGTGAGTACGACGGCCTATAAGAGGGATTGGAGAGCACGAGGCAAATCGTCTGTGGTTCCCGGAAATTAATGAATGATTGTCTGCATGGTTTTATTAGTTTCTTTGCTTTTTGTCGCGTCGATGAGGCATCGGAGGAGGCTCCTGGTTTTGGATGTGGTTCGAGTGCCTCGGAGCTCATCACATTTGCCAAGCCAGTTCTGCTGGTACAGCTTCGCAGGGTGGGCCTCTGCATCCACTGTAAGTTTTGCAATGCCGGGCTTAAACTTCCGGTTGTAACCCCAGTGACACTAGGGCTAGTGTTCGACTGTTTACTGACGATTGCGTTGTTTATTCAATTGTGCAATATACCTCGGAATAATTAACACTAAATTCTTTGCTCTGTAGTAGAGCTCATTGGTGTGACACATGAAACTTAAAAATTAACACTAGTAAAACAAACTGTATGAAATAACTTACAGAAGGTCACCACTAAAATTTACCTACACATTGAATAGCTCCGAAGTGTCGCGAACAATTTCTATAAAATATTTAGGATTACAACTTTCACGCATATGTTGAAATGGGATGCTCATATTGAAAACACGTGCACCAAACCATTCAGACAATAGTTCTTCCTCCGTAGAAAGGTGTCGGCAGCACACCTCACGTCAATTTAACAGCACATAAAACGCTTCTAAAACCCATCCTCAGGTATGGCAGTATAGTTTGGAACCCACATCAACAATATCTTCGAAGCGATGGTCGAAGCAATTCGAAACATGGTCGCAGTGATTTGAAAAACTCAGACGACGACCAAAGTATCCGTGACGGGAAAGCTGCGCGTTCAGCCATCGTCGTCGGTAGATGGAGGGGTGCATCTTTTTTTTTCATTTCAAGCGCATAAGCAGACCCAAGTGGCCGGAGGAATATGTCAGTTCCAGAGGAAGTCAGTAATCTCCACCTCACCCCAGTACATCCCTATACTTAGCATTCTCCATGTCTGGGATGCACCTGTTCTCCTCAAGTACCGTCAGATGTTGTCTCCATGCGATTCCCTTTGCTGCTGTTATTGGTACCGTCCGCTGTGGACGCTCACAAAGCTTTTCGACTCACGAGGCACTGAAGGCTTTCGCCGTGAGATTCTGATAAGAAAACGTGTCTCCATGTCCATGGCTGTTTACTTAACTCTCCTGCCCGAGGATATGGATCTTCTTCGAAGACATGGATCTCCTGCCCGAAGACATGGATACGAAACGACCAGTATTACGGTGCCTTCCCCAGAGCCTACTATTCAAAATGTTTTACCGAAAAAGATTACAAATGAATGAATGAGTGATGAATGAATGAATGAATGAATGAATGAATGAATAAACTACATTAACATACGGGTGGCGACTCGGTTTAATTAGGGGCGGGTGGTGTCAAGAAGTCGAAACTGGTTCGCATGCCCAAAATGGACATCAGTGGCGAGAGCGAAGTCCACAATGAGGCGAAACCTCTGCTTGGCTGTGCCTTCTGGCGAGTGAAGGCATCCCTGCAAACACATGACGCTGCTTGGTTTGTAAGAGATGCGCACGGCGTGCAGCCCATGGACGTTCACAGTGGATGGTCAATGTTTGCTGTGTCTTCCTGCAGAGCACGTCACGCACGTGAGTGTGTCACAGTAAGGGGGGGGGGGGGGGTGATCGTTAGCGGCATTACCTGTGAGTGGAACGGCTGGCCGCCCTTTTCTTCAGAATGTAACGACGCCCCTTGAAAAGGATGTCATCTGTAAGCGCTGTACTAGCAAGAGCCTTGTGGATAAGAACCTGATATAAATAGAATGAACTTAACCCCACCTTCAATAAACACTTCCTCTTCCTTTACGCCCAGGCTTACAGACATGCACGCGGACACGCAACAAGGCCGTGGAATCAAAATCCGGCTTTGTAAAATTGCAAAAAACTAGTCTTTTCGTAGCTCACTCAGCTTCATTCGTGCCCCGGAAGCCTTTCCTAGACAAAAAATTGAAAAAAGAACGTTGAAACTTCGCGCTGGAGTGATGTATTAGGGACAGGAGGCGTATAATGGGCCAGCACATAAGATATAGTTATCAGTGTCAATGTGGTAGCGCTCAAGTGATACGATGAAACGGAAGTATGCAATCGCCCAGTTATGTTTCTTGGCGATGGTCCTGGTCAGTGGCCGCTAAACCGCACAAATAAGTTTCCGTGACGACGTAGAAAAATCCGCTGGAAAGTGCCTGGAAGTAGGCACTGCTACAATCCGTTTTCTTACTATCTCTATTATTTGACAGAAGTTTGCGATATAATTGGTTTTAATTGTTATATGAACAAAGCAGTCCTTTCGAATGAATCAAGCTTGTGTTTTGTCTTCACGGCCCCTATAAAGACATTAAATTTTGATTCCATCATGTTACTTTGTCCGGATGGATAACTTTCGTCTTCCGGAACAAAGTTCTCGTCGATCAGAATCCTCAGGCGCGCAACCACGACCAATAGAATCGCGCAGGTAGGGAGCACCTTCAGTTGGACGTGCTCCTAATGCACGGTGAGCCGTGCCTGTCGCTGCTAGAGGTGTCCTGCACCTGTCTGCTCCCAGCCGTTCTGTCCCCAGGTACCCCTATGGGCCGCTGGACCGGCCATTTTTGGCCGCCTAAGCACACGTCTCCCTTTGACGACGCTTACTTAGCCCGCGAGATGACTTCTGCCTTGCGGCTGGAACTATTCACTACAGGCGCGCTGCCGTTAATACATGCGTATAATTGCCGGGGGAATCCAGGGAGGTCTTGCGGTGTTAAGTTCACCGTTCAGCCTGTCGCTCGTGCGTAAATATGTAAGACATTGGGGTGAACTCCTCAAATATCGTAGACGCGGCAGTTAGGCCGGCTGCAATAGCCACATAGTAGGAAGAGAACGAGTTAAAGTTGAATTCTACCCCTGTTACACAAATTAAGCACTTAAATGGTTTTCAAGGCGATTTTCATGCCACGGTCAAAAATACTTCTGACTTCTGTTTAGTACAAGCCGTAACCGCCTAAAGTTAAGCCTGCGAAAAAAGGTTGTGTACCCTGAGAAATAGTATTGAAGTTCCAAACGTATCCTGCACTTAATTATAAGCTTTTTGCTTCAGTAAGTCGCTTTCAGATCTGTCGTGTGGAGACCACTCGTGCTTGCCACTTTTTGTCTTCCGCGTGACCTTCGACTGCTCAGCGTCGGCACTCCCTTTACAAGAATCTTTTGGAAGCCGAACTGATATTTTCTGCGTTCACCTCACTGCGTCCCAATAAATATCTGCAGTTTACGCACTTCGTGTGAGTGACGTGCATTCACCATCACGAAAACGAGCACCGCAAGGAAATCTGAGCACCGTTCATCTTTTTGCAACCTACTCAAAACAACGTTTGTCAAATCTTCCAGCGTTACTATGGGAGCCAATCAACCTTTCTAGAACGAGTCCTCAATGCACCCTGATTTATGAAGATGAGAAAAACCAGTTGGGTTAAGGTATTTTATATTTCTTTTTATTCCAGTTTGAACAATATGCATTACGACACGCATTAACAAGAGGCATTACAGGTATTACATCTATTAGAGGTGTTGCATGGTTTTAACAGGCAGGGAGGTGACAGGTTGGAATTTTTCGCATTTAGCATTTAGCGCCCAAAAGAATTAGGCCTTATTTCGGCGGAGTGCCAGCTGCCACGACGTGAAAACCGATGCTGAGAAGTTTAGATGGTTCCAAACCTAGCAAAATGATCTTGGCACTGCAACCCGCGGTGTGTAATGACCGAAAATACCGCTAGCCATTTCCTCTCGTCAAGTAAACATTGTAAGCGACCGTCGTTTTTTTATTTCGTAATTTTATCATGTCGCCAAAATTTAGAATATTGCTAGTTCTTTAAGGCAACCTGAAACATTTTTTTCAAGCCTTTTCTACATCCTAAAGGCTTCGAGAACGTGTCCAGTCCAGTACTTGTCTGTCCATGTCCAGTACTTAGAAAAGAGGTTCACAGAGTGCATCAAGGAAAAATTACCTTAACGAAAGTACTGCAATGAAGAAACACTAAATTTGTTAGAAACATTCTTAGCCCTTTCCCGGATTTGGCGTTGTTTGCGCGCTCTAATTACGACATTCGAGCGGTCTCCTGGCTATTGGATAGCTTCCTTTTATTTGCCGCAATAAACGCATTCCACACTAGACAGTTTAAAGAAACTTGCAACAAAAGCAAAGCAGGATCTGGTAGACGAACCTGCTTCGACGAGCACATAACATGGCGCCGCTGTGCGCTTGCGATAACTACCGCTTTAGAAGAGCTTTCAAGCCCCAAGGACAGAGTGAATGCGTTTTCAGAGTGAATGCAGAGTGGATGAGTCAATGCGTTATCACCTTCCCGGAGCTGTGCTATAAACCCATATTTTAGGGTTCTGAAGTTGCTTAATCCAACATTATTAGACATTTACGCCATTTAAAGCAAGTATCCACGTTGGTGGTACTAAGAAGGGTTGACTTGCGATCTTCGTGGTTAAGGGTGTATTTCCGTTCTATAAAACATGAGTAGTTCTAACTGCAAAAAACTTAGTTTTTTTTAAATTGGCCAGCTATCAGGCTTCTGGGAAAAGTGAAGTAGACTTGGTTACTGAAAAATTTATTTTTAGTACTGAGAAAGTGAAACATTTATTCCGCTACAATAGCGGTCTACCTTTACTTTAGACACTTCTATGGTAAAGGGAAAGTTCAGCTTTCTACTATCAAATGCCTTCAAAGTGTCGACAAGCGCTAGTCAAAGCCTTCGCTTGTGCTGTACGTCAATACAACTGGCAGATCAGGCAAATAAATGTCTTCCCGTGCACTGCAACGTCGTGAAAGACTACGATCACTGTATGCGCGTGCGCGACCGGAGTCTTGTTTCTGCCCATGGATGCTTGGGGTTGGTCAAAGTCTAACGAAAGCTTGAGGAGCATGCACCAATATACGCTCTAGTAACGGATATAAAAGATGTGATGGTGGTGCCACCCATTTTATAACAATCATTAGTTTTTCGGGATGCAGAGCAGCTGATGCAGGGTCACAAGAGGGCGTTTCCCTGCAACCGGACATGATAGAAATGCATGCGACGTGGTGGGGGACCTTGTGATGCACCAAGCTAATGCGCATAATTTGTGTTGAGCTTCCAGCGAAGTCACGAAAAGAGCAAAACAGTTCGTGGACATGCATCCTGGAAAACTGAGCATTTCGTCATGGTGTATCTTGATGATGGCGAGCTCGCCACGTTTTGAAATACGAAAGAGAGGAAAGCAAAAAATGTTGGAGCGGTACTCGGCATCGGGTCTTCCCACCGAAGTAGGGAAATGAAACAAAAAGAACCTTAACTATACATCATGCGATTTGGACTCGCAGTGGTCACGATGGTTCTGACCAGTGTTTGCCGACACTTTCAAGGTCCTCGAAGTAGAAAGCTGCCCCTTCCCGTTAACATTGATGTGTCGAAAGTACAGGGAGACCGACTTTGCAATGGGTAATTTTTTGTAACAACTCAAAAGATTTCTTTAAGAAGCAGACATACTTACCATCCGCTGGGGCCTGACAGGCGGACAGTTGATACGAGTAAGTTTTTGCAGTTAGAACCTTCCATGCACTAGATAGAATGGAAGTACTGCCTTGATCGCGACGAGTGCATTTCAAACATCAGTACCAGCAGTGTGGTTGATTGCCTGTAAATGGGGTAAAAACTTATAAAGGGCAATTAAGCTGCTTCACAACAGTAAAGTATGGGTTTGTGCCGCATTGACGCTAGGCGATGACGAAATATTGTTAAAATAGCAACCGTACTCCGGTAGAAGACAAGAAGACCTCACAAGAAGACCTCACAAAACCTCGCAATTATTTTAATGCCTTCCGCAACTAAGAGGTTGTACAATTGGTAAATATTGGTACTCTGATCAGTTTTCTTTCTATCAGTCACATTTTTTAAAATCTAGAACTCCCATAATTATTTGTATTTGTTGATGGCAAACTGCTATTGAATTGTTGATGAGAGAGAAAACGTGTTGAATGTGATCCTATTTTTATACACAAAAACAAACATAATGCAGCACAATTTTAACTTTTAAGTATATTCTTTTATAAGTGCCATTTTGTGTAAATATAGCGAAATTGATAAACATTGTTTTTTAATGACGTCGAAAGGGGGTCCTTTTTTAGATATTCTCAGTTTTTGGCGCAACAGTATTTTCAGAAGTTCGGTTTCTAGGGCAATGAACAGAGTATATTGTCGTGCGTCAACGGCACCCCCGGAGAGGGCATGCATCAAAACCCCCTGGAAAGAGTAGAAAAGAACAAAGAAACGGCCATTTGAAGTGCGCGGCGCCAGGAACACACCAATGAACGAACGCCGCGCCGAAACACCCCGGCATCACGGTCAAATATGGTAGCGCACTGGTCAGCCAATCACAGTGCGCCTCGCAGAAGCTGAGTGGCGTGATGACCAAATATGGACTCAAAAAGGCAAGGAACCAATCAGAGTGTGCTGCGATCAAGCCCAAAAGGGTTAAAAGCGGGGCGCGCAAGGAGAAAGGGGGGGGGGTGGAGCCAGGGGGCGGAAGAAGCACGTGAGGAACGAGCCAGGGGGACGCAGCCAGGCCACCGATAGGCTTACCAAGCCTGGGCGTAAGCTGGCCGACTTCGCATCGGCTGCGGCATCCCAGGCGCACCACCAACCTGCGTCTTCGTGGCCCCAGCGGTGGCGGTCGGGCACCTGCGGTCAACGTCCACGCTTCGTCGACCTTCGCTTCGACTGTTTCTAAATACGAGGGTGTAGCCACCATGGAAACACGCCGTCCAAGGAACGACCACGCGCATCGAGCGCCGGTATCCTGGACCTCTAGCGGCCGCGGCTACAAGGGGCTAGCCACCGAGGAAACACGTCCGGACGCGTGGAGCACAAGCGCCGTCCAAGGAACGACCACGCGCATCGAACGCCGGCATTGACGCGACACGACGACGGCTATTAGCGAGTTCCGGCCACGCAACAGATGCCACACGTCAGCGCCGACGACCGGGGCCGGCGCGTCTATTAGGGAGGCAGTCGTAGGACACAACTAGGGAGTTGTGGTGCGAAAGCAATTAACTTGGATTTGATGTATGAAGTGCATTTGGACTAATTGTGTAGACCTTTGTTGTAGAGATTTCTGGGTTGTGATTTTAATTGTATTTTGGGATATTTAGTTTTAGGTTTGACTCTTTAGGGCTCTGTGCAATTGTTTTCAGGATTCCTTTGCTTTAGGGTTTTTTCCAAGTGTGCAATAAATGTATGTTGTGTTGAACATGTTAACGGCTTACCTGCGTCCATCTCTCTGAGCTGGTCAAGACAACCTCACCATTCGTTCAGGTGACATTAAAACAATTTACATATTTGTGGTGCGCCTAGGATGCCGCTGCCGATGCGAAGTTGGCCCGCTCCCTTGGTAGGCATAGTCGCTGGCCTGGCCGCGTCCCCCTGGCTCGTTCCTTACGTGCTTCTTCCGCCTCCTGGTGCCGTGCCTCCCCCGTTCTCCTTGTGCGCCCCGCTTTTAACCCCTGTGGGCTTGATCGCAGCACACTGTCATTGGCTCCCTGCCTTTTCGAGTCCATATTTGGGCATCACGCCACTAGGCTCCTGCTAGGCATTCTCTGATTGGCAGAACAGCGCGCTACCATATTTGGCCATGGTGCCTGGGTGTTTCGGCGCGGTGTTCCTTCATTGGTAGGTTCCTGTCGCGCACGTCAAATGGCCGTTTATTTGTTCTTTTTTTCCATTTTCGGGGGTTTGAAACACCCTCTCTCCGGGGGGGGGGGGGGGGGCTCTTGTCATATGACATATATGTTTTTCAGCAGCTCCTGCAAAGCAAGCCTAAAAAACAACGCAGCTTAGCCATTACGATGGTGTGTAAAAGATGTTTTGAGAAGGGCCACTTTTGGACAACATTGCTCTCGCTACAGATTTGAGAAATATTTTTTCGAAGTGTATAAGTATGATTAAGTAAGTTTTTTTTAAATACAACAGCTAAGTTTGCAAGGATTTGTACAAAAAATACGATTTGGAAAAATCTGCTGTTTGTTTTACAGGTCCCTAAAAGTGCCACGCAATGCAATGGAGAAAGTAGCCCTGCTCAAATTGCGTTCTAGATATTTTTTACTGAATGAACTATGGCGCTTCTCACTAAAATAATGTCACTTTCATGATGAGGATACAGAGCTCTACACAATATTAAAGTTTCATCTAAAAAAATGTTCATGGCATTACTTTGGCTATTCTTATCTGAGCACACCCTGCTGTATTTCTGGCTTCACACTTTTGTGAATGTGGTCGCATTGTGCGGCCGCACCAGGGAATTTTTGACCTTTTACGTTCTCCTAAATAAGGAGTCGGCGTATTTTTGCGATGTTCTCCTCAATAGGCTCTAGAACAGTTACGCATGTGGCTGAGTCCCCACGTCGCTTTTCTTTTAGCAACAACGAAGAGCAGTTTAACAAAGCAGACAATTTTTTCTGTCGGTCGACTGCCATAAGCTAGGGCTGGCCGAGCGGGGCAACAAAGGGTGTCCTTGACTTTTTAATGCAGCAGTTAACAACTCACTGCCTTTGCTCAATGGGCGCATTTTCCTTGCGGCGCAGGTTGAATGCGCTCCAATAATGAAATGCTGTCTGTCACCACCGATATTACACATACTCCTAACATTGAAAAAGTCACCAAGCCAGCAGAGGATGTGCGCATGGACAACTAAGAAGCCAGCAGAGGCTCTGAGGCGCCCATCCCGGGAGATTGCGCGAGCGCATAAACTAATCATCAGGCTATGTAAGGAGTCGGTTGTAATAGAGCACCTAACAGGTTGAGTTTTCTCAAATCTGATTTATAGTCTTTACATAACGGATATCCCTACTTTTCGGCTACATATTGCAGCAGCAGGGGGAACCTGCCATTTACCCCTTACGCGAGATTTGTTGTGCTGGGTTTGAATGTGTGGGCATCCAACTTGTAAAAAGCTTTTATACGCATTTTACTTTATTTTACCGTCATGATTAGTATATCTCCTGAGAGGCTTAAAATGAAATAAATGACTTTGAGTCTCAGCCACATCATCCAGGAAATACCAAGCGTTCGCACTATTTCACCTTAATGAATGCCTTTGCGGCAGAACGCTACTGCCCACGACTTTCTGTTTCAGTACATTACTCATGCTGTTACCAGAACTCTCTTATTACTAAATTGTGCAGCAGGCTTTCGCAGGCGTGTCGTAGCAAATGTCGGTGTGTTTCCGACCTCTAAATCAATTGCGGTTGTAATTTTATTATTATTTAACCAAGTGCACCATTTTTTAGAAGTGCTTCCTTTTTTACAAGCGGACGGCACGGAGTCAGTGACGGTAGTCGCCAAACAAAGAAAACTCTTTGTTTTGTTACTGTGCTATCTGTTTTTTCTAAATGAGAAGTTATGTCAGCAGAGGCGGGCCATTTGTCGGGACTGAGACACAGACGTATCTATGCTAAGGCTTATTGGTATAAACATCTAAAAAAATACGTGAACTCATCGTTTAGGAGAACGTAAAAGGCTCAAAATTCGCTGGAATGGCTGCGGAATGCGAGCAGACACTTTTTCATATGAGCGCAAAGGCAGAAAACCAGCAGCAATATTCAAAGCACACGCCACTGCGACGCGTCACGAGCGTGCGAGTTGAAGGAGCCATGAAGACAACACAAGTTTGTTTCAGTAAAAAGATTGACTCGTTAGCACCATCCTCACACCGCTTTTAACGTAAACTTCGCTCAAATAAGCTATATAATTAGGAAAAAAGGGAACGGCCATGCGACCCACTAGCCGGATTTCCCGCAACAGAACCTATGATGTCATACCAGACTGCTCGCGATACGCGGAGGCCGGCAAAAGCAAACGCGAATTAGGCAGAGCTTATAAGCTTGCCGAACGAGCTATTTGTGCCTAAATGTATTGCAAATCTACTTTACAGCAGTAAGAATGGTGCGGTAAACAGCAAAAGTTACGAAAATACACGTAAACATACAAGTACCGATGCGCACTGCTGTTGGTACTGGGAGCACTATGCTTGTTTTAGCTGCACAGCAGTCCGACGCTGTGGGGTAGTCTTATACGATGCTGGCCGATTGGCATAAGCGACGTTGCCTTACGTGACCCTGTTTGTCAAGCATACCTCCGTTTCACGAAGTGATTACTTTCTACCGTAGCAAAAACAAGCCAGGTGTAAATGCGGTCAAAAATAAAGCAACGGCGGAGTGCTGAGTATGCTAGCGCCATCCGGGAGGTTTGACGGCAAGCAAGGCTGCAGAGCCGAATGGCGCAGTAGAAGTTCTTTTGTATACGCGCCGTTATGACTCCGTTGTAGACGTCACAAAAACACACGCTTTGGCGAGAGAATCAAAGTTTTAACCTAAACTGATTAATTTCTCAGTGAATACGGCCTCATTTTCTGCCGCGCAAGTGCTGGGGACACTATAAAACACGAAACCTTTCGAATAAAGCAAAGTTGTATTTTGTCTTCATGGCCCCTTTGAGCCCATAATATCTGCGGTATCAACAAAATATTGCAACATGTTTTCATCAGTTAAGTTGGCGCTCTGAAAAAGTAAAGTTTCCCCCCATTTTGAAGGAACTCTATACATGTAACCTCCACAGCCAAGCTCAAACGGTACTTTTTCTTCGACCAGCGGTGGGAAGTGCGCACCCCGGAGATCGTGTCACACATACGCGGCCGGAACAGCCCCCACAAAGAGTACGTATTTCCCACGCGGAGTACGCGACAGATCCTTTCACGCGCTCGCTCCTGCCCCGCGTGACGTTCTAATGACGTTAACAGTTGTATTTATTTTGCGTAGTATAAAAAAAGTACGCATTTTTCTCATATAAAAAAAAAACTATTCAAATGCTATCCCTTTCTTGAACGCACAATTTTTGTTCTTTCGGGATGAGCCGACGCCACTGCAGCTGCAGCCGTCTCGAGTATATGAAAGTAGGACGAAGCCCCTTTTTTCTCGGGTCGACAACTTAGATAAAGCGGTGTTCGTTATGTAAGACGCATTATCTGAAAACATGAGAACGTTGCTTCTGTCTAAGGTACGCGCGGGGAACAAGGAAGCCATTCCAGACCGTAGCAGCAAAATGGTAACTGCGTTCAATTAAAAGGGGCACTGAAGTTATTTATAAACACTGCGGGATTACTAGCGCAAATTGTAGTCTGGAGTCTCTAGGCCATGTTTCTACCACACTCGCTGCGTTTATGGAAATCTATCCAGTAGAAAAATCACCTAGAAAATCCTGTCCTCCTCTCTGTATCCTCCTTGCTGATTTCCTATTGCGTTTTGTATGACGTCAAAACGAGATGGCTTGGCTTGACTCCGCTACTGCACCGCTCGCCGACCCTCCGGCCGAATCAGTTCGCCCAGCGCAGGCCGCCGGCGGGTCGTCACTGTTCGTTCCCTCTGTTGAAACGAAGCCACGACACGTTTGGGCCTAGAAAAATGTGCCTTCAGTCTGTTTGTTTGAAGTCTGTATCAAGCTCTAAATTCAAGTTGCTTCACACAAGCGCACATGAGACGTCGCACTGACTGATATGCTAACAGCAATATGTAAGGCCTATTGAAGGCTGGAAAAGAGTCACTGAAGTTAATATAGATACTAAGGAAATAAAATCTACCGAATATTTTATTGTACACGGTAAAACCTGGATGAGAGAAGCACATTTTGCGCAGAATGGACAAGCGCAGCGGTCAGCAGCATGACCGCACGTCTGCGATTGCTTTTCTTCATCAGGAATGCAGTCGCTACAGATTAGATATTTGTGGAAATATGGGGGACGCTTACTGCACGAGCGCTGTTTAAGAAATAGTCATCTGAGGTGCTTGTAATGCTAAATCAAAACAAGAATGTCACCACGCTCGACGTTATATACTTTCTATTTCCGTCCCTGACAACGCTGGGTTATATCCAAGTGGTCTGGAGCGCTTAAACACTGTTTTGCAATTTTCAAGTTAGAATCCCCGATGACGCGTTCCTTAAAGTAAATGTATTTGATTTTGGGCGATGTTTTTTACACTCAAGTCACCACCTTTGCGCTTTAAGGTTCATTTGTCTACGAACGTGTTCGCAGTACTCGTGCACATTTACACTGACGCGCTGGCGGGTTCTCGTTGGCGTGGTGTTACTATAAATACCGACTATTTGCGGGTAAAGTATCGAATCAGCCGAACCTTGGCCTGGAGCGCACACGCCCCTTACAATTCAAGAATGAGCCAGAAAGCTGCAAAGGTTGGGGAAACTAGCATCGTATTTGAGCGTCTCCGGTGACGCAGAGGGCGTTGATTGTGCTCCTCGTTTTTGTGATCGCTACGATTCCAAGCCATGCTGGTAGGCTTATCTTTACCGCCGATAACATTGCAGGAGCGCAATATACCGATTATTGAGGTATCCAGAATGTCCAGCAAACCATAACGTCGAATGACAACCATGTTTTTCTTCCCACAGAACGGAAACCGAAGCTCGTTTGAATCCTAATCTTGGACTTCGTCCAGTCACAGTATACCCCGTAATGACATCACTGCTTTAGTTCGTGCGGCCGCCGCAGACCACGCATAGTAGTCTTTCTTCTTTCGGGCTTGATAAAATAATTATCGCCCTTCGACCGGATAAACGGTGTAAAGTATTTATAGGAGCCAGTCAACGCAATGCAAAAAAAACAACAGCTTGACAAAGCCACCTAAGTGTCCCTTTACACCGTACGCGAGATTACATCGCGCAGCCGACTGGCCCCGTTCGAAAAGCCCACATCCCACGCAAGAAAAGACGCAGTACGGGTGTAAATATGGGAACCTGATGAGGCATGTCCGCGCGGCGCCATCTGCTATCAACAGTTTTCCCCATGGCAAGGTGGCCTCAAATCGCGGTGCGTGTTGAAGACATTTTATCAGCACCAAAAGATCGACGGAACGAACACTGCTCAGGACAAATGCTAGATGCGGGGACTGATTTTTTTACTACTCACATGTTGGCATTACAATTACGAACAATTTCACCAGAAATAACTAGGAAAGGTAATCTCTTGTGTCCCCACATATGTGCAGCGTACAACCCACTACGGTAGATCTCCCGTTCAGGAAGCTTGGCAAGGAATTCTATTGAAAATCGGGCAGTTTCTCGCACCCTTTGTATATAATTTCGAGTGGGCTAAAATGCAGCTCAGCATTTATTTTACACCCAGTATGCGTTTTGTGCGCAGAGACGTCTTGTGAGCATGCGCCTCTAGCTTCATAAATGCATGGTATTCAGAGCCTGAAAAGATTACCCAAAAGAAACCATTGCAGCTGTAGTGGCGAGCCATGACACCACAATAACATGTGTAAGGGCTGCATCTGCGACACAAAGGATGCCGAAAGAGTGAGACTGGTGGCCGTCTCTTATATCACATAACGTTCCTGAGTAGTTTCCCACATGCATTCGGCTCCTCACATTGGAACGTAGGTGAGTCTACGACAAAGTAGGACCTGTCGCCTAAAGGCACGCTAGCTAGGCGCATTTTTCCATATCTGATGCACTGGAATAACTTTCCCGTCTCGCTGTGTATCCTGCGGTATATGCTATGTTGGCCAGACTTAACCGAGTCCCTTCTTGCGAAGGGATTTAATTAATAACACCCATACACCCAGGGTCCGAGAAGAAGCCGTAGAGACGGCAATAGCTAGGAATGGTATACACTGGGCCGGCCATCGTGTCATCGTGGCATGGATATTCATATGCATGCACGCCAGCATATGAATATCCATGGGTTCTGCACTGGCTCAATGGTCAACGCCAAAGAGAAATTTTAATCAAAAGAATCTTAAGTTGTGCCTGGTACCTGAACGCATCTGCGGATAATTTTCGTCCATGGGTATCAACCGCGACCACGCTGCAATTGTAATTGGCAGGCTGTCATGAGGCGAGTTTAGTCAAAATAAATGCTGGAAAACATCCCAATTTCAAACTACATTGATGTGATATGGGCAGGACTGACGTAATATGGACGTGCATTTTACACACAGCTATCAGTGTGTTAACTACTGCACGTTAGCACTCAAGGAATATCATCAAAAGGAACTGGAGGTCCAACTGCAACCACCCAATCATGTTTGTTCATGGTGAATTAGGTCGGTGGCTGTTAGTCGGAAAAAGAAGGGTCTGATGGCATAGAGGAATGGGCGGAAAGTGGCTATAAAGCTCCCACTGGTTTACACATTTTCTCTAATATCTCAATTATTTGTTTGAAGTTCGCAATTTAATAAATACCATTTGTTATTGGGGCAAAGTCGCTTTAATGAATGAAACGTATGTATTTCTTTGTGACCCCTTTTAACAGCCTACCGACTGTAGAGTGGCCACTAAACAGTGGCCGCTGAACAACAACCCACATGCCAGCTGGCTTGAGTGGCTTGTAACGATTCACTAGGGATTTCTGAGGCCAGCATAAATTCCAAGAAATCAATGGTGGTACACTGCAGAGCAGTACAAGTCTCCAAAATATTTGACAGCGGAATGGGACACTAACACAAGCCAAGGGCTCTATAGGTCTAAACCAGTAGCCCACCCATACAAAGCAATGAAATAGCCAATGCAGTGAGCCTCTTCTAAGAATTAAGCAAGTTGAAAGGGTAGGTTTTCATTGACCAATTTTTATGCGAGGCATTCAACGTTTGTAAATGAACAAGTTAGGTCTAACTATCGAGTTTGGGCACAAAATGCTTACTTTTGTGAATTGGGGGGAGGAGGGCGGCGGAGGCTCTCAAAGCTTATTTAGACGTTTTTTTTGAAGAAAATAGGAAAAGCTCGCAGCTTAGAACCTTGAAAACATTGTTCAGCCTTTACAGCGATTGTGTGAGCCAGGGATAAGGCGGTTGATGGTTTATACTATTGTCCGTGCGTTTGCTAGCTTCCCTAGCAAGTGTGGACGCAGTGACTCAGAAAGATGGCGACCAAAGCCAGAAGAAAAGGTGGACCCTGAACAACCAGCCCATGATCATCAAAACAGAACAAAAGAGCGCTGACGGCTCTCTGTACTCGGCTGGGGTGTCAAAATACTTTCTTGACATACGTTTACAGGACATTCACAAATGTTTCTGGCAAAAACGTATGATTACACACACTCCCTTCATGGAAGGGGTGTGTTTCCAACAAGGTGGTTGAAATTTGTTTTTGATAACAACACTAACTTGTCATTCGTCCCTTTTATTCGGCACGCTTCGGAACTTGGTTTTATGAACCCTGCTGTTATTTTAATTTATGTATAAATGAGCTGCTTATGCAATATGCTCTTATTTACCTCTGTTCGAAGAAAACAGTCCACGTCCTTGTAGGCGTAACATTCTTCGATGGTGTTATGTACAGTACATGAAGCTCAGTACTATAAACTTACACCAGGGCAAGGGAAGTTTCCCATATTGTTTCAGGGTGTCTAAACATAGGCACAAAATTTGTTAAGGGATTTTCATTCTCATTCAGATGCGTGCATGTAAGGAACGGGCAGCTGAGGCATGCGGTGTGTACATCGTCGTGGAGACCACTGGCATCATCAGCGATATGCTACTTACGCTGTAACTTTACACGAGGAAAATATTCTTCCTTTTTCCAATGTCAGTTCTGGGAAACAGTTAAAATTTTTGGGCTATTCCTACTATGAAGCAATTTGCAAATTTCGATAGCCCAATAAACAAAGACACGTTACCCGAATCGTGGAAGTTTTTTTCACATTTTAAATTTTGATGTGTTCCCTTTTGTGCGAATCGACACGTGGTTAGCTGCCCTGGGCATTTCAAAATGGCAACGCTCTCAAAGCTTCTTTGGTGTTTCACTACAGCGATAAATGTCGTATCGTGCTTCATGTCAATGATCCCCGCGGTATCAAAAATATCAAAATTTTCTGTTCAGGTTGATTACGTGACCTTTTTCTCTTTGCATGATTGGCCATTCCTTCTGCCATGTTTAGACTACAACGCCGGATTTATAACCTTCTGAATCAAATAATGCTTTCGCAATATCAAACAGGTCGTTCTTGCAAACTGCTTCGCGTCAAGCGAAACCACAGTCAAGAAGACTATTACGCTGCAGATACCACTTCAAAGCAGTGGTTGTGTTCCTTCTTGACATCCATCAATATGTTTCTCACCTCCTTCCATTCATCTTTAGGGTCAAAACAAAAACCAACGCAACTCAATAACATTTTCAATAACGCGTTGCTTTCATGGCAAAGCATGTCTGGTTTGGAATATTTGCGTCGACGTTGCGCTAAATCTGTATTTTAAACTTCGCAGGTACACCACTTCTGTATGACGGCCAAACTCGAACACGGTTGCCGGCGCCTAAAACAACTACGACTGGGGCTCTGCAGATTATACCAGGAGTACGTGCGAGACGTACAGCAAGACGGGTCCAACTGAAACGCTGCGCACACGACTGCAGGCATCGTACAAAACAAAGTTATGTTGTTCTTCATGGACTCGAGGTTAATGTATAATGTAGCCCTTTGTTAGAATACGATCAGTGCCCACGCAGTGTTTCGGCTGCATGAAATGAATGTCCACTTCAGCTGGCACTGCCATCCGCTGGCACTGCCTTTTCCCACAGCAGTAAACACTAGGCTCCTCAAAAAGTATTTCCACTCCTTACATGCCTAGTCTTATTGACTCAGTTGGTTCATCACTTTGCTATTTCCATGGTTTGCTAAGTAGGTAAGATTATGAAGCAATGCCCAAAAGATGCAACACAACAGAACAGAACTCGGTGCAATTGCTTCTTCATAAGAGTAGCTCTGTTTTGCTAACGGGTGTATTCAAGCGTAATGTAGGAAGACGTTGCACGGATTCCTAGGCACACTCTTATTCAATGAGGATGAGGACGTAAAAAAAGTTACGGTAGAGGAACCGAAAGGAAAACAG
Organism: Haemaphysalis longicornis; assembly: GCA_013339765.2. Taxonomy (NCBI): domain Eukaryota; kingdom Metazoa; phylum Arthropoda; class Arachnida; order Ixodida; family Ixodidae; genus Haemaphysalis; species Haemaphysalis longicornis. Next base: position 126,867,413 of record CM023453.1, read on the forward strand.
TGGGGGCGCTTTCCAACCCCAGGTGAAGGGTCACTCCACATTGTTTAAGCATCCTAATCACAAAGTTTCTCATCGGAACAGACGTCGCAACGTCAGCTGCTCGCGAAAAACGGTTGCCGCTGAATGAGGAGGATTGAACATTTATCCCGTTCACAGGGACAACCAGCAGGAAAACCACCTGACTAGCTACGAAGTAGAATGCCGTGTCACCTTATCTTATCTAAACGCAACAGACGGATTAGAAGTTTATATTTTTGTTAAACCGCGTATTTATGGTAATGTTTCTATGCTCATTATACGGATGACTAGACAAAAATTCAACTTTACTGAGTACAATTCAACCAATGGTACAGAAACATTCGCACTAAATACAAACCTGTCGTATAAGCCGCTTATAGGAATGTTTCTCGCTCTATACGGATGACAGACAGAGAAACATACTTGCTGAGGTACCATTCAACCACATGGCAAAGAAACATTGCTCCTAACCCAAAATTCAACAACAGTGAACCTAATGCAAAGTAATGCGAACAAGTTTGTAATTATTAAGCTTTAGTCACAACAGAATTGTTAATGCATTCAGCGGCGCTTCCCTGTTTTCTTAGTTTTAATGCGTTTTTTCCGCGATTTCATTTACTGCCCTTGTTCTTATTCCCTTCGGGTTTTCATACCCATTTTTGTCTGCTAAGTCCCAACTGCATTCAATAGCCGTGAAGCATTCAACAATATTCAGAAAAAAGCAATTGTTTTTACACCGTCTACGGCTAACACGAGCGGTTGTCCCAACAACAAAATGGACACGATACACGTGAGCATATCGCCATTTTGCGGCACCCACTGTGAAATCCCCTGTATTGTAAATTGTGAGGCACACTTTGATCTTACGGAAAGAAGTTCAGAATTTGGCTCTAATCCACGCTGTGAAGGTGGTTGGAAAGCAAAGCTTTAAACGACACCAACAAAACATTGGCGCATGCGACGTCACTTGAATTCCCACACGTGGCTTTACAAAAGAGTGAAACCAGAGATTCTGCCAGCCGTTACTTGAAATTCGCGGGTTGTCCAAACGCATCGGGCGGCCGTCCCAACGCATCAGCGTCTGCCCCCGGCCGGGCATAGAGCCGTGAACGCCCGCACGGGGCACCTTGAGTATTCATGGTGACGGTGAGCAGCGACACCGCGGACCCCGAGCTCCCAACATAAGCCGTGTCCAACGTGGCGAGGTGTTTAAAGGTGAAGGGTAAAAGCACGTAAACGGTGGCCGTCGGAGCCTTGGTCAAGCTCCGGGGATGCCAGGCTCCTTGCCGCGGTCTGCCTTGCCTGCATCACCGGCAGCTCTCTGGGACCTCTACTTTAACTACCAGGGTAAGGTCAAGAAGAAAGTACCCCAGTCTCCCTCGCTTTTATAGTATGCCCTAGTACACTATTTACAAACCCCCCCCCCCCCCCCCAACGTGATCGGTCCCTGAAAAGGGGCCCCACCAAAGTATCTTTTCCTTCATTGCCATCTTCACATTTCCTGAACCGGATAATTTTTTCTCGATTGTGATGGAATCGCTCGCAATCCGACCCAACCTCTTGTATCGCAGTCAGTCTTCTTGATCGCAAAATCTCTTGAAGCCATAATAGGAAATCATATAAGTGCAAAAAACAAAGTCTGGTGAACTACTAATTGAGGTAAATGACACAAACAGCAGTCCACGAAGCTTCTAGCTCACAGACTAGACTGGCTGATGATAGTACGATCAGGGTCACACCCCATCAGCCTCAACACCTCGCAAGGTGTGATATCCGAGACGGATCTCTTGAACGAAACGGATGCGGATCTCCTTGCCGGCTTGAAGGATCAGGGCGTCACTGCCGTGAGAGCATCACTATCAAGACGCAGAGAGACGTCAAGGAGATTCCCACCAAGCACATTATCTTGACGTTTACCGCGCAGTTCTTCCACAACACATAAATGCAGGTTTTATCCGTTGCTCCATCCGTCCCTACATCCCGAACCCGCGGCGCTGTTTTAAGTGCCAGCGGTTTGGGCACGGTACAAACTCCTGCCGTGGCCGAACGACGTGTGCAAAATGCGCGTCGCATGACCATCCAAGCGACAATTGTCCATCCGATACCCTCTCTTGTGTGAACTGCGGGGGGGCGCATGCAGCCTACTCCCGCAAGTGCGAAAAATTTCAAACTGAAAAAAAAATTATCAACATCAAGGTAACAGAGAACATCACCTTCCCAGAGGCGCGGAAAGAGGTTCGCTCTTTCCCCCTGGAGGTACGCCGACGCAGCTCGCCGGGGGGGCGGAGCGGCGTCTGGTTTCACAGGGACCCAGTTCAGCGAGTCTGACCTGGTCCCTGCCCCGCCACCCCTGGGTTGCCTCAGGCAGCCAACCTGCCACCACGCCGCTTGCTGAGGCAGCAGCGGTTGTGGTGCCAAACCTCTTCCGTTGGGACCGGTGCCGCTCCGCCTCTTCTCCCCGTCCTCCAGTGCGTTGGAGGTGTCGAGGGATGGACATCGGGGCCCCGCATCGGCTCCCACCGTCACCGCACCGCCCGTGCCACTTCTGGCGTCCCCGACGCCCGCGGCGGTGGCGGCGGCTCAAATGAAGGTCTCCCGAAGGGGGACCAAGTCCGGGGGGCCCGGTTCGACGGGCACCCCCAGGACATCTGATGACGAAATGGACGTCGCGCCGTTCCTGCCTGCAACGCAGCGCAAAGAGCGGCCTCCGACGGCCAAGCCAGTAGTAGAAAGGCCTAAAAAGCCTAATCCAAGAGTAACGGCCCCGAAAGACGACACATGAACACACACGAACACACACACTCCAGTCATTCTTAAATTTAAGTAATGGGAACACAAAAACATCCTCCAATGGAACTGCAGGGCTGCCTCCTTAAAAATCTTGACGATGTGTATGAGATTCTGCATGCCAGTCAGCCAAGTATCATGTGTCTCCAGGAAAGCCACCTCAATTCTAAACAAACGAATTTCCTAAGTAGGTACATGGTATTCAGAAAGGACAGGGTGGCTGCACACACTCTTCAGGAGGTGTAGCAATTGTCGCCCGGAAATCCTTAGCCTGCCACCCTGTCACTCGAACACTGTCCTTGAGGCTGTAGCAATCCGTACGATAATATTTAATAGGTTAATAACGGTATGCTCCATTTACATCTCTCCTGATTTTGCACTTCTGAGCTCTGATTTCGAAGCCACTGGTTGACCAGCTGCCCGAACCATACATACTACAGGCGACCTTAATGCGCACAATTCTCTTTGGGCTCCTCCAGAACGGATGCCCGACGTCGCCTGATAGAGAAGTTTCTTACATCCTCCGGAGCATGCCTTTTCAACAAAAAACAGCCTACATACCATAACTTAGGACACAATACATACTGGCATCTTGACTTGGTTATTGTTCCGCAGTTCTCTTTCCATGTTGAGTGGGGTGTGGGCACCGACCCATATGGTAGTGACCATTTCCCCACTTCATTAACGTATATAGGTATAGGCCCGAGCAGTCCATCTTCCCATAAAAGTTTAATGAATCAAAAGCAAACTGGAGCACATTCACACAAACATCTCAACTACACCACACATCCATAAAACACCTACACGTGGAGGAAGCCGCCCAACACGTCACGGACACACTCGACGCCGCCGAAAAGTTCATTCCCCAGGCCTCCAGTGGGTCCGCAACCCAAGGAGGCCCTGGTGGAACGAGGACTGCAGGCGGGCGCGAGAGGCCCAGAACAAGGCGTGGGGTGTCCTTCGCCGGTACCCCACGTCAGATAACTCATTTTTTTAAACGGGCAAAAGCTTTTGGGAAGCGAGTGCGTCGTGAGGCGAAAGGGAGAGTTGGCGCACCTTCCTCACTTCCATCAATTCATACACTGATACACACAAAGTCTGGACACGAATACGAAAACTAAAAGGACAACAGACACACAGCCTGCCCCTGGTTAGTACAACAGGGGACGCACTGGAAGGACACACCAGCTAACACACACACAACACTTCCAACACGTGTCCAGCTCAGCACACTACACTAATACTTTCATTGCAACACAAAACATCTGCAGAAAAGAAGCACCTTACGAGACAAGAACAAGTCGAATTCTGCTTACAACTCTGAATTCACACTTCATGAGCTGAAGGTTGCTCTTTCCACTTGTAAGCCCTCAGCTCCAGGGGCAGACAGCATACATACACCATGATACAACACCTACACGCACACACTCTTGAGACACTCCTACACCTCTACAAGAGAATATGGCTTTCGGGGCAGTTTTCCAAGGTCTTGGAAGGAGGCCATAGTTGTGGCCTTTCTGAAGGAGGGGAAGGACCCTTCCTCTCCCGCAAGTTATCGTCCCATCGCCCTGAAAAGCTGCCTGTGTAAGCTCCTCGAGAAGATGATAAACCGTAGGCTCGTGTACTTTCTGGAGTACAACGGTCTTCTCGAGGGCTGCCAGGCAGGCTTCAGGGTGGGGCGATCTACCAATGATCAACTTGTTGCACTGGAATCCTACATAAAAGATGCATTTGTCCTTAACCAGTTCTGCCTTACTGTATTTTTCGATATTGAAAAAGCTTATGATACAGCCTGGCGCTACGGCATCCTCAGGGATCTTAAGTCATTGGGTGTCTCCGGCAACATGATGAACACTCTTTGTAGTTATTAGGCCGAACGAACCTTTCGAGTGAGGGTTGGCAGTGCACTTTCCAGTGTATATTTGCAGGAAAATGGTGTGCCGCAAGGTGGAGTTCTAAGCTGCACGTTGTTTATAGTTAGATGAACTCCCTCCGAAAGGCATTGCCGCCGACCATTTCCTGTTCCATCTATGTAGACGATGTGCAAATATCTTTTAAATCCTGTAACCTGTCAATATGCGAACGTCAAGTACAGCTCGGTGTTAAGAAACTTGCTGGCTGGGCGGACCTTAACGGGTTTAAACTAAACCCGGCCAAAAGTATTTGTGTTGTGTTTTCCCGCAAGCGCGGGATTAACGCGGACCCTGAGATTACGCTTAACCGTGCACCTATTCCTGTTAAACGGGAGCACAAGTTTTTAGGTGTCATATTTGACGAAAAGCTCACGTTCATCCCACACATCAAGCACTTAAACATAAATGCTTCAAAACACTAAACATTCTCAAGGTCCTCTCCCACCAATCCTATGGTGCAGACAAAGAACTGCTTCTCCGGGTCTTTACCGCGTTAGTCGGGTCTGGATTAGACTACGGCAGTGTCGTGTATGGGTCGGCATCGAAAACACCCTAAAAAGTCTTGATCCAGTACTCCACTTGGGTCTGCGCCTTGCGTCGGGTGCCTTCCGCACTAGCCCGGCCCAGAGTCTATATGTTGAATGTAATAAGTGGTGCCTTGAGTACCAACGAACGTATGTGGACTTTCTCTACGCTTTAAAAAATTCTCATCTTTGAACAACCATCCTTTTAAACCTGTTTTTATGATACATCCACATCGCCACTGTTTGTAAATCGCCCGTCTGTTCCTTCGCAGTTCTCACTTAGAGTGAGAAAGGAAGCTTCAAATTTTGACATCTCCTTTTTAGACATTTACACATCTTCTTTTACTGACGTTTTACCACCCTGGCAGCTTCAACCTGTGTGTTGTGACTTGTCCTTCGTGAAAATTGATAAAACCAGGGTACCACAAACTGCTATTCTGCAGCATTTCTTGTCCCTGCAGTCTAAGTATGAATGTGCAGAGTTTTACAGTGACGCATCAAAAACGGCCCTTACTGTGTCGTGTGCGGCGCACGGACCCGATTTTAGAGTCTCTAAGACCCTGAACTCGAAGACCAGCATTTTTACGGCGGAAGCCCATGGAGTTTTGCTTGTTTTAAATCACATATTGCAACATGAAATACCCAAGTCTATAATTTTCACAGATTCACTGAGTGTTGTACATGCATTGTCATCCAACAAGTCTTCTAAAAACCATGTTCTTAATGTAGTGTATAAAACCATTATGTCAGCGTATGCATTAAATCTCGAGGTGATCATGTGTTGGGTTCCAGGCCACTCTGGGATTGCGGGAAATGAGACCGCTGATCAGATGGCCGCTGCTGCTGCACATACAAATACACCGGACATAGCAACAGTACCCTACACTGACCTCAAGCCACACATCAGACAACACCTTCGCGAAACATGGCAAGCACTCTGGAATCAACAGACAGACAACAAACTACACACTTCTAGTACGCCAGTGTGCTAAAGCCTGTGGCCTCCAATGTTCACGTAAACAATCACAGCTCCTTGTCGTCCGCCCTCACGCCAAACCAAGGAATACATTCAAATACTCCTTGATGGCCAGGCCATCACTCCAAGCCCCAGCATCAAGATCCTGGGCCTACATCTCGAGGCTAACACGAAGCGTGACGTCTCCTTGCAGAGCGTCAAAAACAGCATTAATCAAATCATACACATGATCAGGCGAGTTGCCACCAAGAAGCGAAGCCTAAAGGAATCCGGTACCTTTCGATTATTTGAAGCTTTTGTCCTCTCGAGAGTTACTTACGTCAACCCCCTGTCTTCTTCTCGACAAGGAAAACATAGAGATGTTTTATATAATGATTAAAAAGGCGGCCGAGCAGGCCATTGTCTTCTCATGAGTGCGTCCACACAGAGGCTGCTTAGCACGGGGCTCCACAACACGGTGGAAGAGCTAATAGACGGCCATCTTTCTAACCAGAAGGTCCGACTCAGAACAGCGGTGGGTAACCGCATGCTTCACCAGATTGGCTGGGCAGCCCAGAATGTCACTCCGCTTGACATAATCCCAGACTCTTGGCGACTAAAACCAAAGATGCTCCCTTTGCTTAGAAATATGAACCCCTCACATCACGAGGGTCACCGAAAAGCGCGGGCTGAAGCGCTAAACACCACCCTCGGTGGGGATCATGCAGTTATCTACACAGACGCCTCCACACATCAAAGGCAGCAATACGTCAGCATCGTGGCTACCTCCAGAAGCAACCTCCTTGCGTGTACCTCGCTTAGGACCCAAGAAACTACGACAGCAGAAGAGGCAGCCATCACCTTGGCTCTCGATCAACCAGGGGTTTGGAGGGTAGTCATCGATTCCCAGCAAGCCTACTGGAATTACTAATGGGGTTGGGCGTCCTGACCTGCACTGCGCGTGCTAAAAAACCACACCCCAAACGGTTCCATCCAGCTCATCTGGACACGCCCTCACGCTTCAATGGAGGGCAACAAATACGCCCACCCAACAAGCCTGCGCTTTCACCTCCCGTGCTATGGAGCTGCACGAGGACAGTTACCCGCTTGTCACGTTCAGGTAGATTACCCAGCATTATCGCCTTCTGAGACAGACCGTACCTTCGCCTTACCCTGACCTTTCCAGAGAACAACAAACTACCCTACGGCTCATACAATCCGGGCTCCTTCCCACAGCCTACGCGTTTTCAATTAATGTATCCGATTCGCTACGACACTGAATGTAAATTTTGCTTAGAAGTAGGAACACTCCGCCCTGTAATCGGGGTGTGCGACTTTAGCCCTGAGCACCCTCCTCTCTTTCCGTCAACTGCCCAACAAGAGCAATGGGAGATGCTGCTGTCCAGGCCCTCTCTACCTACCCACCTTCAGCGGGTGGACAGAACACAGGCCGCGCGGACTGCATATGGGCCCCACAGAAGAAGGAATCACTCCCCAGGGCCGTTCAGAAATCTGAACAGAATTATTTGTTTCTCCTCCTCCTTCTCTGCCGCAAATCTCGTCGCCTCCGTCGGCGGCGCTGAGACGGAGAAGACAGGTCGTCTAACACCGGGTTGGAGCTCACTTTAACGTCATAAAAACAGTTTCCACTCTTGTGCTACACCAATACAACTCAACCAAACACCGTTCATGCTTCATGCATTGATTTTACCTTAACAAGAATATCTCTTTGAAGTAATAAATGGTGCGGTTAAGTGTATTTCGCTTTTCTCTGGTTTTGCTATTTGTAGAGCGATGTGAGTGAATTTAAGGGACGTCGCATGGGTAATCGTTATGGGGGCCGTTTAGAGCTTTGTTTTCCAACCACATTCGCAGGGTGAATTGGCGCGATTTTTTTTCAAACTTTTTTTTATTTTTTTTCATTGCCGCAGCCAACACTGTTGTGGTCACGTAAAAACGAGTACTACTAATGGCCTGAAACAGTGCACAATACGTGCACTTCTGGCGTGCAGCAACACGGATCTAGCCAAAAAGTCGGTCCGGACGACAAATATCGTGTAAAGCAACGTTAAGTTCTTCAATATCGACCTTAGCCCAAATGCATTACGCACCATTTTACCAGAGCCTCATCGATTCGCGCTTCGTGGTTCTCCTGCTGGAAACATATTGCCAACTGAACGCGCGGAGACTTTATTCTGGAACATGCGCCGCCACTGTCACCTCACTCCAGTGCAAGCACCGTGCTAAATTTGGGTAATTATTATTTCTCTACACCAGGTCTCATAGTGGTTACTAATAACGAAATAATGTTTTGTTTTGGTTTGTTTTATTTCATATCTTCGGGGCTTGTTTGATGTGACTAAGGCTGTAGCGATGTTCAGTAAGCTAAAGAAACATTGCGAATGTAGTCTTGGTAGTCACTGGGGTCCAGGTTCCGAAGCCACCGTTGCCAGTGTGTTTTCTCTTCCAAACCTAAGCCGGTATATGCTAAACCGGGTAGATTATAAAAACAACTAATACGACGCAAAAGAAGAGCTGGGCACGGCGCGCTTGTTTGTTGGCATCGACTAATTCATTTCAACCAACACGGCTTCATGCCCGGAAGGTCGGTAGATTCAAATCTTGGCGGTTTTCTAAACGACATCGGCCCTCCAGTACTGTCTCGCCAACAGGTAGATACAGTATATTTTGACTGTAGCAAGGCCTTCGACATTGTTAATCACGATCTACTACTTCGCAAATTGTCCGCATACGGTCTTTCCCTTGAGTTCTGCCAGTGGTTCGGAAGGTACTTAAGAGGCAGGTCCAATTGTGTTAGTTACGAAGGCGCTACTTCCCGGCCCTTCCCGATGACCTCAGGGGTACCCCAAGGCTCGACACTGGGCCCTCTCCTTTTTAACATTTTTGTTAATGACATACCCCCGCTATTAAGCACTGTTCGCTCTCCAAGTATGCCAACGATATGAAGCTCTATCGCACTATTTCTTCACCTTACGATCGTGTATTGCTGCAAAATGACATCAACGCAGTTTCTGCATGGTGTGAATGCAACCATTTAAAACTTAACCTCTCGACAACCATCGTAATATCATACACTCGCAAGTCTTCCCCGCTCACTTTTACGTACTTGCTGCTCGGTGAACCTGTAAAACGCGCTACCGTAGTGCGCGATTTGGGCGCAATGATGGATGCGAAACTGCTCTTTAACGCGCATGTGAACTATCTGACCAACTCCTGTCTCCGTACGCTTGGCGTAATTTCCCGCGCGACCTGGGATTTCACCGACCGAACATGCTTTGTTTCACTGTATCGCGCTCTCATTTTTCCCAAGCTCGACTTTGCTAGTGCAATTTGGAATTGTTTAAGCCCTTCGTCCTCCCTTCGACTAGAAAGGATTCAGAAGCACTTTACTAGAACCGTATTTTCTCGCCACTCACCCATGAGCCGATATCAGCACGGTGGGCTTCTGAAGATCTTGAATTTAGATGAGCTATCAGCGAGGCGCTCCAGGCGCGACCTGGCTTTTCTGTTTAATTGTATTCACTCGAAGTTCGACTGCCCTTGCCTCGTAAGCTCTGTCCATCTGCGAGTGCCAAGCAGACCACTACGGCCGCATGGATGCTTTGATGTAGACAGATCAATGAGTTTGGAACCAGCCAGCCGGTGCCAGCTCACCTATAACAGTCTGTTTCTATCTCCTATAGACGTTTTTTGCAGCAATTTGGTACTGTTTATTCGCTCTCTGAAATGTATGATATTTTGAATACGCATGCTGTGGAGAGGTCGCTCCTGCACTTCTATCCATGCTCTCGTGTTTCCTCACATACAGCGCTACCTTGCCCATGTTCGTACGTGTTCTCCTGTGCATACTCCAGACACGTCCTCCGAGCCTTTACCGTTCAAAAATGTTTGTGTCTCCTTCGATAACACTACACTTTTGTATATATCTATCTGCACTTCCACATTTACCAACTTTTGATTTATACGCTGCCCATATTTGTACTGTTTGTATTCCTTGTATCCATGCATCTATGTATGTTGCCTGCTCGTATTCTTTGTACCTATGTATGCGGTGCATCACCCGAGAAGGCCCTGTGCTGTTTGGTGAGCACTTCAAATAAATAAATTGTTATGTCCTGATGACAGCAGGCGGGAACAGTAGACAGGCGAGAAGTGTACGGAACGTATTTGTCGCGCCATGCGCGTGACTAACGGAACCAGGCAATGAGGGAACTTCGAAGGCGGCGTCCGAAGAGGGCGGAGAGAACCAAACACACCACCACACAAAACTTGGGCTTTGATTCTGTCTTCTTAGGTTTGAAGGACATGGTACATATGCTCGACAGGGGAGTTGCATATTCTTGACATTGCGAAGGATTGGCATCCAGTATCCATGGCACAACATATATAGACTGTCCAACGATTTTTTGCAGTAAAACTTTGTTGTTGTTAAATCGACAGAGTATAAAAAAAAGAGCGCGCTTTTTGGCTACCACCTATGATCTAGCTCCTGCATCACGAAGGTGACCTTCAGTTTCTGTGGAGGTAGTGCCGGACTCCCGTTTTGAAAGCAAGACGGTTTCTTCAGGGTTAGGTTCTTCGTGAAGTCTTCCACCGATGTTAGCTCCTCCAGACCAGACCCTCTCAAGCTACTGGTTGCAGAAGCATCATCCCGGCTGTCCGGCACTACCTCCACAGAAACTGAAGGTCACCTTCTTCGTGATGCAGGAGCTAGATGATAGGTGGTAGCCAAAAGGCGCTCTTTTTTGTGGTAGTTTATTTTAAATTTGAAGCAGGTTACATTCGCCGAACGAGAAAACGTCTGTCTGTAGCGCTTCCTGCTTCTCAGTTTTGCCGCCCTAGACAATGCTCCATTATAAAGGATTTCTGGCCTTCAAATTCGAACTTACACCTCTTGGGTATCAATGCAGGAATTCAAACCAGTATAGCACCTGTTCGTTCTCGATGCGGAGGGAAAACTGCTCACCATCTCTCGCGTTTAGCAACCGTAACATAGTAGCTACAATGACAAATTTGCGCGCGGTCCTGTCACTTTATCTGGTAGTGAACTGGCGTGAGCGCGGGCAGTTACGTGGTCAGTACAGCTTTCTCCGCCATTCTAAGATGCGCACACAGCTCCCAGGGATTACGTGGACGAGAGGGGTGCGGTCACTCGCTACATACCTGGTAATCACATTCGACCCTCCCTTAATTAGGGACCCTCAGCGCACTTCCGTTATTGCAATGACGCCGAGACTTTCTAATGAAGAACAAGGACGCAGAAACGCCCAGTGACAGTGATTGCCTCGTCTGCGAAAAAGGAACTGAAAGGGAAACAAAGTTTCACCGCGGCTTCTCTCAGCAATGACGGAACAAAACAAGAGGAACGGCGCCGTTCTAGCAGGTCTTGGAGTTAATGCTGCAGGAAAAGTTGTAATACCAAACAAGCGTTCAGTAAACGCAACGGTGTCATACCGAACATAATCGGGACCAAAGAGGGCACCTGGATGAGGACGAAGCACAAGTGATACATTCGCAGGGTGCCCATCGTCGGTGGCGACGAAGAGTTAAGTTTAACGAGGAAAGAGACAAGACAATACGCGCCCATGGACAACTAATTACGGACATTTTCTTCGAAGGCGAATTGCGAACCTACTGTAACTTCTGTGAGAGATTGTAGTTTCATTCCGACGTCACAAGAGTACAAGCTCACTAATACACGATACGTGGTGCATTTCGTGACGATTCAGGGTGGACAAAACTTTCGAAGCGTAACACTGCAACTAACGCTCGGCGCACTTTAACAGAGCATGCCAAACCGAAAAATAAAAAAAAACACATGCAACTGCCCATGGCTATAAACCACGTGTCCCACTACGGGCAGAGGCTTCTGGAATGCCACCTGAGGAAAATAGCGTTCTAAGGCACGCCGGTATCGAGACCTCGTCGAGGACATGTTAGAAATTTCTTCTAAGTCACCACGTCAGAAGAGTGAATCCCCGTATTCAGTGGCTTCCTGTCAGGTTAGGCCTACACAGCCACTCTTGTGAAGGGAACTGCCAAGAAATATTGAGTTAGTCCTGCTCCATATTGCGACGTAATAAAGTGATTACACCAAATTTCGCTGCGTATCATCCTTGTACAAAGCCCATTTATCCAGCTTTTTATGCAGACGGCTTTATTGAAGCTGCGTACAGGATGCAGAAATCAGCGGTGTTCGACGCTACAATAGCGCAGTTGAGAGAACACGTCAGCTACCACGTGGAAGGGTATCCACAAACTGTGGGGAAGCACACCGCATGAACCAGTAGGTTGTGGCCGCCGGACGCTACAACCTGACTGCGAGATGCCGGTAGTACCATCCAGAAGAACGGGTGTAAGCTGCAAAACCAATCTAATGACAGGACTCAACGGGAGACTCCCGAAACGATGTTTCATGCCTTAGATGAATAAACACTGTCTGCCAACGTGCCTGCGACATTGTACCTGATGAAGACTACAAATCCTAGCGAAATCTGCTTATCGCTCCACGTTTTAATGTTACTTCTCGGACCACTCAGCGTGAGGTGAAAGAATTCTTATTTCATAACCAGTTAGTTTATTATGAGCTCGACACTCAATTCGAAGTCGATAACGACGCCCCACACTTCCTTTTAAGATCTGCTTACGTTTGCTTGCACATGTGCTGCACCCGGAATTGTTAACCTGTCCACACGCTATCTCAGGTGTAAAGCAAAAATACAGTATTGAACCTCACTTACCCCCCATTTGCATCACCGTGGCTGGATGTCAGTACTCCATGTCAGAGTTTATGGTTTCCGAAAGTATGCGGTGAAACGTAAATGCCGGTCAACCGTAAGCTGCAGGCGTCTCAAAGTTTGACAGCTGCTTCGCTTCTTGTTCTTGAGGCAGCAATTATTGGGGGCAAGTTCAATCAGCGAACCCCATACGAAACCCAATCTCAACTTGTAGTTTCCCTCCATGGAATCATTATAGTATTCCCGTATATGGGCATATTCACGTAAACGATAAAGTCACAACAATTGAAAAAAACTATTTGGAATGCTAAATTTTCAGGGTGACAAATGTTTTAGTTCACGCGAGCGTTCCTTTTATGACCTGATTATACTATTGTACATCAGTTTAAAAACTTACCCGAAATTTGAAATGGTGAATTTTCACGCTAACATAATTCTTTGTTGACGAGAGCAGTAGTAATATTTTAATGAGGGAAGTTTCTTGGCCATGTCGGCGAAAGAATGCCCCCCGCTGACGTTCGATTGGCCATGTCGGCGAAAGAATGCCCCCCGCTGACGTTCGAAAATGTGCCCTGAAAGCCGTGCCTGGAATTTCGAAAGCCCGTACGCCAGAAGCAATATAAAAAAAACAAAAAGCACGCCCATCAACTCCTACATGTTCCCTTCGCCTGCATTATAAATTACACAAAGCACCATGTGCAACAGAACTAAACACATAAGAAAACTTACACTGACAATGATTTGGCAGCATAAATGATACCGAACACTTGCAAGTAATCGCCTTGTGTATAAGCTCATGGTCTGAGGTTTTCATTCTAATGACCTCAAAAGCGGGTGCAGAATCGTATTAAGAAAAACCGAGGTTACATCGCCTCATTTTAATTACACCAGAACGACAGAATGAAGGAAGTGAGACTGGTGCAATGCTAACGCATCATAGAAACTTCCAAAACTGGGCGTAATTGAAATGGAAAGATAACTCTTTAAATTAGGCAAATACGCTTTTTTATCTTCTTAACGAACGTTTTTGTTTTGTGTTCCGGCGTTTTTATCAGATCAATGTTGCGGTCACATCAAAGGGTGGACACAGAAGGAGGTTTAAATGTTAAATCTCCTTACGTCACTGCTAAGCACCGAAACTACGCTCTGCGTGGCTACACAAGCCACAAACACTGTTGCAGATGTTGGCCACCGGTGAAGTGCCAAAGAAAATGCCCCTACCCCATGAGAAGAGCAACTGGGAAGGAAGAAAACGCTAGCGATATTTGTAGAAGGCTGCTGGGGAGTGGAGGAAAATAGGCGAGGTTTAGGGCAACATGTCAAAAATAAATACAAATACAGTAGGACGCAAACAAACATTTAGTTACGACCCTGGACTACATCGGGTGAACACGCATTGGTGGTCTTTTATAGACAACGGTCCCAGCTCTCTCGGCGAGAGGGAAAATACTATGCCCGATGTTCTCTGCAAATATGAGGAGGTGTATTATGAGGACTGCACTTTTTCCCGTTTACACCAATGACCGCAGTAAAAGGCTAAAGCGGTAAAAAGGGGGGCTCAGTACGAAGCTGATTAAGAAATAGTTCTGCCAACCAGGTTCACGCGAAGGCTTATTACTCAATATATCTGAATGACATAAAACATACTGGCATATTTAATATAATTACATTCGCTTTATAACGCAGACCATAACTCGTATACTACGTAGACGGAAGCGCCTGCGTAGATTTATTGGAAAAGTACAATCCTTTAGGCACAATGCCGTTGTTTCAGCATGTATGGCCGCTTGTCTTCTATTTTGCTTACAGGAGTTTTTAATATAATAGGATTTGCGCCTTTTTTGCAATTTCTTTGACATCTTAAAATGCACTATTTTTGTTTCTCCCGACTACACTGGAGTACTGATTACCTTTGCAATCCTGGTTTCGGCAAAACAATCCTCTTTTTTCTCGTGAGTCCTGTCTTGGTGATTGTATAGGCACAAAATTTGTTAAGGGATTTTTATTCTCATTCAGATGCGTGCATGTAAGGAGCGGGCAGCTGAGGCATGCGGTGTGTACATCGCCGTGGATACCACTGGCATCATCAGCGATATGCTACTTACGCTGTAACTTTACACGAGGAAAATATTCTTCCTTTTTCCAATGTCACGTCTGTGAAAGAGTTACAATTTTTGGGTTATTCCTACTATTAAGGAATTTGCAAATTTTGATAGCCCAAAAAACAAAGACACGTTACCCGAATTGTGGAAGTTTTCACATTTTAAATTTTGATGTGTTACCTTTTGTGGGAATGTACACCTGGTTAGCTGCCCTGGGCATTTCAAAATGGCAACGCTCTCAAAGCTTCTTTGGAATTTCACTACAGCGATAAATGCCGTATCGTGCTTCATGTCAATGATCCCCGCGGTATCAAAAATATCAAACTTTTCTGTTCAGGTTGATTACGTGACCTTTTTCTCTTTGCATGATTGGCCATTCCTTCTGCCATGTTTAGACTACAACGCCGGATTTATAACCTTCTGAATCAAATAATGCTTTCGAAATATCAAACAGGTCGTTCTCTGCAAACTGCTTCGCAGTCAAGCGAAACCACAGTCAAGAAGACTATTACGCTGCAGATACCACTTCAAAGCAGTGGTTGTGTTCCTTCTTGACATCCATCAATATGTTTCTCACCTCCTTCCATTCATCTTTAGGGTCAAAACAAAAACCAACGCAACTCAATAATATTTTCAATAACGCGTTGCTTTCATGGCGAAGCATGTCTGGTTTGGAATATTTGCGTCGACGTTGCGCTAAATCTGTATTTTAAACTTCGCAGGTACACCACTTCTGTATGACGGCCAGCGCGAACACGGTTGCCGGCGCCTAAAACAACTACGACTGGGGCTCTGCAGATTATACCAGGAGTACGTGCGAGACATACAGCAAGACGGGTCCAACTGAAACGCTGCGCACACGACTGCAGGCATTCGTACAAAACAAAGTTATGTTGTTCTTCATGGACTCGAGGTTAATGTATAATGTAGCCCTTTGTTAGAATACGATCAGTGCCCACGCAGTGTTTCGCTGCATGAAATGAATGTCCACTTCAGCTGGCACTGCCATCCGCTGGCGCTGCCTTGTCCCACAGCAGTAAACGCTAGGCTCATCAAAAATTTGGTATTTTCGCTGCTTATATGCCTAGTCTTATTGATTCAGTTGGTTCATCACTTTGCTATTTCCATGGTTTGCTAAGTAGGTGAGATTATGAAGCAATGCCCAAAAGATGGAACACAACAGAAGAGAACTCGGTGCAATTGCTTCTTCATATGAGTAGCTCTGTTTTGCTAACGGGTGTATTGAAGCGTAATGTAGGAAGCCGTTGCACGGATTCCTAGGCACACTCTTATTCAATGAGGACTAGGACGTAAAAAAAGGTACGGTAGAGGAACCGAAAGGAAAACAGTGGGGGCGCTTTCCAACCCCAGGTGAAGGGTCACTCCACATTGTTTAAGCATCCTAATCACAAAGTTTCTCATCGGAACAGACGACGCAATGTCAGCTGCTCGCGAAAAACGGTTGCCGCTGAATGAGGAGGATTGAACATTTATCCCGTTCACACGGACAACCGGCAGGAAAACCACCCTAGCTACGAAGTAGAATGCCGTGTCACCTTATCTTTATCTAAACGCAAAGCGGATTGAAGAAGATATTTTTATAACCGCGTATTTATAGTAATGGTTCTGGCTCTATACGGATGAGAGACATAAAACATACTTTCTGAGGTACCATTCAACCAATGGTACAGAAACATTGCTCCTAAATAACCGCGTATTTATAGGAATGTTTCTCGCTCTATACGGATGACAGACATGAAACATACTTGCTGAGGTACCATTCAACCACTGGCAAAGAAACATTGCTCCTAACCTATATTCAACAAAGTGTAATGCAGTGCGAACAAGTTTGTAATTATTAAGCTTTAGTCACAACAGAATTGTTAATGCATTCAGCGGCGCTTCCCTGTTTTCTTAGTTTTAAATGGTTTTTCCGCGATTTCATTACTGCCCTTGTTCTTATTCCCTTCGGGTTTTCATACCCATTTTTCGTCTGCTAAGTCCCAACTGCATTCAATAGCCGTGAAGCATTCAACAATATTTCAGAAAAAAGCAATTGTTTTTACACCGAAGTTGTGCTACGGCTAGGATCGAGCCGGTTGTCTCCAACAACAAAGCGATGTAGACAAGAATTGCACGTGAGCATATCGCCATTTTGCGGCACCCACTGAAATCCCCTGTATTGTAAATTGTGAGGCACACTTTGATCTTACGGAAAGAAGTTCAGAATATTGGCTCTAATCCACGCTGTGAAGGTGGTTGGAAAGCAAAGCTTTAAACGACACCAACAACAAAGGCGCATGCCACGTCACGTGAATTCCCACACGTGGCTTTACAAAGAGTGAAACCAGAGATTCTGCCAGCCGTTACTTGAAATTCGCGGGGCGGTGTCCCAAACGCATCAGCGTCGGCCCCGGCCGGGCTAGAGCGGTGGACCCCCGCACGGGGCACCTTGAGTATTCATGGTGACGGTGAGCAGCGACACCGCGGACCCCGAGCTCCCAACATAAGCCGTGTCCAACCGTGGCGAGGTGTTTAAAGGTGAAGGGTAGAAGCCGTAAACGGTGGCCGTGGGAGCCTTGGTCAAGCCGATGGGCTCCTTGCCTGTATACCATGCAGGGAGCTCCGGGACCTCTTTAACTACCAGGGTAAGGTCAAAGAAGCAAGTACCCCAGTCTCCCTGCTTTTATAGTATGCCCTATAGTACTTACAAACCCCCCCCCCCCCAAACGTGATCGGTCCCTGAAAAGGGGCCCCACCAAAGTATCTTTTCCTTCATTGCCATCTTTACATTTCCTGAACCGGATAATTTTTACTCAATTTCTTGTGATGGAATCGCTCAATCCGACCCAACCTCTTGTATCGCAAGTCAGTCTTCTTGATCGCAAAATCTCTTGAAGCCATAATAGGAAAATCATATAAGTGCAAAAAACAAAGGTCTGGTGAACTACTAATTGAGGTAAATGACAAACAGCAGTCCACGAAGCTTCTAGCTCAGACTAGACTGGCTGATCTAGACATCAGGGTCACACCCCATCGCAGCCTCAACACCTCGCAAGGTGTGATATCCGAGAAGGATCTCTTGAACGAAACGGATGCGGATCTCCTTGCCGGCTTGAAGGATCAGGGCGTCACTGCCGTAATACGCATCACTATCCGCAGAGACGTCAAGGAGATTCCCACCAAGCACATTATCTTGACGTTTACCGCGCAGTTCTTCCACAACACATAAATGCAGGTTTTATCCGTTGCTCCATCCGTCCCTACATCCCGAACCCGCGGCGCTGTTTTAAGTGCCAGCGGTTTGGGCACGGTACAAACTCCTGCCGTGGCCGAACGACGTGTGCAAAATGCGCGTCGCATGACCATCCAAGCGACAACTGTCCATCCGATACCCTGTCTTGTGTGAACTGCGGGGGGGGGCGCATGCAGCCTACTCCCGCAAGTGCGAAAAATTTCAAACTGAAAAAAAAAATTATCAACATCAAGGTAACAGAGAACATCACCTTCCCAGAGGCGCGGAAGAGGTTCGCCTCTTTCCCCCTGGGGAGGTGACGCCGACGCAGCTCGCCGGGGGGCGGAGCTGCTTCTGGTTTCCACAGGGACCCAGTTCAGCGAGTCTGACCTGGTCCCTGCCCCGCCCACCCCTGGGTTGCCTCAGGCAGCCCAACCTGCCACCACGCCGCTTGCTGAGGCAGCAGCGGTTGTGGTGCCAACCTCTTCCGTTGGGACCGGTGCCGCTCCCGCCACTTCCTCCCCGTCCTCTAGTGCGTTGGAGGGTGTCGAGAGGATGGACATCGGGGGCCCCGCATCGGCTCCCACCGTCACCGCACCACCCGTGCCACTTCTGGCGTGCCCGACGCCCGCGGCGGTGGCGGCGGCTCAAATGAAGGTCTCCCGAAGGGGGACCATGTCCGGGGGGCCCGGTTCGACGGGCACCCCCAGGACATCTGATGACGAAATGGACGTCGCGCCGTTCCTGCCTGCAACGCAGCGCAAAGAGCGGCCTCCGACGGCCAAGCCAGTAGAAAGGCCTAAAAAGCCTAATCCAAGAGTAACGGCCCCGAAAGACGACACATGAACACACACGAACACACACACTCCAGTCATTCTTAAATTTAAGTAATGGGAACACAAAACATCCTCCAATGGAACTGCAGAGGCCTCCTTAAAAATCTTGACGATGTGTATAAGATTTTGCATGTCAGTCTGCCAAGTATCATGTGTCTCCAGGAAACCCACCTCAATTCTAAACAAACGAATTTCCTAAATAGGTACATGGTATTCAGAAAGGACAGGGTTGGCTGCACACACTCTTCATGAGGTGTAGCAATTGTCGCCCGGAAATCCTTAGCCTGCCACCCTGTCACTCGGAACACTGTCATTGAGGCTGTAGCAATCCGTACGATAATATTTAATAGGTTAATAACGGTACGCTCCATTTACATCTCTCCTGATTTTGCACTTCTGAGCTCTGATTTCGAAGCACTGGTTGACCAGCTGCCCGAACCATACATACTAACAGGCGACCTTGATGCGCACAATTCTCTTCGGGGCTCCTCCAGAACGGATGCCCGACGTCGCCTGATAGAGAAGTTTCTTACATACTCCGGAGCATGCCTTTTCAACAAAAAACAGCCTACATACCATAACTTAGGACACAATACATACTGGCATCTTGACTTGGGGATTGGTTCCGCAGTTCTCTTTCCATGTCTTGAGTGGGGTGTGGGCACCGACCCATATGGTAGTGACCATTTCCCCACTTCATTAACGTATATAGGTATAGGCCCGAGCAGTCCATCTTCCCATAAAAAGTTTAATGAATGAAAAGCAAACTGGAGCACATTCACACAAACATCTCAACTTCACCACACATCCATAAACACCTACACGTGGAGGAAGCCGCCGAAAAGTTCATTCCCCAGGCCTCCAGTGGGTCCCGCAGCCCAAGGAGGCCCTGGTGGAACGAGGACTGCAGGCGGGCGCGAGAGGCCCAGAACAAGGCGTGGGGTGTCCTTCGCCGGTACCCCACGTCAGATAACCTCATTTTTTTAAAGGGGCAAAGGCTTTTGGGAAGCGAGTGCGTCGTGAGGCGAAAAGGGAGAGTTGGCGCACCTTCCTCAGTTCCATCAATTCATACACTGATACACACAAAGTCTGGACACGAATACGAAAACTAAAAGGACAACAGACACACAGCCTGCCCCTGGTTAGTACAACAGGGGACGCACTGGAAGACCAGGCTAACACACTCGCACAACACTTCCAAAACGTGTCCAGCTCAGCACACTACACTAATACTTTCATTCAACACAAAACATCTGCAGAAAAGAAGCCCTTACGAGACAAGAACAAGTCGAATTCTGCTTGCAACTCTGAATTCACACTTCATGAGCTGAAGGTTGCTCTTTCCACTTGTAAGCCCTCAGCTCCAGGGGCAGACAGCATTCATACACCATGATACCACACCTACACGCACACACTCTTGAGACACTCCTACACCTCTACAAGAGAATATGGCTTTCGGGGCAGTTTCCAAGGTCTTGGAAGGAGGCCATAGTTGTGGCCTTTCTGAAGGAGGGGAAGGACCCTTCCTCTCCCGCAAGTTATCGTCCCATCGCCCTGAAAAGGTGCCTGTGTAAGCTCCTCGAGAAGGTGATAAACCGTAGGCTCGTGTACTTTCTGGAGTACAACGGTCTTCTCGAGGGCTGCCAGGCAGGCTTCAGGGCGGGGCGATCTACCAATGATCAACTTGTTGCACTGGAATCCTACATAAAAGATGCATTTGTCCTTAACCAGTTCTGCCTTACTGTATTTTTCGATATTGAAAAAGCTTATGATACAGCCTGGCGCTACGGCATCCTCGGGGATCTTAAGTCATTGGGTGTCTCCGGCAACATGATGAACACTCTTTGTAGTTATTAGGCCGAACGAACTTTTCGAGTGAGGGTTGGCAGTGCACTTTCCAATGTATATTTGCAGGAAAATGGTGTGCCGCAAGGTAGAGTTCTAAGCTGCACGTTGTTTATAGTTAAGATGAACTCCCTCCGAAAGGCATTGCCGCCGACCATTTCCTGTTCCATCTATGTAGACGATGTGCAAATATCTTTTAAATCCTGTAACCTGTCAATATGCGAACGTCAAGTACAGCTCGGTGTTAAGAAACTTGCTGGCTGGGCGGACCTTAACGGGTTTAAAACTAAACCCGGCCAAAAGTACTTGTGTTTTCCCGCAAGCGCGGGATTAACGCGGACCCTGAGATTACGCTTAACCGTGCACCTATTCCTGTTAAACGGGAGCACAATTTTTTAGGTGTCATATTTGACGAAAAGCTCACGTTCATCCCACACATCAAAGCACTTAAACATAAATGCTTCAAAACACTAAACATTCTCAAGGTCCTCTCCCACCAATCCTATGGTGCAGACAAAGAACTGCTTCTCCGGGTCTTTACCGCGTTAGGCGGGTCTGGATTAGACTACGGCAGTGTCGTGTATGGGTCGGCATCGAAAACAACCCTAAAAAGTCTTGATCCAGTACTCCACTTGGGTCTGCGCATTGCGTCGGGTGCCTTCCGCACTAGCCCGGCCCAGAGTCTATATGTTGAATGTAATAAGTGGTGCCTTGAGTACCAACGAACGTATGTGGACTTTCTCTACGCCTTAAAAAAATCTCATCTTTGAACAACCATCCTTTTAAACCTGTTTTTAATGATACATCCACATCGCCACTGTTTGTAAATCGCCCGTCTGTTCCTTTTCAGTTCTCACTTAGAGTGAGAAAGGAAGCTTCAAATTTTGACATCTCCTTTTTAGACATTTACACATCTTCTTTTACTGACGTCTTACCACCCTGGCAGCTTCAACCTGTGTGTGTGACTTGTCCTTCGTGAAAATTGATAAAACCAGGGTACCACAAACTGCTATTCTGCAGCATTTCTTGTCCCTGCAGTCTAAGTATGAATGTGCAGAGTTTTACAGTGACGCATCAAAAACTGCCCTTACTGTGTCGTGTGCGGCGCACGGACCCGATGTTAGAGTCTCTGAGACCCTGAACTCGAACACCAGCATTTTTACGGCGGAAGCCCATGGAGTGTTGCTTGTTTTAAATCACATAGTGCAACATGAAATACCCAAGTCTATAATTTTCACAGATTCACTGAGTGTTGTACATGCATTGTCATCCAACAAGTCTTCTAAAAACCATGTTCTTAATGTAGTGTATAAAACCATTATGTCAGCGTATGCATTAAATCTCGAGGTGATCATGTGTTGGGTTCCAGGCCACTCTGGGATTGCGGGAAATGAGACCGCTGATCAGACGGCCGCTGCTGCTGCACATACAAATACACCGGACATAGCAACAGTACCCTGCACTGACCTCAAGTCACACATCAGACAACACCTTCGCGAAACATGGCAAGCACTCTGGAATCAACAGACAGACAACAAACTACACTAAAATTTCAAGGACTTCCTTACGGATCGGATGGTAGAACTCCACGCGGGGGACCACAGCTTAAAAAGAAGATGCTCGGAAGCACAGGCACACCGCCAGGATCGGTCGTCTCACCGTTCCTCTTCAACCTCGTCATGATTGGGGTTGCGGAGGCGCTAGCGCGAACGGGCATCCGGCATACTATATACGCCGACGACATCACGCTCTGGGTCGCCGGCGGCAGCGACGCATACATCGAGAGCCTACTGCAAGCGGCAGTCACCGCCATCGAGCAGCATCTCGTTGGTACCGGCCTGCTCTGTTCGCCTAGCAAGTCTGAACTACTCGTGCTAGCACCGAAACGCAGGGGAATACGCCGCAGCGCGAAGCCAACCGTATCCAAATAGTCACCGCATCGGGGCAACGCATCCCCGAAGTAACAAGACTCAAGGTTTTGGGCATGATCATTGACAAGAACAACAGCAACGGTGAAACCCTTGCCAAGCTCAACAGCAAGACGGCCGAGGCAATTCGCCTCATTCGCCGCATTTCTTCGAGAAGAACGGGCATGAAGGAGGACAACCTCGTGAGACTCGTCCAGTCCTTCGTCATCAGCCACATTACGTACGTGGCCGCGTACCATAACTGGAGGGTCATGGAACGGGCCAAGATCAATACACTCATACGTAAGGCTTACAAATCGGCACTGGGCCTCATGGAAACCACGAGCACTGCGCGCTTACTACAGCTAGGAGTGCACAATACCCTGGAAGAAATCACGGAGGCGCAGTTGGCGGCACAGCTGGAACGTCTCTCCACGACAAAGACGGGACGCCAAATCCTCGAGAACCTTGGCTACAACCCTCGCACGCCGGACCGGCAACAGCGCGACATAAACGAGGAAGCGATGGCACACATATGCGTTGACCCAGTACCTAGAAACGTGCACCCGGAGCACAACAAGGAGAGGCGTGCAGCGCGGGCCAAAGCCCTCATCAAGATGCATGCCCAAGACGGGCACGCGCGTTACGTCGACGCAGCAGAGTACCAGCACGAAGGCTACGTCGCGGTCGCCGTTAAGGCCTCCACGGGCACTAAGACCACGACTGCGAGTGTACGGTGCACCGAAGCCACGGACGCCGAGGAGGTCGCCATCGCCCTGGCCATCTCTGAGGTTGAGTGCCGCACAGTGCTCTGTGACTCGAGAATGGCCGTACGCAACTACGCGAAAGGTCGCGTTTGCGCCAAGGCGGCCGCCATCATCGGCAAGGCAAGGCTCCAGGGCAGAGAAGTTCGTGTCAAGTGGTTTCCGGCGCACATGGGCGAATGCGCAACCGCACCCAACCACAACGAGGCGGCACACTCGGAGGCGCGAGCACTTACCCTCCGCTCCTCCGAGACCGACCGTCCGTGGTGGTTCGCGAACAAAGATCGCCTCGTGAGCTACAACGAGATCACCAAGGCTTACCGCCTGGCTCGACGGGTCATGCCACCCCCCCACCAGGGCCTGAGCCGGGAGGAAGCAGTTCTACTACGACAGCTCCAGACCGGGTCCATCCTCGCCCCGGGGAAAGCTGCACAGGTTTCATCCAGAGCTTTATTCGACGGACGTGTGTAAAGTGTGGGGTGTGGGTCTGGCAGACCAGTGGCACATCTTCTGGGACTGTGCCAGGTTTCCAAACGAAGCTCAATCAAGAACTTATCCGCCGCAGCTCCAGGACGCTGCACGTAGTAGCGACAAGGACACTCAACTCTGGGCCGTCCAGCAAGTCCGGGGTGCGCTCGAAAAGCACAGACCAGGCGACCCGGTGACGGGAAGCGTTGGCGCTGCGCCTAGTAACGGCAATCCCTAGGACGACGCCAGGCCCGCGTCGCGGCGCTTAGTCGTTTTGCAGGCACAAATAAAGTTTTTCCAAATCCTAATCCTGCCGATAGCAGATAGCCCGGTCTGTTACATCTTCTCTTCACACATTTTCAAACACTGATTTGTTTTGCACTCGTTTACTTCTTTGGAAGGATGGCCCGTAGTGAAGGCGCTTCGGTTCGCTGCGCTGGCGTCCTGACCGGCGTAGACCAGCCAGTGGGCTTCCTGGAGTCTCGGGGTGAAGTGGTGGCGTTAGAATCACCACCTGGATGAGCTGGTTCCGCCTGGTGACTGCCTGGGGGGTTTTCCCGGCGTGATGTTGCCTCGATGTCTGTCAGTGCACTCCGTCGAGGGCCTCGCGTCGGGGTGCGGGTTACCGTCACCGACGTGGCTGACCTCGCCGTCGAAGTTTTCGTCCGTTCGCAGCAAGTGCTGTCGGTTGCGTCTGAGGAGGCCGTGGTCTTCTGTTTTTACCACGTATGATCGCGGTGCAGTCCCCTTTACCACTTTCGCTCGGCGTGACCAGCTTCCGTGTTTGATCCGGACCACGTTTCCGGCTTCCAAGGGTGGTAGTGGCCTGCCTCGGGAAGATTGGCGCTGTTTCATTACGGGGATCCCTCCGTCGACATTGTATTCAGGAAGTGTGGCGTGCAGGCGGCGACCTTGCAGTAGTTCTCCGGGTGATGGACCGCTGTCAAGGGGAGAAGATCGATAAGCCAACAGACCCAGCCATACATCACCACGAGACTCGGGGGTTTTCTTTAGAATACGCTTCACGATCTGCACCCCCTTTTCAGCTAAGCCATTTGACCGTGGGAACTCGGGACTTGACGTGATATGCTCGAAGTCATACCGGTGAACGAACGACGCGAACTCTCGCGATGCAAATTGAGGCCCGTTGTCAGTGCAAACTTGACTGGGAATGCCGTATCGAGAGAAGATAGCAGATATCTTGTCGATTACTTCCACCGCCGTGGTACCTCTTAGCTTCTCGACGTCTGGAAAGTTAGAATGGGCATCAAACACAACAACGTAGTGATCTCCAGCGAATGTAAATAGGTCTATTCCTACGCGATGCCACGGTCGGTCGGGCGTTGGCTGTAGCAGGAGGGGTTCACTCGGTTGGCTGTATGCGTACTTTCGACATACGCTGCAAGTTCGCGCTCGTTGTTCAATGTCACTGCTCATTCACGGCCAGAAAACCAATCTACGAGCTCTAGCCTTACACTTGTTCATACCCAAGTGGCCTTCGTGAATTCGCTCAAGAATTTCCGCACGCATCGATTTAGGCACAACCACTTTGCAACCCTTGAGCATCACTCCATTGACCACTGATAACTTTTTCCGCACACGGCTTCAGTACGCCGTCTATTGCCATGCCATCTTCCATTTGCTTCATAGTGCGGCTGAGAAGCGGATCTTCAAGGGTTTCCTTTTGTAGTCGCAACATAGTCGCTTTGCTTATGATGCTGGAGACTACTTGCGTTGTGTGAACGTCCACGTCCTCAACTTGGTCGTTTCCGCCAGTTGGTAGTGCGGCCCGGGACAGCATGTCTGCGAGTAACAGGTCCTTCACAGGTACAAACTGCAATAAAAAATCAAATTTCATCAGACGGATGAAAAACCGTTGCAGTCTGGGTGGCATATCTCCAATGTTCTTTTGGGCAATCGCAATTAATGGCCGGTGATCAGTTTCAACCGTAATCTTTCGTCCATATACGAACTGATGAAATTTTTACAAGCGAACACGATTGCAAGTGTTTCCTTTTCTATCTGGGCGTATCGTTCTTCACTCGGCGTCAGCGCCCTTGAAGCGTAGGTCACTGGGCGCCAGTCATCCCCATGTCTTTGCAATAAGGCAGCACCGATACCCGTTCCCGAGGCGTCCCCAGTTATCTTTGTGTTTCTTTTTTCATCAAAAAGCCCCAGCAACGGAGGATTTGTAAGCGCTTCGCAGATCTGGTCCCATTCTCGCTCATGGGCTGTTGTCCACTCGAACACCGAGGCTTCTTTCACAAGGCTTCGAAGCAACGCTGTTTTGTCGCTCAATGCTGGCAGGTATTTCCGAAAGTAGTTCACGACACCGAGCAGTCTACGCACACCCTGTTTATCTTTTGGAACTGGCATGGCACGGACGCTTTCGATTAAATCGGGACTAGGACGAATTCCGTCTCTTCCTATAACATCGCCAAGGAATGTAACTTGTGTGGTGCAGAACACACACTTAGCTGGATTAAATGTTAGCCCTTCCTCCTGTGCCCGTCTTAGCACCGCAGTGACGCGTTCGTCATGTTCTTCCTTTGAGTCGCCCCATATTAAAACGTCGTCTACGTAGACGCGCACTCCTGGCAGCCCTTCAAACATCTCTGTTAGCGTCTTTTGGAACACCTCGCTGGCCGAGGAAATTCCGAAAGGAAGACGTAAAAAACGGTACCGCCCAAATGGTGTCGCAAAAGTGCATATTCGTGACGTCGCCTCGTCTAAAGGAATCTGATGAAAGCCGGCATTGGCGTCGAGCCGGGAGAAGTATTTTGCTCCTGCCAGCTCGCTCTCTATGTCCTCTCGAGAAGGCATAGGATAGTGCTCCCGCTTGATGCTCCTGTTCACTGCTCTCGGGTCCATGCAAATGCGAAGCGTGCCATCCTTTTTGTGCACAACAAAGGGTGCTTACCCAATCGGTTGGTTCATCCACCTTGACGATGATTGAGGCCTTTTCATTCTTTGAAGTTCTTGTCGCAGGCGCCCTTTCAACGCTATGGGTACTCTGCGGGCAGGCTGGACGACTGGAACGGCATCCTCTCGTAGCACCATTCTGTAGGGTCGCTTGACGCAGCTTGTCCGAGCTGAAGAGGTCAGGAAATGCAAGCTGGAATTGTGCTCGCTCATCGCCTACATTCACAGCGTCCGTCGTCACCGGTATCAGACCAAACTGTTGGCACGCCTGTAAGCCAAGGATGGCTTGGCGCCCCTTTTTCACGATAAAGAACGAGACGGAATGCTGCGCTCCACTGATCTCGAGATCTTCGGTCGCCACGCCAACGTGTATGATTGCGCTGCCGTTGTATGCGGTGAGGACGGCTGCGCTCTTTCGCGGAGTGCTTGCGTTGGCGATTCGGTTGAACAGAGTTAGGGGCAGCAAATTTGCCTGAGCCCGGTGTCTACCTTGAATTGTATCTCCTGACCGGCTATTTTGCCGCGAACCATCCAATCCGCTCCTATGGCTCCGGTGACGCCGCAAACGCTGATGCCCAAGATGTAAAAGTTTTCGTCGCTTTCTTCCGACTTGTGCACCTCGTTTATCCTGCGAGCATTGTTGCAGCATGCAGCGAAGTGATTTCGTTTCTTGCATGCATAACACGTTTTTTTCCCTATGCCGGGCACCGCTCGGGGGCATGTACCTTGTTACAATTTCGACACCGAGTCCCATTCGGAAACTTCATGCGGTTTGTCCGGCGTGTGAAGTCAACGTGCAGGCTTTCCTTTGACCATGCTGCGCTCTGAAGGGCAGAAATCTCAGCGGCTTTGCAAATTCCCTTTTGCTTTCTGCAAGTTTAAGTCTTTGTCACTTAGCAACTTTTTTCGAAGTTTTGCATTATTTGTCCCAAAAAACCCCTTGGTCCCTGAACATAGACTCTTCAAGTGAGCCAAAGTTGCACAGCTTTGCTTGCTTTTTTAAGTCCCGTAGGAACCGCTCAAAAGGCTCGGCCTCTTCCTGTGTTCGCAGTCGAAAAATGTGCCTTTCGTAGACTTCATTACCCTGGTCGACACAATAGTCTTCAAACTTCCGCACTAACGTGTCATAATCTTCTCTGCTCTCACCTGCGGCAAACGAGAAGTTGTTGTAGACATCGAGCGCCTCGTCCCCCGCGGTGCTCAGAAGAATCGCTGCTTTTACGGCCGATGGGCGGGGATTCTCCGGTTCCGTAGCGGTGATGAACAGCTGCAGCTTCTGCTTGAATACCAGCCAGTTTTTCCTGATGTTACCGGAGAGTTGCAGCGCTTCCGGGGGCTTGACGACGTCCATCTCGAACGTCAGGACCACTTCTTACACCATGTAACGTTTGGCTGACAAACAAGGCGACGATAAACATTTGGCTGGGCCTTGCCAAGACGAAAGACCCCCGGCCGTTTATTTGCTGCGCTTAAGTAGCCGTGTTCACAGCGGGGAAGGGGGAAAGAAAGCCAGGAAGGAAAGTAAAGCAGACGGAAGGGGGGAGACGAGGGCGAGACGATATCGCCTAGGGCGAATGCCGATAGCAGATAGCCCGGTCTGTTACACCTGGGAACTATCGACCAATATCTCTCCTTTGTTCTTTCTCAAAAGTTTTCGAAAAAGTAGTACACCGTTATCTCTTGTCCAAAATCCGGCCCCTCATTCATAGTAATCAGCACGGTTTTATACCTGCCCGGTCCGTCGAATCAAATCTTGCCTGCTTTCTGAGCGACGCCAGCAAGTACATACTCTCACGTCAACAAATGGATGCCATCTACTTAGACTGCAGCAAGGCCTTCGACCGCGTAAACCATGATTTGCTCCTTTGCAAACTGTCTGCTTATGACTTGGCTCCTGCTTTGTGCGAGTGGTTTGCAACCTACCTCAAACAGAGAACAAACTTTGTTCAGTACGCTGGTGCTAAGTCTCGCAGCATCACTGTACCGTCCCGGGTTCCCCAGGGCTCTATTCTCGGTCCTTTATTGTTTAACTTATTTGTGAATGATGTGCAGTTAATTATAAAGCATTCATCTCTATTGCAGTTTGCAGACGACATGAAACTCTATCGCGCAGTGGGATCACAGGCGGACTGCGCCCAGGTTCAACGCGACGTACAAGCAATCTCCCTCTGGTGCAAAACTAACTTCTTAGATTTGAATCCATTGAAGACCGTTACAATTACATCCACTCGAAAAACCTCTCCTTTAAACCTTCACATACCACCTCGACTCTCTGACGATAAGAAGAGTAAGCGAAACACGTGATTTGGGCGTTCTGATGGATTCAAAACTACGATTCACACCGCATGTTAACTACCTCGCACGCTCATCTCTTCTGACTTTGGGCGCTATCTCTCGTGCAACAAGGGACTTCTCAGGAGGTTCGTGTTTCCTTGCTCTGTACAAAGCCCTTGTACTCCCAAAGCTGGAGTTTGCATCGGCAGTCTGGAATTGCATGAGTGCGTCGTCGTCTTTGCGCTTGGAATGGGTTCAGAAAAGGTTCACGCGCATCTTCTCTCGCCGCTACACCCTACACGAGAAATACGCTTACAAGGATGTCATCAAGCGTCTGAAGCTCGAAGAACTGCAATCTAGACGCACAAACCGCGATCTAGTGTTTTTGTTCAAGTGTATCCACTCCAGATTCGACAGCCCGAAATTAGTGAGCTCTGTTCGGCTAAGGGCACCAATTCGAGCTCTCCGCCCCCACCTTTGCTTTGATGTGACCACCTCAGAGATGGTGTCTTCAGTGTGCCGTGTGCAACGCGTGTATAATGATGACTTTCGTGCATCTTTGGACGTCTTTTCCGGCAATGTTAACTCTTTTAAACGCGCCCTGAAAAACGCATGCATTTGAAGCCGCTGTTGCCCATTCAGTATGGTATAGAAGTTATCTCGTGTTTGTGTTTTCCGTTTCCTTCCTATTTTCTACACTTGCACCATGTGCCGTACACATACTCCCGTGTACCTATGTATGTGTGTCCGCACGTGTGTGTGCATGCATGCACGTGCGCATTTGCCTGCACTTGTTCACCTTCACATGCACCCGCGTGGGCATCCGTGTATGTATGTTTTGTTTGCACTTACGAGCGTATGTGCCGTGCATACATATAAATTTTGCTTTATATGTACTTATTTCCAGTATCCATGTTCCGCAGTAAGTTACGACGGTGGATTGTACTGGACTTGCGCGTATGCCAATGTACTTTGTAGTATACCTTGTCACAAACCTTGTCTGAGCGCGTGCTAATGTACCTGACTGTAATCTTAATTCCTAAATGTATTGCGAACCATACATGGGGTTTGTTTATTTGTGTTTTGCTTTTACCGCCGGCTGCGCCGGTCTGTGTTATCTCTGCGCCAAGGGAAGCGCGTGTTCCATTCTTTCTTTCTGTGCCGCATGTGTGGTCTGTTGTGATAGGGAGAGCATTCCGATCTAACGTGAACAGCCCAGAATAATCTTCTTGGATCTACTATGTTCTCGATGCGAATTGACGTTTCGAGAACCACGCGCGGCAAAAGATAAAGAGCCTGCAGTGCGGACTCCGGGGCATTCGATTCTGTGACGCTCGCCGACGCACGTAACGCAACTTTGTTGACCACTGCTTCGCCGCCTCTGTATTCTTTTCAGTTGTTAGGGGAGCACAAGTTCGCTCCAATAAACTTGTTTTTTTTTTCCAAACAACTGCTTCGTCCTTAGCTACGTGACATCTGGTGAAGGTGCTGGGTACGCACCCTTCATGCCCACTACAACCTCTGGAAGCCGCCAAGCCAGTCCAACAAGAGCCAGCCTCCGCGTGCAAGATTTACCACCCGAGTTCGGTCTACTACCGGAGAAGACGAAGAAGAAAAACGTCGCAACCAGCTCCATGCTCAACCAAGCCAATCCTCCTGTCGTTCTGCAGCAGCCACGGGAACCGCCATCATTCCAAGGAGCCCCCGCAGAAGACCCAGAAGAATGGTTGGTGAAACTGGAGCGCGTCCGGAAATTCAACAGGTGGGACGACGCAGAAACGTTCCGGCACGTTTTCTACTACTTGGAAGATTCGGCTCGCACTTGGTTCGAGAACCACGAGAGCTCCTTGACAAACTGGGCTCAGTTCAAGAGCGAGTTCACTAAGACCTTCACTACCGTCGTGCGGAAAGAAAGAGCCGCCCTTTTGTTAAAAACGCGCACGCAACACCCCAATGAAGGCGTCTTGATCTTCGTTGAGGAGATGAAGCAGCTATTTCGCCGCGCGGATCCCGAAATGACGGAAGAAAAGAAGTTGCGCTTCTTATGCGCGGAGTGAAGGAGGAACTGTTTGCCGGACTTGTCCGAAATCCGCCCGAAACCGTCACCGAATTCGGGACCGAAGCCAGCACCATTGAGAAAGCCCTCGAAATGCGTGCTAAGCAGTATGACCGCAACATTGTTGGCGCGGCCAATGCGAACGACTTTGGCAGCACGCGGATCCCGGCCGACAGCCTACGCGAGACTATCCGCGCAATAGCGAGAGAGGAGCTGCGGAAACTTCTCCCAACGCCGCCGCAGGCCCAAGTCGCTTCTCTCACCGACGTCATTAGAGAAGAAGTGCAACAAGCGTTGGGAACTTCTACGCCATCCGAGGTACCCCGAGAGCCACAAGCTATGACATACTCCGCGGCTGTTCGTCGACCCCGCCCTGCTCCAACACGCCGTCAAGAGGCCCCGCCGTACCGCCGCCCACTGCCACCCGCCCGACCCCCGGTAGCCCGAAACCAGACGCCGAGGAAGACGGACGTATGGCGAACTCCCGATAACCGTCCTCTGTGCTACCACTGCGGAGAGGCCGACCACATTTACCGTCGCTGCCCATACAAGAGACTCGGACTGCGTGGTTTCTCCGTCGACGCACCTCGCCCTCTCCCTGGCCAACGACCACGTGAGATCGACGAGTATCTATCTGAAACCAGCCGTGGCCCAGCGCGTTTCAACCGTTCGCCGTCGCCCTACCCATACCAATCGCCGAACCGCCGTAGCAACGCTGACTTCGCCCGTGGAAGGTCCCCCAGCCCACGCTGGGGAAACTAAAAGCAGCAACTTCTGGAGGTGAAGTTGCTCTATGGCGAAAAACCGAAAACCCTCCAACGACGCAAGGACTCGCCGAAGACAGTGATTCACGACATGCCCTCATCCCGACGACCCGACCTAACCCTGACGAGACTCCCGAACACGACGACAGCTATACGCCGCGACGCTTACCCGACCTGACCGAGACGTCCGCTGAGAAGACGTGGACAGCGACGACGCACAGTGCCCGACCGTCAACACGCGCAAGCCGAGATGCGACGCCCCGACGCACCCGGAACTCGAGGAAGGCGGCATCCGACGTCAAGGTGTCCATCGACGGTTTTGATGTAGTCGCCCTCGTAGACACGGGAGCCGACTACTCCGTAATGAGCGGACCATTTGCGTCTAAGCTGAAGAAAGTTATGACCAGATGGGACGGTCCGCACATACGCACAGCAGGAGGCCACCTCGTGACGCCAAGTGGAACGTGCACATCGCGCGTCACCATAGACGGCACAACGTACCCTGCGCTTTCGTCGTTCTGCCTAACTGCTCCCGCGACGTGATTCTCGGAATGGACTTTTTGACGGACAACGGCGCAATAATTGACCTGCAGACCAAGTCGATAACATTTTTCTCCGATCACTCCACGACGCCGCAGCCGAACCCCGATCACCGTGCTACTGTCAGGATCGCCTACGATCACATGACCCTGCCACCCCGAGCAAGCTTGATGATCGCCGTCTACTGTGAGGATGCTGCTTCTGACATCGACGCTATCGTAGAGAGTGATCGAAGGTTGCTTCTCGACCGCGGTGTCTCCGTCGCAAGAGGCATTGCGCACTTTAAGCAACGCCAATGTCACGTTTTGGTCACTAATTTCGCCGAAGAGTACCAGCATTTAAACAAGTGAGCTGCAATTGCGTTCCTCGAAGAAACGCAAGAAGCAAGTGATGTGATCGCGTTCGCCGACTTTGAACGCACACCCGTAGAAACCTTCAAGCTCCCGCAGCCATTCGACGTGAATCCGGCGCTACCGCAAGAACAACGGAAAAAATTATTGGCTTTGCTGCGTCGCTATAGCGAATGTTTTTCGTCGAGCGCAAAACTACGTCAGACCCCTCTAGCGAAGCACCGAATAATAATCGAAGACGGAGCCAGACCTACCCGACAGTTACCGTACCGCGTCTCTTCACACGAACGGGAAGCCATCCGGACTGAAGTCGACGACATGCTCAGCGACGACATTATACAGCCATCGAAAAGCCCCTGGGCTGCGCCCGTCGTACTCGTAAAGAAAAAAGACGGCACATTAAGGTTTTGCGTTGACTACCGGCGACTGAACAAAATCACGAAAAAGGACGTGTACCCCCTCCCCCGAATCGACGACGCCCTCGACCACCTCTGCCACGCGAAGTACTTCTCATCGATGGACCTGAAGACCGGCTACTGGCAAATTGAAGTGGACGAGAGAGACCGAGAGAAGACTGCATTTATAACCCAAGACGGCCTATACGAGTTCAAGGTGATGCCGCTTCGGCTGTGCACAGCACCAGCGATGTTTCAAAGAGGCATGGACAATGTGCTAGCTGGCCTTAAATGGCACACCTGCCTCGTATACCTCGACGACGTAGTGGTATTCGCCCGGACTTTCGACGAACACCTTGCAAGGTTGGAGTCTGTACTCGAGGCCATTCGTACGTCGGGGTTGACGCTGAAGCCTGAAAAGTGCCGTTTCGCATACGGGGAACTCAAGTTCTTGGGCCACGTCGTCAACGCTGCGGGAGTCCTACCTGACCCGGCAAAAACATCGGCCATTGCGAACTTCCCAAGGCCGAAAGACAAGAAGGGCGTGCGAAGATTTCTCGGGCTGTGCGCATACTACCGGCGCTTCGTCGCAAACTTCGCACGAATTGCAGAGCCACTCACGCGCTTGACGAAAGATAGCACCCCTTTCAGCTGGGAAAACGACCAAGAAAAAGCATTCGGCGAGCTGCAAAAACGCCTGCAAAGCCCTCCCGTGCTCGCACATTTCGACGAAAATGCCGAAACGGAAATGCACACGGACGCCAGTGATACAGGCTTGGGTGCCGTCCTTGTCCAAAAGCAAAGCGGCTGCGAAAGGGTAATCGCCTATGCCAGCCGTGGTCTGTCGAAGGAGGAGAAAAACTATTCTGCCTCTGAGAAAGAGTGCCTGGCTATTATATGGGCGATTTCAAAATTTCGCCCATACGTGTATGGAAGGCCATTCAAGGTTGTAACAGACCACCATGCGCTGTGTTGGCTCGCCAATTTGAAGGACCCCTCTGGCCGTCTTGGGCGGTGGAGCTTGCGCCTGCAGAAGTTCGACGTTACAGTCGTTTATAAATCCGGCAGGAAACACTCCGACGCCGACTGCCTGTCCCGCGCCCCCATCGACCCACCACCACAAGACTCTGATGAAGACAGCGCGTTCTTCGGGATCGTGACGGAGAGCGACCTAGCCGCCCAGCAGAGTGCTGACCCCGACTTACGCGTCATAATCGAGTACCTCGAGGAATGCAACGTTGTCGTTCCTAGGACCTTCAAACGTAACTTACCAGCATTCAGCCTAAAAAACTCCGTCCTTCTGAAGAAGAATTTCAGCCCCGGAACAAGAGCGAATTACCTTCTCGTCATCCCCGCGGACCTTCGTGACGAAATTTTGGAAGCGTGCCACGACGACCCGTCTTCCGGACATCTGGGCACAGCCCGCACTATTGGAAAAATCAAGGCGAGGTACTACTGGCCCGGCCTTATCTCTGACGTCACCCACTACGTCCGGAGCTGCCGTGACTGCCAGCGACAAAAAACGCCGCCGACAAGACCCGCCGGACTTCTGCAACCGATCGCCGTCCCATCGAGACCATTTCAACAGATTGGAATGGACCTTTTAGGCCCGTTTCCTACGTCACGATCACAGAACAAGTGGATTGTCGTAGCGACAGACTACATGACGCGCTATGCAGAGACCGCCGCTCTTCCGAGAGGGACTGCACAAGAAGTGGCGAAGTTCTTTGTAAGCCAAGTTGTGCTGCGACATGGAGCCCCGGAAGTCCTAATCACAGACCGTGGAACGGCGTTTACTGCGGAGCTGATGCAAGGAGTATTACGCTACAGCAACACGGATCACCGAAGAACGATGGCGTACCACCCCCAAACGAACGGACTAACAGAACGTGTGAACAAGACAATCGCAGATATGCTGTCAATGTACGTTGACGTTGAACATAAGACTTGGGACGAAGTGCTCCCGTATGTCACGTTTGCATACAACACGGCTATCCAGGAGACGACGCAGCTGACGCTGTTCGAGCTTGTCTACGGTAGAAGGCCGACTACGATGCTCGACGCCAAGCTTCCGCACGTAGAAGACGACGACCTCAACGCCGACGTCCACGGATATCTTCAACGTGCGGAGAGGCCCGCCAGCTCGCTCGAGTTCGTATAACGGACCAGCAGCTGGTGGATGCGGGCCGCTACAACCTCCGACACCGATACGCCTAGTACCAACCAGGGGATCGTGTGTGGGTTTGGACTCCCATCCGACGACGCGGACTCAGTGAGAAGCTCCTGCGACGGTATTTCGGACCCTACCAGATTCTACGACGTGTTGGCCAAGTTTCCTACGAAGTTATCCCCGATGGTGACTCCGGCACATCACGACAACGCACGCGGCCTCAAGTCGTCCACGTGGTTCGCTTAAAACCTTTCTACGGACGATGACTAACTTTTATTTTCATTTGTTCGGACTGTCGCTTATGTTAGCATCGGGTCGATGCACTCTTAGAGGGGGGGTACTGCCGCGAACCATACATTGGGTTTGTTTATTTGTGTTTTGCTTTTACCGCCGGCTGCGCCGGTCTGTGTTATCTCTGCGCCAAGGGAAGCGCATGTTCCATTCTTTCTTTCTGTGCCGCATGTGTTATCTGTTGTGATAGGGAGAGCATTCCGATCTAACGTGAACAGCCCAGAATAATCTTCTTGGATCTACTATGTTCTCGATGCGAATCGACGTTTGGAGAACCACGCGCGCCAAAAGATAAAAAGCCTGCAGTGCGGACGCCGGGGCATTCGATTCTGCGACGCTCGCCGACGCACGTAACGTCTCTTTGTTGACCACTGCTTCGCCGCCTCTGTATTCTTTTCAGTTGTTAGGGGAGCACAAGTTAGCTCCAATAAACTTGTTTCTTTTCCAAACAACTGCTTCGTCCTTGGCTACGTGACAATATGTACTTATTTCCAGTATCCATGTTCCCCAGTAAGTTACGACGGTGGATTGTACTGGAGTTGCGCGTATGCCAATGTACTTTGTAGTATACCTTGTCACAAGCCTTGTCTGAGCGCGTGCTAATGTACCTGACTGTAATCTTAATTCCTTAATGTATAAATTGAGTGTGTGTGTGTATGTGTGTGTGTGTGTGCGTGTGTGTGTGTGCGTGTGCGTGTGTGTGCGTGTGTGTGTGTGTGTGTGTGTGCGCGCGCGCATGCGGACGTGCTTACGTGTGTGTAAGTGCGTGTGCGTGCCTGCGAGCACGCGCGTGTGCGGTGGTACTATGTACTTTGTGACCCCTGCACTTTATAACCAGTCTCCATGTTTTACCGTTTGTTTATCTGTGTGTCGCCCTGTCCTTTTTGTGTGTACCACCCAGGAAGGCCTAGTGCTGTTGGTGGGCACCACCCAATAAACAATAAACAATAAACAATTCATGAGCTGAAGGTTGCTCTGAGCACATGTAAGCCTTCAGCTCCAGGTGCAGACAAAATCACATACACCATGATACAACACCTACACCCAGACACTCTTGAAACACTCCTACATCTATACAACAACATATCGCTTTGGGGGCACATTCCTCGCTCTTGGAGGGAGGCCATAGTAGTGGCTTTTTTGAAGGAAGGAAAGGACCCTTCCTCTCCCGCTAGCTATCGACCCATCGCCCTTACAAGCTGCCTGTGTAAGCTCCTCGAGAAGATGATAAACCGTAGGCTCGTGTAGTTTCTGGAGTACAACGGTCTTCTCGAGGGCTGCCAGGCAGGCTTCAGGTTGGGGCGATCTTAGAATGATCAACTTGTTGCACTGGAATCCTACATAAAAGATGCATTTGTCCATAACCAGTTCTGCCTGACTGTATTTTTCGATTTTGAAAAAGCTTATGATACAGCCTGGCGCTATGGCATCCTAAGGGACCTTAAGTCATTTGGTGTCTCCGGCAACATGATGAACACGCTTTGTAGTTATTTGGCCGAACGAACCTTTCGAGTGAGGGTTGGCAGTGCACTTTCCAATGTATATTTGTAGGAAAATGGTGTGCCGCAAGGTGGAGTTCTAAGCTGCACGTTGTTTACAGTTAAGATGAACTCCCTCCGAAAGGCATTGCCACCGACCATTTCCTGTTCCATCTATGTAGACGATGTACAAATATCTTTTAAATCCTGTAACCTGTCAATATGCGAACGTCAAGTACAGCTCGGTGTTAAGAAACTTGCTGGCTGGGCGGACCTTAACGGGTTTAAACTAAACCAGCCAAAAGTACTTGTGTTGTGTTTTCCCGCAAGCGCGGGATTAACGCGGACCCTGAGATTATGCTCAACCGTGCACCTATTCCTGTTAAACGGGAGCACAAGTTTTTAGGTGTCATATTTGACGAAACACTCACGTTCATCCCACACATCAAAGCACTTCAACATAAATTCCTCAAAACACTAAACATTCTCAAGGTCCTCTCCAACCAATCCTATGGTGCAGACAAAGAACTGCTTCTCCGGGTCTTTACCGCGTTAGTCGGGTCTCGATTAGACTACGGCAGTGTCGTGTATGGGTCGGCATCAAAAATAACCCTAAAAAGTCTTGATCCAGTGCTTCACTTGGGTCTGCGCCTTGCGTCCGGTGCCTTGCGCACTAGCCCGGCCCAGAGTCGATATGTAGAATGTAATAAGTGGTGCCTTGAGTACCAACGAACGAATGTGGACTTTCTCTACGCTTTTAAAATTTCATCTTTGAAGAACCATCCTTTTAAACGTGTTTTTAATGATACATCCACATTGCCACTGTTTCTAAATCGCCCGTCTGTTCCTTTGCCGTTCTCACTTAGAGTGAGACAGGAAGCTTCAAATTTCGACATCTCCTTTTTAGACATTTACACATGTTTTTTTTACTGACGTCTTACCACCCTGGCAGCTTCAACCTGTGTGTTGTGACTTGTCCTTCGTGAAAATTCATAAAGCCAGGGTACCACAAACTGCTATTCTGCAGCACTTCTTGTCCCTGCAGTCTAAGTATGAATGTGCAGAGTTTTACAGTGACGCATCAAAAACTGCCCTTACTGTGTCGTGTGCGGCGCACGGACCCGATTTTAGAGTCTCTAAGAGCTTGAACTCGAAGACCAGCATTTTTACGGCGGAAGCCCATGGAGTTTTGCTTGTTTTAAATCACATAGTGCAACATAAAATACCCAAGTCTATCATTTTCACAGATTCACTTAGTGTTGTACATGCATTGTCATCCAAGAGGTCTTCTGAAAACCATGTTCCTAATGTAGGGTATAAAACCATTATGTCAGCGTATGCATTAAATCTCGAGGTGATCATGTGTTGGGTTCCAGGTCATTCTGGGATTGCGGGAAATGAGACCGCTGTTCCGATGGCCGCTGCTGCTGCACATACACATACACCGGTACACATACACATACACATACAACAGTACCCTACACGGACCTCAAGCCACACATCAGACTACACCTTCGCGAAACATGGCAAGCACTCTGGAATCAACAGACAGACAACAAACTACACATAATAAAGCCACTCCTGGGACCATACACGACTGACACACACAACAGACACACTGAAGTTGCCCTTGCTAGGTTACGGATAGGCCACACTCATATAACACACTCCCACCTGCTCACAGGATCTCCAAGACCTCTGTGAAGAAGGTGCGGAGAGGGCCTAACCGTGATCCACATCCTCATACAATGTAAGGCACTCGACATTACACGACGCAAACACTTCCCACAACTACACACACGACATATTCCACCACACCCGTCATACTTCTTAGGAGACGATGCCATGTTTTCTGTTCAGCGCACCTTTAAGTTCCTTTCAGAAGTTCACTTTTTACAACTCATCTCATACCACTCATAGTTTTACGCCTGGTCCTATACACCAGCCACCTTATTTATCTTATAACCACTCTTGTTCTTCACCCTGGCCCTTTACACCAGCCGTGCTCATAGTCTTTTAATTGATTTCATTTCCTGGCTGTCCTCATCAAATAACTTTGTGTTTGGCGCTCATTGCCCATGTCGGCCTTGCGCCAATAAAATCAAACCATCATCATCATCAATTCAAAATGCATAATTAAAAATTTTGTGCGGGGTAGGTTCCACCATATTGCCAGGCAGCTCATACTGTCATCGCTTTGTAACCTTTTTGTTACTCTCAAATATCCTAAAGCTCTACTATATTCCAATCGCTGGGCTGCATTCAGGGGCAATGAGCTCTCAGCTGAGCTCAAACACATCCTATGTGCATATCCTTCCCGCTGCATTCTTAGCTGAATCATGTTCTTTGTCTCTTACGCCAGATATGTTAACTTGCCATAGTGCATCTTACTGCGTTCATCGCAACCTTAGGTTGCGCTCGGGGATCGTGGATGTTTGATAGACTTTTTTGGAGTGAGATTACATTGTTTGGCTTCATTTATTAGGAAGAACTGCAGGACGGGTGGGTTATTAACGAGAGTTATCACAGGGGACATTCTTTTAAATGCAACACATATAAGCATTGTTCACAAGACGCGTATAAAACTAGCTTGTAAAAAATTCTATACAGCGTACGATATGTGCTGAATTACTGTAATCCGAATAAGCCAGACTTTTATTCGCATTAGACAGACTGGTGCTGCAACCTCACCTGAACTTTGTGTGTAAAATTGGATACCCGGCTCGCTCTTTTACTGATGCTTCCTAGGTATGCGGCTTTCTCTTGCCCGCACGTGATGTTCAAGTGAAAACTGAGTAGCAAGGTGCTATTGTACTTCACTGCACGCTTTAAACCATTACAGTGGTATCTACACAAGTAACTGGCTCAATAAATTAAAAATAAACGGTCACAATTTCCGCAAAGTTGGAAACAAAACCAAAGCACGACTCTTACCTTATTTTTGCCCCCAACTCCACTCGACGATTACGATTACATATCGCTACTGTAGGCGATGTGTTTGTACAAGGCGTATTTTATGTACGCGCATTCCTAATAAAATAAATCCGGTCACTTAGGCCACGCCTTCAGGTATGGATACAACGTAAAAAAATTGAGACAGGCTTTCTTCAAACTGCGAGATTTTCTGTTTTTCACTTATCTAGGTTATTGTTAGATAGCCCTGGATGCCTTGTTTCGCAAGAAACAATTTTTAGAACGAGGTGTTTTCTAGTGCCGTTTCTCTTCTGTTTTGTCGCAGCATGGCTGGAGGGATTTTCTTCATCTTCGCCGTCTTGATGAAAGCCTGTTCTCACTGGGATTCACTTTTTTCTCAGACAGTGGGATATAACAATATCATCGCTGTTGTAACTTGGGGAACTTATTTTCTTTTGTGTGAATTCACAAATGCCCTTCAGTTGGCACCTGACACGGCTAGGACTTCCTTAGTGTTTTAAGGAGCTTCAACTGCCCACACCAGCAGTTAGAATTTTTGAACATGGCCATCACAAACTCTGTTAAAAGGAAATCGCGTTTATTATATCGAGCTTATATTTCCAATGAACTAGAAAGAAATACAAACGTTGCATGAGCATATTTTAGAGTGGCCCCTGCTGCCACTCAATATAAATCAAATTCTGGTCGATTGCTCATTATGCATTCAATACAGAACAGTATTCCTTCAATTTAAACAAAGAAATCGACAGGGTTTTCAATAAAATAAAACAAATCGTAGGTGCCAATAGTGTGACAACCGCTACAGCCTGGAGCGGCTATCAGCAGATAAGCCAAATAAGTCTCGGGGCTTATTGGCAATAGCTGAACTCAAGCGATGAAACTAATAAGAAGGTATTTGAATTTGTTGCCTTCCTGGGAATTGAATTTCCAGAGTAAATTACCCTCAAGACCAATTGACAGTGAATCAAAACGATTGAACGTAGCGTGATCACGTTGAAATTCAACGGGACTAACGTTTTCTTTGAGTCAAGATTACCGTCATAAAAACGAGATCCGCCAGAAATCTTAACAGCCTTAGAAAGCGATGGTTGCAATTTAGGTAGTAGAAAATAAATACGTTTGAATACGAGACTAAATGTATTCTGAGAATTACCCAAATTTATAACAAGAATAAAAAACAGCTGGTCTTTGAACAGGCGAGTGCCTACTACAAGCAATTACTGGAAGTGAAAGGAAAGGTATTGGAGAGCTCCCCAGTCAAAAGCAGCACTGTGCTTATACTCATAAAACAAGCACCTCATTTATCGCTCATACAAAATTGACAGAAACGAAGCTATAATGATATCAAATGGTGTTCATTTCCAACGTAAGTATTGTGTTGGTATTCCCTTGAAATTTTGCTAGTGTGACACCGGGGCTCTTACAATGATTCATTTCGTAAATGAAAAACCTGGTGTACAGGGAAACAGTAAACGAAAAAATGCTTTATTACTTATTTCCGTGCGGTCTGTGGAAACCTTTTTTGTGGTTTGGATGAGTTTTTGTTACCAGTAATTTTCATTTTTAAATTCCGCTGCAATCTCATATGGTTCTTCTTTCATTTTTAAAGTGCAAACAGACGTGTGAACTCCTCTGACCTGGGAAGCTTTGCGTGCAGAAGAATAGAGCGAGCAATAACGTGCAAGCACACGGCACTAATTATTCTGCTTTTAGTTCCCCAAAAAATGTGTTCAGAAAAAACAGTAGAAAAGCGGAGTTATAAAAAGGAAGGTTGTTAATGAGCACTTTTATTTGGTAATGGTGTTAATAATGTTTCAATGCGCGCATTGTTACGTTTTTACAGATCGTGCGGTTCAGCCGTATTTTGTTTTTAGCGCAAGTTATGTCGACAATTGCACGCCGTTTTTTGCAGCTTGGTCCGTGAGACGGATCAGCTAAATTTTGCTTAATAGCAATGCATCAGTCGTAATTCTCTATAAAATATTAAAGGCAGCCCCTACACTTGCACGGTTATTCGATCAGTGCTGCATAGCTGATATTTAAACAAGCAAACATCAGGGAATATTGCCTTCGCAGTGCGTGCTTTAGGTTGTGCAGGAAACTCAGAAAAATCTTCTCTGGGTAAAAATACTTTCAGAACGATATGTTCCTTCACAGCAACATTGTTGTATTGTTACAGTTGAAGGATGAAGCCTAAATTGAGCTGTCAATCAGTTGGCCTTGCATCCATGGCAGTTTATCTACCCGCAGGCATGTAAAAATTTGCATTGATGTAGCGGATTTGTGTTTTTTTTGTTTGAATATTGGTTTGTTTAATGTAAGCTGTTAATTCACAAGCCACGTATATCCTTCAGCTCCAAATATTTCGGTTCCGATGATGGTCCTTGAAAGCTGTGATGTTACTTTGGCTGTAATAATTGTTTTCTCTAAAGCAAGAACGCGTCTTCTATATTGGCCTCGAGGACATACCGTGGCGCCACCTACGAGTGACGTCACTTGTAGGACGCCAAATCGTGTTGTCTGCTACAACACATTTACCGTGCGTATGCGGAAGCGTGTTTTTTTTTGTTATGGCCACCGTCTCGCCCCCTCCTTGTGGATTTGACGCAAATTACCAAAAACGTTGTCTGTAAACCAAATATTTCGGACAAGCAACCAGGGAGTCACTTGTTCCCGGCGACACCACCACGTTTAGGTAGTTGCTACCATCGCGACCCACAGCTCTTACATACGCAGCCAGCTAACGCCAAGGACGATGCAACTGATGCCGATAAAACTACGCTGTAAATTCATTATGAAATAGTTGTGACGGGACATGTGTGTGCAAGAAAACACCTTGTAACAGCGACGGAAACGCGTCGCTCACTTATGATCTCACCGCGCGAACTGCTCGTATTGCCTTGTAAATGAATGACTACCCGAGAACGGTGATCAGATTGCTTCGCCGCACATGCTTCAAAGTATTGTTATGGTCTGCAGTTTGGCTTAATCAGTGCCTATTTCCCCTACCATGCTTTTATAGTTATGGCCGGATTTGATTAACGATCACTGCCGTAGCCTGTACTCTGCACCGCTGATGTTTACTTTTCGCGAATTCTCCGCAATGTATGAACGGTATGGACGGGAGTTTTTAACGCCTTCGAGCGGGTTTGGACAAGGCTATATTTAGTTTTCATTAGGTGCTGGGCGTGGTAATTGATGATTGCAGCGTGTTTTGTATGTTTACAGTGGGCCGGCCTTTCTCAAGCATCAATTTCGAAACTCACAACTGCTCACAGGAGGCGAGGCTGCGTACGAGCGTACGAGGCGAAACACGTCTTTAATGATTTCGGGTAATGGGGAGATTTAGAATAGGAGAACGGCACGTTTGGGGCCCCCAAGAAGTTAGAGGAACCCAAACGCAACACGCGCGTGCGCGACGGGGGGGCCTTCTCCAACAGCTCGCAGCCGGCTTCGGATGCACGTAATCGGATGTTGGGCTTGGCGTCACAGCAGATATTTCATCGCCCTTAGAGTTGTGCGGGACAGTTCCTAACAGAACGTTTCACCGTGCTGGGAACTCTGTAAGCGCGGTGATTTCCGTTGAAGCGATCGACGATCAAGATACCTGCACGGCCTCGGCCGATTCTTGCGCGCATATACAGCCATCCTTCGGCCGCTCGCCGCACCGTGCGTGAACGGGCCAGCGCGGCCGGGACCCACCTCCGTGGCCGGTCGGCGTAAATCGC
The DNA here is from genome assembly GCA_013339765.2 of Haemaphysalis longicornis. Taxonomy (NCBI): domain Eukaryota; kingdom Metazoa; phylum Arthropoda; class Arachnida; order Ixodida; family Ixodidae; genus Haemaphysalis; species Haemaphysalis longicornis. Next base: position 126,911,427 of record CM023453.1, read on the forward strand.
GGCAGATGTTTGAGCATCGCTTTGAAAACCACAGCTGATGACACTACCTATCAGAATTTTTCATCACACTAACATCCAATTTCAGCAATCTCGAACTTCTTTTCCACGACTTGTGTGATTTTAAAAATCGGCGACAAGTTGTTGCTGCGGCGACCTGCGCTGGTTCGAGCCGCACCGTCGGCCGTGCGGGCAGGCACGGCGGGTGCGTTTGCTAAGCGAGCAGTTAACGCTTCACGATTTCCTGCGTTGTACATTTCTTGCAAACAAGTGAAATCTAGAAACTTCACTCGGCGATCGTCGTAGTCCACATTGTTGATCGGGGAAACAAGCCGCTGCTTACGCTTCGGCCGCATACGTCATACACCACCACGATCATGGTGTTTGCGGATAATCTACCGCAGTTGATACGGTTATAAAGTCCCCATGCGGTCGAACTACGCTTGACGCACTGAGAATTACGCTCAAACGAAATAAATTAACATGAAAATACTTTTAGAACGCGCTTCCTAAGCGAAGTGTCACGCACTGCAAGCCAACTACGCAGCAAGACAGGAAAGGTGATCCTACAAGTGACGTCAAAACGATCGCAGCGCCGGCATCTCCAGTGGTGGGCCTCGCGGCCAATATAAGAATCTGGAAAATGTAATTCTTACAACACATTTTCTTTCTTTTAAAATCGATTCCTTTGTTCATAGCTAGTCATATTTTGGTTTGTTTTCCCCAAATAAAACGAGGAGGTTCTAAAAATTGATAATTTATTCGTCATTTTTTTGCAAGTTTATGAGCCGCAACTATTACATCTGGACAACGAATGCCACAACTGTGTTCAAACATGAAACGGGTAAAACTATGTATTGCCAAGTTGATGAGGTAAAAGAGGTTACACAAGACACGGTGAAGTTTATTAGAAGAGGAAGGACTCGGTTTGTAGAAACATTGTAAGTATTGTTTATCTAGAAGCCATAAATTCAAAGCAGTGAGTTTGGAGGGTAATCAACCGGAATATGTTTTTTTTCAGGTCACCTACAACGTATGATGGCTGGTTCCTCAGTGTAAAGCCGGACCCACCGAATATTTTGGTAGCGTTAGGTCAAGGTAAATAGCAGTATACTCTCTAAAACATGTATGCAATTTGTAGCATGTGTGCTTCGCGTAGCACAAATATATTTAAATTCTTGAAAGAGCTGTACTACAATATCACTAAGAAAATCTTGGGTTGACTATGGACAGTTTTAGAAGGTTACATCGCCATATTGTGACATGTTGATAGGTGGTTTAGAAGGTATTCAGAAACGTTTAGGGACAACTTCTTGCTGCACCGTATTGTGGAATGCCAATTCAGTCCCCACTTCAAAGGGGGAGAAGGAATAGGGCATTGAAAGTAACACTGTTCAAAAAGTACTAGGCCAATGATTTACCACCGACAACCTGAAGGAACGACTCAGGCAGGCACTTGAGAAGGCTTGCCTGAATCTGGAGGTGACAGAGGAGCCACTAAAATGAGGAAAATAGGAGCCTGATGGTTCGAGCGACTGGAAAGAAAGGGTAAGTTTCTTCTGCAGGCGCAGCTCATCGGCAGTGGATTTCGTCCTACTCTCTGTGCGTGGTGGATCGCTGTCCATCCCATCACCGGCCGTGCCAGCAACTGAGTCCTTCATACCAACGTGGCTTGCACATTGTAACTAATCCCGGCACAAACATTGTGCCACCTAAATGAAATAGGCGGCAGGTAATTGTCATTAGGGTACCAAAAACGCATAAGTTTTGAATATGAGCTGAAACAAATTAAACCGTCTCCCAGTAAGAAATAATTCGGTATAAACGCGCATATGTTTCCTAATTCAAATTTATATTTCATGTTTTTAGATGCGAAGCATCTCATTCTAGGGACTTTGTTCCTCCCTCCCTCGTTATCGTTGTCGTTGTCCGCACTCTACCGGGCATGCGCGTCTCTTCAGCCCCGTCAGCGTTTGGGCTGACGTCAGCGCAGTCCATTATAAAAAGAAATAGTTAGGGGGCGCACGGTTTCGATCCAACAACTCTCTATTCGCAACGGGAGGTACGTGGAGCTCTTCCCACTGCGCTACAAACCGAGACGGCAGCTTGTGCTACGAACGTGCCTGATGTCCACTCATTCAAACTACATCAAGAAGCTACTGATACAATGAAGGCACGCGGAGCTGAACGTCAACGGAAACGACAAACTGAAAACTAATGGGAACTTCAGACGACACCATGGCTGCTTCGCATACTTCTCAAGGTTTGCCTGAGGGGAGATGCTGTAATTTTTTTGTGCTCTGTCACCGCTACAAGGCGTGTAATATACGCGGTGACTGCACGAAGCGGAGATGTTAAAAATCGGGGTTAAAATATATAGGTTAATAATCCAAGGTGAAACGCACGGAAAAATCATAGGTATGATCATAATCAGAAGAAGCATATCCGTAATTACAGTGGCCAAAAACACCACTTTTCCAAAGAATCTGGCAACTGTTTAAAGGACCAAACCACGAGAACAGCAAAAATAACAATAAAAAACATAATGCTTATGCAGGCTCTGATTATGTGGCGGATATTAAAAAGCTTTCCATAGCAAATTTGTATCCTAACCGAAAAGTGAAATCAATGCTTTAGGCAAACAGCATACAAACAGCCTCAAAGCCCGAAATTTTCAAATTCGTACCAACGTTTTCAAATCGCGTTTATGTAACATGGTTCAAAACGTCAAAAAACCCACTTACCTGGTGCAAAGGAAGCGCCTCTGAGCAAACATTGGGGTGGCTATCCACAGTTAAAAGGCCATCGTGGATTGAGAAAATCCGCATGAATAGTTTTTTATACCAAACTTATCATATCCAAATCCACAAAAATGACATACGAGAGGCCAGGAGAGAATTTGTTTAAATAAAGCACCCAAAATATGCAAATAAATTATGCTCCCATGCCAGATTGTAGGAAAGAAATCATGCAACAATCGTCACCTAGGACTACGCTTGGAATCATTGTTTTTCTACGACACTCACCCACATACGGGAGCGGAAGAGAAAAATTCGGCTTATTCTGGTCAGTGCAATAAACGAAACTATCAAAAAAGCACAAACATTTTAAAATTCTCCTATTAGATAAAACCGACCATTATTACATACGATCTACCCAAACTATTGCAAAACATTCTCCCATGTAAAATAGACGAAGTTCCACATAGTCGGACACTCGGATGCGAGGTTCCGAAAACGCTCGAGGCTACTGACATATTACAACGGAACTCGCAGATGATTCTCCGTGAGAACGCGACTGGCACAAGAACTTCACCACAAACACAAAGAGCGTCTTGTATTATAATACTAGCAACAAGGTCTTTCGCATGCCCCATGGGGCTTTTGAGGCCGAAGAATCGGAACGTGTGTAGAGGAAACAAGCTTATGCAGTTAAAAACCTCTACATGGGTAAAGCTGTTTGGTAAAAAACATTAGTAGTTCAATAAACATGTGCTAATTGCGGAATACACGCACCCTCTTCCATGCAACCTAGCGATGGCCAACGGCATGCTCAGTAGAAAATAAGTTCAACATTTCACATTGAGCTTCGGCGCAGTGTGGGAGGCAGCTTTTCCCTATTTGCCACCTCAAGCTCGGCGTCAGGTGATTGGGAGGGCAAGGGAAAAAAGTTTCCGTCCCGTGCTGTGGAATTCTGGTTCTGCTCTGCCTAAACTTTCACATTTTTAACGGAAGAAAGATATTCTACTTTCATATCTTTCTAAGAAAAAGTTTAAACATCAGGAGAGGCAACGAAATGATTGAACAATAATTTCAACCTTCAAACATGTACCACTCTCGCTGAAACTGACCAACACCAAGCAGACGGAACCCATTACGCCCACAGCCTGAGGCACACAATCGGAGGAGAAGTCGACCTTCCGTTGCAGCGGCGACTAACAGCGCTGCGGCTAGTCTCCTCTCTTGGCTTACCTTCAGCATTTGGAAAGAAAAAAAATTATAAGCGGAGCAACTCTATTCTAAAACTTGCCTTAACGGACGTAGAAACGCTTTCGTGTCATCGTTATTTAAACCTAAACGTAGGTGACCCTTTATAATTTAAATAAATTTTAAGAGATGACTAATTGGAAGCGATCAAGGAGCTATCGAGCGGTAATAGGGTAAATACGCGTGAGTACGAGACACTGGTATTCTACGATGAAAACCTTTAATAGCTAGAAATGTTTGGAAGAATGAGGTGAAGGACAGACAGTCACATTTTTTACTTCCAACTGAATTTCATATTCAAAGCAAAACACGTTTAGGAAACATAACTAACAGAATGCTAAGCTATGTAACGGCGCAATGTACAGGCGGACACTCGTTGCTGAATTTCTCTGGCATGCGCGGCCCTAGAGAGGCCATTTCTTCAAAGATAAAACATTAGGAGCTCACGGTAGCGCAATCTTAGCGCTTGCCATGCTTTTCAGTTTCTTTTCCAATCACCCGTGTGCATTAATCAGGGCTACACAACACAAAAGTGCACTTGTCAAACAGCGGTAAACAATTGCAGTCGTGGCCATACGTTTACAATTTCCAATTTCCGCCCGTTTCGTCTTGATTGGAATGCTTACGAGAGCGTTGATGATTTTACCGGCCCGTTATAGCAATGTAAGTCCTAAGACATAATGGTTGCAACTTAAAGATGATTCTCCCAGTGCAGTCCACGTAGTAATCATGGTGCTTAACACCACATTTTTTTTGCAACTTGTCAAGGCAGGCACTACCACCTATCCTTTTAAGATTGTGTTCAACGCCGTGCAAAGAGGAGGCGATGACTACCTTTGTAGGTGTCTGTCCCGCATGACTATTTTGGTCGCCTTATCCTACGGCACCCTTTATCTGCTCATTTTACTCTTCTCCACAGGACAGGGCATCCGCAAGGACACGGGAAGTAAATCTCTCTGTCCTCGACCTTATTTTTCAAAATTTGTTTTCGCGTATACGAGTGCTGACATCGGGCTTCGTTGGTTTCACTGTAAAATACTTCATTGTACACAACCAACGCGTCAAACGGATTTGGGGTTGTTTTGACGAAAGTGAACGTCTCGTTACAATCACGGCACGTATGTTTTCGAATTTTATAAAATACAAACAATATAGTGGCGTATTCCGGGTTGATTTCACGGGTGCTTTATTCAGTTTCTGATTAAATCTGTTTTTGCACAATCAGATGCTGTAAGAAAAGGGCGTCATAAGTAAGACATGGCAATGATCAATGAGTATTACGCTAATATGCTATGCCTAAGGTATGTCACTGCACAATGTCACACGTAGGTATACAAATGAGCGAACAGAATACATAGTAGACGTAATTATTGGATAACAAGAGGATAGCTATCGCTACCGTCAATAAAAAATTATGTCTATAAAACTGGAATTAGGTTTAATTGGGAAGCGTTGGCTGCACTACCCCACTTTTTTGGTATTAGGTTAACGTCTCACAGCCATGAGGGTTCGTTATGGTATAACGAACTGCGAAAGAATTGCGATCAGCCTTATGATAATAAAGAATTGGGTTAGCTTTACATTATTTACTCAGCAGGAGCGATGTTGGGAACCGCAATTCTCGCATCCTTGATATACGGAGCTTGGTTAGTCATTTACTGATGATAGTACTCGGGCCGACAGGATAGATATCCTTCAATAGTCAGTTACTGCAGTTAGCGGTGTTGGTAAAAATAACTTTTTATAACTAAGAACAAACACTTGTGAATGTCTGAGTAAAGGTAAGATTCGCGGTATTTTGTGGGGGGGGGGGGAGAGAATAGAAGAAAAATTATTTTTTGTGTTTACGAGTAGTAATATTCCCATTTTCTAAAAAAACGTTTTCGAAGGATGTGCAACGCTTGAGGAAGCAACTGCAGGGATATGAGAGAACAAAACATTTCCTGGCGTAAGTCATCTTTGCAAATTGTAAAGATCCGAAAGTCATTTTTGTTCATTTTTGTGCTGGTCAATGATTTTCAGAAGGGCTGTGAAATGGAATCACAAGTTTCTAATTTTTCCCGCGGCACACACTGGTTAGGGGAAAAACAGCGCAAAGCAAGGAGCACACACTGCTTTTTTATAAAAATGCTTGCAAATGTAGTATGCGGCGCATGCGATGGTCAAAGTATTTGGTTTGCTAAAGTTGTATTGCTGAGAGGTGATGATTGGTGATAGGCCTATTTAAATAAAAATTTTCCGCATTGTGTTGCCATCATGGGGAAAAAAATTCTGCAAATAGCAATGCTCGTTGTAGCTTTGAATTCCTGTGGGTCGCGGAGGAATTCAAAATCGTTATCGCGGACAAATAAAAATGTCACCAGGCATACAGCAGGAAAACATAAAAGCCAAAAGACAAAATCAATTGCTTTTTCAGCTTGCGAGTGCACAATTACAGTTGAAAATTCTAATTCTTCTTCTTTAAATGTAATCGTTTTGCTGTTCCTTCTGCCGATACCACCATTACGTTTTCTGATATTCTCGAGAGATATCTGTTGGAAATTATAATCTCATGACACAAGATTGTTCAGAGTAGCAAGTGGAAGAGAGATCGTAAAAGGGCATGCTCTAATAACTGCTGTATTGATTTGAGCGGAGCTTTGAGTATAACCACTTTTTAATAGCAAAGCTCTTCGTGGTGAAGGTATTCATAGAATGAGTGAGGTAAAGTGGTCGCAGAGGTATGGATTTGGGATATTTTAGCGAGGAGACGAGTAAGAGCAAAGCGCAATGGCATTGATTTTATAGATTGCATAAACCATGCACTTTATGCAGAACAGCATTTCAACGTCCAGTGCCGGACTAAGGCCTCCCCCATTGACTTTCTCGTGCTTTTGTCCCGCGCTGCCTGCAGTTTATTCTTTACTTTGAAATTTTCTTATATCTTTTTTTTTCTGTTGAGTAATTGGAATAGCCCTTCTTGTAGTCCCGTGCCCCGCTGTTATTCCTGTTGGCCTCGCGCTGCACCTGGTGTCATAAAATTTATAATTTAGCAGCTAAATATAAATTTTCTTTTGATATTTTTTCTCAGACATCAATGAGCACAGATGGGCCAAATTCGTGAGTAGGTTCATAAAGATTACGCACACGCTGCAATAACCCCCCCAACACTAATAATGGAACTGCGGACATGCCTATACTACACTTACGAACTATATTTTTTTTCTATCGCTTACAATATGCACATTCCCGTGTTAGTTTGCCCCTAAACCTCCGCTTCTTACAATAGAACGAGCGACTTTTACACCTATATTATGAGTCAAACATTATAACAAATACACGAACACATTCCTTCATTTAATAAACTTTTGGCAGTGGTACACATAGATAAGAAATGGCAAAATTACGAAAGTTAAAAGCCGCAAGCACAATCTGGAACCATGTAAACCCTTCGATATTTGAAGTAAAAAATCTGCATTTATGATTACCGCGTAGTTTCATTTGGCTATGCTCAAGTGGAGCTAGCAAAGAGCGTGGCTCGTCGCCGGGCAGTACTTCGCGTACTCGCCTTCCTAATCTGCTCGAACAGTGTCTTTACGATGCTCTTTTTTGGCAGAGTATGTAATGATAAATTTTTATAATAGTTCTCGCGAAGCCAGCGACGTGATGCCACATTGTAGAACGAGAAATGAAAAGGACACCTTTCAAAGTAGTAGCCCTGCAATTGTTTCAGTATGGGTTGAGGCCTTGTAACGTTAACCGCCTTAGCGAGAATACTGAGTAAAACACTATTTTGAGTCCTTTACAGATGCTAGAAAGTGGTTTGCTATTTTTTCTATATTTCCTGTTTTGAAGACTGGCCCTCAAAAGGGATGCGTGCTTGCTGTCTTACCAAGTTTCGAGGAGTTTAATGGCTCCTTGCGGTTGCTGTTATGATCGCTACGCTGAAACAACAGTTGGAAAATGTACTAAGTCAGATGTATGAGTTTGGTACGCCCGCCAAACCGCCAGTGAGGTAGCATGAAATGCCTATACTAAAAATTTCGAGCATACACACCAGCTAAAATAAAATAATTGATTGGGGATAGAAGCTGTGAGAATCCTTACTTACAGCGTTGAAGAGGACGGACAACGTCTAAGTGCTAATTGCTGCTGTAGACTATGAAGAACCAGCCAACAAGAGAGAAACATTTCGACAAACAAAATAGAAAGGAAGATTATCGGAGGGAATTTTTGCAGAGTGTAAAATGAGTGCGCTAAAACGCAGTCACTAGCAATACGTGAAGAACGTATGATGTTCACAAAAGATAGCGTCAAGTATCCCGCTTTTGAACCTGCTTTAGTAGTAATGCTTCTACATCGGTATCCCTCAGTATCTCGCGTGTGTGCCTGCCATCTCGGTCCAATTCACTCAACTGCGGTGATTTGTTATGCCTGAGCTTGTGTTAGCAGTATTTCTCAACAATATGCCTAAACCTTATTTTATATATTACACGTACTCGAAGTGTATGTACTTATGACAGAATACTTGGAAACGTGCCCGTATATGTCCTTTGTGTCAAATTTTGTATTACTGCGTTTAGGCCCTATTAAAGCACTGCTTTCGTAGTCTCTCTGATGGCATGTGTGCGCATAACAAAACGCACTAGAAAAAAGAAAAGTTGATATGAAGATGATGATCATCTGGGTATCATAAACATCAATGAAATGTTGCTTACTTTGGTCAGAAACGAATGGGTGCACCACGTTATGAAGGCGATGTCTAACCCGATTGCGACATTCCGAGATGCTCGAAGCAGTTGAAATGTGGAGACCGGCACAAAGGGCAAAATTACCCTGAAAATTTAGCACCCTCCTATATGATGACGAAGATGCTAGAAGTCGATGCTTTGTTCGTAAAAAAATCAAATGGCAAAGGGTAAAGGGAAAGCTGGTGTGATCATAACAACTTAGAGTGAGTCCAAACTCAACTATTTCAAGTGGAGCCGTGTGCTAGTCAGAGTACACAGTCAGACTAAAACAAAGGAATCTCTCCCCAGAGCGCTTGCCGTTTAAAAGAACGGGGGAAGGGGTTCTGTTATTTTACAGGGCATACATTGAAATTGTGTACCCTCGCAGATTGACAAGATCTATGCATGTCCCGTCTTCGGGTTAGACGTTTTAGTTACCCTTTTTTGAGGGCCCACAACGTACAATGAGGATATCATACGCTCACGTGTAGCCTTTATACGCTGCCGAAACGTTTCTTCGAGTTCCATTGTTTCTTGCCCAAAATGATCTAAGGTATTCTCAAGACTGAGCAAGTCTGACAGTCCTACTTCAATCGAGACATTGGTGGGTGGGTACAGCCATTGACAGGAAAAAAATCATGACTTCGTTTAGCATAAAAAATCCAAGAGTCATGCCTTTTGTTACATTGTCCTAATGGTGCAAAAGCGCCAACAGATGGGACAAGGAAAGAAAACATCAACACCAGGGCTCACCAGAAACTGCACCATGGAATGTTAATATGTACAAGTCAACCATCCATAGAAAAGTTTGAAGCTCAAGGCCTGTCAAGATATCACGGTCCTAAATCAAGCAATTCTGTGAATGTGTAAATAGCGCTCGTCAGACTGTTTTGTTTCTGAAACGGGCTTCGGCTATCACCCTAGGGCACCGATATGTTTGGCCGTGAGGACAGTTGCACGTGTAAATAGCGGAGCGGACTCACAACCAATAGAATAGGCTGACAAATGCGACGTGCGGGTATCATTAAAAGGGTCATAAAGAGATAGAAAATGTCCGTTTTGTGTTGTGGGTATTTACAACTGTGTACCGGTTATATACAAACTATGTATACCTGTTTTCTTGCGCACTGTAAGAAAATGGGTAAAAATGCATTTACGGTTTCACCAATGCTTTCCCCCTTAAGTCGTAAAGTGACATGTTATAAAGCCCATCATACAACCCCTTGTATAGAATAACACGGCCGGTCTAGCTGCAGTTGGCCCCGTCCAGGCAAGCCTTACACAATATACGGTGAGTGGCCGTTTTGAAGGTGTTGAAGTGGTCCAGTGCATCCAGCCCAATGGTTCCCAATGGCTATGTGTGAGTACTGATGCCAAACGGCACCAGTTGCAGGATTTAGGGTACAGGATTCCATCCGCATTTCCTAGAAGCAAGTGGCTTTTAAACACCCGAGCCCTCTCAGCAGTAGTGCGCAGCTAAAATATCCTATGTGTCAAAAATATTGTAGTGGTACTTCCAATTGGAATTCAAAGTATCACTATACCAACATCCAAAGTACTACAATTCCAAACTTCATTTGCAATTAAATCTTCATGCCGATCGCCGTGTGTTGCTGCAACTTTCTATACCTTTCTGAACACTGAGAGGCTGCTCGGGCATTCGCGAGTACGTAATGACGGGTGTCACAGCTCTGCGACGCATCCGCGCAGACCACGTAACGAGGAAGGAAGGTCTAAAGAATACCCATGTGGCACATTAGGCTACCATTGCCGAAGCCAGTGGCCCATGCTTGTCCGTGCTCGTTCACGTTCGTCCAGAAAAAGTTTACTTTTGCTGTTTTCTAGTGTTTGCTCTACAATTGACCGCACACTACTTTTAATAACACCTGGAGGACACTCCAGGTCAATATCATCGACTACAACTACAAACAAAACCACCAATCAAACCAAAACGGACTCTACTCGGAAACCATTCGCCTAAGTTTGCGTCACCGAAAATGTCATAACAGCCTGTGTGACCACGAGCCGTGAAATTCTTTAGTTCTCCCAGGACCGCTGTCACTCCATGTAGCTCCCGTGAGCAAACTCTCCCGGTCAAAGCGACACACTTTTCGTCACCTCGAGGAAACCTACTAATGTACCCCTGTCTCTCAACGCCAAGTGATTCAGTGGGTATTCAAAACAGTGGACGGAATGTATGTGACTACACCTCAAAAGCTATTCATATAGCTCGAAAAAGTTCCACCTAATACCTAAGCAACTGCTGTTCTAGACCCGCTCGTAGTAATTGCAAATCGAACGAAGAGGACCGTGCAAACCACGTTAGAACTTGGCCCCTGTAGAACTTCGCCCCTGTATTTCATCAGGACATCAGCCCAGTAGTTACAGACCAAAAAAAAAATCCTAATGCGCCAAATTTAGCATATTTTGCCAAAAACGTTTGAAAACGTAATTTATTCCCGGAAACATACACAGCAGCCAAATCTGTGTAAAAGCCAACGTTTCTAGCAAAAAGAAACCGCCATATTTGGCTGTAACCTCGCAACTCGCGAACGATAAGTACTGAGCCGAGCAAGCCTGATGAATGATGGCACGAACTAAAAAAATGCAGGGAAACCACGTATCCCGTAGGGAAAAAATTCACACACATAAAAGCAAAGGCACATTGAGCGCAGAACTGTCACTTCCGGCCTCGTACACTGATGTGGTTAATAAAGAAATGCTTCTTTCCGAGACAAAGCAGAAAAACTCGGACCAGTACAGCGATACAAATAAAAAAGAATATTTCCCTTCACAAACGTAAGCTCAACCTAGGCCGCCGAATCAGAATGCGGCTTCCCAGGCCAACAGTCGACAATGAGTAAAAGCGCTGAAGACTGTGAGGAGGTTTTCCCAACCTACAACAAGCCCAGGCAAGTTATCTAGGCGAGAATGATTCGCTTCTGGGCAAGCTGGCGAAGAACGATGGAAGATTCTTAGACACTTGATGTCTATTTAAAATAAGTACCAAGAACACGAACTCTGCAAAGTCTAGGACTTTCTACTAGCAGAATACTCCGGAGTAAAGACGTTTGCGCTTCAAGCAAACTAAGAACTGAAAGTTTCACAAGGGGAATCAAGGGTCTCAGGAAGGCGTATATCATGATCACAGGCGCTCCCATATGGCCCAAGAAACAGTTCAACAACTTTGAGGCAGACAAACCTGCAACAAGGCAGAAAACAAAAACTGCACTTGTAGAGCAGTGAAACATTCCTCCCGTGAAAGTAATTAAAGAAATCAAGCCCAGTGACACCGCTGGTAAAGGCCTTAATGAAGTTAATATCAGGCTGTCACGAGAAGGGGTAGTCATCTCTTCCACTTTTAAAACAGGAACATACAGACATAACAAAATTATCAAGACACATGACAGCTTGAAAAACGTTCACCACAAAATTGCCGAAGGCAACGTTCTCAGCAATCAAAATAGTCGACGTAGAAGTGGACATCGAGACACACTCCATCCCAGTGCGTCTCATGAAGCAAAACCATCTCGACTGCTCGGAGGAGGATCTCAAGGTAAAGGCATCGTGGGAAAGAAAATATTGGAAGACAATAATCCTGCAAATCAATAAAAAAGCGTATAATGCAGCGCTGGGTAAAACTCATTTCAACATTTCTTGGACACGGTGTCGTTTTTTTGATAACGCATTCCTCCCGCGCGGCAGCCATTATTCAGTCTACGGCCACCTGGAGAAACAATGCTGTTGATTAGATTCAAGAGGGTCCAGGTGATCCGCCGACTACCACTACGAAACCTGCTCCACGCCTCCCTCCGGCTGGGTGTGCAAGAAGCACAACTACGACAGCGTAGAGGAGATTCACGCCGGCCATGCTTTCTCCTCACGCGACTACCCAACTAGCCTCCGGCGAATCGCGGAGGAGGCTGACCGCATCTTTGTGTCAACGCGTGAGTAGGCTTATGGTAGGGAATTTTGGAACTGCCATACAGGAGCTTCCATCTGCGCACAAATGTACGTGCTATTGCTGCAGTCACTACAGCTTCGAACTTTGAACGAGGAAAAAGGACAGAGCAAAATAAGCACAAAACGCCAAATGTGACCGGAACGTGGCAATTGGGGCTCGGTTCGTGAAAGTACCGAATTCGGTATTAGAGGCAGCATGAAAAATTATCTCTCGGTACGACACCTATGAAAAGCGCTAAATCTTATTATGACTTTGACAGTTTTTCCAAAGCGTTTCCCGGTTGTCGTCAACTAGCTTTGATGCATTTAAATTGCAGGAGCATGAGAAACTAGGTAGATGTCTTATTTATATTCTTTGAAAAATTAGGCATGAACTTCATATGGTATTTTTGAAAACATGGTTGACTAAAAATAAGGCGATTGCATTCTTTAACCCATAACGATCGAAACATTCTTTCAGACCGGCCAGGATGGGGGGGGGGGGGGGCTGTAGTTGGAATTTACATTAAAGAACTGAAAGCGTATAGGGTCATCGAACACTTTTATAGTCGTAATAACGACGTTGGGTGGTTAACAATTCATTTGGGAAAGACCACAGCGTCAGTGATCTATAGAACTCCATCTATAGAACTTTAGTATTTTTCTTGAACTAATCGCTAAGTTTGCTAGAAGTAATACCAACTGCTGTATTATTATACGGGATATCAATATAGACGTGAGTTTAGCAGATAAATGGTCTCTGGAAATAAATAAAACGTAGTGCCTTGCCATGCGTACACAAATCTTGAAGAACTGCCGACTAAAGTATTTTCTGGTACTGCTAACCTGGTATATATCTGTCTTTCTGATATGAATATCGATGAGGTTCAATCTGGCGTGCATTCCGTTGATCTTAGAATATTTACCATTGTTTTGTTTTGCAAGCAGGAAGTTACTGCCAGCGGCAATAGTTGTGAATGAACTTTTCGACGTAGAATACCCAATTGGTCGACTGGAGCAGTTTAGAGGCCTTGTCGGAATTTTCGCCTGAAAGCACGTTTTCGCTCAAAATAATAGAAACAAAAATTGTGGCGTGTTTTTCAGGTACATACTAGCGTGCTACCACTTAGCGTTTCAGCCGGCGTGACAACAAAGATAGTGCCGAAAGGATCCAAAACCCTGGATAGATTACACAACTCCTTAAACTGAAGAAAGTTAAAAACTTAAGTACCACTTTTTGTGCTAATCCGGAGACATAACCGGCAATTACAATTATAAAAATATCGAAACAAACAGCAGAGCGACCTCAAAAGCGCCAAGCTCAAATACTATGAACGCCTCTTCAACGATATACGTAACAATTAAAAAAAGATATTGGAAACAGCGAATGTGATAGCAGGCCGCAAGAAGAGCACGCAGTCGCATGTTGCTCGCTTGAATGGTATACGGGGAGAATCAGCCGAATTGGAATTCACAAATAATAGGCATTTCATCAAAGCACGGGCTCATACTTCGCAGGCCGATGAACATAAAAGTGTAAGATATGGGAACCGTCACAACTTCCAAACTATGTCTTTAATTCGTATACTTTAAAACAACGTCGCTACTGGCAGTGGTACTATTGCTCTAGTTCCTGTTAAGCACATCACCCCTGAAAATAATGAAGTTTGAGCTTTTGTTAATAATTTCAATTATCTAATAAAATTTTTCTCAAAAATTGAAAGTAGCACCAGTTAGGCCTATGCACAAAGGTGGTGGCCATGATCAGTTGTCAAATTACAGGACAATCTCTGTGTTGAGTGCCTCTTCAAGAATAATTTAAGGTGTAATACATAGTATACAAATAAACTAGAAACTTTTTCAACATGCACAAGGTCATTTTTCTGTTTCAGTAAGGCTTTAACAAAAAAAAGCGAATACAGCAGGCTCTACTGTGTATTTATAACAGTGTAATAAAAATATGGAGGGAAAAATTTACAATGGTGTTATTCTTGGGAGAACAAAGAGCGTTTTATTCTTTAAATAAGGAAATATTGATAAGAAAACTGAACAAATTACGAATACGCAGAGTCGCAGCTCGCCTATTAAGGAAATATTTCTGCTACAGGGAGAAATATGTGAAATTTATATGTGCTTCATCGGAGTGTTTGGAAATAGAACAGCGTGTCCGCAATGATCAAAGTTGGGACCATTGTTATTATTATACATGTGAATGATATACAAAACATACACTGATACCCCAGATAGCGATGTGCGAAGATGACACAGACATATTTTTCTCTGGTAGCAGTTTAACGGAACTCTAGTAATAAGTCACTAGATATTAAGAAATGTTTTCAAAGTGGTTGCAAGAAAAATCTTTACATTTAAACCCCTCTAAGACTACCGGTATCATTTTTAGACCAGATGATAATGGCTCGATGTTTATGGCGCAAGGCCAACTAGGGCAAAGAGCACCAAAACAATGGTTAAGTATGACGGATGTAGATGTAAACTCTAAAGATGCTCAACAAAGGCAAACATAAATCCGTAAAATCAGTATAAGACAATAAGGCTGGTTGGTGTAAAAGGCCAGGGTGTGATAGAGCATGGCATGAAATTGATGAGGAGGAAGATGTGGTCACTGACCAAGTCAAGGTGAAAACCGATACGTTTCGAAACCCGTACGGGTTCCCAAACGTACCGGTGTTTTCACGGTCAGTGACTGCATCTTCGTCCATATCATTATACCTGGCCAGACGAACTTTCGTCGAACTCTTGACTACATGGCATCAAATTGGGTGCAAAAACTACGCGTGATATAAAATAAGGATAAAAATTTGATTTCACTAAAAACCTAAAAGTGCGTGGCCGAGAAATTATGGGATCATCCGCTAAAAAAAGTGCTGGGTGTAGTGAGATGTGTTGTCTGTATAGTTGTTGGAAAAGTTTGCGTCTTGTTCTGTGGAGTTTTTTGCATGTAATGACAATGTGAATTATGTATAGGGCCTCCCCACACCTGCTACACAAGGGTCTTTGAGATCCACTGAGCAGATAAGAGTGTTTCGCGTGTGTGTGGCCTATCCGTAATCTAGCTAGGGCAACTTCGATTAATGTGTTTTGTGAGTCGTTTTTGTATCGCCCTAAGTGTGGTTTTATTACGTGTAACTTTTTTTCTGTCTGTTTACTCTAGTTCGCTTGCCATGTTTTTAGAGGTGTTGTCTTTTGTGAGGCTTGAGGTGAGTGTAGAGTATTGTTGTTATGTTCACTGTGTTTGCAAGTGCAGCAGCGGCGACCAGTTGATCCGCAGTCTCATACCTGGTGTGTCCAGCATGGCCTCGAACCCAGCACAGGATTAGTTCAAAATGATTAGCATAAAGAGATATTATGGCACTAAAGGCAAGATTGACAATGTGGTTTTTTCTGGGTCTGTGTGAAGACAATGCACGCACAAGACTTAGGAATTTGACGATGACGGACTTAGGAATTTCTTTCTAAAGAATGTGCTGAACGATGAGTGAAATGCCATATGCTTCTGCGGAGAAGATAGTGGTGTGTACACTCATGCTTTTGCAAGAAATAAAATTAGGACCATGAGCGCCGCACGACACAGTTGTCGAAGTTTTTAAGGCATCGCTATAAAATTCGGCACATTTGTATTTATCCTGCAGGGACAAGAATTGCTGCAGAACAGCAATTCTCGGAACCTTGTTTTTATCAAGTTTTATAAAAAACAAATTGCATGATACAAGCTGAAGTTGCCATGCTGAACTTGGCGTTCTAAAATTGACTGGTTGCAGGATTTAAAAGATATGTGTACATCGTCTACATAGACGGAACAGGAAATGGATGGCGGCAGTGCCTTTCGGAGGAAGTTCATCTTTACTATAAACAATTTGCAGCTTAAAACTCCTGCTTGCGCACACTATTTTCCTGCACATGTACCCCGGATAGGAAGGACCCAACCTTGACACGAAATGTCCTCGTGGATATGTAACAAGAAATGGTGTTTAACGTGTTGCCTGACACTCCAAAGGACTTGAGGTCCCTAAGGATGCCCCATCGCCAGGCTATGTCATAAGCCTTTTCAAGATCAAAAAACACTGTAACACAAAATTGTTTACGCACGAAGGCATCCTTGATATTTGATTCAAGAGCAACAAGTTGATCGTTGGTAGATCGCCCCAACCTGAAGCCTGCCTGGCAGCTCTCGAGAAGACCATTGTACTCCAGGTAGTACACGAGCCTCCGGTTTATCATCTCATGAAGCTTGCACAGGCAGCTGGTCAGGGCAATGGGTCGATAGCTAGCGGAAGAGGAAGGGTCCTTCCCCTCTCAAGAAAGCTACTACTATATCCTCCCTCCAATAGTTTGGAATGTGCCCCGAAAGCCATATCTTGTTGTAAATGTGAAGGAGTGTTACGAGTGTCTGTGTGTAAGTGCTGTATTATTGTATATATGAGGTTGTCTGGCCCTGGAGCGAAGGGTTTACGCGTGCTGAGAGCGACCCTCAGCTCATGTAGTGAAAACAGGGAGTTGTGAGAATTCTTTGATTTGACGTTGTTGTGTAAGGACTTTTTAAAGGCAGCGAATTTCTTTAACTCACGACGTCACAGTGGTCCGTAGTTGTCCCCACCCCTCCCCCTACACTATATAAAAAAAATAATACTTATCGGCGCCTGGTTTCCATCCCACGACCCTGTGGGCGGAACGCAAGGTACATGGTGCTGTACTAACCGCGCCACAAAGCCGACACAGAATGGAGGGCTACGAACGCGCCTTATATCCTTGACTCATTCAAACTACGTCAAGAAGCTGCTGATACAACGCATTCACTACCACCAACTTCCCAAACACTAAACGTTAACGCAATACACCCACCCCCTATGCGACGCATTTACTCGAGTCCCCCTCGCGGGGAGATGGGCCCTTTTTTTACAAGAGGCTTTATGTTTCAGGAAAGTGTTTGTTTAGTGTGCAGAGCTCAACACGTGTTGAAAGTGTTGCGCAACTGTTAGCCTGATCTTCTAGTGTGTCCCCTGTCATGCTGACACAGGGAAGGCAATGTGTATGCCGTTCTTTAGGTTTACGTATTCGTGTTCATACCTTGCGTGTGTCTGTGTATGAACTTATGAATGTGATGAAGAAGCGCCAATTATCCAGTTTTGCCTCACGGCACACGTGCTTTCCCAAGGCTTTTGCCCTTTCAGAAGAAATTAAGTTATTCGACGTGGGGTACCTGCGTAGGACACCACGCCTAGCTTTGGGCCTGTCGCTCCTGCCTGAAGTCCTCGTTCCACAATGGCCTTCTTGAGTAGTCCGCAGCACTGAAGGCCTGGGGAATGAACTTTTCTGCGGCGTGGAGCATTTGCGCCTTGAGTAGTTGGGCAGATTCTTCAATGTGTAGGTGTGTTATGGATGTGTGGTGTAGTTTGGGTGTTTCTGTAAATGTACTCCATTTCGCTCTACCTTCATTGAACCTGTTATGGGAAGGTGAACTGTTGGGGCATTTAGCTATGTATGTTTATTTGGTTGGGAAGTCGTCACTACCATATGGGTTATTACCAACATCCCATTCAAGAGATGGAAAGAGTAATGCAGAGCCAATAGGCAAGTCGAGGTGTGATTAAGTGTTGTGTCCTATATTATGCTATGTAGGCGTGTTGTTATTGAATAGGCTTGCACCGGAAGATGTTAGATATTTTTCGGTAAGGCGACCTCGGGAATCTGTGCGAGCAGAGCCCCAAAGAGAGCTATGTGCGTTGAGGTCGCCAATTAGCATAAAAGGTTCGGGTAATTGATCAACAAGGCCTTGGAAATAGGAGCTCAAAGCTGAAAATCGGGAGGTATGTAGATAGAGCATATTGTTACAAGCCTATTGAAGAATATGATTCTAATGGCGCAGCCTCAAGACAGTCTGTAATTGGATGGGTGACATGCCAATGATTTCGGAATGAGGCCACACCCCGGAAGATGTACCACCACCATCCCTGTCCTTCCTAAATACCAGTAACTATTCTAAAAGTTTGTTTTTGGAATTTAATTGTGTTTCTTATAGACACATGACACTTGCCTGATTGGAGTGCAGTATCTCGTACATATCGTCCAGATTTCTCAGAAGGCCTCTACAGTTTCATTGAATTATGTTTTCTCTTCCTATTATTTAGTGTAACAGCGACTGGAGTGTGTACGCTTATGTGTCGTCTTTCGGGGCTGTGACTCCGGTCTTTTTTGGCTTGTCGGCACGCTTTGGCGTCGGGACGCGTTCCTTGCGGTGCACCGCAGACAAGAATGGTCCGACATCCCCTTCGTCTTTGGATGTCCTCGGACTTCCTGGGTGATCAGGTTCCTTGGACCGCGGACCCTTTGGGGCGCGCTTTCCCTTGCCCGCAACCGCCTTGGGTTTCAGGAATGCCTCGGATGGCACAGGCGGTGCGGTGGCGGTGGGAGCTGCCGCTGGCTCCTCCATCTCCATCTCCTCTGTGCCCTCGCATGTGGTTTGGGACGCTGGAGCGGAAGTGGAGGATGCAGCATCCCTCCCACCAGACGTGGTTGCCACCACAGCCACTGCTTGCTCAGCGAGCGGTGCGGAGGCAGGTTAGGATACCCGAGGCAACCTGGTGGGGGGCGGCGCGGGACTACGTCCTACTAGCGATACTAGGTCCCGCCGAAACCAAACGCTGCAACGCCCCCCGGCGGGCTGCGTCGGAATAATTCACCAGAGGGCAAGAGGCGAACCTTTTCCGCGCCTCTGGGTAGGTGATGATCTCTGTCACTTTCACGTAGATTTTTTTTTTCAAGTTGAAATTTCTCGCACTTCCTAGAATAGCCCGCAGGCCCCATGTGGGCCACTGCAGTTTGCACAAGTGAGGTTGTCAGAATTTTAATTGTCAGTGGGGTGGTCCAAGACGACGTATTTCGCACAGGTTGTTTTGCCGCGGCAAAAGGTTGTACTGTGCGCGAAGCCCTGGCACGTGAAGCAGCGGTGCGGGTTCGGTACGTTAGGGCGAAAAGAGCACCTGATGTAGCCTGCATTTATATATTGCGGAAGTGCCGATCGGTCAAATGTCAGGATAATGTGTTGGGGGGGGTTATCTTATCGTCCCTGCGGATCAGGATGCGGCGCATGGGTTTGACGCCCTGCTCTTTTAACCCTTAAAGAAGGTCGGAATCTGTAGTGTAAGAAGATCTGAATCTGAAATCACACCCTGGGAGCTGTTCAGACCCCGGTGAGGCGTGACATTGATGTCCAGATCAAGTATGCGAGTTTCGGCAAGAAGTGTGCTGGATTGTTGTTCAATATTGAGTTCGACAAGGATTTCTCCTGTACTAAGCTTTTACTAAGAAGCAGTATATGTGTAACCCCCCGGTTTTCATTCCGGTGTCATCGATTTACTCGACGCCACTCCAGGGCTCCCCCTCACCACAGCTGACACCTCTTTCTCAACTATTTTCCACCTTCCCTCCACTGATGCCCTTTTGGCAAGTTGCGCAGTAGGCAGCTGACGGTGGTGGAGTGGTTATCAGATTATTTCAAAAAATAAGCGGACGCACGGATGGGCGTAACAAATGCAATGACCATCACTACAGTGCCAATATAAAATTTTTGTGCAGTGCCAGATGCCCCCTTTTTGGTAACGGTGCATTTCTGCTGCGTTTCATGAATTGTCACGTGATAAGCGAACGTACGGTGGCGTGCGCTACTAGATCTGCTGCTATACCTCGCAGTGTACCGCCGCCGCTGGCGGCCAGCATGTTCCAAATCGTGTTTGAACCGCCCGCACAAATGTCACGTGTTTCTGACTAGCCCCGCCAGGGAGCAACGAGCATGTTATTGCATATCGTGTTTGAACCTCCTGCGGAAACGAACGTCGTTTGGATTAGCGGCGAATGGACGGCGTCTGGGGAAACTTTCGGGAGGGCACTCCTGGGTGGCGACGCATGAGACTTGTATGAGGGAAAGTCAGTGAGAGATGACGCCGTAGCCAAACGCGTCGTACTCCACTTCACCCTTCACTAGACGCTCCTCTCCGTGTTCTTTCTTTCGTCTCTTCAGCGTTCGCTCACTCGGTTACCCGGACATAAACCGGCACCACTCTCCCAAAGCCCAGTTAACGGCTGCCTAAGAGCTGCCCCATAAGGTAGACCGAAACCCGTCGTCGCCGTTTACGCACAAATTCACTCGCCTATAGCTGCGAATCCCTCCCGGTGGAAGAGAAAGTTCCCGAGTTGGAACGTCGGCTTAAGCCCATATGTCTTTTTTAGCTTGGAAGGCCTACCGCGCGACATCTTCTCCGGTGTCGTTCACGCCTAAGTATGCGCGATCACCGGTTGCCAGTTTATGCATGCATGGTTTGCGAGTGGAAAACGCAGGGCGTGCACGTACAGCTAGGCTTCATTCCGCTACCAATTAACTGCCGGTTGTGCTTGTGGGACAATGAGATGTAGAAATTACATGGCTCATTGTGGTTAGTCGGCTGTTCCCCTTAATCGAGTTGTTTGGGTGTGGGATTATGTGTTACGCAGACATCTTACACACACCGTAAGATGCATACGAGTGGAAAAGAGAACTGAAAGTAACATGTTTGTACGCGAAAATAGAGTTCATTGGCTTCCAGGTATTAAACTGTTTTGGGACGGATGTGTGCCGTTTGTTTGGAAGAAGAAGAGCAAGAAGTGAAGCGTTGGCCTGAACTCAACCGCGAATGGCCGAAAAAACGGAAAGCTTATGGCACCGTCGTTACCGCCTCAAGTTCAGCGCGTTGAGTAGCGGCGAATCCCTCCTGGATGAACATCAACTTTCCCGCTTGGCACGCCGGCGTGAGCCATTATCACATCTTCAGGGGGCTTTCAGAGGATATTTTCGACGGCGTCTGTCTCTTCTAAGGCGGCGCATATGACCGGTTGCCACTTTGTGGGTGCGTAAGTTTGTAGTGGAGAATAGGGAGAGTGAGGGGGGGGTGCACGAGCAGCTATAGGTTTTATACCCGTACTGATGGATGGCATGTCGGTTGTGCTGGTGCAAGGTTTACACGCGGACATTAAACGGCCCAATGGGACCGGTCGGGATTCCTTAGTGTTAGTGTGGATTGGGTGCGTCTGTTCGGCTATGTTCAGACTATGGACGCAAAAGCCGTATGGAGATTTATGGACGTAAAAAAATGGCACATCACAAAATTCAGTTGGCTGAGACGTAAAATGACGTCATTCTTCAAAGTTATTACGACAGTTGCCGCAAGTCTGAACCAGGCATTATACAAACAGTAAGATAATTGCGACGCGGGAGGGAGACGGACAGTTCCAAGTTTATCTGCAAGAACAAAGCTTGGATCCTTCAAAGGTTCACTCAGCTAATTGGCTGGGAAGCATGCTCCATCTCAAATTACAGTAAACGTGCTTGGTTTAGCGCAAAATATGGACTGGCACTAATTTTGTAGCTTGATACTTTTCACGTAATGTGCTATGCAGAAATTTTGAGACCAGGAACACCGACAGTGAAGCAACAGGTATTGTTGGGTCAGCAGACTCGGTCACAAGAAAACGAAAATAGGTATTCACGTTTGTTCAAAAGACAGTTGTTGAAACATGTGGGAATAAAACTTCGGTTCAACCCCTTTTCGGGGGCCGATCACGTTTA
This sequence comes from Haemaphysalis longicornis, assembly GCA_013339765.2. Lineage (NCBI taxonomy): Eukaryota > Metazoa > Arthropoda > Arachnida > Ixodida > Ixodidae > Haemaphysalis > Haemaphysalis longicornis. The sequence goes on from CM023453.1 coordinate 126,933,677, forward strand.
GGAAGGGGGGGGGAGTGCAGGGGTGGGAAAATGCCTTATGATATAGTGGAAAGCAGGGAACGGGGATGCTTTCTTCGTCAACCTTACCCTGATAGCTGAAGAGGTCCCGGAGTTCTCTGCCTGAAAACAGACGGCGAGCCCATCCGCCGGAGCTTGACTTGGGCTCCGATGGCCACCGTATGAGGTTTCTACCCTTCACCTTAAAAACACATCACCACGGTGGGTCGCAGCTTATGTTGGGGGCTCGGGGTCCGCGGTGTCGCCAATACCGTCACCAAGATTGCTCAAGGTGCCCTGTGCGGAGATTTGTATACCAATTAATAAAAAGATAGCTCATAGCATCAGTATTTTATATGGGAGCAATATGACCACCCCAGTCAAAGCACGGAAGTTCAAAGGAGTATGGCGTCACGAAGAATTATCTTTCATCCTTATACAGAACACTTAAATAAATGAAATTTCAAAAAAATATTGGCGTTCTCTACACATTGAGAGGTTTAATACCGATTTTGTTGAAAACACCCCTTTATAACACTGTTGTCTATTCTAGTCTTAGCTACGGAATTTTGCATTGGGAAGAACAAAAAAATTAAAACGGCTGATCATCTTACAAAAAACAGTTATCTGTCTATCTGCCAATTTTCACCAGCACTATGATGACTTGAGAACGGGTCCGCTATTTGTTCACTACAGGATGCGTAAAGCTGACGAAATTTATTAAATGAATCTTTGGAAAGTTATACACATAAAAAATCTCTATGGCAAACATAGCAAAAATAGCAGTATATACTTTTTTAGGTGTGCAAAAATACATACAGCAAAATTGCGAACATACTCAACCCAGTTCGAGACCACAATAATTTCAAATGCAGCCGAAAGACATTTAAACCAAAAGAAAAATAATACCTCTTAAATCAGAATATTTGCTTCAATGGCTATAACTGACGATGTTGCTTAGACTTGTTTAATGCACACGTTTTTAGTTGTGTCTATCTTTAAAACTCAGGCATAGTTCTACCCTGATTGTCCCCTTGTATAGTTGGTAAAACGGTTGTCTATAACAGCTATTTCAACTTCAACCAGCTACATCCGAAAACTGCCAAAACATACTCGTTCCAAACATGTCGGAGGCAAAAGCGAAGGGCTAAGACTTCAGAATTCCGCAGTAGTTTTATTAAAATCCCGCCACGGCGGGGCAGGACAGGGCTGAGAGTACGAAAGCTGTGTTATAGACAAGCCTTTTACCGGCTGTACTTTGTGTTACGTTACTCTTTTGTACTGTAATCAGTTTACACTACCTTTCCCATATTGTTCTTTCATGTCTTGTGCTCTACATGTTGCTTGTATTTCCATTGTTCAAACATTTGAATTAGCAGCTTGTTTGGAATTGGTTTTTCAGTGAACTGTACCAAAGGGGGCTGGGAACTCTGCGAGGTTTTTGAGCCCCCTTCTCGTACTTCTAATGAAAAAACCTTTAGAATCTTAGATAATATTTCTACTGTGAAACTTACGCTCAGTTTAGTTTAGTTGAGCCTAGTTGAGTTGAGTTGATCAGTTGAAGTGATGATGATTTTCAAATTTACCGCAAACATACGGTGTTACACGAAGTACATACGTATTTTCCACATCCCAAAAAGTTACGTAAAGAAAGAAAAGCCGGCTAATATTTAGCAAAGGTAATCTTAAAATCAAAATTTTCCGAACCAAGATTTTCGGTAGGTTCAATACAACTGCTTCAATTGTGTATAGCATATAAACAGTTCTGTTTTACAAATGGAGTTACAATGTGATCACCAGTTACAGTCAATGTTTTTCCTGGTGTTGAGAAACTAGAGAGACATAAAACTATGAAATCAGGCATCCTATTGATTATTTGATGGAATTTTTTCTCAAAGATAAGAAAAAGGCCCTTGCTGAAATACTTCTGTTTGCGGGCGACAATAATATGTGTGGAGTTGTACTAAGCCGGGACTTCGATAAATCCGAAAGTAAGTATGAGAAGTGCACAATTGCTATATTACACTCACACGGAACACTATAGTACTTTAAAACACTAAATGCGCATGTGTGCGTTGTGTCATTAATCATGGTGTTGTCGTCAGAAGAACAACTGTGGGGTTTGCGCTCAACGATGCTGTTGCATCCAAAATAGGAGAGTGCCAAAAGAACGAAAGATAGGTCTAGTTTCATGCTAGCAGTTTCACTTCACGTTTTGGTATTTTTAACGTTTTGAAGCGGCAGACAAAAATAAGGCCAAAGGCTTCCGATTTTTTTTTCCAAACTTGAAAAGCGGTGCAAGTGGAGGAGTTGCAACTTAGGAAAAAACCATGCAAAAAAGCAATACGACAGGGAATAAAGACAAACGCTGAGCTGAACTAAGATTTTAGCTTTATTTAGAAGAAAAAGAAATATAACTGGAATCAAAAACAAGGAAGAGAAAAGGAAGTCGATAACACAAACACACAAGTTGATGGTGGCAATGAAAGCAGCCAGTTCTCGTGCGTCGATCACGATCCTAGGTACTTTATCTCCCTGTCCTAAACGTGCTAGAGAGTGTGCTCACGTACCTATCTCCCATTGCGTGGATAACGAATGCCACGTGTAACTCCCTCTAGGACTGCTCACGATACCGCTTCAAGGTGACGGTGTTATCCAATGCTGGTGCGGGTAGCTGGAATTGCTGGCACTTTGCAGAGTGTGCGGCTAGATTGCTGCCAGTGCCTGTCCGTAAAGTTATCTTCGGGATAGCCGCAGCAAGTTGGTGCTCTCGGACAAGGAAGGTGGCGTAGCCATCTTCGACTCCAGCAACTACGAGCAGAGGGTACAAGCTACCGTGGAGAGCAATTTTTTCCGAGTCCACGTCAAGCCAGCCAAATTGAAGAGAGATGCCTTTAGACAATGTGACGCAATGGGCCTTACAAGGTTAGCGGAATCTGCCGCGAAGACGAAGCCACTCTGCCTCAGCATTTTATTCTCTGCGAAGACTCATAAGTAGGGGTGCCCTTTCGCGCGATGATCTCCGAAACAGGCACTTGGCAACGGTTGGTGGGGACCTACGTTCAGAAGCATCTCTCTGCTTTCTTCTTAGGAGACACGTTTTTTGTTAGGGCTCCCGTGGAAGTTTCCATTTTCTCGAGCAGTTGTGTCCGGCCGAAGTGACAGCACTATCCGTGGACAATAGGGACTTGTTCTACTCGCTATCGCAGGAAAAAATTCTTGATGTGCTCCAGGAAGTCACTGACCAGTTTGGCCCCGTCCGCTTTCAGAACGCTTGCGGGATCACCACCAGTGGCTTTATGGAGTTGCATTACTTTTACCTGCTTTACTCTTTGCTGGAGCTTTTTGGCGAGCACCACGTTCAAAAGTCAGGCGTGTGTATCGGGGCTTGCCTAGTACCCGTGTTAATTGACCTCCTGCTAGCTCAGTATGACTGCGCCCTCTTGAACAGCTTGGATGGAAATAACATTGTAGGCATATTTCGATACGTAGACGACTTATAAATAACAGAGCATTTCTTAGCCTCGCCTGTTCCTGCGTCGGACGGTGTCAACAGTTTCGCGTCCGCAGCATGTGCGCCTCTCCTCCTTCTCTCCTCTCTCTCAACAGCAGCAGGCGCGCGCATGCGTCGTAGTCAGCCCGTTCGCTCCGTCGCGGTCTCGGCGTAACAGGTGCGTGATAGCAGCGCGGTGGAGCGTGGAAGGGCGCGCGCTGCTTGCGCATGCGCGCTCTCCCCCCCCCCCCGTACTTCTCTCCCTCTACTGCGCGCGCTGCAAATATAGCGGCTAGCGGTCGCTCGTGTTTCAGTCACTAAGTTGCTCCTTCCTTCCTTGGTTGACGCTCGTGCCCATGTTTACTCGTGTCTGCTACTCCAGCATCACGGAAGAAGCGATGGAAGCAACACTGCCTTCACACAGTACTGAGACCCCAATGCTCTGCATTTACTCGTGTTCCCCTCGCGGGAAGGCGCGGGAATTTTTTCCCTTATTTCGCCCCAAACCAGGCGAGTCACGAGTGCTGTCATGTGACATAGTCACCACCTTGGAGAACACCCTTCGCTACTTCACGTTAACGTATGAGTTCCCATCGGAAAACAGCCTTTGGTTTCTTGATCGGGTGTTGTACTTTTGGCATGATTATGTTTCCTGGAAATATGCGCCTGGTGCAAAGAGCCCGCCGTCGGGCACATCAGCCCATTCGAGGTCAGTGATGCGTGGCATTGCTCTCTCGGTAATGTGGAATGAATTAGAGAGGTCGTTCTCTTATGGTGTGGAGGACAGGTTTGAGGACCAGATTGCAAGTCTGACCGATGCAGGTTTTCCGCACGAACTGCTCAGCGCGCGAGCGGAGACTGATTTCGACAAACACACAAGCAACGGCCACCATGCACAACACAAGGGAAGAAGGGGCCTCAAGAATTGCGGTGATACCGTATTTTCATAGCGAGCCAAATCGGATTAAGAAGACGGGTGGTCGCACGGGCGTGCGCGTTGTTTCCTCGGCTCCTAGAAAACTTAGCGGTATGTGCGGCCATGTGAATCCGGGCTGGTAAACAGCACACAATGCAGCAAAAAACATACCAATCGCTCTAGGGAGTCTATAGAAGGTGTGGAGTATAAGATTGAGCTTTCATGTTCATTCATTCATTCAGCTTTATTCACTTTTGTTTTACATAGTTTTTTTCTCTGGTCTGCCTAAGCACCGAATGCTTGTTGGCTTTCCAGGCAGTTGGTGTAAACATACACAAAAGAGAATAAGCACACTCTCAAATTTGAACATGACAAATACTTCTCAGTCAAAAATAACATAGCAGAATTATGCATTGAAACACAATATAAACAGAAAAACGTACTTGTGGACAGCACAAATGTATTCCACTCTTCACCCATATGAGTTTCCTGAGACACAATATTCGCGAATTTTCTTAAACATTTTCCTCCGTGTTTTTAAATTATACAAATCGTTTCGGAGAGCATTGAAAAATTCTGGCACGTAATGTTTCCGCATTTTTTTCCCATAGTTTGTGAACACTCGCGGCTTCACGAACCTTTCTGTTTTTCTTAGCGTTCTACTTTTCCTAACCGGAACTTTGAACTGGTTGCAGAAGTAATATCGAGTTAGTACCTCATACCGAAAAAGCTGGTGCACCTGAAGTATACCTAAATAAGAATACTTGTCCTCTATTTTTGCATCTTGAAACTTTGTTCCATAGGCAATACTGTTTGCTATTCTGTTAATTACTCGGTTTATACATTGTTGTTTATGATCTGAGCAGGAACCATACAGGGTAATTCCATAATTCAAAATTCCTTCCGCCAGTGATTTATATATGGTTTGTCTTAATTTCAATGGGCCTTCCCTCTTAAGTTGTGAATCATAGCTGCTACACCCCTTAATTTCTTGCATACAAACAGCACATGTTTATTCCACGTGAAGTGTTGGTCAAAGAAAAGGCCTAAATATTTTACTTCGGGTTCTAATTCAAGGGGCCTACATTTAGAAGAGCTGCACTGTGACGTATGCAAATATACAGGCCTATCGAGACAAACAGCTTTATGTGGGTTCCTGAAGCATACCAATTTTGTTTTCTGTAGATTTAAAAAAATTGAATTTTGTTTGAACCAATCCATGACTTTGTGAATGTCATTTTGAAAAGTGTCTGTTCCGCAAGAGGAGTCGGTGATTTTCAGAGCCAGAGCAGTGTCATCTGCATACTGGAACACGTTCGACTTCAGTGGAAGTAAGCTAAGATCGGTAACGTATATATTGAAAAGTATGGGCCCTAGCGTGCTGCCCTGAGGCACTCCACATTGTATTTCCTTAAGTTCGCTGTATTCCCCATGGAGTTTTACGCATTGAAATCGTTGTGAGAAATAACTCGTAAAGAACTTAAGAAATTGCCCACGAAACCCCAAAGAGCTAAGTTTTTGTAACATCAATTTATGGTTTACTGTATCGAATGCTTTCGATAGGTCTAAAAATAACACTAAAATGGCTTCGTTATTTTCAATACAGGCGTTAACGAGGTCCGAAAATTCTTCTAAGAGTAAAATACTGTTTCTGTTTTTAGTGAAACCAAACTGTGCAGGGTTATTTAAGTTGTACTTTTCGCAAAAGGATTGCATTACAGACGCTATATGCTTCTCCACTACATGAGACAACACTGATAATATTGCAATCGGTCTGTAGTTACCGAGCTCGCCTTTTTTTTCCGTGTTTGTAAATCGGCCTCACAATGGAAACTTTCATTTCTTTGGGTATGTTTCCCGTTTCAAATATTCCATTAAGAATCTTTAAAAGCACATGTTTTAATCTGCTGTAGTGACACAACAAGTCTCTAGTCTAATGTTGTCAAATCCGGGCGGTTTAAACGGTTTCATTCCGCGGATGATGTTCCAAAGCTCTGCTTCAGTAATCATCGGCAGATAAGCTGTGCTAGCGCACGCGCGTAGTGGCTTGTACTCTTCCGTGCGCGTTCCATCGTCGCCCCCCTTTTCCATCAATGCCTCAGCGGCTTGTATAAACGTGTCGTTAAATTTATTGCACAACTCACGCGTGTTTTCTTTCGGAAAGTTCTTTCTGATTGTGTCATCTACGCTCGCTTGTTTAATTTTTTCCCATTAATTCGTTCGCCATCTTCCACGTTTTCTTACTGTTTTTCTTATGTTGGGAAAATTGGGACAAAAGATATTTGCTTTTAGCCAGGCGTATTTTGGCTGTTACCAAATTCCGCAAAATCCGAAACTCTTGCCTCTTTAGCGTATCCTGCGGTTCTTTCCGGCATCTTTGCCATGCTTTATCTTTCAAATAACAAAGTTCCATTATTTCAGTTGTGATCCATCGGTTGTTCAATTGTCTTTGTTTTAATTTTACACACCTACTGGAACGCTCTAGATGTCACGAAAAATTTCAGTTACCCTAATGTACAAGCTTACGTGATCCAGAGACAGCAAGGTGTTCCAATTAGTCTCACTTATGTAGGCATCAACTTTTTATCGTCTAAAATTTTTTTCATTGTTAAATGCTCAACATTTTCACTCGCTGCCTTAGAATAGATCGCTATTGCTATAAAGTAATGGTCAGCCAACTTTAGCCTAATCACTCCAGACTGATGTCTTTGCTCCGTTCTACGTGTTATAATATGATCTATGCATGATCTGGTGATTTGGTCCCTTAAGTATTCTTCCCCTTTTGTAGTCACCGATGACCACTGAAAGCCCGAATTCCGATAATAAGTTGAGGTAGTCCATTACTGCAATTTTTTATTCTTGCATAACATCAATGTAATGTCTCCTATTATTATAAGGTTCTTTTCATTCATTTGACGGTTAAGCATTTGTTTCATTTCAACTAAAAAAAAGTTAACATTTATGTTAGGTGGCCTGTAAATTGCACATATCGTGTACGTCACGTTTTTCTTACTGATCGAAATCAGCAATGCCTCTGCATATTCAAAGTTTAGCTCAGTGGAACCTAACAGCCAGTTTTCCTTTACGAATACGAAGATTCCTCCACCTTTTCGATTTTCACGACACAGCCCGCTCTGGAATACCCATTAAGTGAAAAAGAAAACTGTCGTTGCGCATCAATGTTCACTTCAGTTAAAACAATTACATCGACAGCAATCTTTCTTTCATTCAGATGCGCGCATAACTGATCCCAGTTTTTAGTAATGCTTCGGATGTTAATGTGCAAAACGGCGACGTCTAGTTGAAGGGAGTCCTCAACCATCACTGATTGGAGACAGTCCTCCCATTCGCAAAATGAATCAAAAGAGGTCATTAAACAAGTTTTGCAAGATCGTTTTCAGTGTTGATTCTGATTCCAGTCGCTCCCTCAATTTTCGCGCGAAAATTTTGCCGTTGGTCATCCACACAAACTTGTAGTTTTTTTGCTTGCCAACTTGACGGCATTGCCAGAACAGCTGTTTTTGCGCTGTTGTCAAGTTTTCATTGATGAAGATTTTTTCGTTCCTGAGTGCTTTTTCTTAGATAACCATAGGTCGCGTTCCTCTCGGTCTCTGAAGCGAACAATAAAAGCTGGAATCTTATCTTGCTTCGCCTTGAGCCTGTGTATCGCTTCGACAGATTGCTTTTCGGGTGCCTTTATTTCCAGCTTACGGCTAAGATCTACAAGAACCTGATATAAATCCTCTTCTGGCAGCTGGGCTACACCGTGTATCTCAACGTTCTTTCGCCTAGAATACTGCTCAACATTATCGACTGTAGCCTTTAGCTGCGTTATTTCCGCGTCTTTTTCCGCAAGCTTTCTGGAAAGCTCGGCTGATTCCTTGTTTAAGGAGTCAATTTGCTTTTCATGCTCGGCGTTCTTCACCAGAAGTTCGTCATACTTAGAGGCTTAGAGTTCCATTGACTTTTAAAAAGCCTCCGTTGTTGTACATTGCCTATCGACTTTCTTTTCCAAACTTTCTAGTCTACTTAAAGCTGTTGCTAGCATCTTGCTCATTTCAGATATCTGCTTACTCAAGTCACAAGCACCGCTGTCTTTAGCTGGCTTAGCGTTCTCTTCATCGGTTTCTTCGGATTCAGATGACGCCTCTATCTCTTCGTTTGTACATCTTTCACATTTCCAACCACAAACAGCGGTTGAAGCCTTGGTTTTTAGCTTCTCTTTGGGAAGACCTCAACATTTTCCAACATAAAACCACTTTTTGCACGAGCTACAAACGAGATGCTGTGCATCATTTTCGAAACCTTTGGAACAAGACAAACACTTTTCCGACGGCATATTTAACGGCGAAACAGTGCAGTCCAGTGGAGCATAGAATCGGGGCTATAAAAATATCACAGACGTTTCTTACCTAGAAACAGAAAAGAACAGTCTCAGCTCCGTTCGATGCTCCACCGGACTGCGAAGGCGGCGATTCCTTGAGTTGCTTTTGTAGCTTCCCGCCGTGACGTCACACCGCCTCGTGCACCAACGCTGCTGCTATCTTTCGTTTCTGCAGGCCGGTGTTCATGGCTGTGCAGACCGTTGCTTGCCGCCCACTTTGAACCCGGTCCGAAGGCAGGGATGGACGATCAGCAGGAAAATAGGCAGCAAGGTGACGACGGTAGGCCAAGCGGACGTCAGGCTAGAAACAGAAAAGAACAGTCTCAGCTCCGTTTGATGCTCCACCGGACTGCAAAATCTAAGTAGGGAAAACTGGCCGCCGCATTAGCGATCGGCTCAGGGAGCACGCCAACACTTTGCGAACAGGCACTGGCAGCAAGCTAGCTGCACACTGTGCGAAGTGCCAGCAATGCCAGCTATCCCCACCAGCAATCGATAGCACCGTCATCATGAAACCTTATGGCGAACAGCGCACCAGAGATACACGAGACATTCGTTATCCACACAATGGGAGATATGTGCGTGAGCATACCCTGTATCGAATTGTACGAGAGGGAGATAAAATACCAAAGATCATGATCGACGCATTGCACGCGGCTGCTTTCATTTCCACATTCAACTTCCATCTTGTGTGTTTGTGTAATAGAGTCTCTGCTCGCTTCCTTGTCTATGATTGTAGTGCATATCCCTGGTTTTTCTAAATAAAACTCGGTTGGCAGTTCAGCGTAGTGTTTGTCTTTACTCTCTGTCGTGTCATTTCTGGCGCTGTTTTTTCTAAGTCGCATCATGCACCAACTAGCTTGTTTTAGTTCACTGGAGGAGTTATTACATGTATTGTGGTGGCCGAGGAGAAGAGGGTTGAAAAGCAAAAATAAAAGCAACCGGGAGGAACCATTTGACTTTACAAAATGAGAAACGTTGTAGCCGTATGGCTGTGGCAGGAGAAAGAAGGCGGGGATGGAAATCAGGAAAACACGTGAGCTTGAATAGAGGAACTGCAGGAGAAAGTTTCAGCGGTAAGGTTAACAGGTATTGGAAAGTGAGCTTCGTCACGAGTGACGAGAAATGAGCGGCATCTTGTTCTTCAAATGAGAAATGAGCGGCATCTTGTGGCATCAAGGTATGCCACTTGTGTTTTACTGCCACGATTGCTGCCAATTGTGCTGACATGGTGTGGGAAATCGAACACAAGGAGAAAAGTCATCGCGATGAAAACACTGCAAGGGTAACATGCTCTGTCTTGGAAGCGACCGGTTGCTGGTTAGCAGCAACGAGCTAATTGAATCTCGTCAGCTGCAATCTTTGCGGTGGAATTCCGCTTTACAGACATTCCACCTAACCAAACGTTCGACCACATCACCAGGTGCAGCAGGGTGTTCTTTGACCAAGATATATCTGTGGGAAACCAAAGATGATTTGCGATTACTTAAACTGCGATATTAACAATTCTGAGTATTCCGAACCCTGAGTTCCGGCAAGACCAGGGGCGCTACTCCACGAATCAAAATGTGCGGTTCTCCCGCGTTCCCAGCTGCCCCGGATACAAAGTAGGGATAGTGGAGCATCCGATACACCCAGAGCAAAATCCGCGTCATCGCACGGATTGGGGTTGATGTAAATTTATTTAACGTGCGCACTTGGCGCCACTTGCGTTGAGAAAAAAAGGCTTTTGCGACATGCGCAGGCAACGGACGCTCATTTTGAGCTTAACAAATGAACACCTCTAAGTAGGATAAAGTAGTTGACCGCACCACTTGTTTTTAAAATCCAGGTGGTGGCCACCTCCCGTCGCGATGCGGTCGGTTTTGCTCGGTGATCACTTCATTCACTTAGTTAATTTTGCTACGTGGTTTCAGTGTAGTCCCAGTTTTGGTCGGCGCAAACGCAACCAAAGCAAGTAGTAGCATTCAATGTGGCGAAGGGAAGGCACTCTGCTCCAAAATGCCACATTGAACGTTCGTTTTGAAAATGGTTGAGTGAGTGCAGACATCGGGCGTTTCTCAGATCTCGACCCGGTTCAGAGTGTCAAGAGGGTTTTCGTGCATTGACGATACCGTTTTACGTATTGAAGTTGTGGCGTTCAGAGTGTCAAGAGGGTTTTTGTGCATTGACGATACCGTTTTGCGTATTGAAGTTGTCATCTCTCTTGTACTGCGTATTCACGATATATTTAAAAGGGTCCTGTGCTATATAATGTCGCCTTCGGCGCTCCTGTAGGATCGCACAAAATGAACTCCTCTTTGGGCCAAACAATCAAGCGAGTAGTCATTGGTTGTTGCGCCTAAACTGCTGACGCAACGCAGGCGATGAGGCCCACCGTTTGAGAGGGCTCCGGATACATTTTGACCATCTGGGGATGTTATCGTGCGCCGAAATCTCCTGCACACGTGCGTTTTTGCTTTTCGCCTCCACCAGAGAAGCGGCCGCCATGGTCGGGAATCGAAGCCGCGACCTCTAGCTCAGCAGCGCAAGGCTTTAGCCACTGAGCCACCACGGCGACTATAGCCCATTGGTTTGCGGTGACATAGGAATTTAGTTTTAGTGTGGTTTCAAACCCTTGTCTCTGCTAGGAGACATAGCATCAGGACAAATTATGTGGCTACCACGCTACACATTCACAAAGTCAATGCCATGTTCGGCAGTGGCTTTTGTCGTTACAGCGCGCCCACAAATGGGCTGAGTGTGTATGAATGACTACAGAACTTGTAGAAACGACAGAAAAATAATTTGAACGGCCTTTTAGAATTCAAGACACTCGTGGTTGCCGATGATGCGCCTTGGTTTAATTTTTATGGTAGCCTTCACAGTCATCCTTTTAGCCCAACCCATCGTTTACCTGCAGGAGAACTTTTCAGAGCGTTTTCATTAATTTAAAAGTACTGTTCATTACGTGTGTAGTCATCTGGCGGCCGACGCCGTTTGCTACGACAGAATTCCTACTACGGCGAGAAGGAATTTTGTGTGCGGTCCAGTTTTATTGAGGGGGTATGTTACACTGCAGCTTCCATGGAACTAGTCGACAGACCCTATGGATTTGGGCTCTATATATCACTCGAGATGTTTTTCTCTGATATCGCCATTTTAGGTGGTTGGCGCGGCATAGCTTCCGAAGGTTGTACCACGCCTCGATCTGCTGCAGCTAGACGGTGCGCTTTATTATTTACAGCTCGCTTAACTGTGTAGAACAAGGCGTTGCATAACACTCCATTGAACTTATAATGAGCAGAGCAGACAATTGCTGGGGTGTTGCGTTGCGCAACTTTTTTGTTAAACCTTTGCAAGCAGTATAGCTTATATAGATACATATAGTATAAGTAAACAGTCGGACACAGGGCAAAAACAATAAAAAAGAAGGTTGACTGATGTAATGAAAATGGAACGTGCCTACAACAGGTAGAGTTATGTGATGTTGCCGCGCAGTTTTAAACAACACGGTTTAAATGAAATCGCTGCTATAAAGAGGAAACCTTTGTTTCCAATTCTGACCTATATCTTATATATATATATATATATATAATATAATATATATATATATATATATATATATATAATATATATATAATAGTATAAGTAAGAGTCGGTACACAGCAAGACAATAACAAAATGTTTACTTACGTGCGGCAATGGTCTTGCCTTCATCAGAGTAAAGTTACATGAAAATGGTTTGTCGCAAACATGAACCACATTTCTTATATAGGTTTGCATATAAACTGTAAGAAGGAATGGAAAATGTTTGGAAACATTGCGAACATATATAATATAGATATATATATCTATATCGATAGAATTAGTTATTTAGTATATATATATATTATATATCTCTATCATATATATAGATATATATACATATCATATAACATCATATCAGGTTGCAGTCGTCATTGCAGGGCTATTCGGCTTTTTCGAAATATTTAATAGGGCCGAATGACGTGTGCTTGTCACGTTTCTTTGATCATTGATAAAGATTGTCTAGAAAAAAATAAATAATAATAAAAAAATATGTGTGGTGGTGTGTGTGTGTTGTTTTGCGTGTGTGTAGCTATTCAGAAAACCTGGCTCGGTGTATTATGAGGAGAATAAGCGTTTGCAGTCAACAAAACCTCGGAAACGAAAGGGGGGAATGCGGTAGGTCATTGAAACATATGAAGAAGTTTTTGAGTAAAAAAAGAAAGTGGTGAAAAAATGCCCGCCGGGTGGGATCCGAACCCACGACTTCCAGAATACCGCTCTGGTGCGATAACCACTACGCTACCAGCGGAGCTGTTTCCCCACCACTTTCTTTTGTATTTATGATAAGGTATTTTTCTTTTCTGCACTTGGGGGTGGTATCCACCGCCACTCGGACTACTCGGAGTGAAGGGGACTTTCTTTTTAACCCCCGGGCTGTGCCTCGAGTTTCGACGACATGTCGAAAGTGGTCAACCAGCGTTGGATCCTCTTAAGTTACCTTTGGAAAAGGGTGAACTAAAGGTCTTGTTGGAACAAATCCCTTGGAACCAAGACTGCCTGAACAGAGGCCCTCGCTATGCCTGTATATATATATATATATATATTTAAATAGAGGGAGTAGTAGAACTTTGAAGATGGTAGAGAACACAAGAGAAGAAAAACTTCGAACAAGGTAAAAGCACGATTGTGGCCTACGTTTCAGCAAAGAGAACTTGCTTTCCTATATATATTATATATATATATATATATATATATATATATATATATATACACTCTGTAGTCCGGTATGTACAGAAGGCATAGAAAGACTGATTAAGCGCCGTCCAAACAAGGGGCCAAACTCCACGCGCGCCCCTCTCATTGTCTTTTTGCTCTTCCCTCCTTGATGATGCTCCCGACTTGATGGTGCTGTCTCTAAACAGAACCCCCCTCCCATAAAAGCACCGTCTCGGTGCTGCTCAGGGCAAAACTGTAGGCTGTGGACGGTAGGGCTTTAGACGGACGACATGGACGATGTCACTCTTCAGAGGGCACGATGAGTCAGCCGGAACGAAAGGGGTGGTTTCATAGTTTACAGCAGTCACATGGCGCTGGACACGGTAGGAGCCGTAGTAACGGGCGAGAAGTTTCTCAGAATGCTCTACTTGGGGCGCAGGACACCAGAGCAGCCCGAGAGAACATGATTAAAAGTGGCGGGTGCTGTGGCGTCGATCGTAACTGGACTTTTGAGAATCCTGGTATGACGTAAGCCTGGAATGCGCTATGCTGCGGGCAAAGTCAGCCAGGGCAATGGCATCTTGGGCAAAACCAGGAGGCGGCGTGCTGTGCTCAATTAAGCTGTCCAGGGGCAAGACCGGCTCTCGGCCGAATAGAAGGTAAAAAAGCGAGAATCCGGCTGTATTATGACGGGACGAGTTGTATGCGAATGTAATAACAGGTAAAGCCATGTATTTCCCAGTCGCAATGGTCATCCGAAACGTACATGGAAAGCATATCCGTTAGGATTCTGTTAAGTCGCTCCGTAGGACCGTTGGTCTGCGGTTGGTAGGAAGTCGTAAATTGTTGCGTGGCTGCGCCGGAGTGCAGGATGTCGTCTACTACTCGAGAAAGGAAGTTGCGTCCGCAGTCAGTCAATAGCTGACGAGGAGCACCATGATGAAGGATCACCTAGTAAAGGAGAAAATGTTCGACATCAGTAGCGCAGCTGGTTAAAGGGCCCGTGTTATTGCGTAACGGAACGCGTCATCAGTGGCTCCTGCAATCCACCGATTTCCGGCCGCAGACTGGGGAAAGGGACAAGCAGGTCTAAACCACCGCGGAAAAATGGTTCGACCGGTATGTCCAGTGGCTGAAGAGGGCCGGCGGGCGGCGTCGTTGGTGTTTTCCGACGTTGGCACTTGTCGCATGCTGCGACGTAACGGCGAATAGGGCGGTTATACCCTGGACAGAAGAAACGCTATGGGGCGCGGCCGTATGTTGTTGAAACTCCTAAATGAGCAGCAGTTGGATGGTTGTGCAGTTCCTCCAGGACATCCATACGAAGGTGCGTCAATTCTTACCATAGAGCACACTGTCCTTGAGTTGGAAAAATCGTACTGATGGGTCCGAAGGGGCGTTCCTCAGGCGTTCAATGATCTGGCGCAAAAAATTCATACCGGGGCTACTCTTTACCAAGTTGTAAGAAAGAGGAAACCGCCAGAAGGTTTGGAAACTGTCGAGAACTCAAGACCGCCCTCCTGAATAAAAAATACCCGGAAAAAGTTATCGACGACGCTATTGTGCGAGCCAACCAATTAGACCGTAACGAAATCTGTAAGAAAAAAGCCCCCAACGGGAACCCGCAAACTAACTTAGTTTTAACCCACTCATCCTCCGCTTCAAGAGTGTCAACCGTGCTCAAAAAACATCATAATATCCTAATGCAAAGTGACCGCTTAAAAAGCATATTCCCCGAACCACCACGCGTTGTCTACCGGCGTAATAAGAATTTAGGTGACTTTCTTACTAACTCTCTTATCAACCGACCGGCAACTACTGGCTGCATGCCCTGCAATAAACCCCGATGTAAAGTATGCCCACACATGACCACTACACAGCGCGCCACCAGCACGGCTTCAGACTACTACGTAAATATAAAAGGTAACTTTAACTGTGACTCCGCTAATGTCGTATATCTTCTAGAATGCACTGTTTGTAGGCAACAATATATCGGCCAAACTGAAACGCCCTTCCGAATACGGTTCAATAATCACCGCTCTCATGCAAAAAGCTGCCCTTATTTGCCCCTGTCAAGACATGTGAACAGTCCCGGGCATGCATTTGAACATCTTAAAGCAACGATTTTAGAATCCGCCTTCAAAACGCACCACGACCGCGAGGTTCGGGATCTTATCTCATTTATATGTTTGGGTCAGCCACGCTTGGATTAATGAAAGTTACGGAAAACTAACGTGCTTATCCCTCGATTAAAATTAGCGGCTTCATAATTTTTATAACTATGTTCATTATTCCTACCCTCGAGTTTGCCATCAGAATTCGCAGAAACTCTCCTAATACAGCAGCTTTATTAGCCTAATGCGGCTCAACAATGCCATTTGTCCTGGGGAGGGAGGCCTCGTTCCCACCATCACTTAAGAATGTTTAACTCTCTGTGATCTATTCATGTTAACCTTTTGTGACCCTACCTATTTCCTGTTCAATTGCTAGCTTCTGTGAAATGCTCTTTTGTGCCCCCTATCTATTCTCTTGACCCGCAGGGGGCACACCCATCTTCGCTTCCCCCCGAACCAGTCTCAGCAGTCACTGAATACCTCAGTGTATACTCTTCCCTTTCTTTTCAAATCAAACCGCGGTTGTCCAGTTTCCCCCATTGTCTGAACTTGCAGCCCGCGCGGCATACGTTGACCCGTCATGGTGCAACCTTGAACGCTGCATTGTTAACACGACCCTTTTTCTCTCTCTCGCTCCCCCCCTTGTATTTTTCTTGTTTGTTTGTTGATGTTGTAACATAGGCGTAGCCTGACTGTACGCACACTCCCCATTTCCGAAACATTTTCCGCTCTTTCTCACAGTTTTATGCAAACCTATATAAGAAATGTGTTCAAAATGTTTGTGATCTATTCATGTTTGTGATCTCTTTGTGATCTATTCATGTTTAACCTTTTGTGACCCTACCTATTTCCTGTTCAATTGCTAGCTTCTGTGAAATGCTCTTTTGGGCCCCCTATCTATTGACCCGCGGGGGGCACACCCATCTTTGCTTTTCCCCGAACCAGTCTCAGCAGTCACTGAATACCTCAGTGTATACTCTTCCCTTTCTTTTCAAACCGCGGTTGTCCAGTTTCCCCCATTGTCTGTACTTGCTGCCCACGCGGCATACGTTGACCCGTCATGGTGCAACCTTGAACGCTGCATTGTAACACGACCCCTTTTTCTCTCTCTCGCCCCCCCCCCCCCCTTTTTTTTTAATTATTTTTTTTTCTTGTTTGTTTGTTGCTGTTGTAACAAAGGCGTAGCCTGACTGTATGCACACTCCCCAACGAGTGCTCCAAGGGAAAGTCATTAAAAATAAAAATAAAGTTTACTGACGTTTCAGGAAGAATACCGCTATCTTCAGAGTACAGAATAGGTTGGTTTCATGGTTATCTATATACAGAAAAAGGTAGCAAGGGGGAGGGCAGGCCAAGAGAAGGGAGAGATGGTACAATGGGATTATGGTTGGTGGGCAGCAAAAGAATGAGAGAAATGTAGAAAGAGGGAAAAATAAAAATAAATAAAAGAAAACAAACAAATAAAAAGGACAACACGTAACCCACAGTCACGCGGTACAAACATTATAACAAAGAGCCAAACAAGAAAAGAAACAACGAGAAAAAAGAAAATATTAACAACGTGATTGCCCTCTCCCCGTCTGCAAAGGGTGAAAGAGGGGTCAAAACAAGGTATGCCCGAGCACGGTTTGACAACGGCATAGAAATCAGACATGCGCAACGGAGAAGGGCCAAAGAAGATATGCTCATTCATGCGAAGGGCGAAGATCTGCCAATACACCCCCGTTCTAAGAATCAGGGTCAGGCGATTGGAACACGAAACACTTGCCTTCTATGTGTACTAGGCAAGGGTCGCTCCCAAAAGCAGTAGGCAGTTTCGACAGGAAATGAGGGTACATTGGTATACAAAGAGCAGAAAAAGCAGAAAAAAGAAACAGTCTAACAAGTTATAAAAAAATAAGATAAAAGAGGGCAGGTGCAAGCGTATGACGCGGCACCGGGCGTTACGCATTTGGCCGGCACATGGTACCAGTTCGGGGAATGCCGAGGCTGTCAGCAACCAATATTAGAAAACAGCCATACAAACTTAAAGGGGAGAGGACAGCAATCACACACGCTCGCTTTCACAAATTGATTAGACGGTGAGAGTATCAAAGCTAACAATGTAATGGTACCGCCGATTCTACCCAGAACATAATGCCCAGACGTACTTGTCAGATTTGGTTTAGTGAAGCCATTGTGCTAAAAAACGCGGTGCCAGCATGCAACTATAACCATCTACGGGGTGTCGCCAACTGATAACACAATATTATCGAGGGAAAGAAATGTACAGGCATAACACTAGCCTAAGAAATGCAGCCGAAATTTTAATCGGAGGAAAGACACGTATCATTTGGTTTCCCCACTACTTGAAAGTAGTGGGGAAACAGCCGCGCCGGTAGCGTAGGGATTATTCAACCAGACCGGTGTTCTGGAGGTTGTTAGTTCGGAACTCACCCGGCGGGCATTTATTCAACACTTTCTTTCAGACTGAAAAAAATTTTCATCTGCTTCTATCACCTACCGCCTTACCTGCTTTGGCTTCCAGGGTTTTCTTGACTGCCAACCCTTATTCTGTATATATAAATATATATATATATGCAGAAAGAAATGCCGGCAGTCTACAACGCGAAAGAAGGCATGGGGGAAAGGTTAGACTATTTTTACCGTTACTGAAGGTCTCCTTCTCCCCGTGTAGTCTGAGTGGCGCTGGCTACTACCATCAGGCGTCAGATGCAGTAGTAGTAAATAGAAATACCCCAGCAAGTGAATGAAATTCCCCCGCATTTCTCCGAGGGGGAGAATGTGAAAGTGCGAATGCACGGTTGTCGGACCGCTTGCGGCGCTTGCGCTTGGCCCCCGCAGCCCACCGCCTCGCCGCCTTCTCTTCCATCTCTTCCATCGGGTTTGTAGTATCACGTGTACACCACGCAGTTATCAAGCCGCTATAACGCCGCTGAGTCGCCAACGCACGCCGCTGACGACGTAGTTTGAATGCGTTAAAGATATAAGGCGCGTTACTCACACTGATATCAGCGTGGCGTCCGTGGCTTAGTCGGTAGCGCGTCGCGCTGCGGCCGCAAAGTCCTCGGATCGAAACCTGGCGCCGGATGCTGTTTCTTTTTTAAATATAGAGGAGCACTGCGGACGCCGACGCCGCCGACGCCGCCGCCGCCGGCGGTGAATGGTTTGGGGTCGCTTATAAAGTGCATTCGCACTTAAAAACACAGTCGCCCAGATAGCCTAATTGGTAAGGCATTCGAGATTTAATCGAAAGGTGTGGGTTCCGTCCACACTCTGGGCCCGTGTTTTTCTTTCTTTCTCACGTAATTAATAAAAAAATACAGTAACGTCACTAACGGTAAAAAAACAGTCCAACCATTCCCCTATGCCTTCTTTGGCATTTTAGACTGCCGGCATTTCTTTCTGTATTTCCTAACAAGTGCCTTATTTCCAAACACTATTATCGCGCAAAAGCTTAGCGAGGGCCTCGGTTCTGGCAGCCTTGATGCCAAGGTAGCATAAAAGGGTTTTCCGCCATTACCCGCTTATGACAGGCTGTAAACGTTCGTGTTACACTCCGGGGGTTGAAAAGAAGGTGCCCTTCTCCCCGTGTAGTCTGAATGGCACTGGCTACCACCCTCAAGCGTCAGATACCGTTCCAGCAAATATAAATACCCCAAAAAGTGAAGGAGAACACAGACGCCCATATAGCCGAATTGGTAAGGCATTCGAGATCTAATCGAATAGCTTTGGGGTTCGGTCCCCACTCTGGGCGCGTGTTTTTCTTTCTTTCCACGTAATTAATAAAAAAATTATGTAACGTGACTAACGATAAAAAATAGCCCCACCATTCCCCTATGCCTTTTTCGGCATTGTAGACTGCCGGCATTTCTTTCTGTATTTCCTCACGAGCCCCTCATTTCGAAACCCTATTATCGCGCAAAAGCTTAGCGAGGGCCTCGGTTCTGGCAGCCTTGATGCCAAGGTAGCATAAGTGGGTTTTCCGCCATTTACCCGCTTATGACAGGCTGTAAACGTTCGTGTCACACTCCGGGGGTTGAAAAGAAGGTGCCCTTCTCCCCGTGTAGTCTGGGTGGCGCTGGCTACCACTCTCAAGCATCCGATACAGTTGTAGTCAATATAGATACTCCAGAAAGTGAAGGAGAAGAAAGTCGCCCAGATAGCCGAATTGGTAAGGAATTCAAGATCTAATCGAAAAGCGTGGGCTCGGTCCCCACTCTGGGCGCGTGTTTTTCTTTCTTTCTCCAGTAAATATTAAGAAAAAATAATGTAACGTCACTAAGATTAAAAAATAGTCTAACCGTTCCCCTATGCCTTCTTTGGCGTTGTAGGCTGCCAGAATTTCTTACTGTATTTCCTAACGAGACCCTCATTTCCAAACCCTATTATCGCGCAAAAGCTTAGCGAGGGCCTCGGTTCTGGCAGGCTTGATGCCAAGGTAGCATTAGAGGGTTTCCGCCAGTTTCCCGCTTAGGACAGGATGTAGACGTTCGCGTCACGCCCCGGGGGTTGAAAAGAAGGTCTCCTTCTCCCCGTGTAGTCTGGGTGGCGCTGGCTACTACCCTCAAGCATCAGATACAGTTATAGTAAATATAAATACCCCAGAAAGTGAAGGAGAACACAGTCGCCAAGATAGCCGAATTGGTAAGGCATTCGAGATTTATTCGGAAGGCGTGGGTTCGGTCCCCACCCTGGGCACGTTTTTCTTTCTTTCTCACGTAAATAATAAAAAGAATAATGCAACTTCATTAACGGTAAAAAATAGTGTAACCATTCTCCTATGCCTTCTTTGGCGTTGTAGACGGCCGGCATTTCTTCCTGTATTTCCAAACGAGCCCCTCATTTCAAACCTAATTATATACATATATATATATATATATATATATATATATATATATATCTTGAGAGAGGAAAGCAGGGCTAATGCAGGGCGGTGTTTATTCCGGCGGTCGTTACTCAGCAGCCAGCCGAACCAGCGAACTCCGATGATGATTACGATCGCGTGAGCCCAGCGCTACGATGATGACACCAAACGATGCGTGGGCGAGACGATGCTGATGATAGTGTGTTTGGACACAATAGGGAGAATGACCACTCAAGCAATCAATGTGAAGACAGCGCTTAGAAGGAAGAACGGCGATTAGGAGGGACGTACGTGCTTCTACCGGTACCATAAGCAAAGCGGGCGTTGTCCCGCTCACCAGGAGTGTACCCTCGGCGTTCATCCTGCTGGCGTCTTCGGCAAAAACGGGAAATGTGGCCCCGAATTCCGCAGTAGTAGCAAACCGGGCGGTCCCGAGGGAAAAGCTGGCGGTCAGGGCGCACGTGCGCGTAGTACGCCTGGGCACCCCGAGAGGGGCAATGGCCGTCAAATGTCCGGGAGCAGTAGAAAGCAGAGGCGATTCCACGAACAAGGGGTGTTTTGAAGAGGCCTCTCCGTATGTCGTCATGTAAGGGGCAGGAGGGGTCGAATTTGCAGGTGGGTACGCTGTCATGGATGCCAGTTCTTCCTTGATTAAATCCCGCAGTGGAGATGGGCTATGGTGGCAGTGATCGCGTTGAAGACACGGTGAGGTACGGGTGCCTAGCTCCTCACGAATGATTGCGCGTATCACAGTACGCAAATCTGTGTTCCCATCCAGAGGAGCCGGCTCAGGCTGAAGGCGAAGTGACTGCAACTGATCAAGGCGTTGGCAGGTCTCCCGCACATCGCTGACTGTGAGGAAATTCTGGATAGCGAGGGCGTTAAAGGCAAATGAAGCAATGCCCTTCAAGATGTGCCGCACCTTGTCAGCCTCTGGCATGCTTTCGTCCACCCGGCGGCAGAGGGCGAGGACGTCCTCGATGTAAGCCGCATATGTTTCGTCGGGACGTTGGACGCGAGAACCCAGATCTTTCTTGGCACCATCGACGCGAGCTGACGGGGTGCCGAATGCTTTGCGTAAACGCTGAGTAAAGTCGGTCCTGTTCTCGAAGGTTGCCTCGTTGTTGAAGTACCATGTCTTTGCGACCCGGTCTAGGTGGAATGGAACATCGCGCAGTTTAAAAGCATCATCCCACCGGTTAAATTGGCTGACTCGATTATACTGGTCGAGCCAATCTTCAACGTCTTCACCCCGAAGACCAGCGAAGGAGGCAGGGTCCCGCTGGTGGCCTGTGAACACCCATGCCGAGGGCGGTGGAGCGCTGTGTTCCGACGCGCTTTCTCGTTGCATCGTTGGCTCATGGAGCGGGAGACGTCGACCCGAACGGAGCTCCAGGGGTGTAGCTGGGAGCGGCAGAGGACGGGGCCGACAAGCAACTCCACCACTTGAGAGAGGAAAGCAGGAAAGCAGGCCTAATGCAGGGCGGTGTTTATTCCGGCGGTCGTTACTCAGCAGCCAGCCGAACCAGCGAACTCCGATGATGATTACGATCGCGTGAGCCCAGCGATACGATGATGACACCAAACGATATGTGGGCGAGACGATGCTGATGATAGTGTGTTTGGACACAATAGGGAGAGACCACTCAAGCAATCAATGTGAAGACAGCGCTCCCAATATATATATATATATATATATATAAAATATATATATTATATATTAGTGGCCTCAGACCTTTGCCAACGTTTCGACAAGGAGACTTGTCTTTTTTAAGGCAATTTTTCAAGGCATTGCCTTGAAAAAGACAAGTCTCCTTGTCGAAACGTTGGCAAGCGGTCTGTGGCAGCTACCTTCTCCAAAGTATTATTTCTATCTGGTGACCATCTTCAAAGCCCTCTCGTTCCCTATATACATATATATTTTATATATATATATATATATATATATATAAAATATATATATATATATATATATATATAGACACAGTCAAACCCGTTTATAGCGAACTGCAATATGCACCGCGATTAGTTCGATATATCCGATATTTCGATATAGCCGATCCCGCCTATAACAAACTTAACGTTACAAGTTCGCAATCCGCGGGAGCCGCCCTTCTGCTCCTCAACTCCACCATCCCTGCATGCAAAAATGAACACAGTAAAGTACCCATTACCATACCCAAATTTATTCATTTGTTGCATGTAATGAAGCTACTTTGCGCTTCACTGCCTACTTTGCAAAAAAAGTGGTGATTTTTGTTTTCACTTTCGTTCTGGTGATTTCAACTAGCATAGCATTCTCTACACGAAACATTGGTTGCACCAGTTCGAGTCCGCGTCCACCAAAATCCAAGAAGCATTGGCGGAGCATATCGGCTGCCGAAAGTGGTTCATTATAAGCGTAGGACGATTTTCCCTCGCGACATCGTTGGGAACGTTGACGAGCTTTTCCCGGAACATTATTTTTTTCCCTGTTTTTCCCGGACAGTTCACCGATGCTGGTGTCTTAGTCCGGAGTCGCTGAGTGGGCGGGTTCTATCGTGAGTCCCGCTCGTCGGAAACAGTTACGGATAGGGTCAGGCGTCACGTCGCTCCGTGCTTGGCGCAATGTCGCAGTCGGGCTCTTGCTCCGTGGTCGCGGCCCATCCACATCTCAATCACCGCTCCGAGACCATGTATTTCGGCGGCCATTCTAGGCGCGCAGAGATTCGATATATTGGATCTGAACTTCGTTATAGGATAATATGTTTCCCATGTATTTCCATAACTGAAATATTTTTGTTCGATATATAGCATAATTCGGTCTACCGGGTTCGTTATAGCTTGGTTTGACTGTATATAATATATATATATATATATATATATATATTATATATATATATATACCGTAGAGCGAACCGACGAATGGGTAACAAACAAACTTTATTGACGTTTCGGCCAAGGACAGGCCTTCGTATGACGAAGGCCTCTCCCAGGCGGAAAAGTCAATAAGTTTGTGTGTTACCCGTTCGTCTGTTCGCTCTACGGTATTTTCACCGGGCCCATTGCGTCATCTTCTGACGTATATATATGTATATATATATATATATTATATATATTATATATATATATATATATATATTTATGTGTGTATATCCGGTTTATCCCGGAAGGTAAAGGGGGAAAGAACAAAGAAAGTCAATTAGGAAGCACTTTATGCTAGTACAGTAAGCGTGCGGGTAAGGCGCGTAAACAAAACATTGCAACACAGGGAGCTCTGCTTGTTCAGGAAGTGACTGCATGGTGCCGTTCACTCACCAGGGTGTCTACAGCAACTTCTGCTGACGTCTAGTCAAGGGCGTCCACGCGAGGCGCTGTTTCCTCCTCGTTGTCTGGGAGTCGTGGTCGTGGCTCCCCGACCCCCTTCGTTGTCGTGCGCCGCCCGTAGCCGCAGGCTGCTACAGCGTGTAACCGTCAATGATATTTACCCTCTCCGCCAACATGAGGCCCACTTCTCCGCGCCACCAGGTGCATTTGGGCTTGTGCCTGCTGGCCTCGCGCTTCGCCCGGCTGTGTTCGCAGCACGTGGACAACGCAAAGTCAAGAGGATGGAAAGTTGGGCCAGTTGGTGTTGTTTCATCTCGAAAACAATCGTGGAAAAGACTTTCACCAGAAAAGAAATACTTGGGACGACGCGCTTTTTTATTAGCAACTGGAAACCTTTATAAGGAACAGAAATATATACGGCAATCAACCGACCAAAATACAACTGATTACACTTATATAGAGATTATCGATATAAAAATACCCAAGTCATAAAAAATTACGCCCACCTCCCCTCGCGGGAACCCTGGTGTGATGCAACGCATCTCATAGGGGGTTTCATTGGCGTTTTCTATCGTATTGATTACGCTTATAGCAGGGATTGTCACGCGAATGTGAAGAGGGCGTAATTTTCCATTTTCACCATGCAATGCACATGCAGTACACGCATGCTCAGGTACGGTCTTTATTGCAGACGAGAATGAGTGCCTCGTGGTGGGTTTTAAGTGCACAGTTAGGGGCTCGACGGATGCATCAAGCAATCGTCGAGTACTGCGAGAGAGTGCAAGCGTAACGCGGACGACCGTCGTCTCAGACCCTCGTCTGAGACCGTCGGAGGGCGGCATGCCGGTTTATAATCACAGCGCCCGAAGGAGAAAAGAGCGCGGAGAGAGTGAGTACTGCACAAGCGCAGCGCGCGCAGCCCCGCCCACTGGCGCCTAGCAAGGGAGTGAGAGCGCGCTGACCCAACCCCCAGGCTGCTGGGGAGAGAGTGTTCGCTATCGGAGAGAGCAGAGGAGCAGTGTGCGGACAACGCCGCACAGACGCAGGAAAGACAGAGGGGCGAGCATGAGATGCGTTGCATCTAAATGTAACCTATGAGGTTTAGTGTATTAACACCGCACGTGTCATCCCAAAAACCACAACTCTGCGTCTTATAGATTGACCGAAGGATGACTCATGCACATCAACCACTCTAGGCTGATTTTCTAAGCTTCCATAACCTCCTTTCGCGTCCTACCGTGTGCATTAAGACCTATCCTATGTATTTCTTTTCTTGGTCAACGAGCTTTCCGCGCCTGTTTCTAAGACATGCACAGTCACTCCAGAACACACAGCCCGTAGGGCCCAATGTGCCCACAATGTACGTATGAACATACATAACTACATACATATACATACATACATTCATACATTTGTACTTACGTATGTACGTACACACATCCATGCATGCATGCATATACATACATACATACATACATACATACATACATACATACATACATACATACATACATACATACATACATACATACATACATACAATACATACATACATACATACATACATACATACATACAAACATTTAGGCCGCCGCCGATACACATGCGATGAGGCGCGCCGTAGTGGAGAGCTGCGAAATAATTTTGCCTGCCGGGGGATATTTAACCAGTGTCGAAATCTCGAACACACGGGGGTTCTTGATTTTGATCAGAAAAGCCTCCACACGGCCGGGAATAGAAGCCGCGTTCCTGGGCTGATCAGTACAATGCAATTGCCACTAAGCCACTGTGATGGGTCCCACATACATGATGATGATGGTTGCATTTTAATGGCGCAAGGCCAACTGGGGCAAAGAGCGCCAAAAAAAAGATGGTTAGCTACCACATATTAAAGTCAATACTAGAAGTGAAGAGCACCAGAAGTGAAAACAAAGACAATGAGGATGGCTGGTGTAGAGGGCCAGGTTGTGATTATGCATGATACGATATGAGATTCAGAAATTTAACTTCTGATAGATAATTAAAAACACGTTTGATAGTAAACATTGGTTCATCGCCTACGAATTGCGATGGGTGGAGTGGGATTTGTTGTCTGTAGATTTCTGGAAAGTGTTTGCGTCGTGTGGTGTGAAGTGCCTTGCATGTTATTAGTATGTGCACTACGGATAGGGCCTCTCCGCACCTGCCGCACTGGGGTCTAGGAGATCCCGTCAGCAGATACGAGTGAGTTGCATGCGTGTGTGCCCATCCTGTAGCCTAGCCAAAGCGACTTCTGTGTTTCTGTTGTGTGAGTCAGCTGTGTACCGTCCCAAGTGTGGCTTTATTACATGTAGTTTGTTTGTCTGTCTGTTCGTTCCAGTGTGTTTTGCCATGTTCTGCGCAGATGTTGTCTTATGTGTGGCTTGAGGTCTGTATATGGTACGCGTGTTATGTCTACAGTGTTCCTGAGTGCAGCAGCAGCGGCCCTCTCGTCTGCCAACTCGTTCCCAGCGATCCCAGCGTGTCCTGGGACCCAGCAGAGGAGCAGCCGATGCTTCTCCGCATACACCGACATGATAGTGTTGAATACAAGTTTAACTATGTGGTTTTTGGGGGGTGTATGCGATGACAATGCGCGAACAACACTCAAAGAATCTGTGTAGATGATATAATTGGGAATTTGATTTTCAAGATATGTCGTACAATCAGTAAAATTCCGTACCGCTTCTGCTGAAAAAATTGTTGTGTGCACGCTCATGGTTCTGGCTGCATTGAAATTCGGACCATGAGCAGCGCAAGACACCA
This sequence comes from Haemaphysalis longicornis, assembly GCA_013339765.2. Classification (NCBI taxonomy): domain Eukaryota; kingdom Metazoa; phylum Arthropoda; class Arachnida; order Ixodida; family Ixodidae; genus Haemaphysalis; species Haemaphysalis longicornis. The sequence goes on from CM023453.1 coordinate 126,960,263, forward strand.
TAGTGGAGGTTTTAGAAACGTCACTGTAGAATTCAGTGCGTGGGTATTTGAAACTGCAAAGAAAGAAAGTGCTGCAGTAGTGCAGCACGCGGTACCCGATTTTGTCAAGCTTTATAAAAGAAAGGTCACAGGACACAGGGCGAACTTGCCAAGGCGGTAAAACGTTTAAAGAGGATGTCCTGTACACGTCTAAAAACGAAGCACTCAGATCCGAGGCTCGCTCTCTCGCTCGAAGAGAAAAAGGTGGAGTAACGGACGGGCGATTTACAAACAGCACAGATGTGGATGTATCGTTAAGGACAGGATAAAAAGGGTGATTATTCAGCGATGAAATTTTAAAAGCATAAAGTAAGTCCATGTACGTTCGCTGGTTCTCAAGGCTCCACTTATTACATTCAACATACAGACTCTCGACAGGGCTAGTGCGAAAAGCACCCGACGCAAGCCGTAGCCCCAAGTGTAGTACTGGGTCAAGCATTCGTAACGCCGTTTTGCTCGCCGACCCATACACCGCACTGCCATAGTCCAAACGAGACCCAACCAAAGCAGTATACAAGCGCAGCAGGAGTTCTTTATCGGAACCATAGGATTGGTGTGAGAGAACCTTAAGGATATTCATTGTTTTAAGACATTTTTGTTTAAGGTGTTTCATATGAGGGATAAAGGAAAGTTTTTCATCAAGAATTATACCGAGGACTTGTGTTCTTTTTTGACCGGAATCGAGACACCATTCAGTTTGATGTCTGGATCTGGCCTGATCCCACGCCTTTTGGAGAACACAACACAAGTGCTCTTGACTGGGTTCAGCTTTAAAACCGTTCTGATCTGCCCAGCCTGCTAGTTTGTTGACACCAAGCTGGACTTGGCGTTCGCAGATTGATATATTGCATGATTTAAAAGATATTTGCACATCATCTACATATATTGTACAGGAAATGGTTCGTGGCAACGCCTTTCGAAGTGAGTTCATCTTGACAATGAACAATGTGCAGCTCAAGACGCCGCCTTGAGGCACGCCGTTTTCCTGCAGGAAAACATTTGAAAGGGCAGTGCCAACTCTCACACGAAAGGTTCGCTCCGCAGGTAGCTACAAAGTGTATTAAACATATTTCCCGAGACACCGAAGGCTTTTAGGTCGCAAAGTATCCCGTATCGCCAAGCGGTATCGTAGGCTTTCTCGAGATCAAAAAACACCGTAGCACAAAACTGTTTATGGACAAACGCATCCTTGATATACGACTCAAGGGCGACGAGTTGGTCGTTTGGGGATCGCCCCACCCTGAAGCCGGCCTGGCAGCTCTCGAGAAGACCATTGAACTCTAAGAAGTACACAAGTCTCCTGTTGATCATCTTCTCGAGAAGCTTGCTCAGGCAGCTTGTGAGGGCGATGGGTCGATAACTGGCGGGAGAAGAAGGGTCCTTACCCTCCTTCAGGAACGCCACTACAATAGCCTCCCTCCAAGATTTTGGGATGTGCCCCGAAAGCCACATGTTGTTGTATAGGTGTAGGAGTGTTTCAAGAGTGTCCGGGTGTAGGTGTTGTATCATGGTGTATGTAATCTTATCTGCGCCGGGAGCTGAAGGTTTGCACGTGCTCAGTGCAGCCCTCAACTCATAGAGTGTAAATTCAGAATTGTAACCAGATTTTGACCTGTTATTGTCATGTATGGACTTCTTTTCACAAGTATTTTTATGTTTTATGTTTTTTATGTTTTTTTATGTATTTTTATGTTTTATGTTATGTGTAGTGGGCGGAGCTGGAAACGTGTTGGAAGTGTTGTGCAAGAGTGTTAGCCTGGTCTTCAAGTGTGTCCCCTGTTGTACTGACCAGGGGCAGGCTATGTGTATGTTGTCCTTTGTGTTTGCGTATTCTTGTCCATAGCTTATGTGCATCTGTGTATGAGTTAATGAATGTAAGGAAGGTGCGCCAACTCTCTCGTTTTGCCTCACGGCGCACACGTTTTCCGAACGCCTTGGCCCGTTTGAACAAAATGAGGTTACCCGACTGGGGTACCGACGAAGGATACCCCACGCCTTGTTATGGGCCTCTCGAGCCCGCCTACAGTCCTCATTCCACCACGGCCTCCGCTGGTTGCGCGGGGCTCCAGAGGCGTGGGGAATGGACTTTTCGGCGGCGTCGAGGATGTGCGCCGTGAGGAGTTGGGTAGCTTCTTCAATGTGTAGGTGTCCTATGGATGAGTGGTGTAGTTTGGATGTCTGTGTAAATGTATTCCAGTTAGCTCGTGCTTCATTGAACCTATTATGGGAAGATGGACTGCTTGGGCCTTTACCTATGTATGTGAGTGAGGTGGGGAAGTGGTCACTGCCATATGGGTCAGTTCCCACTCCCCACTTGACAAGAGGAAAGAGAACTGCGGAGTCGATAGCCAAGTCAAGACATGAGTATATATTGTGACCTATGTTATGGTATGTAGGCTGTTTATTGTTGAAAAGGCATGCTCCAGAAGATGTAAGGAATTTTTCTATCAGGCGACCTCGGGCATCCGTTCTGGAAGAGCCCGTTCTGGAAGAACGGGATAAAGAAGGAATTGTGCATGAGGTTTTACGCGCCGTCGATCAACAGGCGATGAGGCAGGCCGCAGAGGAGCGCTCCTGAGTAATTTTGAACTCTTTAGAATGTTTACCGTATAGGTTTCCTTTTTCGCCTCATCAGACAAGTGTCCGCCACCGCAAGGAATTGAACCCGTGCACTTAGGCTCAGCAGCACAATGGTAAAGTAGAAACAAAGCTGGTCAAAAAATTTGTGCCCAGTGACAAAGAAAGGAAGGCGAGGACCAAAAAGTTGGAACAATGCATCCCCAATGAAATTGTTATTTTGCATTGCCATGCTTTTGGCTTAAAATCACGTAAGAGAAGTCGTGTCCGAACATTTTTTTAGTGGGAGTATGACCAAGCTTCTTGGTCCCACCAGCAATTATTTAAAGTGCGGGGCATTCTTTTACTCGCTGTCTTCTTTTGCTCGTCAGCCATTGTCGCGTGATTGCATTATCTTGTTCCTCCGGCATGAACTGCTTCTGAGGCAAAAAATTCAGCAAGAGCCCTTTATAATGCCCTAAATAAAAATAGTTGAACTTTGTTGACATACCCACACATAAAAAAATGCAGTAAAGTACCATTCTTTGGTTGCCTCTGAAGCAACTAGTGCAACAGTGGAGCGAAAGAACGCACTATTTGCCGCATTTTCTTGCAGCGCGCTGCTCTTCTTCCCGCAGGCAAACCTAATAATCATTAAATAGCCCGAATCGCATATATAAAAATGTGAAGCAGGACTTTCAAGGTCAGCATAATATTAGAGGACGGTGCCAGGGCTCGGTTGATCCCGACCTTCTATTACACTAGGAGTTTCTGGAAAAACGTCGCAGTGCTTGTTTAAACTCAATAATTCGAAAACAGAGAAAGCAATCATTAATGAGTATAACAAGGTCAGCCAAGCTAAGCCGCATGGCTTGCTACGCCAGGTGAATGCATTGACAATGATAATTATATTGAGGAAGATGAACACACTTGATTTTACTATTTACAAAGCCTGATCAAAGCTTGTGGCTTTTAGATAGTTCAATAAAGCATTTGTAGCACGACAGGTACGTTTGAAGAATTCCAGTGACCCAATACATCCCTCCGTTCTAGTCCTACGGATAGCGGCTGCCGCAGAGACACTGCAAGACACACTCTCTGCGTAGTAAATCGTGCACAGTCACATATTAGGTGATTCAGATCTTCATCCAAATACACTCTGGGCACACTGGCGAGGTTGACTGGTTGATTTTGTAACTGTAGTATTGCGTGTATGCGGCGTAAAACGCATACGGAGGAGTACTGCATCTTCATGCTTGGATATTCCAAGTGGCCTTCTAAAGAGACAATGCGGGTCAACAGAGTAGAGGGACTCGCAATGGAGGGATGCGTAACAGTACCGGTCGTGGAGGCCAGCGATGGTTATGCGCTATGAATGCTGCAGCGTCCCCCTTCACATTTGCAGTTTTTCGACATTGTGCAGGAAGCCACCTGAGTGTGATTTGATGACGCGCCTGCAAAGATTGAAGAAGCACAGCATGTACATCAAGCACAAGCTGATCTCTTCGCAAAGACGCCAAACAATGCAGTGGCGCCCGAGAGTCCACACACGTTCAGCTGCACGTTCAGTAGCCGTAGATGAGTTTTTGTGGCTGAGAATGGTACTGAGGGTTATGCGAGATGAAGGTATTCGCACCGCGACAGTGGATGATGTGGATGACAACGACCGGATGTGTACGGATGTGTTTGTACTCTGCGTGTGTGGTGGATATATTCAATGGCAAAAACCGCACAGCGGCCGGCGGAGAATTGTCCTTGCTTAAACGTTCTGGCACTGTGGTCACTATTTTCCTTGTTGGGAACTTCCAGGGCGATGCAGAGGAAGAGCTGGCAGCTGGTAATGATGCGGCACGAAGTTACGTACTTCATAGACGGAGCCTGGCGCCAAAGGGTGAACACCTTGCCTTGGCACAATCTGCAGTCACGTGCGAAGAAGTTGCGGCAAGCCACGAGCCAAAGGTGACAGACGTCGGCCCTCAGTCAGTGTTGCCACATCTTGCATCTTGGGGAACAGCGCGAACTAACAGGGACACAAAAAGAAAGAAGTGGAGAGGACTAGCGCTGACTTTCAACTCGATTTATTGGAAAAGACGTAACTACTTATACATACACCGAATCCTCCTCCCCCACCACGCCACGTGCCCACACCAGCCAATGACATACTATCAAGACCAAAACACTCCACTGTTGACAACGCACATTTCCTCACAGAGGAACACCTTATCGCGACGACCGCTCCAAATAATCAAATACTTTTTCGTGCAGGACAGCTGATGTTTCACTGATACAACCTCTCCCCCACTTTCTGATGTAGTATGCTTCCATCAACTCTCTAGTACGTCTGTCTTTATGTTTAAACAAGATATCTCTCTCGCGGAAAAGCGCATAGCATCGGTGCTCACACGTGCGGCAATGCTCGGCCAGACGTGCGTAATCATCTTTTTTAAGCCTGTTGCGATGCTCCAATAAACGAACGTTCAAGCAGCGACCTGTTTGACCAACATACACTTTTCCGCAAGATAAAGGAATCTTGTAAACAACAGCCACAGAGCACGGTACAAAGGGTGACACATGATTTACTACACACGCACTTTTCCTCTTTCCCACCTCATCTTCAGCACGCCGCTGAACGGTGTATGTGTAAGTAGTTACGTCTTTTCCAATAAATCGAGTTGAAAGTTAGCGCTAGTCCTGTCCACTTCTTTCTTTTTGTGTCCCTGTTAGTTCGCGCTGTTCCCCAAGATGCAAGTACACCAACTCGCCCAACTCGCCACCCTGCTACAGTGTTGCCACAGTCTGGGTTGTCCTCGGGACACCAATGCAGGTCATCAAAATCTGCCCTTGCATAGAGTAGAGTCTTAATCTTTCTTGTTGAAAGAGGGACCAACAGGACGATGCTATAGCGTATGAAGCCAATGCAGAGCGCTTCATACAGCCGAAGCAGAAAGTTACAAGAGCAACCACCGGAGTTACTGGAGAGCATACAGAATATGCGGGCGATTGATGAGAGCTTTCTCCTTTGAGAGGGCGGACATGAGGTGTCTAGGTGAGCGACCCTTCTAATGTCACCCCCAGAAACCTATAGTTGAAAACGTATGGGGTGACATTGCCTCCAATAGTGAGCCAAGAAGGCTGCAATGGAGTCGAGTGCCCGCTGCAGTGTTTACTTTGGCACACGCCTGTTACAGCCAGAGCTCTATATTCAGATATCGTCCGCGTACAGGGAGATCTCGACGGACAGCGGCATGCACTTCTCTAGGCCTATAATGGGGATGTTGAAGAACGTGGGGCTTCTCACCCCGCCCTGACGAACACCTTGGATCACTCTGCATAGTGCTGAGTCTGCGCTGTCGGTTGACAAGTTGACGTACCTCTCATAAAGGTTGTCTGGTCACCATGCATACATCCGGCCTTCTATACCTGAAGACATCATAGCCGAGCGAATAGCTAATGAGCTACGCAGTCATGGGCTGATTTCATGTCCAGGAACACGGCAATGATACTTGTCTTGTTTCATTCTGGTTGCAAGTGCGATGGAATTATCAATGCTGCTGCGAACTTTCCCGAAAACGAGACATCTGCGGCGGGTATGCATTTGTGATTGCCAGATCCCAGTCCAAATGATAAAGCACCATAGGCCTCCTGCGCTGGAGTTTTGGCGACATGCAGCGCCCCTAGTGGCCGACGCCTCTGGGTAGTACAAAAGCACACGACCCTCGCCGCCCTCCATGCGCTTTCAGTTACTAGGCAGAATGAAACTTGGTTGTACTTAGTTTATTCGCTTTGTGGTGAGTTGAAATGACTGCAAACTGTATGAAATACCCCTTAAAGTACTTGTAGAGGCTAGACAAAGTAATATCCGCTCAAACAAGCCGATTTATCAGCTTTCTTTTCAGCGGGCTGTCGCGGTTGTCGCGGCGTGGGACATTATCAGCAGGTGGGGTAGTCTAACTTCCTGACGACGATTACTGTTCTTTCTTCTGTCGTGCGGTCGACAAAGGAAAGCTGACGAGTTGCATAAACACGGAACGCTGTTCATCCTATAGCCTGAGGTAACAGCAAAAGGTTGCTTCAGCGGGAGCATGCAAGCGAACCCAGGAATTGCGCAGCTGACTCGACTGACACTGCTGGCCTGGCACGACTATAAAAACGAGTGGAACTTTTCTTTTGTATTTTAGCAAACTAAATGGTCCTTGCGTAACGTTTTACGCCGCACGATTTACGAACGCAGGCACATGTATACTAGCCAGTAGGTGAGGCATTGCATTAAATAAACGAATTAGGCTCTAATAAAGGACGCAAAACAATCACCAAATCGCACGCCCGCTGCCTGCAGAAATATGTACTTCTATATTTGCAGAACATAACATAACACAACCACATACACGGCGCGCTTCCCCGAATTTTTACATGCGATCATTACTCACTGTTGGTTATCTTCATCGCTAACAATCTGAACGCCGACATGTTAGTTTTGTCTTCAAATGGAGTTAGACAGCGACACAAAACAGAAAATTGGTCTCTTGAAGGTGAATGGTCCCCCATCTTCCTACTTCGCCATATTATTGCCAAATATTATTGGTGCTTCGCTGAATTTTTTTCGCTTTGCCTTCAAAACCCCCCTTCCACTCCCACCCGACTTGCCGTCCAACCATCTGCCGTGTCGGCTGGTGCAACTCGGTCCTACACTTCAAAACGTTGCTTACCCTCATTCAAGCCTATTAAGTGCAAGCTGGGAATATATGATGAAAGAGTGTAATTAAGTAAAGTGTGCGCAAACAAGGAAAGCGAGCGGCCTCATGATTAGCCCGACCGCTTTGTTTTGCGGCCAATAATTATGAGTCGCAAAACTTATTTAACGCTTCTTACGCTCGCTCAAATTTCACACTGAGGCACGCAACAAAACGACAAGCTAACGCTGCACCATGTATTCGTAACGGCGACGCAAACGAGCACAATTTAATGAAAGCGCACGCCCAGCGGGCACGTGCGCAAAAGAGCGGCGAGCGCAGCAGGCGAGCCAGCGGTCCGCCGCACTCGCTGGCTTTTAAAGCGCCATCATTGACGATTTTGTCTCTCTTCTTGTTTGATCGGCGGTTGTTTAAAAGTCCTTGTCACCTAAAGTAGTAAGTAGTTTAAACTAGAAATACGAGTGGCAGATTGCTGTAACCGTCCCGGCACCTCTGTCGGCGCTGTAAACGTATTTGGCACTGCAAAGTTTTTCTCTAATGACAAGTTGATCGCCGGAAGAGATCGAACCCGTCCAAGATGGGCTGGTGACAATGTCGCAAAACAACTGGGAGCATCGAGCTCATTTTGCTTCTGTCAACACGGGATCCTATGGGACCCGCGAAGCTCTGTACTACCCAGAAGTACTGCCCGGAAGCCGCTTGCGGAGCGCACCCTGGGCAGCGCAGGAGGCCCATATTCTCTATAAGCTTGCCTACTTAGATCAGGAGGGCTATGGGATGGTAGGAGTAGATGGCAGATTGAATTTTCCCTGTCTTGAGAAATGGCGCGATACGAGCGTGTTTCCATTTCGGCTTTAGACAGCCAGTGTCGCACGAGCAATTAAAAACTTTAGGAGGGACCTTTTCCCCTTTTCGCCTCCATGGGACAGGATTGTATAAGTGACTCCGTCCTGACCAGGGCACGTGGATTTTTTGATACAGGCCAGTGCAGCAAGCAGCTCAGTCATAAGGACTGGTACGTCTATTGGAGACGACAAGCCTAGAAAATCGTCAAGTGGGTGAACATGATGGCAGCATAGGTTTAGGTGCCATGGTTATTTTTACAGAAGGCGTTCGCAACGTGTAGATCAGTCGTGTTTGTGCTGAGTATAATGGAGGTAAATGGGTGCAGCTGAGTTGGTGGGGTCGCAGGCTCCGAACCAGGCGCCATAATCTAGAAAGCGGCTTCCTCGGGTCCAGGTTCGAGCAGAAGGACTCCCATTCACGCTTGACAAGCTTGGTCATATGCCTCTTTGCTGCCCTCTGAGAACGCCTGGTAGCTTGGAAATCCTCAGAAGCTACAGTCCGACGGGCTCGTCTTTCTCGTTCACCCACTGCCCGAAGCCTCTCGAAGTCGTAGTCATCAGCGCTGTGCTTACGTGGCAACCTCAGCACCTTGGTGTTAGACTTGCGAGCTCTTGACATAGTTTCCACGAAGGACAGATATGAGCTCACTGCGCCCGCACACTCCTTCATCACTGTTGGGAATCCTTCCCAGTTTGAGCAGCGAATTACACGCTGTAGTCGAATACCCCTACTGCCTTCCACCGAAATGTAGGCCGGCACGTGGTCGCTGCTATGCCCTTCAATAAGCGGAGCAAGATCGTCCTAGCAAGAAGTCGCGACGAGACGACCGTAACGCCGCGCGCGCTGAATATTTTGTCCCAGAAAAACATTGCCTCTCTAGTGTTGATGACGTGCATACCGTGCCTTTGAGCAGGGGCCCGAACGTGGGACAGGTGGCGCTGCTGGCGCCGTTCAACAGTGCCACCCGCGGAAGAAAATAGCAGAACTGAACTGGGTATTCCCTGGAGTGTGAATGTGGAGCAAGCGTGCTTCTGTGTTGTTAAAAGGAGCAACCTCTCGTTACCCTGATAATATTACCCATATGACAAACACATTTTTTTTGTCAGAAATTAGGTGCGGGCGACGCGTGTACTTTTTTTTATTTACCTAATTCATGTTATTTAATAATTATTCATTATTCATTGATTGGCTTAAAATTCAAATATTGTCACTAAGGCTTGTGAGGTATGTTATGTTATGTTATGTATTATACCTTACAGGCCCATTGCAGAGCATTGAGTAAGGGGGGTTACATTTTTGAAAGAACACAAAAAAAATAGTGGAGAAAAAGAAGAAAAGACAAGTACACAATATAGAGTTTGGGTAATCGGCTTACAGACGTAAATGAAACACGCCATACACTTTTCTAACAGACAATGATCACAAATGCACAGGCTTTTTTTCGAATAAAAAACATCACAAAAACACAAATACGAGGAGGAAACACCCATAAACAGTAACAATATTATTCTAGCAATTCATTATTACACACTTACAAGAAAAATGTCGGTGCAGATTTTCGCTAAAGCTATCTTGACTAAGTATGGATGCAATTTTTTCAGGAAGATCATTTCAGTGCATGATTGCTCGAGGCAATGCAGATGAATTGAAAGCAAGCGTTTTGCCAAAAATTCGCGTGAAACTATGACTATTATGAAGGCGTCGTGACGTACGTACTGGGGCGTTAAGAGGAAGCGGGTTAGGTGCGACGCGAACTATGTATTTATGAAAAAGGCATAATAGCGCGATAGTGCGACGGGTATCTAGCGGCTGAAATGATAACTCTTGTTTGATTTGGGTAAGGCTAAGATGACGGTCGTACTTGCGTGTAATAAATCTGGCGGCGCTGTTTTGAATAGATTCCAGCTGCACGATTAGGTAGTTTTGGTGAGGGGACAAGATTGCCGACGCGAATTCTAGCTGTGAACGAATAAAGGTTAGATAGGCATGTTTGCGGACAAGGGCTGGTGCGCATCGTAAATTTCGTCGCAGATAGCCGAGCGATTTAGAAGCCTTTGCGCAGATGGCGGAAATGTGGCTACTCCAAGAGAGATTAGGTGTAAGATGAACACCAAGATATTTATAGGAAGCGGCTTGCGAAAGAGCACTGTGGTTGATGGAATAAAGAAAATCTGAATTATCGTGTTTCCGACTAAAAGACATTACTTTGCATTTACTCAAATTAAGTGACATTTTCCATGTATTACACCAATTTCAGATTATGTTTAAGTCATTTTGTAAGGAAAGGTGGTCGTTAGGGCTAGTAATCGTACAATATATAATACAATCGTAAGCAAAGAGTCGTATCCGTGATGAGATGTTGATGGGCAGGGCATTTATGTAGATCAGGAACAGTAACGGGCCCAGGACGCTCCCCTGGGGAACTCCAGAAGTAACATCAGCGAGGCGTGAAGAAAAGTTGTGGACCACGGTAAATTGTTGGCGCATAGACAGAAAGTTCCGAATCCATGATAAAGTTAAAGAATCCAGGCAAAGGGCTGACAGTTTTGTAATGAGGCGGGAATGAGCAACACGGCCGAACGCTTTTGAAAAATCAAGGAAAATGCAGTCTGTTTGTTGGTTAGCATTCATGTTAGAATGTAGGTCAGTTGTAAATTCCAGCAGTAGTGTATCACATGACAGGCCTTTTCTGAAACCATGCTGATGGACGAAAAATAAGTGGTTGGATTCGAGGTCTTTATACACGTTAGATGCAATAATGTGCTCCAGTAGTTTACAGCATATGCACGTAAAAAAAATTGGGCGATAATTTTCGGGTGCATGTTTGTTATTGGATTTGAAAATGGGAACAACCTTGGCGATTTTCCAGTCGGCAGGTAACTGACCTGATGTCAATGATTTACTGAAAATATGGAACAAAATTTGACTAGGGATGTGCACAGTGTTCTTTAATATTGTTGAATTGATGTTACCGACACCAGATGAAGTGGAGACTTTAAGACTGCCAATTAGTGAAGCGATGCCTTCAGGAGTAATATTAATTGGCTTCATATATCTGTAATGGGATTCGGGAACCATGGGTATGGTGGAATGATCTTCCTGAGTGAATACCGACGAGAAGAAATGGTTGAATGAATGCGTACACGCATGTTTCGATGAGGGGAATCACAAGGGAAAATTAAAAGTTGCTTCCTGGTAGGAGTCAAGAGATAGTCACGTGAGTCATGGATTTGGTTAAAAGAGAAAGTGATGCCACTACGGCTTGTGAGGCATCAAATTAAAGGTATCGATGAGGATAACCATGGTGGACAAATTAAAAATTGCTTCCTAGTTATACTCATGAGATAGTCACGTGAGTCATAGGTTGGTTTAAAAACCAAAGTGCTGCGACTAGGGCTTGTGAGGTATCAAATCAAAGGTCTCGATGAGGGGAATCACGCAGGAGAAATTAAAAATTGCTTACTGGTTATGGTCAGGAGAGTCACGTGAGTCATAAATTGCATGAAATGTCAAGGTGGTGCCACTAGGGCGTGTGAGGTATCAAATTAAAGTCTTGATGAGGAGAATCGCGTGGGTCAAATTAAAAATTGCTTTCTTGTTATAGTCATGAGATAGTGACGTGAGCCACAAAATGGGTAAAAGTCAAAGTGGTGCCAGTAGGGCTCGTGAGGTATCAAATAAAGGTCTCGATGAGGGGTATCATGGACAAATTAAAAGTCGCTTACTGGGTATAGTCATGAGATGGTAACGTGAGTCACAAATTGGGTTAAAAGTCAAATGGTGCCAGTAGGGCTTTTGAGGTATAAAAATAAAGGTCTCGATGAGGGGAATCACATGTGACAAATTAAAAATTGCTTCCTAGTTATACTCATGAGATAGTCACGTGAGTCATAGGTTAGGGTAAACGTGAGTGTGACGCTACTGGGGCTTCGGGGAGATAAAATGAAAGGTCTCCATCTAGAAAGTTTTCATACAATCTATATTTTGAAAAGATAACGAAGGAATATCTTTAAATAAACTTAGAAAGATCACCAGTTTAGGTGACATCAGTTGATATTACAAGCCGACACAAGTCCGCGAAAAATCCGTATCAGGGTACAGTGCACATTGTGGGCGCGATTTCATCTTTACATAGTACTTGTTTGCCTTTCTTTATTTTAAACACAATATGAAGGGGAAATATGTTTGCTGACACTTTTTAAAAACCGTATTTTTTTGGTGTATTAGTGAACTTTCTTCACTGTTGATGCGGCACTGCTGTCGAGGCCACTCTATTCGCCGCTGAATGAGCTCCCGAACCAATGTTGGCTGCCAAATATCATTCATCTCAAACGTCGTTCGGTGTTTTCGTGTAGCGCTGAAACATTGACATTTAAAGCAAATGTCATTCGCTGGAAAGATAATTTGATCTGCCGTCTGGGAGTCGTATAACATATTCTACACATTTTCGATCGTAATTCATATTATTGCTCATAAAATAAAATAATATTGATAAGGTGCAGCATTTCTATGGCAGCCGCTTGTGTACCCAAGGTAATGCGGCCTTCTCAGAACACTCCGTGCCAATACATGGCTTGCACACCGTTCGCGCTGGCCGGTTGCATAATATAGTTGGCCCAAGCGGGGCGCGATGGTGAAGTAACACAAGGGCGAGGAGAAAACGCAGTGGGAAGTTCACTTGTGTTGCTGTCAGCCTACCCCGGAAAATATTTTTACGGGGATCTTGCTAAATACGGGATGATTTTTCTGAGCCACTGAAAAAACCGTTACTCGTATTTGGGCATATATACTGTAATAGTCGAATGAAGTGAGCCTCAAAGCTAAGCTATGTGATGAGGTACAAGATGTCCAGCTGAGCTGCAGAAGGACAATCGTTACAATGATAACTATAGACACTTCTTTGTGTACGCCTCGAATTCATACGGTATTGGAATGAAAGTTGGCGGATGAGTATTCATGTTCTTGAACCACACTTGTGGCAAAAATGGATCTATTGCCCTAAGCGTAAATGCAAGTAGGGTGCCATAAGCCTGCTCTATATGGTACGAATTGGCAAACGAATTCGCAGCTGCGGCGTCGCTAGTGCGGCAATATGCCGTTTTTCTGCACAAGCTAAAACAATCCAAGCGATCAATTTTCGTTGCTACTGAAGCTACAAAATTGCTTCCACGGGTTCAGAGGCACAGTTGGAGAAGACGAAGCGAGAAGCGACTTAAGGAGAACCAAAGGGAGAATGGGCTCAAAATACAAGAACAAGTGAACACTCCTAAGATGGCGTTACCGGTTGCACGAAAGAGGTGGTCACAGCCTCTCCTAAACTTTCCTTATTTTTATGGTGGAATAGTTTACAAATCGTGGTGCCAGTGTTCAGGTAGTTGTGAATTGTTGTACCGACGCGCCACAAACAGGTATCTGTATATTGGAATACATGCATGTCGATTTTTTCATTGCACTCTTAAGGAGCAGAAAAGACAGTATAGTGCTGTCACGTTAAAAGAGTAACCCTGCGAAACGTCTTGCAGGGCGCATCAATGCGCTGTTGCGCCGCGCATTCCCTAAGAAGAGGGTGACGTCACCACGAGTATTCTTGGTGACAGTCATCCTGGACGGCGCATCACGTGACTGCGTTACTCGTTCCGTCGGTGGCTTGCAACATACTCTCTGGAGCATAAAGTCGTTTATAACAAATTTCACTACAGGAAAGTCTGGCACTGAAATCAGGTGCCGTCATGGGACTGCTGGAAAAGATTATAATTTAGCTTCACCGGCCTTTCTAATTTCTCAGCTTCGTGATTGACAACTCTTTTCCGATGGTGGCTCGAGTTTCTTTTCCCCCTAGCAGCACGACGCTCCCTATCCACTACTTTGGAGCAAGCACTGCTTGCTTTCTTGAGGCGCTGTGTGTTGCCTTTTTGGGGAGCTGTTAATTCGCACCTAAGAGCCATAGAAAAAGAGCTCTGAACAGATGCAGCGAGCGCAGGAGAGTCGGATCAGATTGAGCAAACTTCGACTGCATCTATGGTGGTGGAGGGGGAGCGGAAGAGACCAGGGTGGGGGGGACACAAGGGGGTTTTACAGGCTCGGATGGCAGAAGACTACTGTCTTGCGATGGCATTTGCAGTAAAGGACGGAGATATAGGGCCTTTTTAAATTTAAGTTATGAGAGTTTACGCACCGCGGCTGTGCACCTGGGCCACGAGGGCTCTGGATTACTTTTGAGCACCTGCGCACCTTTAACGCGCGACGAAATCTCGACATACGATCGTCTTTTTTTCTCCTCCATAAGAAAAGCAGAGATCGCGAACGGGATAAAACCCGCGTCCTTGGGCTCAGCAAATTAACTGAGCCACTGCAGCGGGTGCTATTTTCAGTTACTGCTGTAAGACTGCCAGGGGATGTAAAAGGCTTCCGAAGCGCGCTGGTTTGTCATGTATATATTTGTTTACTACCATAAAAGCGTAAAGCACACCATAGATATGTTTACCATTCTGGTACATTTTTGTGCTGGTGCTACATACGTTGCTCCACATGGCGTATCAGCCACAAGTAAGCAAGTAGCAATAAAGAAACAAAACAAATGAATATATTTACTTTTTATATATAAGACAAAAGCTTCATTTCGAATTGCAAGGAGATGCCACCACAGTAGAGTTGTAATTTCCGTCAAATAGTGAAGGGCGTAAAAAAATTTTCTTTTCATGTTTTTTTTTAAGTATCGGAAATAGAAAAAACACGATTCCAAACATATTAAAAGCTCGACATGCTTTTAAAGGGCTGCTGAAGAGCTTTTCAAAAAATTTGTTGGTAGCATTTCTCTATAGTATTCTTGACGCTAAATTAGGAAAAGGTGTTTATTGCTTGTGAAAATGCACCCAAACAGCCTTTTTTTCGAGAAAGACCCCTGCCCAATGTGCGGTAAGAGATGTGGCTTCCTTTCGCGATCGGGGCCCGGTAAATAACGTCCTATTCGGAAGCACCGGAGCTGCGTCGACCACTCAGCATGCAGAGCTCAATATGTTCTCATTCCGAAACTAGTCAGAAAGTCCCCAGTAATATTGAAGACGCACAAAATCTTCCTTAGAATAGGGGAGCTTGAAGGAAGCACAAACTGAACAAGTCTGCTCGCGGCGAGCTTAAAAAACGAATTTTCCCCGAACGACTCATGGCCATGCTTCATTGGTCTCGAGCGTATACGTGTCGTCACCTTTTATGCATTGTGCATAAACACTTATGATACGTATATGCTCGATACGTCCATACGTGCATGCGTTCATTACTTTTTTGGTTAACTAGAGCCCATTTTGAGATCATTAGGAGTAGAATTGAATGCATGTATACGCGTATTTCGTTGCTCATGAATATCACCTTAAATTTTCAAGAGGAAAAAACATTCCTCCACCTTTCACTTAAATTCTTCTTGATTATTAACACGTGCCCTAAAGCTTCGCTGCTCATTCACTTTCCAACGTATGGAAAGAAGCATTATTAAATTTCTATGAGCTGCTAGACACTCTTTCCACGAGCCACTAGTTCTGGTACTTGTTTTAGGGCTATTCATTTTATGGCAAGTTCATGAGTGTGTTAAATCTTGCTTTGCACTATTTATTTTGAATACGGCGGACATTGTTTCCTGGCCAGTATACGGGAGTTTCCAAGAAGTATTTGTTAACTCCAAGACGCCGACAACGTGGCTGTGGTCGCCGAATAACACATGACTTTCAATTTCCTCCAAATGCTGTTGGAGAGGTGCACCTAGAGCAAACGCAGCCGGAAGGCCATGAATTGCAAGGGCCTGCTTACCACCCTCGTTCTATCCCTTTGCAACACGTGTTGCAGCCTTTCCCTGGCTCAGACTGGCGCAATAAGCTTACCGCTGCATATCGCCCTTTGATCAGGATCCCTTTCATGGCGCGGTTCTTGCTACATTCACGATGCTGAATGCTTTCACAAGTACCCTTGGATGCACATTACACAGTTCATAACGGCTGTTTCATAGCGCCAGCTTCACTTGCGAGACCGTCCAACTAACACGTCATTGAAAAACTGTAATGGAGTCCTTCCACCCACAACAGGGCTCTCAGCAGCCTAGTCGACCTTGATGCTTTTACCCGTTCACCCTGTTTTAGTCTTCCCGTAAGTTCTTCGTAAGAGTGAGCATTGAGCTCCTTGCAGAAAACTCCGCCCTTATCCGGCACTACACTGTAGAAGCGCTTCGTGAAGCTTTCTAATATCCTGGGGTCTGAATTTCTTTTCTAGAATATTGTTACGAATGTTAGTTGGTAAGAATTAAACTGTACTCACTTCAATTCACGAAATGGTCTTGTTTGCGCTAGGCACTTTCGTACAACAGCATTTTATCACCGCGCAATCGAGCCCCTTCATCGCCAGCCATATAGTGCGCTTACGGTGCGCGAACAGCTTGGGACTAGAGCAGCGAAATTTCTTTAAACACATTTTACTTGCCCCCAACCTTCATATCGACCCTACATTTTCAAATTCCGAACAAATCTCCTTCTCTCCACGAAAAAATCTCCCCCTACTCCTTCTAGGAGAGTGTTTTTAAGCTACATACTTTTCAGACCTATTTCATACACAGACGAACGGGATTGCTCATTGACCTAACCGACAGAGTGCCTCCAAGTCGGAGCATTTTCAAGACCAAATCTAGCTACCAGTCCTGCATCCCGACTAGTCTCAGCTTCAAAATGCTCATCTGTAGAAGTACGACTGCTTGGTGTTAGTTTATAATTGCTCGCGTACACATGGGGCTAAAAAGCGTCAATATTTTCAAATGATTCATTACCTTACCACCGCTAGCATAAGCATTTGATCCGGCTGCTGCGAGTACATTCAGATATATGCTGGTATCGTAAGTTCGTGTGAAATTGTCACTTAAACTAAACAAATAAGGTACATTGTTTTACCAGCTGCCTGACTGCGTTTCCATGGTATCAACCACAACAAAAAACACGGACGGCGACCACAGAGCACACAGGACAGGCGACGGTTTACGCTGTCCCTGCCCTTTCTTCTGTGGCTTCGCTGTCTGGGTTTATCAATGGTCTCTAAAGAATACGATCTACCATCAACAAACCCAGCTCAAAGTTCTTTTTGCCGTTAAGGTCTTCAAAATGTTAGTATGCAACAGTTACTTAGATCGTGCACGGCACGCCATGAACAGTGGTGGGCTTTTGCCAAGACTCCGCGGCAGGTACGTGCTCCTTTATGTGTACCGTACTTTGAACTGGTATTTGTAATTACCATAAGAACGTCCGGAAGTGAGCATCCTAATATACACAGAAGTATTCATTAAATATGTCTGCTGGTGCTCCTAAGCGAAGTAATATTCATGTGCACCCTAAATATGTTCAGGGAAGTTTAGACTTGTACGGGGAAATCCGGGAAGCCGTGGAAGTACATAGATATTTTCCCGCAAGATTCGGCCAAACACCGAAGCGTGCATAATATACTGCGGCGGGTATGTCCTTCTCAGCAGGCGTTTAACATTACAACGTTGCTTGCACGCAGACAACACAAACTTGACATATTAGAGGCTATACGCTGCGCACAAAAAAAGGTTCTTCTAAGACCATCTAAATCAAAATGTCTTCTCTTTTTTACGGAGTTCACTGAAACGCGCCAAAACACAAGACTATTCAATGGCAATTCGATTATTCTCTGTAGCTAAGACACGCCGTTACAATAATCACAGCGCTTGCACAATAATGCTTAACTTTAAACCTACGGTTCTGCAAGCCTTTTGCTCTGCTCAAAGTACTAGGACCAGGTATCATGGAATAAACAATGCCATTTTCTTCGTGGTACCGGGCACAACAAACACGGTCAAAAATCACCACGGACCTGAACAGGATTCTACGGTGACTTTGCTACCTCTCCTCTGAATGAAAACACCTGGTAACAATTTATAAACTTTTTAGCTTCTCCTAACAAGGCTGTACACTAAAAAAGACGTGCTTAATATTTTCAATCATTTCAATTACTTCCCCCAATGAAAAGACGGTTCATTGTCAGCACAGCAGCAGGTCCTTATCGCATCGTGTCCTTTTTGTATCCATGATAAAGCAAACACTATATGACCCTTTATTTCTCTAATCTTTTCCAGGAACTGGATTCACATCCTGCCAGCTGCGTAAAAAGGGAAAGAGGAGTGGGCCGCTTGCTACTGATCAATGTGACCAGCCGTTTAATATGGCTTGCCGAGGGTATGGTCCTGTCCTAAATATCTACAGATCTACATGCAATTTCTAATCTAATTCGCTAGTACTCGAAGGGAGGGTGCAAAAAGGATCGCTAAACAAAAAGTGGTGAGGACTAGTTTTTAGAGGGATGAGCACTGGGTCAATCCAAAAAAATAAATATATTTGCACTGCCACCTTTTTATGCGTACTGTGTTCCTTTTGGCAGTGGTTTCAGCTACACAAAAATAGCGTTTGAGGCGAGAGGTCTCATTTTCCGAAAGAAAACACCGAAGAGAAAAGTAACTAACAATCAGAGGACTGTCTGCTCACTTGAGTGCGCAAAGGAAGATGCTGCGTAAAATGCGAAATATATTGAGTGATTGTCAACTCTCATGTAAGTCACCGTTTTTAGCCTGTAATACACTCACACCAAACAATAAATTTTAACCTGTAAGAACAAGTAGTACTTGCTATTGCAAACACGCCTATAACTGAAAGCGCAGCGCCGTACATCGTGTACACTCACCAATTTACAAAAAGCAGCAGCTAACAAGTGAGATGAAAAGTAATAAAATACCATACTCCTAAATAAAAATATTGTGCCCTGAGATTAGCATCTCAAATACATGCGCCGATAATAGAAAACTAACTGGAATAAATATAAATTGTTTTATATAACAGACTCAAAATGTCTTTAGGATTATACTTTTTAAAAAACAACAATTCAAAGTAATTCATAGTGGAAATGTTCGGCGGAGTATCCGTAGTGTTCTATGTTGAAGCTTCACTTTCGCGTATTTGTTATTTTTGTATAAAATTAGTTTATGAACCCAAAACTCACAGCTGATATTTTCTGTGCTTAACAGGTCATGCACAGAAAATTCGTTGTTGTCATCCTGGCATGATATCATTTTTTATCCTGGTCTGTAGGGATGCTCGTTTTCTTATGAATATTTAAAAAACCCCTGCCGTTCGGCTCCGCTATATCAGTTATGGGGCGGCATGGCCCACTAGCGCATAATTCGTCACCGAGGGAATTTCTCTAATTGGGTTGAACGAACTAAAGCCAGAAGGAGACCAAGGAACAAAAGAGGAAGAAAAGAATAGGAAAAAATCAATGAAATGAACAGAAAAGGAAGAAAAATGGCCAGTAAGATAGAAAGATAGAAAGACGGAAAGAAAAATAGAAGTAAACAAAGAAGGAAAGACAGAGAGAAAAAAAGAAAGAAAACAGAAGGAACGAAACGAACAAATATCATAGAAGGCGTATAGACTCCTGCCACCCGTAGCAAGCAAATGCTCTCTGACGGGATTTTAAAGGTCTCATCATTCGCCGTATGTTTAATTTAGCCGCGACAACCACGCTGCTTTATCAATTCAACTGAATTTTTCTGCATTTGCCTTCTCTGGCGCCAGCTATTGAATCGTTTTTTGACGGCTCGACTTACATGCTCCCAAAGGTACTATGGTCGGGCGAGAAATTGTTTTGTTTACTGGGGTCAAAATAATATTTTAAACTCGTATTTTGGTCCTAGGAATACGAAGCCACACCTGTATTTATATTCATAAGTACACTGCCGAGTGCGAGCTAAGGATTGATGTCTTCTCCAAATATGCCTAAAGTATTTATTTTGATCAACAATGTTGTCAAGTACGGAGATTGCTACAAGAAGTAGGTGTTGCAAAATTTTTGTCTAAATCGCTGAATCGGCACCATGAATAACGTGGCGTGCAGTACTTGCTTTTTAAAGGGCACAGGTGCATGTCTTCTATACGATTGCCCTTTCCGTTTTTTTGCGTCCCCTTTTCTTTGTGCCGGGAGAGCGGTTTCTCCTACCGTTTTAAATGAGTTAGCAAGACAAAAGTTAGGGGCCTATTCATCATCAGTATAACCAACACCTTATTACGCAATTCTGCAGATTCAGTGGAGCGCTCGAATTTTGCTGGATCTCTCCGTGACCATCCCCCGCTCTTATTCTCCGCTGTCAGAGTCGGCCTTTGCACCAAATATTGTTTTTTCATCCCTCCATCATGTTAATGACTCTCCCCTTCGTCTACACCCGTACATGCATGTACATTCGGATACCCTGGTGACCCGGCCTTTTTTGGTTCGTCATACAGTCAAAATTGCCAGGTTCACGACTTCCTTATATGCTGTCCTTATGGTGTTTCACGTTATCTGGGCGATTAATTTATGGTGCGGTAGGCGGCACAATATTCGGGGATGATCCGGGTTTGCATGAGTCTTACCGTTTCATTGCTCTTTTTCTAGCTTTGCTCTTGGTTGGGCGTCTTGGTTGTGGAAAATTTGTTAAAGATTAGTCTCAAATAATTCGTGTGACGGACAACAGGTGGACCTTCGTATAAAAGATTGGATTCAAATATGCCACAAACGCAATCGGGGTAGGCCGAGGACAGGATGGCGACACGGGTTGCGAAACTTCGGAGGGAAAACATGGACTCCACTCGCACACGATAGCTGGTTGGACATCTTTTCCCCAGGCTTTCGTCCTGCAGTGGACAAAACCAGGGTAATAATAATGATGAGGATGATTATGATGATGAATATGATGATGAATATAAAGGACTGGTAGCTCACCGTGTTTATCAAGATTATTGAGCGCAGTTTTTCAGGTAGTTTAGCTTAAAAACCTCCTTATCGCCGCATTTTAGTTTTTGTTCCTGCTCAGGAATACATTTCAAATTACCAAATGCCCAGAAAATTTCTCTGTACAATTTCCCCAGCTTCAAGAGGCACTGCATTATGTTATTTCCCGTTTTAGTCAACTTAAGTATGAGGGATCATTCAGAGCTTCTATGAGCAAAACTTTTCGAGGCAAGTCATTCTCCACCATGAGGTTGCACAGCGCTAGCTAAACTATTGTTATAACGTTACCATCGTGGCTCACATTTATATGTACCCCATTTGGAAGAGCCTTCTTCCGTAGCCGCAACCGCGTTTCTACTCCTCGTGAATAACGTTTGCTTGTGGAAGCTTTCTTTGCTACGCTTCAAGTAAGGACAACTTTGGCTACGTGATAACACTAAAGAAGAGAACGGCTTCAGATGTAACAGTGCTCCTAATATTCTTCGCCACTCTGAGTCGTCTGATGTACAAGCGGAAAAGCAGTTATCGGCGTATCCCTAAGAACTACTTTTAAGAACTAAAATTCGAAACAGCGCAAAAAGACGGGACAAGGAAACGATGACAAAAAGCGCACACAAGGCGCTGATCAACGCACCGCCTTGTGTCGTCGTTTCCTTGTCCCGTCTTTTTATGCTGTTTCGAATTTCAGTATGCACCACCAACTAGCCCATACAACCGTTCTAACGCAGTACTTTTAGGAGAATGACTTTTTTGCCGGACGTGTCAGGCTTGACTGCATAATAAATATCATGAAGGCACATGTATGGGTAATGTTTTCCGGTTTAAAATGAGCGCGTAAAAGTTCCTAGTAATATTATGCATGAGTAAAATACACAATAAAAACCGTGGACGGTTTTAAAATGCCGATCAACACAGTTCCATCTATAAGTGCTGCTGTTACATCCTTAAAATACAATTTCTTAAGAATTTGTTTGCAATTGCAACGTTACGCTTTATTGCGTTTTAAACACCGTTAAACACGACTGATTATAGTAACCACAGTTATTTCTAGAAGAAACCGTCATGTTTTCTAGAAGAAACAGAATGAAAGTTTCAGAACAAAACTGCTAATTTCAAGTTATTGTCTCGTGTCTCAAAGTAAGCACTATCGCCCATCTAGATCTGCTCATATTCGAAATATTAAACCTTCGTAACTTGAACTTTTTCAGCCCTAGGACACACTAGTGAAATAAGAAAGTGTTTTTGTTAACACGAAAAAGATGAGGAGGCATTCTCTGGTCATTTCAGGAAGGTGATTTCGGTTGTTGTAAAAAAACGATGAATTTTAGGATTATAAAAGAATTAACTACGATGCCAGTTATAGGAATGTAGCACTATTCTACGAACGTTCACTGGATACCTACCAAAATGGCACCGTAAATGATGACCGTGAATTATTTAAGGGTAAACCTAGACGCCTAAAATCCACTCATTTTATAAACTTCTGTTGAAAGAAATTCCACAATCCGTTGTTCAATACAGGAATAAAATCACTACTCAAGAGAAAAAAGCGCCTGTACAGGTCGGCGAAATAAGAAATACTACTGATGATTTGGCAAAATGTCACCGGTGCGCATATCACGATAATAAACAGGTATTAAGACAACGAAAAATTATAGCTCCATAAATATTGTAACGCGAAGAAATTGCGTGGCAGAAAAGGCCAACACCACAAGAAACGCCCAAAGAAGACGACAACAAAGAAGACACAAGGCACGCGGCGCGAAGGTCTCGACACCGGCTACGGCGCCGAGGTCTCGCGACCACGGCACGAGCTTGCGCCGGCGACCAGCGAATGGGAAGCCGCAAGCGGCAGCGGCCGGAGGGCAGTCGCGATCCTGTGGGGGAGAAGCAGCCGAAGAAGACCGAGAGTGAACAGAGACCGGAACGCTGGCGGCCAGGTGCCCTGAGCCGGGCCACGTACAAGAGGTACTTCACAACGAAGCACCTGATGCCCCCTCCCGCAAGCAAATTGTCTCGTCGGACATCGGCACCGACGTTCCAAGAGAGCTGCGTCGGCCCTTCAGCGAAGGGAGCTCGGAGCGCGTGCCCTACATTCAGCCACGAGATGCCACGCCCTGACTGTGCTACCGGGAAGTATGGTGCGGCGGACCATTTACGGTGACAAACACGTACTTTCTCAACTTTTGTTTGAACTGTAACGTTTTGCCAATAGTTAGCCACGCTCACCTTTGGTATTGTTACGTCTCTGTATCCGTTTTTGTTGTGTGTATTTTGAGGGGTTTGGAGTAATAGAACTTAGTCTTGCCTAACGTTTTTCGTTTTCTTAATATTATTGTCCCCAACCTGAGACTAATTGGCGTCCGCGACAGACGAGGCTAGTTCATTTGTGTATACTCTAAACACCCGACATAGAACTTGCAGAGCTAATTGATTTGGGAAAGCGATTGGGATTAAGCGGCGATGACCTGACAGAGTGGGCACTCGAGGAGCAAAGGCTCTGGCGTGAGGAAATAGCTCTAGATCTCGAGGCGGTCAAAAAGCTAGCAGAAATGGAAAATCAGCGCTATGAGCACGTACGAGCGCGTCTGGAATTTTAAAAGAAAACCTTGCTACTGCGTTTACGGCTCGCGGAGCTGGAGGCGGTGCGAAAGGTGGCTTGTCAATCTAAGGATGTCTGGAGAAACTTTGATCAAGTACAACATTTCTCACCACCGACTTTTAGCGCAGGGGAGATTCTGCTGCCTTTAAATGGAGCACTAGAGGGCAACCAACCATGTGAACCTGCGGGTAGTGACGACGTTAAAGTGTCCCTGCATTACATCCTACCTGAGGACCGCAGCCAGACACAAAAACGTGTCCCACTGCAAGACAGTGGGTCTCCCCTAGTTCCCCGAAGGGGCAAAAACCCCGGGTTTCCAACACAACAAAAAAAATTAGATGCCGTTCCACTCAATGTGAAAGCTGTCGGAAATGCAGAGCAGTTATTCGCCATAGTGGCCTGTACCGCCGTTATCCGCTTACTGCTACCACCCCATGCAATTCAAATTTCCCGCCATCGCAGTGCTCGCGCGCCCCCTGCCTGAAACTGCTCCAGCGGAAGTTCTGTTGTCTTTGTTCTTTTCTCCCCGCACGTGCCGGCGTTGCACTGCCATCGTAATTGGGCCGAGATTGACTCGAGTAAATGCGTCGCATAGGGGGTGGATGTATTGCGTTAACGTTTAGTGTTTGGGGAGTTGGTGGTAGTGAATGCGTTGTATCAGCAGCTTCTTGACGTATTTTCAATGAGTCAAGAATATAAGGAGCGTTCGTAGCCTCCCATTCTGTGTCGGCTTTGGGCGCAGTGGATAGAGCACCATGTACATTGCGTTCAGCCCGCAGGGTCGAGGAATCGAAACAAGGCGCCGGATAGTATTTTTTTATATAGTGCAGGAGGAGGGGTGCGGACTACGACTGCGGACGTCAACGCGGGTGACATCGTGAGTTACTGAAATGCTCTGCATTTAAAAAGATATTCGCGAAGGCAAGAAGGGCAAAGCCAAAGACAACAGTTCACAAAATAAGGCCACCGGCAGGCAGAAAGGTTCCCGTGACCTTTTCTATGGGAGCTACGGTGAGTTCACTCGCGTTTTGATATCTTGTAAAAGCAGAAATAATTACAGCCGTGCCTCGTGCGTATATCGAAGCGGCAGGGGATGTCACCGCAGCCACTTTCGGAAAAGGTACAGTCTTCCTGCCGGCGAGTCTGTTCGGCGGATATCTGGTCAGTGTAGATCACTTGAG
Organism: Haemaphysalis longicornis; assembly: GCA_013339765.2. Classification (NCBI taxonomy): domain Eukaryota; kingdom Metazoa; phylum Arthropoda; class Arachnida; order Ixodida; family Ixodidae; genus Haemaphysalis; species Haemaphysalis longicornis. Next base: position 126,984,985 of record CM023453.1, read on the forward strand.
TGTCGCGTGTAAACATTTCCGTCATGAAGTTGGCGCCTTGGTTAATTATAGACGGCAAACAGTTCTGTAAAGCCGTTGTAAGAAAGGAAACGAGTGTACCGCCAGCCTGACGTTGCGAACTTGTTTTTATTATGTATTCTGCACGCGTGTGCTGTTTAAAACCTGGCCGCGAGTTTTGGTGGTTTGTTATGATAGTTCCGCGCCAATTTGGTTAGGGTTGGTGACGTGTGTTTAGTGAGCCGTGAAAAAAAACATGTTTTAACTGAAAAATGCTTAAGTGGCCGGACGTGTCAGGTGAAAGAATTGTGTGGCAGAAAAGGCCAACACCACAAGAAACGCCCAAGGAAGACGACAACAACGAAGACAAAAGGCACGCGGCGCGAAGATCTCGACTTTGGCTACGGCGCCGAGGTCTCGCGACCACGGCACGAGCTTGAGGGGGCGACCAGCGAATGGGAAACAGGCAGCGACAGCGGCCGGAGGGCAGTCGCAATCGTGTGGGGGAGAAGCAGCCGAAGAAGAAGACCGAGAGTGAAGTGAGACCGGCACGCTGGCGGCCGGGTGCCCTGACCCGGGCCACGTCCGAGAGGTCCTTCACAACGAAGCAACTCACGCCCACTCCCGCAAGCAAGTTGTCTTGTCGGACATCGGCACCGACGTTCCAAGAGAGCTGCGTCGGCCCTTCAGCGACGGGAGCTCGGAGCGCGTTGCCCTACCTTCAGCCACGAGATGTCACGCCCTCACTGTGCTGCCCGAAAGTGAGGTGCAGCGGACCATTTACGGTGACAAACACGTACTTTCTCTACATTTGTTTTTACTGTAACGTTTTGCCAATAGTTAGCCACGCTCACCTTTTGGTATTGTTACGTCTCTGTATCCGTTTTTGTTGTGTGTATTTTGACGGGTTTGGATTAATAAAACTTAGTCTCGCCGAAAGGTTTTCTTTCTCTGATTAATATTGTCCCGAACCTGACAATATGCTATCAATTTGTAAGTCGAACTGCGATGAGTTCCGCCGATTGCGTTCCCCTAAATCAAGCACCACACAAATCTAACTGCTTGATCCCGGCGGCTGACCAATTCATAGTGAAGATTTCACATCCGTTCTAAATGACTTTTTCACTTCATCATTTGTTCCCGCGAATGCATCTGCTTCCATCTCTCCTTCCCTACTCCCCAGACTTTCGAAATCCGCCCTTACAGAATCTTGACCCTGATTCCGAACCTCAAAGCTAATTGCTTGGCAGGCTGTGATGGTATTATTCTGAGACTTCTCAAAAACACTTGATGAATATTCATGCCTTCACTATTTAATATTGAGGGAGACGTCATGGGCAGCCGTCCCCCAGAAGAGACGTAGCAGATGGAGTGGAAACAGCGCGTTTATTTTGAGCGGCACCCCAGAACTCCAGCCCCAGGAATGATGATGAGGATGGGTATGAAGAATAGATGAGTTACGGCATGATGATGATAATTGTCGTGAGAGGCAGACAAAGTACACGATGGAGTGGCCACGACACTACAAGGGCACTTATCTATTTCTCCTTGATGTGGGCACTAGCGCCTCTGACAGATTGATGCTCACACTTACCCCTCTTCGCGAAGCGACCACCTGGGAGCAGTTGATGAAGTGCGAGGCGTTAACAGTTTCAGCCGGGACACTTGCACGATCTTTGTGCCACTGTAGTGGTTGTCCGAAAGAGGACAACAAAACGCGACGCGATAACTGATGGGGGATGTTTCTTCCAGGATGGTGTAGCGACCAAGAAATCGATGAACGAATTTCTCACATAATCCTGGCTTCCGAATTGGCGTCCAAAGGAGTACCTTGTCACCAGGGCGGAACTGGACTGCACGATGAGGGTCGTCATATCGAAGTTTGCGGTCCTTTTGTCAGGCTTCTCTTTGCAGGCGAGGAAAGCGACGGCCGTGGGAAAGGCGGGAGACAAACTGCTCGGAGAAGGGGCTTGATGCAGACACGGGAGCAGTTAAGAATGTGGTATCCATACTAAAAGACAGGTGGTGGCCAAAAACGAGAAAAAATGGCGAATAACATGTGGTCTTTTGAACAGTGCTGTTGTATGGGAATGTAACATAATGGAGAATTGTGTCCCAATTTGAATTGTCGGGTTGAATGTTCATGAAAATCATTTCAGACAAGGTACGGTGGAAGCGCTGATTTATTGCGTTTGTCTGTGGGTGGTATGCGGACGTAGTTTTATATACTGCATGAGAGGCTCGGAGAACTTCCTTTAGAAGGTTGTACAGAAACGTCCTGCCGCGATCGCTCAAGAGTACTCGAGGGGCGCCATGACGCAAGAGGATCACGCGTAAAAAGAAATCGGCGACCTCAGTAGTACAACCAGAACGAACTGGAGCTGTCTCCGCGTACCCTGTGAGGTGGGCTTCGGCTGTTACGACCCAGTGATATCCGGCAGTCGTTACAGATAGTGGACCGTAGAGGTCCATTCCCACAGTGTCGAATGGTACCGACGGGCAAGGAAGGGCTGTAGGAGTCCTGCAGGCGAGGAAGTCGGGAATTTGCGCTGCTAGCTTGCGCCGCACGACACAATGTAGCGGGAAACACAGGTGGCAAGGACAGGCCAAACAAAGCGGATCTGGACGCGATCATACGTCTTATAAAAGCCTAGATTTCCAGCTGTGGCATCATCAGGTAGGTCTTGCAGTATCTTAGGGCGGAAGGAGCGCGGTGCAACGAAAACCCATATGCAGCCTGAGGGTTTGTGGTTCGAATGGTGAAGGACTACATCTAAAAGGCGAAAGTGTTGCAGTTGACGATGGTAGCGGCAGTTCACAGGATGTTTAATTCAGGTAAAATAGTCAATTATTCCGTTGCAGTAGGGATGTGATTGTTGAAGTGCTGCCAAGACAGACACGTTGTCGGGCGCTATGTGGCTGACAGGGGCGATGGTTAATTCCGTGCCACGCGACGGGGTGGCATCTGGAGCTTCGGATGACTCCAGTGGACATCGTGAGGGGGCATCTGCATCAAGGTGGTTCCTTCCGGACTTGTAACCGACAATAAAGTCATATTGTTGCAGTCGAATAATCCAGCGTCCGGGGCGTCCAGATAGATGGGTTTTTGTGCGACTGCAACTAGCAGAGAGCATGATGGTCTGTCACCCCTGTAAAGGAACGGCCGTATAGGTATGGGCGGAATTTCTGAACGGCCCAAACAACACCGAGACACTCCTACCCGGTAATTGTGTGATTCCTCTCAGTAGAACTGAGAGAGCGGCTTGCGTAGGCAACAACAATTTCTCTGTGTTGGTCTTCAGCGTGCAAAAGCACAGCACCAAAGCCATGTCCAATGGCGTCAGTATGCAGAATAACCGATCGGGACTCGTCAAATAGACAAAGTACTGCACCGGGAGTAAGTGCTTGTTTAAACTTTTGGAAGGCCTGTTCACATGCATCAGGCCACTAAAAGGGTGTTCCGGAGTGCATGAGCTTGTTGAGGGGGGAAAAATAGCAGCAAAATTCCGGATAAAGCGACGGAAGTACGAGGCCAGACCTTAGAAGCTGTACCTTTTCTTTTCTTGTAACGGGCGCGGAAAGTTGATTACAGCAGCAATTTTCCCACGATCAGGCCGAATACCATCCTTGCTTACTACGTGCCCCAAAACTCTAATACTTCGACGAGCGAAGCGGCACTTCTTTGTGTTTAGATGAAGCCCCGATTTGGAAAGACAGACGAAAACTTCATCCAGTCGCTTTAGGTGCTCAGCGAAACTTGAAGAAAAGATAACGATGTCGTCGAGGTAACAGAAGCATGTTTTCCACTTGAGACCGCGGAGGACCGTGCCGATAATGCGTTGAAATGTTGCAGGGGCGTTACAAAACCCAAATGTCAGGACGGTAAATTCATAGACCGCATCGGAAGTGGCGGACGCGGTATTTATTAGCCTCATGCATGGGGATATGCCAGTACCCCGAGCGCAGATTATGACTTGAGTAATATTCGGCGCCTTGTAAGCAATCTAGGGCGTCATCATTCGGTGGCATCGGGTAAACGTCCTTTCCTTTTTGGTAATTTTGTTAAATGCGCGATATTCGACTCAAAATCGCACCGATGTGCCATTCTTTTGAATTAGCCCTACCGGAGAAGAACACCGACAAGTTGAAGGACGAATAATGTTCCGCTGAAGCATTTCGGTGAACATTGTCAGTAGATAACTTTCCCTTCGATGAAGACACACGGCTAGAACGGAGGTGAATAATGCGAGACCCGTCGGTTTCAATACGATGCGCTTCAACCGACGTCTTACTTAGTACGGTACAATTAGAGTCGAATATAGATGTTTGTCCAGAAGCTACACTATCGATCGAGTTTAAGCCGGGCAAAGGTCAGAGCTCATTGTGGCAGTTTGGGCGGAATCAGGAGAGTCGGAATTGAGATGAGTAGGAGATGACACCGCACACAGAGGGAATACAGGCGGCAGCAAAGCCAGCAACAGTAGCAATTGAGGTGCGCCGAGGTAGGATCCTTCGCTCACGAATTGCTGTTAATTACGATAAGAGCTGCAGTTCCCTTTGAAAAGCGCACGAGACTGGAGCGATCACCATCCTTTGGGAAGAAAGCGAGGAGACGGAGTGAGGAGAACGACACGATCGCAAGACTGATTGGAACTAACCGAGATGACTTCCTCACTGCCAGGATCAAGGGCGTAATCCGCGCTGGCTACTAGACGCTGCTGTGGCGCGTCAAAAATTGAATCATCGGTTTCGTCATTTTATGTGTTGGCGGTAGCAGGATATAATAGCGGACGCCTAAAAGAGGAAGTCCCAACCTAAAATGAGCTTATGGGCGAACTGCGGCGGTACCGACGCTCGTAGCGTTGCTAAATTCCATCGATGAATCCAACGCACTGAATATCCAGTAGGTTCGATGGTGCCTTGGTTCGCATTGCATAAAGAGGGCCCAGTGTACGGAGTTTTCCACTTTTCGCAGTTCCAAACATGACCTGTTCATCAACCACTGAAATTCCCTGGCTCCTGTGTCCACTAGCGCATAATCAATAACACCTTCTACATCGGCTCTTACAGTGTTCAAGGGTCTGTCTGGATGAATTGTCGATTTCCCACTAGTGCAGTTTTCCCTCCAAAAACTGCAGGAGGCTAGTTTTCCTAGGTGGGTGTTAGTAGCGTTGGTGGTAGGAAGGAGGGGCGACAAAGAACGGGGTTACGGTGAAGGTGAGCGCCGGCGTGCAGAACGACGACTGGAAGGCAGGAGTGGCTCTGGAGGCGACTAAGGAGCGGCGCGGAGGGAAACGTGTTCGGTACGTCCGATAGCCGTAGGGAAACCTGGGAGTAGTCACGCTCGAACGGGGCGCAGCTGCTTCACTCGTCTTGCTGAACGCCGACGGCAGAAACAAGAAATCTGGCCCCTGATCCCACAATAGTAGCACACTGGGCCATCTCCAGGAACCGTTGACGGCCGGTCTCACGGAGGGAATAATACGGGAAAGCAGGTGCTGTGGCAATCAACTGTCAAATGGTCCTGGGGCGACGGTTGCCTGAACCTTCAACGGGTGGTTTGGGCCGCAATTGCACAGTAAGACAGGCGCCCACGATCCCTCCCCTGGTGGCCAGGCGAGGGATCGTGGGCGAGTAGGACTGAGTGCAGACCGGTGCAAGAGGAGGACGTTGCGGGTGAATATCCCGTCAGGGATGTTAGCTCCTCTCTGACAATATTTCGAAGCGTCTCGGTGTGTTAGTGTGACAATAGGTCACGCGACGAGCAAGGTGAGTCCAGTTGCTGCAGTCTTTGCTGATGATCGCGCGAATATGACTGCGCAGGTCCGAGTCCCCGTATTGATGAGAGGCGCAAGCCTCCCTGGTTACCGGCGAATAGACTGTAATTGGTCCAGCGTTGACAAGTCTTGCGGACATCACTGACGTTTGGAGGATTTTCAACAGCCACAGCGTTAAGGGCAAATGGGGGTGATACCCTTAAATACAGGACGCACCTTGTCAGCCTCTTGCATATTTTCATCCACACGGCCGACAAAGACCGACTACGTCCTCAATGTAGGAGGTGAAACTCCCCATCAGGGCGTTTAATGCGAGCAGCAAGCTTTTGTGTGGCTACGTCCGCGCGAATGAACGGCGTGCCGAAACGTTTTCGTAGCTCCTGGGTAAACGTTGGTCCAGTCGGTGGATCGTGTGTTTGCTGTTACGGATCCACGTCTTGGCTGCCTCTTGCATGGAGAAGGACACGATTCGAAGCTTGAATGCGTCATCCTACCAAATAAAGCTGCTGACCCGATTATAACTATCCAGCCAGTCGTCGACATCCCCACTTTGAAGGCAAGAAAAACCTGGCGGATCGCCTTGGTGGCTGGTGATGGTGAATGCAGCAGGCACAGCAGCTGACGCTCCGGTGGGGCTGTTCCCGCTCACGTGCTACACCCTCAGAAGCAAGCGCCTACCGTAACGTAGCTCCAGATGTGCGACTGGAAAAGACAGAGTACGGGACCGAAGGTGCACCTCTACCACTTGAGGGGAGACGTCCAAGGCAAGCCATTCACCCAGAGGAGACGTTGCCGAGACAGTAGAAACAGCCCCTTTGTCTGAGGGGTAACCAAAACTCCCGCCCCAGGAATGATGATGAGGATGGGTATGAAGAATAGGATGAGTTACGGCATCATGTTGATAATTGTCGTTTGAGGCAGACGAAGTACAAGATGGATTGGCCACGACAGTAAAGACACACAAATTCATGTCTCCTTGAAGTGGGTACCAGCGCATCGGACAGATTGATGCTTACAATATTTACATAATCTATTCAATCAGGTCCTGCCCAAGATGATTGGAAAAAGGCCAAGATAGCCACGGTTTTCAGGTGTGGAAACCGGTAAATTCCTCGTAAATACCTTGCAATATTTCTGACGCGCAAGTATTCAAAACTACTTGAACGTATTATATCCTCTAGAATCATAAACCACATTCAATCAATTAAGGTCTTCTACCCACAACCCCACGGTTTCAGCTATAATTGCTCTTGTTATACACAGCGCACTTAATTTACCCACGCTACTCCACATTGGCCTACCTACTGATTTATTATAGGAATTCAGCACTTCCTATCAAGACGCGTACATTTTACCTTCATTAACAACCAAAAATCAGCCTGCCGCAAAATACGTTTTGGTGTACCAGAAAGCGCCGATCTAGCTCTCCTCCTGTTTCTTATGTCCGTCAGTGATTGGCCCGTTTGTTTAAACTCCCATCTTTTCGGTGATGAATGCGTCATTAACACCGTCATAAACAACCCCAGAGATGCTTCAAATATACAAAGCGACCTCGGCTCTGTTATTTTCGGTGCATAAATGCCTCACGCCAATAAACATAGCAAAGTCAAATCACTATTTTTACACCTTAACGTAGAGCAGTTTTCTACCCATATTCAATTATTGCCATCCTATCGCCTCAGTATCATCGTATAAATATTTTGCCATCCCTATACTGGAGTACCCATATAAATAAAACCGTCCCTGCAGCATCCACATCTTTTGACTATCTTTGATGGAACCTCAAGTGTGCATCCACTGAAGTAAAATAAACTAGCTTACATCACTTTCGCACTGCCGGAACTTGAATATCGAGTATTACTCTGCCATCCATCACAAGCCTAGCTAAAAACTAAGCTTGAGGTCATTCAAAACGGTGCAGCTCGCTTCATATCTTCGCAATATCCCTGTACAACCAGCGTTAATGAAACAAAACACTCTCTGCCCTTCGCAACACTTGTTTCCCACCGAATGTCGGTAGAGAAGGCCTTTTTCACAGCTACTACTTTCATCTCCGCTTACGGCAACTCTTGCTTCAAACAGTGCACAGAACTTCAGAATGTCTTAAACCCAGCATGCCCATTGGTCGTATCTCCGCAAGACATTACAATTTACCAGCTCATTTTTACACCTTGCAATAGACATGTGGAATGTTCTACCGGAGTACTGCGTATGATAAACCGACCGCGAAATGTTGCGCACAAAGTTCACCGACTATTTGTCTAAGCAACCTGCATGTTTTCGATATTTGTAGTAGCTCATGCTTTTTCTACCAAGAAGTTGATGTTTGTGTGTGCTTTAATTTGAAATTCTTGCATAATTTGTTAATAGGTTTTAGGGAGGTAGTATTCCCATTTTTTGTTTTTCCTGTCTACCTGGATTGAATTCTAGTTTTGGAATTTTTTTGTTCTTTTTTTGTGTGTTATATTGAACATTGAATTGCACAAGTTTTACTTGACCTGCCTTATGTATGCCTTCGGGCCTTGTAAGAAGGAAAATAAATGAATTGTAATAGACTGAAACGAATGTGAGTCCGCAGCTTTATACTTCGGAGTCCGCGTTTTACAGGAGGAACACGAGGAAGCTCATTGTATTTTTGGCTTCGCGGTACCCTCTCCACTACTATGCGACATGTAACTTCTGTCCCCAATGTGCTACCTTGTACCACATTGTCAGGGCTCTAAGAAATTCGCATTCCCTTACCCACAATCCTTTCCCGGGATATGTGTATTCGGCGGGCAGCGGCTCAGTACTAACATGTCCATCTTGCATAGCATTGTGGAGAGGTCCAGAGCAGATAGGAGAGACAGGGGCTTCCCGGGCTACAAGAGACCCCCCATCGGGCAGGAACGCTATCATCAGCTTGCAAACATCTCTTCAATTAAGTTGCTTTACCTCCCTAATTCAGTCCCACCCTTAGTCCTTGCTGTTTGCATTGCGATGTAGATTGACATAATGCACGTTCGTATCCTCAGCAGACACCCTCGTCAGATTACTGGCGCTGATTAAAGTTCCAGTCACCGCTGAGCGTCCAAAACAGCTCGTGTTTTTTTTTCAGAATTTGGCGTCTGCTACAGGACGAAGGTGCTTGTACATTTAACGCTCACGACGTTGTAGTTGCCATTGCATTTGTGTAAAAGAAACATGCTTAGCTAATTGCCCCTGTGGAGCATCTGAGGTGTTTGCATTGCAGAGTTCCGTGCTTGGAATCACGTAGCTCTCGCGAAAGCATGAAATGAGTCAGCTGACGAACGGGGGCCTACAAAAAGGCGGCTAAAGTTAAAAGAGAAAGACAGGCAACTAAATATTAGAGTGGCTGTATTTAGTATACCAGAGATTCTGGGCCGACATCTTGTCACGTGGCATCGGAGTCCGTAGTAGAGTATAAATACCTTGGTGTGTACATAACTAACATTCTCTCGTGGTGCCGACATATTGATGTTATAACATCTAAGGCTAACCGCATGCTTAGATACCTAAAGCGAAATTTTTCCTTAGCACCTTCTTCTCTCAAAAAACAGTTATATGTTACTTACGTCCACCCCATACTTGAGTATGCTTCGTCTACCTGGGATCCCGGATATACTAATCTCACTAACCAACTTGAAGTTCTACAAAACCGTTCTGCGAGATTCATACTTTTTAACTATCATCGTACGGCCAGTGTATCTTCTATGAAATCCAGTCTGAACCTAACTCCTCTCGCTACACGTAGAAAACTTCCCGTTTGTGCATATTTGAGAAAGCGTATCATAACAACCATCTATCCAAATCACGCTGGATACAACCCACACGTTTCATATCTGAACGTTGTGACCGTCGTCGCAAATTTCATATCCCGCACCAAACTCTGTCACCTAGTCCCATTCTTTTTTACCGCAAACGTGCCGTGAGTGAAACTACCTTACTGCTTCATTAGCTTGCATTACTGACCCTGACCATTTCGGGGAAGCATTGTCAAATTCAAATTTGTTGTAAGTTTTTTTTTTATTTTTTTGTCTTCTACTTCCTAGTAAGGAGTGTTTTTTTGTTTTCGTTGTGTATTGTTTCTTTCTTTATTAGTGTATTGTATGCTTGTGTCGATCGGCCGTTTCTGTGTTCTTTTACGGCGAATGATGTACGTTTACCATTTGCTTTTTTTTGCTCCAAAAGTGATTGCGTGTACGGCTGCGTTTAGTGCATTTGCTCTAGTTTCTTTACTGTATTTTTGTGTGTGTGTACAATGGTTAAACACTTGTCGCGTGCTTCTGACATGATTTTTGCTCTTTTATGTGAGCCCCGTCCCCTCTACAATGCTTGTATGCCCTGAGTGTAAAATGAATAAATAAATAAATAAATAGACACAGCAGGAGGTATTCTCGTAACGCCAAGTGGAACGTGTACTTCACGCGTCACCATAGACGGCACCATGTACCTTGCTACGTTTTTCTTTGCCTATGACTACTTTGTCTATGAGAAATGTGCCTCACTATTATATTGCCACGCAGCCAAAGACAACGCAGTTTTCTTCAAGCAAAACAAGTTTATTGGAGCGAAGTTTTGCTCCCCTAACAACTCAAAAAATACAGGCGGCGAAGCAGCAGTCAACGAAAGTGACGTGCGAAGGCGAGTGTCGATAATTCGAATACCGCGGCGTCTGCTCTGCGGGCGTTTATCTTTCGGCGCGAGTGCTTCTCGAACCGTCGATGTACTTCCAGAACATTGTAAACCAAAGATTATTCCAGGCCAGTTACGTTAGGACGAAACCTTCTTCTTATCCGCAAAAAAACCCGTGCGGCATAAAAATAACGAATTGGACATGCGCTTCGCTAGGGACACCGAAAATAAAGCCGGGTGCAGCCGGCACTGAAAACAAACCACAAATAAATAACCCAATGCATGTTTCGCGGAAATATGGTCAACTGCAAAATTTCGCCTAAGGCGCATCGTAGATTGTTCAAATTTGTGGCAGGCAACCATGCATTGTGTTGGCTTGGCAATTTGAAGGACTCTGTGAGGTTGCGCGCTCGTTTCGACAACTCATTTTGATGCAGGAACCTGATCATGGAAGCATTGCCCTCACTCGGCTGTGCCGAAGAAAAAGAAGAATCAAGTCATACCATGGGAGGACGTGGGACATTAAGACGCGACCGAACCGTAAAACTACGCAGGTTAGGCGAGAACAGAGAAGAATGCCGGGAGGATCAGACGGAAAAGGTTGGAGAAGTGCCACATCCAGGTTGAAGACTCGAAGCGCGTCGCGTTTTCGGTACCGGAGCTTGAAAAGGGTCCACCAGGCACCTACGCATGCTTGGGACGAGGCGCGGCAACTGACTCGTGAAGGCGGGCATTGTCGGCATGCTCCGTCTGGGACAACCCTCTGCCTTCTGCCCGTCGTCGAGTAGCAGTGGCCGGTTGCCCCTCCCCGCTGCTACAGGGTGCCCGATCGTGACGGGTGGAGGGGGGGGGGGGGGGCGAGCAGACCGTGGTTTGAGAGGACAACGGTGCGTTTTCCTCGTCGACATTCCGGCACGTTCGACGACTTTTTCATAACTCCGTGACGCCTTGCCTCACATTGCCACCAGCCCCCACAACGGCCTTCGGGCCACGCCTCATCGCAAAGAACAGTTGGCGGGGACTTTGCCGTGTGGATTTTTGTAGATTTGATATTTTTTGGAGTTATGTACGGGCTGTTTAGCTTTGAGTTGGGATTGCCTGCCGTGTGCTTGAGTTTGGGTTAAGAATAGGTTTTTGTGCAGTTGTTCAATACCCTTGTCTATTTATTGGCACTGTGGCAGGACGTTACCACCACAGAATGCCCGAAAAGAACCCGCGAAGGAGTTTCCCGTCACCATAGAAGTGTGTGCATTCAAAGTGGGATGAATGGCCACGCGAGCTATTCACCGCGAAATTGAGCCAGTGAAAACAACAGCGACAACGACAATAAAAAATGGCCGGCGGGAGTAAACGCAGAAGTTGGAACTACGACGGCTGGAAGCCAAGCGGCGAAACAGAAAACGGCTTTGTGGAAACGACCTGTGGGACGCCTGATCCGCGGGCCGCCTTCAATAGGACAGCCGCTTCCATCCGCAAAGCTCGAAAACGTGACTTGGCGCCGTCTACTATCGCTCCGGGCTGGCTGTTGAGCTGCCGTTCCTGCTGTTGGAGCGGCTAGAATTGAGCGCGAGAGACTGTGGGTTTCTGCTCACCACAGACCATTGTAGCCGTCTGGGGCGGGGAAGACTGCGCCTGAAAGCATTTGAGGTTATAATATTATTTAAAACCGCAAAAAACTCTCCGACACTGACTGAGTGTGAGGTAGGTAAGAGAGCCAAGGTTGCACCACAGAAGTATCTCAGGGAAGATAAGGAAACTGAAAATAAAGCACTGAAAAGAAGAGAAAAGAATAGATAAGAGATGTTAGGAAGTTAGAGAAATGAAATGGAGAGGAAATAAGAAAAGAGGAAAAGAGAGGAAACGATCTACCATCCGCGGTCGCCACCGGGGAACGGCCGGGCTCCTCAGGGGGCTTTCATTGTTTATTGTAATTTTTTTGTAACTTAAGTCAAACATATTAACCTACTAGTAAACCACCACACATAACTAAGAAAATGACCACGAGCAATAAACGGTTATAGCTACGAAAAGTTACCAATACGTTCACTGACGGCTTGTGACAGTTCTGTTTTGGCCTTGGTTCTCGACCATAAAAGTAAAAATAATAATAAGAATAATGGTAACATCGTGAAAAATATGACAAAGAAACTCAATTCACACAGTTTTAATCACACTGAAACACAATTCACACCATTCTAATCACCACAAGATGTTCACATGCGACTTGACATGACACCAACACTTTTAAGTGCAAATGCACTTTATAAGCGACCCTGAATTCCGGCGACCGCCGTCCGTCCACATAGCAACAGCTGCGGGTGCGCGCGCTCCTCGTCTTCCTTGGCAACGGGGGGAGACGGGCGCGCGCTGGCTGGCCGCTGACATGGCACATACCCACGTGGGGGATTGGCCGGGAATCTCCTCGTCTTCCTTGGCAACGGAGGGAGATGGGCGCGCGCTGCCTGGCCGCTGGCATGGCACATACCCACGTGGGGGATTGGCCAGGAATCGGGCGTGAGAAGGGCTAGAGTACTGACACGAAATTTCAAAGCTGAGATCCGCTCTAGCAATCAAGTACAACGACAGCACAAATAGGTGCTTGTGCATGGCACATACCCACGTGGGGGATTGGCCAGGAATCGGGAGTGAGAAGGGCTAATGCACCCGCTTAAAGGAGTACTGACACGAAATTTCAAAGCTGAGATCCGCTCTAGCAATCAAGTACAACGACAACACAAATAGGTGTCTGTGAATAAATGCATCTTTCTTTCTTTGTAGTTGTGTGTGTGTGTGTGATCTCTCTTTCGCGAACATTACCGAACCGCGCAAATTCAACTCGTGCATTCGCACTTTCACATTCTTCCCCTCGGGGAAATGCGGGGAAATTTTTATTGAGTAGGTATTGTTCCTTGTGGTATTTTCCGCCATCATCTAAGTAGATATCGTCCGTGTGTCATTGTAAGTATCTTTGTTATCTTTTCGTTGTGATGTAGTGGGTGATATTACGGGAAATGTAGGCTGAGGAAACCTCACCAAATTGGTCTTGCAAGCCCATCCCCCTACCATACACGCCCGTCTGTAGTGTTGTTGCTGAATTGTAATGCTCCTTATCTTTTTAGCTAGGTTTGTAAAATAGATTAATTGATCTTTCTTGCCTTTTCTTTAAGTATTTTCGTTGTTTGTTCACTTTTAATTCTTTCAGAATTACTATTTTCTAAGCTTGTTCCTTATTTTTTTACTGGTTCTTTTCTCTCTTTTATTACCAACTGACATTCCTTTAAGTATTGGTCACAACTGTCTATTTCTTCATTACGTCCACAAACTGAGCTTTGACAAATACCAAATCTCAGAATCTAGAAAGGAAATCTTCCCTGCCCTGTGACTGCTTGGGATACGTAGAGGTGTGATGGGAAATGACCCTGTGTAAAAGATATGTTCTGAATGCATTTGTATGTATAGCTTGTTTTTCTTTCTTTGTTCTAAAGTTCTTTCCATTGGTTACTTATTTTAAATGTAGTTGTCTTGATATGAATGCTTTTGTTATAGGAACCAATACATCTTCTCCATTGCATGCAGCCTCTTTTGCGTTTTCATCTGCTAGTTCTTTGCCTATGTTTCCACTATGTCCTTTCACATAACTAAAATAATAGTCAACCTTTTTTCCACTATTAGTTTTTTTTGCGTTAATCACTGGATTTACATTTATTAGATGTTTAATTAATTTAACGCAGACAGACTATCTGTGTACTAATAATATTTATTTTGTTCTTTATCCTGAACTATGTATTTTATTGCTTTTTTTATTCCTTTAACCTCTGCGTCATAGTTAGAACTGTAATCACGTATTTTATACTTCTTGGCGATTACTATTAAATTATTGGTGTTAATAACAACAAAAGCTGCGCCAACGTGATATTCTTTTTTGAACCGTCTGTGTAGATTTTACAGCTAACTTGGTCTTCTTTATCTGTAGTAGTTATAACTATTTTATTGGCGGGATGGTCTTGCCAGTGGTCATATTGGTGCATTATCTGCTTACGTGTAAAAGTTTCATTATCCCATAAAAAGCTTTTTGTACCTTTTACTATTGCGTATTGTTCGTTTTCCTTCTCTATTGTTAGATGAACCGGTGGTATTTTAGATAGTATATTAAGCGATGCATTTGATGTGGTTTTAAACGACTTAGTTATCATGGATTATTGTAGCCGCTGTATTGCTCTTAATTTCCTTAGAATGACTATGTTTTAGTGGACCACACAGGCAATGCATAAGTTATCATTATTTCAACTCCTCTTTTATATCTTAATTGTATTAACTTCCTCCTAGTATGTTTGTTGTCTCGTATAGTTCTACTTAAGTTGTATGTTACTTCAGATACTTTAACCTTTATGCACTTTATATGTGGCAGAAACGTTAGTTTGTTATCAAATATGACTCCTAATATTTTCATTTCCTTAACCATCCTTATTTTTTTATTTCAAACTTCAACTATTAGTGGATGTGTCTCATATTGTATGCCTATTATCATAGCTTCCGATTTGTTGTAAGTGAACCTGCAGCTTAATTTTAATTACCCTAACAATTTCGTCTTCATAAACTACTTACGTTTTCTTTAGCACGCCATCTGTTATTTTGATAAGGTTTCTAGGACATTTATATTGCTCAAGTTTAGTTGTTATTATCTTGGGTTGAATTGCACTAAAAGCGTTCTTTATATCTAGTGAAACTATTAATTGAATATTCTTGTCTATTTTAGCTCTTGCTATTCTTTTTGTTAATTCCTGTAGCGCCTGTGTTGTTGAGGTATCGTAAGTAAAGTCAAACTGGTATCTATGAAGGTACTTGTTGCTTGTCTTTTATGAGTTTTTTCTAGAACTTTACTAAAAATTAAATTATGGCTATTGGCCGATACTTTTACTCTTCTAGTTTCTCTTCTGCTTTTGCTTTGGGAATCAAGATTACATTTGCTTCCTTCCATTTCTTTGGGAAATATCCGTTCTCTAAGCATGCATTAAACAGATTTAGGAAAAATTGTGTATGCTGTTTCTAGATAGCCTATACAAAAGTTGTTTTTATGCCATGTGGACCTGGGGCAATATCTTTCCTCAAGTACTTTACCACTGATGTAACCTCCACTTCTGTAAAGGAAATATCATCTGGTACTCCCATTCCATGTTCTAGTAAATGAATTCCCGTTGACGTTTCTCTATCGTCATTTTCTGTTTCAATTACATTTAGGCCAGGCTCTAGTAAAGCTCCATGCTGAGTTGGATACAGCTTTTCTGATGGATACTCTATGGTCTCTTTAGTTGTCGTTGTCTCATCTCCACCATCCTTTTTATTACTCTTTAAAACTACTTTACTTTTTTATATTTCTAGCTATTTTATATGCGAAGTTAAATGGATTTCTGACAGCTTGGTACTTAAGGCCTTCCAGCTATTGTTCTAGGCTTCCTGAATCATGCTGTTATATGTGTCGTGCTCTCTACAGTATGCGGTTTGGTATTTTTTTTCTTATCTCGCCTGTTGCTTTTTGATATCTCCTTCAGAGTGCTCTTACCCTTTTCCTTTCGATTTCTAATTTTCTTGTTCACCACGGCTTAGATTTCTGTTTAGGTGTTTGCTTCTTGCTATATTTCTGCTTTAACGCCTCTAATTTTCCATATAAGGTATCTACAATATGTTCTATGTCTTCTGTTGTCTCGATATCATTTTGAGTTGCTTCGAACCATCTGTCATTTCGAAACTGTTCTAGTAGTTTTTGTTCCCCTTGAAGTGATAGGCCGAATACATCCGGTATGTTAATGTTTTCGAACAATACCCTTATGTATCTATGATCACTGTTATGAACCTTTAGTACCTCCCGTGCTTTGAAATCTTTACTTAACCTTGAAGTGTATCATTGCCAAATATATCCATCCTTTATCTCTATTTGTTTTAAATGTTGGTGGGGAGTCAGTATCATTTAGTAATTGTAAGTTATTGGCGACCGAAAATTCAAGTATCTTATCCATTTTTCTTCGGTAGTTTGGCTGCCCCAAATCTGGTTCTTCGCAATAAAGTCCCCCTTATTAAAATATCGGAACCAGTAATATTAAAAATTACATTTCTGTCCTTAGAATTTGTTGTGTCTATATTTTCCCTCGGTGGACAATAACAGTTTATTATAATTATTTCTTCATTTCGTTTTGTGATTTTTGAAGCCATTATATTCGGTTTTATTAGTAAACAAAATATTGTTGTGTTTTCTTTGTGAACAATAAATGCTGCCTTTGGAGTCCTGCTAGAAGCTAATACTCTATGTTTATCGTAAATCCTATTATTTTATGGTTACCTGTGTATGGTTCTTGAATCATTGAAAGATCAAATTGCTCATCATTCTGCAAGTTGAAGAAGGATTGGCTGGCCTTGAAGCCTCTGCCCAAATTAGCTTGTACTAAGTAAAGCTCCCCTTCATTGCTGTTTGCTATCATTTTGTCTGTAGTGTTGTTTCTGTAGTTTAAATGGGCCATTATCCTCCTTTTTTCTGTCTGCAGTCTCTCGAAAAAAACAGGCAGTTCCCCGCCATCACGGTGTGTCGCAAGTCCTCCGTTCGTCCTTCCCTTTCGCAGGCACAACAGTAAGGTTCATTTCGACATTCCTCCTGCCGGTGTCCTCCGATTCCGCAGTTGGTGCATCGCACCTGGCCCTCACAGTCGATTGCATTGTGCCTGTGTCAGCACACTTCGTACACCGCGGCAAGAAGTGGTCAAACACGAGACACCTATCCCATCCGATATTGAAATGGGAATTATCCTTCATGCTGTTTAAGCCCCTTCGGTTTATTGCGAGGACCACTGTTGTTCTTCGCCTTCCTTTCCATGATTTTTTCATCTTGACGTCCTCAGACTCGCAGTTCACGTGATACTGCCTGACCACCCTCTCAGGGTATTCCCCTACAGTGATCTGCTCATCAATTCGAATTACCTTGATGTTATAGATATTTTATTTTGGTCTCTTCACCTGGAGCTGCCTTAGTCCAGCGCAATCCTTGAACTGGGCCTCCAGGTTTCCGCCGCCTCTTTTGGAGTTGTAGTGATTACTACCCCCTCTTTTCCAGGCCTCATGGTAACGTCAGGAATGTTAAGTTTCACTGGGACAACTTGCTTTATAATCAAGCTAGCCATGCCTCTTTTTTTCATGTTTCCAGAGGTGACGACCAGCGCGTACTATAGCTTCTCTGGCTCCGGCGTTCCATCCTCACTTAAGCGGGATTAACACGACGGAGAAACCCTCTCTTTCTGGCCCGCGGGACCCGCTCACATGACCGGTTTTAGGCTCCGCCCCTCGGTGGGGATAGCCCGCGATGGCTCCGCGATAGAAAATGTCTCCGCATGTTTTCGCTCGACGGCGGTGGCCCTCGGCGGGGAATGGAACCTGTTCCTCAGCGCTAGCCGTCTGCTAGTCACTCGGCGTAGCTCCGCACGTGTGGATGGGCCGCCAGGCCGGACAATCCGGTCACGTGCGGTTGACGTCACATATCCGTCCGCCTCCGTGAGAGGGTTTCTCCGCCGTGTGAATCCCGCTTTGCGGGTTGGGGCTGGACGGGTCCTTGTCGTTGTGTGGCTTTTTTCAATTTTGTGATGCGTCCTCTCTGGTACGCTATTGGTTCGCTTTGTTTCATTACGATGCTTTTGAACTTCGAATGACCAGTGAAAATATGGTCAAGTTGGTCCGCCACTTCGTGGTTCTCTCTTGTCAAGGCGGCAACCTTCAGCAAGGTTTCATAAAGACCCTGTCTGCCTTTCCTATTTTAGTCAGCAAAGAAGGCTCTTCGAGCTTCTCTTCACCATAGCCTTCTTGAGAGGTGGTTCCGTTCCTCCAGCCTTGTTGCTTTGGTGTTGTAATTTGGCCTCCAGCAGTTCACGGTCATCTTCCTCGCTATCTTCCTCTACTTGGTCTGTGTCAGTGTCTTCCAAGCTGTCCTTTGTATGTGGGTCCTTGGTATTGCGGCCGGGGTGCTCCTCTTCTTCTTCTTCCAACCGTTCTCCCTGACACCAAGGGATGTGTTCTTCGAGTGATGAGCCTGCTTTCTTATTTCCTTGTCCTGTTTCGTCCTTAGACGACTCCTGTATTCAGGCTTTTGATTTTTTATTCACCTTGTCCTTCTTGTACTCCTTTATGGCATCAAGTTAACTTGACGTTTCACGCCCTGGAGTAGCTTGCTGCAGCACCTTTCCTCCAGAAGGTTGGATTTTCATACTCGTCTCTATTTGCATGTTCCTTTGTTGTTCTGGTTCCTTCGAGACATCCATTAGAGCCTGAGAGCTTGTCCTGAGAGCTTTTTTTGTCCTTGTGGCTACTCATTTTTTCTTCTTTCCAGCTCTTTTGCTGCGACAGTTCCGATTTTCGCCTAGTTTGGCATATTTTCAGGCCCTCGCCTGCCAACAATGGGCCATAAGTTTGCTGCCCTGTAGGGGTTTTTTTCTTTTTTCGTTTTCGCAAATCTTCCGGTTATTTTCTAGCAAAAATTCAATTTTCTACCAAGTTTGGCATATTCCGAAGACCTGGTATGCCAACCCTGGGCTTTAGGTTTTCAACCCTGTACAGGCTCTAAATGTTTTAGCGTTTTGCAATAAGGCTAGCGCTTTGCGCTTTTTTGTACGGCCGTCTCCGTTTTTTGTTGTTAGTTTAATACAGATTTCGTCCGTCTGCCTTCAGCAGAGCCGGACTTATTGCAGTTTTCGTCACAGCCTGGCTGCTCCCCTACAGGTGCAGCCACACCAAGTTTGAGCCCGCCTCTGCTTAGCCGCCGAAAATCGGCCGTTTCTTCAAAATCCACCTCCGACGTTCAAACAAAAGGTAGATTCTTTCTCGCTATGCTTCCCTGAACCTCTAGGTAACAAAATGTAGTTCTTGGAGGATTTATTTTTGAAATTCTTTTTTGTCGAGCTGGTAGAAAAGGCTTACTGAAGTGGCGATCGGATGTGACTCCTGTTTCTGTATTACCGCGCCAATTTTCTCGCTGTTTTCTATGCTCGAATGCTCCTAAGATGCTCCGATTGACAAAACGAACAAAGCAATTTCGTTACTCTCTCTTTTCGTTGAGTTTTCGCGTACTTTGATAGGAGCTCGCTGAAGGCTGCCCGAGCCGGCCGGCGACCTTGGGGCATTCCTTGACTGTTGTCTCGCGACCCCGCCGACCCGCCACCACAAGAATCCGATGAAAACAGCGCGTTCTTATAAGACGTGGCGGAGATTGACCTAGCCGCCCAGCAGCGTGCCGACCCCGAGTTACCCGTCATGATCGAATACTTCAAAGGACGTAAGGTAGCCATGTCTAAGGCCTTGAAACTCAAATTACCAGCATTCAGCATCAGAAAGTCCCTCCTCAAGACGAAAAATGTCCACCCCAGAACGAGAACAAAATCGCCCCAGCTGGCACTATTGAAAAAAACAAGGCGAAGTACTACAGGCCCCGCCTTACATCCGACGTTACCCATTACGCCAAAAGCTGCCGTGACTGACGGCGACGAAAAACGCCATCGAGGAGACGCGCTGGATTTCTGCAGCCGATCGCCGTCTCATCAAAGTCCCTCTAATAGAGTGGAACGCACCTTCTGGGCCCTTTCCCTATGGCGCAATGCGGGAACAAGTGGAATGTCCTAGCGACAGTCTACATGACGTGCTACAAAGAGATCGCCGCTCTTCTAAGGGGGATTGCAGTTGAAGCTGCCAAGTTCTTGATAAACAAAGTTGTGTTGTGACGTGGAGCCCCGGAATTCCTACCCAAAGAGCGCGGAACGGCCTTTAATGAGAAGCCTATGCAAGAAATCTTGCACTACAGGGGCATTAAGCACCGAAGAATGACGGTGTGTCATCCCGAAGGAACGGACTAACGAAACGTCTGATTAAGACGATAGCGGATATGCGATCCAGAAAACTGCGCAGTTGACACCGTTCGAGCTTGTCTACGGAAGGCGGCCGAGTACAATGCTTGACGCCATGCTTCCGCACGTAGAAGGCGACGACCTCAACGCCGACGTGCAAGGATACCTTCACGTGCGGAGGAGGCCTGTTAGTTCGCCTGAGTTCATACAACGGATCAGCGGCTGGACCATACCGGACGCTACAACTTCCGACCCCGAGACGTTGAGTAAGGCACAAGGGAGTGTGTGTGGGTTTGGAATCCCATCCGAGGACGTGGACTCAGAGAGAAGCTTCTCTGACGGTACTTCCGGCATCACCGGATTCTACAAGGTGTTGGACAACTGACCTACGAGGTGATCCCCGATGGTTATTCCTTAACATGCCGACCATGCACGCCGCCAAAATAGTCCTGGTGGTTCACCTATAACCCTACCCCGCAAGATGACGGAGTGTTTTTGTTTGTTCGTTCAAATTGTCGTTTTATTTTAGGATCACGTCGATGCAGACTTGAAGAGGGAAAAATGCCGCGACCCATGATTTGGATTTGTTTATTTATGTTTCATTTTTAGCCCTCCGCAGCGGTGGGCGGTGATATCTGTGTCCCAAGGAAAGTGCGTGTTCTATTCTTTCTTTCCTAGGCCGCACGGGTTACCTAACTCAATAAGGAGAGTGTTCCACCCTAGCGTCACAAGCCTATAATTGTCTTGTTTTATTAACATTGTTGACGAAATGCGACGGTTAGGGAAATACCCCCCCCCCTCCGAAATATTAGTGCCGGCAGTGCCTACGCCTCGGCATTTTATTCGCCACCACTCTCGTATGCAAGTCACTTCGTGTACTCCACTATCGCCGCCTGCGTATTGTTTGTGTGGTTGGGGAGGGGGGGGGGCAGAAGTTCGATCCAATAAAGTGGTTTTCCTCAAGACTACGGCGTCATCATTAGGCCGCGAATCGGCAACGCGTGACTAGGGGAATGTGACTTTGGTTCAATAATTTCAACTCAATATTTTCAACCGCCGTCTGTTTTGTTTATAATCTACCCATCTTTCTTTTTACATCCAAGTGGTATCTCAAGAAAAAAATAAGTTATGTTGGGGTGTGTTCTTGTGCGAGCAATTGTATTGTTTTTTTCTCCATGTGAAAACCAATTCCTTGGAAATATTTTAACGGAACCTCTCCATTTCTCTTATCCTGAACGGACTGTTTTGATATCTTTTTAAGCGCATATGTTTTTTGGCCATTTTTCATACCTATCGCAACTGTATCAGAAGAAATATTTTTAATGTGTTTCTACTTCCTTCTCTATAGTCACTCATTTATCGTGGCATCAGGTGGCCTTAGATGTGATGCTGATGTGAAATATTTTTAATGGTTACTTTTATCAATTCTTCCTCAGTAGTCCGGAAGTTCGGCGTTATAGAGGTGCTACTGTTTCAAAATGATGAAAATGTTTGCGCCGTAGTTACGAATGTAATGTTTTCATTCACCGAACGTAGGCACCTCACTTATTGTAATGATAATCAATGCCTGAAGTTTAAAAAATTGCTTTGCAGATTTGATGTATGTTACTGCTTTTATGCATAATGATTACTTCGAATACTTCGACAATAATGAAATGTACGGTGAAGGGCGTTCAATAGCTATGCTGTTACATAAAGTTGAAACTTGTTCCTGCAGTATGTGCTTGTAGGTAACTTAATTTAATGGTGAGATAATGAGTCATTTTCAATGCGCTTTCTCGTCGCAGTGAGGTATTTCAAAATTTTTATATTCATAGTCTAATCACGTGCCAAACCCTCCCAAGGGGACATTTCCTTGTGTCTTTCTTTCTTTGTCCCGTCCGAATGGGCAGTTTTAAGTGTGAACATTTCGTTAGACAAGCTCCTTTAAACGTTACTTCAGATGCAATGACTACTAGGTGACTAAACGATCTCTTTGTACACTCTTCAACAAACCATGACAGCGTTGGCATATATACGACCGGATCGCTATGCACTTGGCCTAAAAACCCCCAAAAATGTCGAACGCTTGGGGGTTCCTAAAAATCTAAAATCAAATTCGGCTACGCCTACTTTACCCTACACTGGCCAGTCGATTATTGAATTCTAGTCCAATACACATGTGGGAATTTTAAGTTCTACCGAGGAGACAGAACTTTTCGCACCACATAATCCGTCTCGTGCCTTGATAGCGAATTCTTTTATTAAAAATCCACGAAATTTGACTGAAACACGATACCTTAACATGCGATAGAAAGAGGTGTTGATCTTGCCAGAGAAATGGATCATTCCTGAAATATGCGAAAGCTAAAGCCCAATCGCCACACGTTGAAGGTAGCACTTCTCTTTGATGTTTTAGTGACTACAGGCAAAGGGTGTGGCTTGTAGGCCATGGCCGCTCATATTGGTGGCATATTATCCCTGTGCTTTGTTGCGTCTATACTTTCTCTTCGTTACAAAATCTTTTACAAGGGCATTCAGTGACCGGAAATATAAATTTGTCGCAGTATTTTCTAAGCATTTTTTATGCAAAGCATTAGGGAGCCATCCTCTAAATACTATACTTCTGGTACGAATGAACTACCTCCTAACCTAAAACATCTCAGTCACTGTAACATTTATTGCCATAGTTCATGCCATATTTTAAAATGCAACCTTTTTAGTTACTAAACCTTATGTTCCAAATAAACGGCATATTTTGATCGAGAGACTGCTGTGGAGGTGCATACAAACGTCATTTGAGAATAACAATTCTCGTTCAAAATTCTCAATGCTACAGCGACTTGTAGCAGCTCATGTTTTGCCTGCGTACATCGACATCAAAACTAAACCTTTTCGCAACATGCACTAAGCAAGCACAACAAAATGTCCAGATAAAATATAAAACTTCAATGGTCATTACCAAAGAAAAGAGTGCACGAGTGGAAATTCTTGCGCAAGCGACTATTAGAAAGTGTTGGTACGGCTGGTTACTTTGGCTGTTTGCTGCGCTACGAGTTTGGTCGCACAAAATAAAATGTACCGAAGAAAGTCCTGGTGTGTGAATTCTTGGGTTGGTAGCGGGGTTGTGTCACTTAGTGAGGGTAGTACGGGAAGCAACATGCAAGAAATATTCACATATACCTTTAGTAGTTATATGGTCCCTCCTACAAAAGATGCTGAAGTGTGCGTAGTATGCTGCCGGGGTAGCAATCAGAATATTCGTGTATGTCTGTATGCATCTTCTTTACGAAAGGCAGAGGAAGTCATGTTCCAAACAGGTCCAAATAAAAAGTTAACGGTTAATGGGGCAGCAAAAGTGAAGTGAGGGACAGAGAGTCGATAGGGCTCATCCGGTTAGTCAAATAAGCATCTACAGTTTGGGTGTACGATGGCTGGTGAGCAATATTATAGCGACAATGGTAAACGGAAGCATAGCAAATGAAAGTTTCGGTAAACGGAAGCATAGCAAGGCTTTTCTTGAGTGGATCATATTTTAGAGCGGCCTATTGCCTAGGTCCTATTATTCGCAGGTGTTCTTCATTCAGCCAGACTGAACTTTGTGAAAACAGGGTTTCTAGCGCTACTATGAGTAGCGTGGTATTCTCAGTCTAACAAACGAGTGGCGAGAATCAGTACGAATGCTGAAGAACGTTTAGATGCCTCCTGCCGGCCTATACGATAGTATTGAAAGAATAAGCTGATGAAGTAAACCGCAGGTTCATCGTAACCCGTACCGTGAATGGTCCCTAGAGACCGGAAGTTTAGGCAGAAAAAAATAGTGTTTGGGATCCTATAATAGGCACTGAAGAATGCCATTTAGGAATTTAAAGTAACAAAATGCTGTCGTTTACGCAGATATAGGCTCAGTTTATATAAACATGAGCACCACATTTTACGATATATTTTTGACTGACAGAAGTACTGGGCTTCAGCCTTGGGTTCAGAAGTCTTAGGCTTCAGAAAGCAATGTTACTTTTTCATGAATATTAGCCCCACAATGGTTGTTTTTAAAGACATTTACGTGAAATAAATGTGGGCGACAACCAACAAAAACCAGGAAAGCTCTGAGAAGCCAGCATATGTCAATGATTGCGGTTGGAGTTTTTAGCTTATTAAAGAAATAATTGTGTAAAAAACTTCTACAACGTTCACTGGAGTTGAGGGCGCCTTGTAGTTCGCGAGCTTAATGACCTCATTAATCGTGATATCAATGCTGGGACGCTAGAACCTTTGCAGTTTTTTACCATGAATAGAAATTTATCTCAGTTAGTCAGATTGTCAACCGATGGCTACCAGAACTAGTGCTTTGAGATGGTGCGCTCTGTCCGGCCTTTCTATTGAGCGCATTACTCAGCCTCTCCGCTAAATGACGCCAAATCGGCACAGCGAAAGTTCTCAGAGATTTAAATAGCACACAGTGCCAAGTTACTTCAAGTGTAGGTGGCAATCCAATCCAATCCAATCTTCCGAATCTAATCCCTGAGCCAATCGGTAATTATAAACCCTTCCAATCCAATCCAAGCAGAAGCAGGCTCTAAGCAAATCCAATTGAATCCAATATGCCCTCGCGAGAGGTTCGCATCAGAGGGAGGCGGGTAGCGGCCAGAAGCGCAGCTCGCGCGGCAAATAGGGTGGACGACAAAACGCCGTATGAAGAACAGTGTAATCGCACAAACATACTCAACGCACGGGTTGAGGGAGCGTGCGTAGCGCGACACTTAATGCTCATTCACCGTGATATCAAAGCTTGGAGCTAGCTTCGCAAGCTTTATTCCAATGAATTCAGAAATTTATCTCAGTATAGTCGGTCTACCGAGTGGGCTCTACCAGCAACTATGCTTTGAGATGGTGGCGCATCTGTCCGGCCTTCTCATTGAGCTGGGCATTTACCTCAGCCTCTCCGCTTAGAATAACGCCAAACTCGGCGCAGCGAAAAGGGGTTCTGCTATGAGATTTAAATAAGCACACCAGTGTGCCAAGTTACGTTCAAGTGTAGGGTGGCATAAATTAGTTCGTCTTAGATAGTTTTTTCTTCTGTGAAGATGGTAATAGTACCCGCGAGTGTATTTGTAGTAGCTTCCCGCCCTTATCCAAGTTTTTAAGGGGTAAAAACGGGCTCTGTTGAAAGAAGCACAATCGGTAACTGCTGCCTAAGGACACAACCCGGTCAAAGGAAAACTTTAACCGCAGTTGTTTATTCTTTGGAACAGCAGAAAGACTTTCAAAGCTCTTTATAGCCCCGATGAATGCGAAGCTAGTGCGCGGAAGTGCAATAATTCCGTTCAAATTACTGAGCTCTTCGGTTCTCCAATCCGATGACTAGGGAAGCTGCGGAAAATGACACTATGCAAGAACTATATAGGAGGTTATCAAAACTAGAGAGCACGCCGCATTCCGTGCATAAAAATTCCATTATTGCTGTGCTTCCAAATGTCCTTAAAATTTACGCGGCATAGAAAATGCCGGCTGTCACGAATACAGTTCGTCGAAAGTGCCGATAGGCTCACTAATTGCAGTGCCATGATGCAAGGGCAATCCCCTGAGAGGGTATGCACACAACACCCCCCCTCCCCCCGCCGAAAAAAAAATAACGAATATGGGACCACGCGCCACTGCCGTACACGTACCCAACTAGGATGCAATGACAGAACCAGGAGCTAATTGAAGACAAAGGCTTAAACGAGGAGGAGGCCAAGCACGGAGTAGAAAGGAGGAGCGGCTGGAGTGGACAAGGGTCGCTGTACCAGGACGGCGGGGGGGCCGTTGCGGGACACCAACTCAGCGGGAGCGGCCGACGACATCTAGGTTGCAGTCTCGGCGATGCCTGCAGTAACGTCTGGTCGAATGCCCACGAGGGCATTCGACCGGCTATCGCACTGTCGTTGGACGGATCGACGCCCCCCGACAGCAGCGACGCTAGCGGGACCAATTCTATACCTCCCCTCACCATTTTCAGATGATCCGGCGGTTGGCACATGAGTGCCACGCCCAATAGCTACAAAACGATTCCACCGATCATCATTTAAATCTATTACGCAACTTATGATACGCGCCAATCCCGTTAGCTCCAATGGCTGGGGAGATTTTTGTCTGAGTGGTGACCCTCTTCCTTGGTTGAGCGTGGAGATCATGAGCCGTGTCTTCATCTCTGTGGGGACAGAAAAACGTTACGCACGATTAAAGGGGGATAGCCTTTAAAGAGAGAAAAGCATTTGAAAATGACGGAGATGTTTTCCCCAGCCTCCGTTTCTTCGAGATATAATAGCGGTGTTCTCCAATTGGATGTGAATCCGGAAGACCCGATCATCCGCTGCTCCCTTCGCTAGTGAAGCCAGACCTTCTTCCCCACTTTCGTAAGCACTTCATGGAGGCCTGGCCGCCGCTCAGAGTGACTAACAGCGCAGCAGGACAGCCAAACCTGTTAAGAACGCTACAGAAAGACCAAAAACAAACTGATTTGCTGCTGCGGGCGGGAGTGGGTTGAAGAACCGCAGAGTTTTGTGCGGGATGCTAGGGATGTCAAACAACTGAGGCACTTTCTGGTGTAGCGCATGTGGGATTGTGCAGTCCCGAAAGTTGTGCAACGTGGAATCGGACGCCCCGCTCAATAAAGGAATTTCCCCGTGGAGCGCAGGGAGCAATCCACAGGGCATGCCTACGTGTGGGATCGAAACGAAGGTTCCCGCGTACAAAAAGCCACTGAAAAGGTGCTCTACGGGACTCTAGAAGTTCTGCCAAGATCAACTTCCTCCTCAGATTCAATTTGAAAGTGAATACTTCTGCAGACCAGGCGAGAGGCTCGGGTACAGCAATTCCGCCAAGGTTTACAGTGTGCTTTTAAGCAAATCTATTCCGGGAACTATTTGCTAAATGTTTAGCAGGGCCTTAGCGGCACCTGTGTGAAACGTTGATTGCGTGCCCGCTCGGTCGATGCTATTTTGGAGGTAACTTTGCCCAAAGAAGCGTAGACGAGCGCTCAGAAAATACGAGGCGAGACAGCTAGTTACAATAATATTACGGTCCAGTGCCGCCCGCGTCCACCTAACGTGCAGTGCAGTCGCCAGCACTTTCACATCATTGAGCCAAGGCCTTCCTTACTTCTGGGGAGTTGTACGACCTGCCTCATGACCTTGTTTGGCTTGCCGCCCTCGGGGAAACGGCACACGATGCTCTCCATCGGCAGTTTTGTTCGCGCAGCCACAGTCATGATAGAGGTGACCTAGAAAAGCAACGAAAACAGCAAACTCCGCGCGATCGAGGCGCGAGCAGTGACTGGACAGCGGAGCGACTCGAAGTGACGTGCCTTAATTCGGAGCTTAGTCAGGGGCAGAATTTCAGTTACTAGTAAAGGGACCGGTTGCGGAAAAACGAAACTCCCGGATTTTGGTCTCCGAGGCCACCGGGAGCCCGTGTTTTGGTTGCGGAGGTGCGTCCCGAACGTACAACACCGAACCTTTGGCGCTGTTGAAGCGCCCGCCACTTGCCGGGCCATACTGTGCTATCTGGTCCAGCGTGGACCAGAGAGAGCTCTCGTCTAGGTCGACAATCGTCGCACCGAGGTACGGCGGCAGCGGATTGTCCAAGCCGCTTATAGGCGGGGTGGGGTAGGGGAAGGGGGGGTAGAGAAAATTTATTAAAACCCACATATCAGGGCGCAGCGACTAGTGATAATAGCGCTGCCGTATATAAAGAATTTTATCCAATCCGTTTTCATGTAACGTGGTCATTCTACACACTGTAGAAAAATGTTTGGCGTGGGAAATACGCTAATTCAAACCAAGTCACAAAAAGTTCACTACCATTCACAGAAATAGTTTATAAACAATACGGACCTCAGTACGGTACTAGAGAAAAACTCAGGATGTTGCTCCTGACCGCTATAAAGCGCGTGGAGCAACGCAAAAGAAAAGTTTCTTCTCTTAGAGCTGCCAACTCGTGTTTTAAATAATTCATGACAATCGACGGGACATGCCACAGCAGTGGGAACATTGCCCGTTGCGGACGTGCTCAAAGACCCGTAGCACCACGACTTCTCCGCAAAACCAAAGCACCGGCACACATCAGGAAATTCGCCAACATGTCATTTGCACGGGTGTTGATACGAAGTGTGAGACCGAAACATCCTGTCTAATACAGTCGAAAATGTTGCCGCTAAAGGGCAGTGAAACAAGACATATTCTAAGTTTCAGTGTGGCTGTAGTGCAGACACCATGCGGAACGCAGAAGAGCTCCATCTCGCCAGACGGTAAAAGGTCGGGAGAACTTCCTAGCCACGTAACCACCCAAAATCCCGATCGTCAGGCGTTAGTGCCGCCGAAGTCAGCTGATGCCAACGGAAAACGCGTGACCTTCCTATCTGTGGATTGTCTAACTGGGTTATTGCCAATTTTTCGCACACTTCACCTGCCGAACGTTCCCTAAAACGTATGCCTTGCAAGGATTACAGGAGATTTCGCCATGTTTTTTATAACATACGCATGAAATGGCTGCGGCTTCTCAGCAGAAGGACCAGCAATGTGCACGTTATAAAATAATGACCGGGTAGTTCCGACAAAGTACTGCAGCAGTCCCTCCCCTGGGTACTTGTCTGACTCTACAAGGTCGATCACTGCACGTACTGCCAGCATGCACGTACCGCCAACATGCACTGTGCGTACCGCCAGCGCAAAATACCAAGCAAGCATCGGTGTTCCACTCTGTCCAAAGCTTTCGGTTTGTCGAAATAGATGAAGCATCCAGAAGCGCTAATCTTTGTCACGTAACTGAACGAATCCCGTCAATGCCAAAAAACGAGAAAATTGTGCCACCTGGCACGCTTCAAGTTTGCTCTAGGCGTATAGGCAAGCCGGCCGTGAGCGAAAGCCACGTCAGGATGAACCGAACACAGCAACGCAGCGGCAAGCGGCAAAAGCGACTACGTAGGACTAGTTAACAAGAGTAGTTGGGAAGGAACATTATTTGGGCTATGCAACATACTTGGTTAATTGTTTGAAGTGTAAATATTAGTTCGAGCTTTGTAATAGAATTTTGCTACTATTTAATAATTTTGTTACATAATTTAGGCTTTGTATGGTTTTACTGTGATTTGTAATACTTAAGTTTTTCTTCGTTCATATAAACTTCAATTTCCTTTCGAATGTGTCCAAGTTCATTGTTTCTTGTTTGCCGAGACATCACGTGACTGAACCTTTGTTTCTCGTTTCTTCTTACTACTAAAGGGGCTTTATCTTGCCTTTATGAAACGTTGATTGTTCTATAGGTTGACTGAAATCTAAGGTGGCAGAAATTATGTCAGCGATTACCTTGGTGAGTACCTTGTAGACGACTGACATTAAGCTGATCGGCCTGTAATATTTCAAGTACGTGTAACCTTTATGTCACGCTTTGGCGTATCTTAGAGGAATTCCGCAAGCAAAAACATACCTAAATTTAACTTACACAAAATATGGGGCGTTTCAAGCGTTTTTACACCCACAAAAAAAGGATGCTGTTGAGGAACGTCGAGGAAGGAAAGGGAACAGGCCGTCGACGATGTAAAGCACATGTACTTACATTATGTACAGCTAACCGATCTATGCACAACCATCTTGCCGCCCCGGGTAGTCGTCTTCCTCCGGGAACGTTCCGATGAGCTCGGTAGTAGCCTCATCCTCGTCTTCCTCGAAAGTTCCATCCGATGCCAACAATTGTTTTGTATGTATGGTGTCAGTGTTAGTAAGCGCAGATATTTTGGTCATGATATCATAAGTAAATATTTTAATTATTCTAACGTACACTTTTCGTTCTTTATGGCGTAAAATGCGTCTAATAAAATCTTTTAATAAAATCTTTTAAATAAATAAAGCATCTAATAAAATCTTTTAAACATTTTTCGCCCATATAGTGGGGATCTTTAACGCGTACTTCACACCAAGGCTTATTTTTCCGATTGCCTGAAAATAAAAAAAAACATATATAGCGCTTTTTCAGGAACATTTCGTCGACAAAAAGGCTATACAGAGGCCTGGTCTGCTTCATTCAAAAAGCAATTGTCGTCTGGGATTTTTTCTTCCCAGTTTTTCAACCACTAAAAGTAATTATTTTTTTCTGAAGCACAAAACATCGCGAAGCAGAATTTCTGAACTATATTTAAAGTACATTATCACACCGCGTAGGCCTATCTTCTAAATAGACAATTGTGCCTGAAAGTTAACTCAAGTACAAGTAGTAAAAAATGTGGTCGATCATTGTACTTCCTATTGGTTCTCAAAATGCCAAATATCATAGTGCGATGAGTTTTATCACTCCGGAAAATGTACTTGCACTTCCTATTATGGTAGCAGAAGCTACGTGTTGTGGGATGAAGTATTGGGACCAGTATCAGCTTTTGTATATCGGAGATAGCGCCGAGAACTGCATCAATGCCCCACCTAGCCAACGCCTCATCGATACCGAACGAGAGATAGCGAAGTGCGCCACGCGATGACATCATATTGCCGACAGGAAAAGCAATGGTGTATGAGTAAAACGGCTGCGGTGCCCCACACACACGCTTGAAAGAGAAGAAGCTGTAACGTGAAGCGTCCCAATTCGACCTCTCAAAGTATTTTGAGCTAAAGAGGAATAAACAAAAGCGAAACAATTCAAACGTGCTTCCTTAGTCGAGACACGTTTGATAAATACAGGTAGGGTAAATCCTTGTGTTTTCCCGACCAAACTATCGTACGCATGCATACCTAGGTACCTAAATATATGTTTGCATCTTCGCAACACAGATGGCCATTGAAGAGTCTGCGCACTAATAAACGGAAACGAGCTCATAGTGAGTTGTTCTAGAAAGACATCATCTCATTAGAAAGACATCATCTTGACAATGGGAAAGCATCGTCGGTGTGCAGTTTTTATAGACCACCCCAGTCGTCCGCAGGTGTGCTGTCTCAGCTTGCTCAGTCAGCTAAAATGATAAAAAGCGACTGTATGGTTATTGGAGGTGATTTTAACTTACCTACTGTAGAATGGAGTCACAACCCTTTGTTCTCCTGCTGCGGCACGGTGTTGGGTTTTCAAGAAAGGAAAGCTTAATTGATGTGTTTTCACTACACCAACTGTGAGAGAACCGACACGTGGGAATAATATTTTGGATTTGATTTTGACTAATACGCCTGAAATAGTCCTTTCTACTACTGTGACCCCTGGAATAAGCGACCATAGGGCAGTAATCAGTGAAATGAAATTGGGGTACGTCAAAAGGGTTTGGGAGTAAAGGTAGACAAGTGTATAACTACGGGAAAGCGAATGTAGATGGCATTAACGATGCCATCCGTGCGTATCTTACAGTTTTTGAAATTGAAGCTGAGTCTAAGAACGCAACACACTTGTGGTCAATGCTGAAGGAAAAATTATTGGAGCCCCCGCCAGCGCTATGTTCCGTCATGGGTAATGACGTCGAGACGCAGTAAGAGTAACCCGGTTTTTCTAAGAAACTTCGTTGTTTTTTCGGGGAAAAAAGAAAAACTTTATCGGGCTTATAAACAACGGTCTACTAAATTTAATCTTGAGAAGCTGAAGAGAGCAACGCATGAATTCAAGTCTGTACTCCGTTCAGAGAAAGACGCCTTTTTCAGTACTATACACAGACGGTTACAAGATAAGCCGAAGGAATTCTGGAAACATGTTAACGAAAACGGAAAAGAAACTTGTCTGTACCCCCTCTTAAGATTAGCGACGGCTTTGTTTGCGACGACCTTAAAAAAGCTGAATCTTTCAATCAATACTTTGTTCTTTTTTTTCGACAACGTACGACAGATAACAAAATTGTTACGAGCGGTACAGGCGTTATGGAAGATCTTCTAATCAGCACACGTGGGATTGAATGTTTCTGCAGAATTTAAATTTTCCCCAAAGCCGGCGGACCTGATGGCCTTTCGAAAGCATGTTAAAACTTTGTGCACAGTCGCTTGCACCTTCTTAAAATTATTTATGAAAGTCGTTGCATGATTCTTGTATCCAGAGGATTGGAAAAAACGCTGGGGTTGTTCCAATCCACAAATCGGGCCCTCGTGACATTGTTTCAAATTATAGAGGAGTATCTCTAACTTGCGTTGTCTGTAAAATTCTGGAACATGTCTTATATACTAGTATTGTTGAATACATGAATCAAACTCGTTATTCAATGTTAAACAGCATGGTTTTAGAAAAGGTTTGTCATGTGTAACTCAACTAACTGAATTTGTGACGATCTTGCTGGGGCATTGCATGAAAGATTTTCCGTTGATTGTGTATTCTTGGCTTCAGAAAAACTTTTGATACTGTTCCTCATTCCCTCCTAATTAAAAAATTAATAAGCTACAACATTAACCCACAGGTAATCTATTGGATTCAGGAATATTTAAGGCTGCGAAGACAGTTCGTAATAGTTAATGGGATGAAATCTTCTCCGGCGGAAGTACATCCGGGGTACCCCAAGGGTCCGTATTAGGTCCTCTGCTATTTTTGATTTTTATTAATGATATTTCTGATGGTTTTTTTTCAAATATGAGGCTGTTTGCGGACGACTGTGTCTTGTACAGGACTATTTACCGCACGGAGGATTCTGGTGTCTTGCAGCAAGAT
Source organism: Haemaphysalis longicornis (assembly GCA_013339765.2). Classification (NCBI taxonomy): domain Eukaryota; kingdom Metazoa; phylum Arthropoda; class Arachnida; order Ixodida; family Ixodidae; genus Haemaphysalis; species Haemaphysalis longicornis. The sequence goes on from CM023453.1 coordinate 127,017,875, forward strand.
CTAGAGCGAATTAACTTGTGGTGTGAAAAATGGAGAATGCAGTTAAACTTGGCAAAATGTGCCCATATGACATTTACCAGAAAAAAAATCCCCAGATTACTTCATATAGCATAAACAATACTGTATTAACACAGGTTTTGGAATTAAATATTAGGGTTTTTTTTTTACGCCTGACCTGACTTGGAATCGTCATGTGGATCACGTTGCAGCTCAAGCCTGCAGAGTTTGGGATTTCTTCGCCGGAATGCTAAAAATTTTCCTCAAGTTTCAAAGGAACTTTTGTATAAATCAATCGTCAGATCTGTTATGGAGTATGCCTGCACGGTTTGGGACCATGGACTGTTAAAAACATCTCTAAACTAGAACGAGTTCAAAAACCCAAACAGCTCGTTTTGTTTCCGGAAATTACACGATGGATTTCAGTGCAACACAAACGAAGGATGCATTGAGATGGGAACTTCTAGAATGCCGCCGTAGAAGACTTCGCTTAAAATTTTTTCATTCAATCTACCATTCCAGCACCGGACTACGACGTGACCTGTACATGCTGGAACCGCATTACAAATCTAAGCGCGTAGATCATGAGTTTAAGGTCCGTGAATTCTCTTGTAAAAATGTGTTTAAAAGATCTTTCTTTCCTCAGACCGTTAGTGATTGGAATCGCCTACCTCGCCATGTTATCAGTGTACGTAACAATGATGCCTTCTTTACTATGTTGTAGTAGCGTTGTAAAATTACTGCCTAGCTTGCATCTTGTCAGTGTATATAACAATGATGCCTTCTTTTTATATGGTAGTAGCGTTGTACAATTTCTTTGCATTTTCGTGAGCGCGATTTGCGTGGTATTCTTCTTGACTTTGATGTTGCCTTACCTATAATTTTCTGATCTAATTTTTACACCCCCCAAAACTGTAATGCCTCAGGCGCTGTGGGTACTGTGCAAATAAATAAATAAATAAATAAATAAATAAATTAAGAACGCTCCACAAAGACCAAAACACACTGGTTTACTACTGCGGGTGTGACTGGATTGAAGAACCGCAGAGTTTTGTGAGGAATGCGAGTGATGTCAAACAACTGAGCCAATTTCTGGTGTAGCGCGTGTTGGATTGTGCAATCCCGAAAGATGTGCAAGTGGAATCGGACGCTCCGCTGAATAAAGGTATTGCCCCGTGGAGCGCACGAACCAATTCACAGGGTATGCCTACGTGCAGGAACGAAATGAAGGTTCCCGCGTACAAACAGCTACTGGAAAGGTGCTCTACGGGACTCTAAAAATTATTCCAAGATCAACTTCCTCTTTGGATTGCAGTTTGAAAGTGAATACTGCTGCAGACGAGGCGAGAGGCTGGGGTACAGCAATTCCGCCAGGGCTTACAGTGTGCTTTTTAACAAATCTATACCGGGAACTATTTGCTAAATATTTAACAGGGACTTAGCTCCACCTGTGTGAAACGGTGATGGCGTGCCAGCTCGGTCGACGCTAATTTGGAGGTAACTTCGCCCAAAGAAGCGTAGACGAGCGCTCAGAAAATACGAGGCGAGACAGCTAGTTACAATATTATTACGGTCCAGTGCCGCCCGCGTGCACTTAACGTGCAGTGCAGTCGCCAGCACTTTCACATCATTGAAGCCAAGGCATCCCTTACTCCTGGGGAGTTGTACGACCTGCCCCATGACCTTGTTCGGCTTGCCGCCCCAGAGGAAAAGGCACATGATGCGCCCCACCGGCAGTTTTATTCGCGCAGCCACAGTCATGATAGAGGTGGCCTAGCAAAGCAGCGAAAACAGTAAACTCCGCGCGATCGAGGCGCGAGCAGTGACTGGACAGTGGAGTGACTCGAAGTCAGGTGCCTTAATTCGGAGCTTAGTAAAGGGGAGAATTTCAGTTACTAGTAAAGGGACCGGTTGCGAAAAAACGAAACCCCCGGATTTTGGTCCCGAGGCCACCGGGAGGCCGTGTTTTGTTTGCGGAGGTGCGTCCCGAACGTACAACACCGAACCTTTGGCGCTGTTGAAGCGCCCGCCACTTGCCAGGCCATACTGTGCAATCTCGTCCAGCGTGGACCAGAGAGAGCTCTCGTCTGGGTCGACAATCGTCGCACCGAGGTACGGCGGCAGCGGATCGTCCCAAACCGGTGTCCCAAGGGGGGCGATGGCTGGTGAGCAATATTATAGCGACAATGGTAAACGGAAGCATAGCAAATGAAAGTTTCGGTAAACGGAAGCATAGCAAGGCTTTTCTTGAGTGGATCATATTTTAGAGCGGCCTATTGCCTAGGTCCTATTATTCGCAGGTGTTCTTCATTCAGCCAGACTGAACTTTGTGAAAACAGGGTTTCTAGCGCTACTATGAGTAGCGTGGTATTCTCAGTCTAACAAACGAGTGGCGAGAATCAGTACGAATGCTGAAGAACGTTTAGATGCCTCCTGCCGGCCTATACGATAGTATTGAAAGAATAAGCTGATGAAGTAAACCGCAGGTTCATCGTAACCCGTACCGTGAATGGTCCCTAGAGACCGGAAGTTTAGGCAGAAAAAAATAGTGTTTGGGATCCTATAATAGGCACTGAAGAATGCCATTTAGGAATTTAAAGTAACAAAATGCTGTCGTTTACGCAGATATAGGCTCAATTTATATAAACATGAGCACCACATTTTACGAAAAATTTTTGACTGACAGAAGTACTGGGCTTCAGCCTTGTGTTCAGAAGTCTTAGGCTTCAGAAAGCAATGGTACTTTTTCATGGACATTAGCCCCCAATGGTTGTTTTTAAAACATTTACGTGAAATAAAAGTGGGTGACAACAACAAAAACCAGGAAAGCCCTGAGCAGCCAGCTAATGTCGATGATTTGCGGTTGGACTTTTTAGCTTATTAAAAGAAATAATTGTGTCCAACCAAAATACATACTCAACGTTACTGGAGTTGAGTGAGCGCGCTTGTAGTTCGTGACGTTTAAATGACCTCATTCAATCTGTGATATCAAACTGCTTGGCGCTCAGAACCTTTGCAAGTTCTTTTAACACAATGAATTCAGAAATTTTATCTCAGTGTAATGTCACATTGTCAGACCGAATGGGCCTACCAGCAACTAGTGCTTTGAGATGGTGCGCATTTGTCCTGGGCCTTCTGATTGAGCTGAGCATTTACCTCAGCCTCTCCGCTCACAATGGCGCCGAATGCGGCGCTGCGGAAAACGTTCTTCTAAGAGATTTAAATAAGCACACAGTGTGCCGAGTTACTTCAAGTGTAGGGTGGCGTAAATTATTTCGTTTGAGATGGTTTTTTAGATGCAACGCTGAGAGGAGCATCTCTTGCCGGCGGTCCTGTCCTGCGTCCGTCGTCGTCGTCCGCGTCCGCACAGCTGCGTCTCTCTTCCGCTCGCCCCCTCTCCTCTCTCCGATACGAACACTGTCGCCCAACATCTGCGGGCGCGTGGCGCAGCGCACTCTCACTCGCCGGTTGGCGGGCTCGCGCTGTGCGCATGTGCAGCAACTCTCTCTTCGCGGTCTCCTCTCCTTCGGGTGCGCTGCGCATGTAGCGGAGTGCCGCGCTCCGGCCGGTCTCTGTCGACGGTCGCCCGCGCTTGCTCTTTCGCAGTACCGACGATTGCTTGATGCGAGGAACCCCCTCAGCGTCGCATTACACCAGGGTTCCCGCGAGGGGATGTGGGCGTAATTTTTTTTTTCTGTTACGCTGGTAGTAGCACCCGCGAGTGTATTTGTAGTAGCTTCCCTTTATGCAAGTTTTTAAGGGGTAAAAACGGGCTCTGCTGAAAGAAGCACAATCGGTAACTGCTGCCTAAGGACACAACCCAGGTCAAAGAAAACTTTAACGGCAGGTGTTTATTCTTTGAACAGCAGAAAGACTTTCGCAGCTCTTCATAGCGCCGATGAATCATGCTAGTGCATGGAAGTGCAATAATTCCGTTCAAATTACTGAGCTCTTCGGTTCTCCAATCCGATGACTAGGGAAGCTGCGGAAATGACACCATGCAAGAACTATCTGGCGGTTATCAAAAGTAGAAAGCACGCCACATTCCGTGCATAAAATTCCATTATTGCTGTGCTTCCAAACGCCTTAAAAATTACGCGGCATAGAAAATGCGGCTGTCACGACTACAGTTCGTCGAAAGTGCCGATATGCTCACTAATTGCAGTGCCATGATGCCAGGGCAATCCCCTGAGAGGGTATCCACAGGAACCCCCCACGCCAACAAAATAACGAAATATGGACCACCGCGCCACTGCCGACACGTACCCAACTAGGGATGGCAATGACAGAACCAGGAGCTAATTGAAGACAAAGGCTTAAACGAGGAGGAGGCCAAGCACGGAGTAGAAAGGAGGAGCGGCTGGAGTGGACAAGGTCGTGTACCAGGACGGCGGGGGGGCCGTTGCCGGGACACCAACTCAGCGGGAGCGGCCGACGACATCTAGGTTGCAGTCTCGGCGATGCCTGCAGTAACGTCTGGTCGAATGCCCACGAGGGCATTCGACCGGCTATCGCACTGTCGTTGGACGGATCGACGCCCCCGACAGCAGCGACGCTAGCGGGACCAATTCTATACCTCCCCTCACCATTTTCAGATGATCCGGCGGTTGGCACATGAGTGCCACGCCCAATAGCTACAAAACGATTCCACCGATCATCATTTAAATCTATTACGCAACTTATGATACGCGCCAATCCCGTTAGCTCCAATGGCTGGGGGAGATTTTTGTCTGAGTGGTGACCCTCTTCCTTGGTTGAGCGTGGAGATCATGAGCCGTGTCTTCATCTCTGTGGGGACAGAAAAACGTTACGCACGATTAAAGGGGGATAGCCTTTAAAGAGAGAAAAGCATTTGAAAATGACGGAGATGTTTTCCCCAGCCTCCGTTTCTTCGAGATATAATAGCGGTGTTCTCCAATTGGATGTGAATCCGGAAGACCCGATCATCCGCTGCTCCCTTCGCTGGTGAAGCCAGACTTTCTTCCACAGTTTCGTAAGCACTTCATGGAGGCCCGGCCGCCGCTCTGAGTTAGTAACAGTGCAGCAGGGTAGCCAAACCTGTTAAGAACACTCCACAAACACCAAAAACAAACTGGTTTACTGCTGCGGGCGGGAGTGGGTTGAAGAACCGCAGAGTTTTGTGCGGGATGCGAGGGATGTCAAACAACTGAGCCAATTTCTGGTGTAGCGCGTGTGGGATTGTGCAGTCCCGAAAGATGTGCAACGTGGAATCGGACGCCCCGCTGAATAAAGGAATTGCCCCGTGGAGCGCAGGAACCAATCCACAGGGCATGCCTACGTGCAGGAACGAAATGAAGGTTCCCGCGTACAAACAGCTACTGGAAAGGTGCTCTACGGGACTCTAGAAATTCTGCCAAGATCAACTTCCTCCTCGGATTCATTTTGAAAGTGAATACTTCTGCAGACGAGGCGAGAGGCTGGGGTACAGCAATTCCGCCAAGGCTTACAGTGTGCTTTTAACAAATCTATTCCGGGAACTATTTGCTAAATGTTTAACAGGGCCTTAGCTGCACCTGTGTGAAACGGTGATGGCGTGCCGCTCGGTCGACGCTATTTTGGAGGTAACTTTGCCCAAAGAAGCGTAGACGAGCGCTCAGAAAATACGAGGCGAGACAGCTAGTTACAATATTATTACGGTCCAGTGCCGCCCGCGTCCACTTAACGTGCAGTGCAGTCGCCAGCACTCTCACATCATTGAGGCCAAGGCCTCCCTTACTCCTGGGGAGTTGTACGACCTGCCTCATGACCTTGTTCGGCTTGCCGCCCTCGGGGAAACGGCACACGATGCGCTCCACGGCAGTTTTGTTCGCGCAGCCACAGTCATGATAGAGGTGACCTAGAAAAGCAGCGAAAACAGCAAACTCCGCGCGATCGAGGCGCGAGCAGTGACTCTACAGCAGAGCGAGTCGAAGTCATGTGCCTTAATTCGGAGCTTAGTCAGTGTAGAATTTCAGTTACTAGTAAAGGGACCGGTTGCGGAAAAACGAAACTCCCGGATTTTGGTCTCCGAGGCCACCGGGAGCCCGTGTTTTGGTTGCGGATGTGCGTCCCGAACGTACAACACCGAACCTTTGGCGCTGTTGAAGCGCCCGCCACTTGCCGGCCATACTGTGCAATCTCGTCCAGCGTGGACCAGAGAGAGCTCTCGTCTGGATCGACAATCGTCCACCGATGCAGCGGATCGTCCAAGCCGTGTATAAGCGGGGTAGGGTGGGGAGGGGGTAGAGACATTTATTAAAACCCACATATCAGGGCGCAGCGACTAGTGATAACAGCGCTGCCCTATGTACAGATTTTTTTCCAATCAGTTTTCATGTAACGTGGTCGTTCTACACACTGTAAAAAAATTCCCCGCATTTCCCCGAGGGGAAGTGTGAAAGTGCGAATGCAGGAGTTGAATTTGCGCGGTTCGGTAATGTTCGCGAAAGAGAGATCACACACACACACAACTACAAAAAAGAAGATGCATTTATTCACAGACCCTATTTGTGTTGTCGTTGTACTTGATTGCTAGAGCGGATCTCAGCTTTGAAATTTCGTGTCAGTACTCCTTTAAGCGGGTGCATTAGCCCTTCTCACGCCCGATTCCTGCCAATCCCCCCACTGCCGGTATGTGCCATGCACAGACACCTATTTGTGTTGTCGTTGTACTTGATTGCTAGAGCGGATCTCAGCTTTGAAATTTCGTGTCAGTACTCCTTTAAGCGGGTGCATTAGCCCTTCTCACGCCCGATTCTGGCCAATCCCCCACGTGGGTATGTGCCATGTCAGCGGCCAGGGGCGGTAGAGACAGAGACCAATCTCCCCCCTCGTTGCCAAGGAAGACGAGGACGCGCGCACCCGCAGCTGTTGCTATGTGGATGGACGGCGGTCAACGGAATTCAGGGTCGCTTATAAAGTGCATTCGCACTTAAAATGTTTGGCGTGGGCAACACGCTAATACAAATCAAGTCACACAAAGTTCCCTACCATTCACAGAAAGAGTTTATAAACAATACTGACCTCAGTACGGCACTAGAGAAAAACTCAGGACGTTGCTCCTGACCACTATAAAGCGCGTGGAGCAACGCAAAAGAAAGTTTTTCTCCTAGAGCTGCCAACTCGTGTTCTAAATGACTCATGAGAATCGACGGGACACGCCACAGCAGTGGGAACATTGCCCGTTGCGGACGTGCTCAAAGACCCGTAGCACCACGACTTCTCCGCAAAACCAAAGCACCGGCACACATCAGAAAATTCACAAACATTCATTTGCACGGGTGTTGATTCGAAGTGTGAGACCGAACATCCTGCTAATACAGTCGAAAATGTTGCCGCTAAAGGGCAGTGAAACAAGACATGTTCTAATGTTTCAGTGTGGCGGCAGTGCGGACACCATTCTGAACGCAGAACAGCAATCTCGACAGACGGTAAGAGGGGCGGGAGACTTGTTCCGCCACGTAAACTACCCGAATCCCGATCATCAGGCGGAAGTGCCGCTGAAGTCAGCTGATGCCAACGGACAACGCGTGACCTTCCTATCTGTGGATTGAATAACTGGGCTTACTTGCAAATTTTTCGCACACTTCACTTGCCGTACTTTCCCTAAAACGTAGGCCTGGAAAAGATGCTGGAGATTCGGCATGTTTCTATGACATACGCATCAACTGACTGCGGATGCTCAGCAGAAGGACCGGCCTGTGCACGCCATAAACTAATGACCAGGTAGTTCCCGGAAAGTACTGTAGCAGCGTGTTCCCTGGGTAACTCGTCTGACTCTCATAGGTTGATCACTGCACGTACTGCCAGCTAGCACGTACCGCCAACATGCACTGCACTTACCGCCAACGCAAAATGCCCGAGTAGTATCGGTGTTCCACTCTGTCTAAAGGTTTCAGTTTGTAGAAAGAAATGAAGCCCCAGAAGCGCCAATCTTTGTCGTGTAACTGAAACAAATACCGTCAATGCCTGGAACGATGGAACGAGAAATTGTGCGACCTGGCACGCTCCAATTAAGGCTCTAGGCCTATGGCAAGACTTGCCCGCGAACGGAAGCCACGTCGGGATGAACCGAACACAACAACGCAGCGGCAAGCGGCAACAGCGACTAGGTAGGACTAGTTAACAAGAACAAATCGGAGGGAACATTGTTTGGGCTATGCAATAAATTTGGTTGATTGGTAGAAGTGCAATTATTAGTTCGTGTTTGTAATAGAAGTTTTGCTACTAATATTTTGTTACGTTATTTATGCTTTTTTAAGGTTTTTACTGTGATCTGTAATACTGAGTTTTTCTTCGTTCATATAAACTTGAATTTCCCTTTCGAATGTGTCCAAGTTCGTTGTTTCTTGCTTGCCGAGACATCACGTGACTGAACCTTTGTTCTCGTTCCTTCTTACTACTAAAGGGGCTTTATCTTGCCTTTATGAAACGGTGATTGTTCTATAGGTTGACTGAAATCTAAGGTGGCAGAAATTATGATAGCGATTAACTTGGTGACTACCTTGAAGACGACTGACATTAGGCTGATCGGCCTGTAATGTTTCAAGTACGTGTAACCTTTATGTCACGCTTTGGCGTATCTTAGAGGAATTCCGCAAGGAAAAACATACCTAACCTAACTTACACAAATATGGGCGTTTCAAGCGTTTTTAACACCCACAAAAAAGGATGCTGTGGAAGAACGTCCAGGGAGGAAAGGGAACAGGCCGTCGACGATATAAAGCAGATATACTTATATTATGTACAGCTAACCGATCAATGCACAACCATCTTGCCGCCTCGTTGTTCGTCTTCCTCCGGGAACGTTCCGATGAGCTCGGTAGTAGCCTCATCCTCGTCTTCCTCGAAAGTTCCAACCGATAGCAACAATTGTTTTGTATGTTTGGTGTTAGTGTTAGTAAGCAGATATATTCAGGTATTTGGGCATGATATCATAGGTAAATATTTTAATTATTCTACCGTACAGTTGTCGTTCTTTATTGCGTAAAATGCGTACTGGCCTACCATGTTGGAGCATCTAATAAAATCTTTTAAACATTTTTCGCCCATATAGTGGGGATCTTTAACGCGTACTTCACACCAAGGCTTATTTTTCCGATTGCCTGAAAATAAAAAAAAACATATATAGCGCTTTTTCAGGAACATTTCGTCGACAAAAAGGCTATATACAGAGGGCCTGGTCTGCTTCATTCAAAAAGCAATTGTCGTCTGGGATTTTTTTCTTCCCAGTTTTTCAACCACTAAAAGTAATTATTTTTTTTTGAAGCACAAAAACATCGCGAAGCCGAATTTCTTGAACTATATTTAAAGTACATTATCACACCACGTAGGCCTATCTCCTAAATAGACAATTGTGCCTGAAAGTTAACTCAAGTACATGTAGTAAAAACTGTGGTCGATCATTGTACTTTCCTATTGGTTCTCAAAATGCCTAATATCATAGTGCGATGAGTTTTATCACTCCGGAAATGAAACTTGCACTTCCTAATATGGTAGCAGAAGCTACGTGTAATGGGGATGAAGTATGGGGACCAGTATCAGCTTTTGTATATCGGAGATAGCGCCGAGAACTGCATTCACAGCCCCACCTATCCAACGCACATCGATACCGAAAGAGAGATAAAACGAAGTGCGCCACGCGATGACATCATATTGCCGACAGGAAAAGCATGGTGTATGAGTAAAATGGCTGCGGTGCCGCACACACACGCTTGAAGAGAAGAAGCTGTAACGTGAAGCGTCCCAATTCGACCTCTCAAAGTATGTTTGAGCTAAAGAGGAAGAAACAAAAGCGAACAATTCAAACGTGCTTCCTAAGTCGAGACACTTTTGATAAATACAGTAGGGTAAAATCCTTGTGTTTTCCCGACAAACTATCGTACGCATGCATACTTAGGTACCTAAATGTATGTTTTGCACATCTTCGCCAACACAGATGGCCATTGAAGAGTCTGCGCACTAATAAACGAAAACGAGTCATAGTGAGTTGTTCTAGAAAGACATCATCTCATTACCAATAATATTTAGCATATTTGTAGCCGCACAATTATCAGAAAACAATCAACGGCAATCACAAATATGTCTAAATAATGTAACACGCAGGTATTTAGATGTAATGATCACATGTCATTACATCCTATCGCTTAGGTTCAACATTTGAATTTAAAAGCAGTTTTCCAAATATCTTTTTCTCGACAATCATAAAAAAATTTTCACATGTGTTGGAACTTGCAACGAACTCGGATTTTGAAATAGGCTGTCGATTTATTGTTTATACGGCCTCTTGGTCCTGCACTGTGCTTGGCAACCGCGGCGGCATTCTTGTTGAACACAGCAAACCCACAGTAAAGTTGCGGGTTTACCAAGGTTATAAAGAAAGCATAAAGCAACATTCAACGGGAGAATGTTCCAAGGTTAAGCAAGCGAACTTTTGCACGAGATGACGCCATTAGGAAGCGCCATCACCTTGTGTAGAAACTTTGTAGACAATGAGCCGAAACAAATGCTACGACAATGAATATAGTTTCGCGGAACGCTGTATTCTAGGGTGCGCTCACTGATGTAGCCTGTTCTGAAATGTTTTTTTTTTGTTACGCCTTCCCTTGTATGTGTTTTCGCAAAAATTTGTACGATAAATTTTTATAATAATTCTCTTTATAACACTGTAAATGGCAGGTCTACTTAAATGCGTGCACTCATTTTGTGTAAATGTCGTCATTTCAAACCACTTGGCTAAAGCAGAAGTGGCCACTGTTATTACGAATATTGCTTTGTGCCCGGCTATGGTTACACCATCAATAGGAAAACTGTGTTTGGGGGGATGAGTAGTGCAATACACAAAGAATGTACACTTTGACCCGAAGATGGTGCATTTGCAGTTGGTTATATGCAAGAAGGAGCGAAAACAAGTATACTACACAAAAAATGCGCAGGTTCTCTTAGTGGTGCATGGCTCCAGAATCAGCACGGATGTAGCCCCTGTCTCGTCATCACAGACCCGGTTGTTGCACCTCACATGTATTTCCGAACTTGGCACTGAACGTAAGCGATGACTGGCAGTTCCGGGTTGTTTTGTACGCAGCCTTTCACATTTCTCCGAGCGGTGAACCCAATAGCCGTCGCTAGAACCCGCCTCAAGGCGCGAATGTACGTGAAATGGCGAGTACCAGAGCGCGCGAGAGAGCAAGCCACCAACGATGGGTAGAGTGTTGCCAAAGGTAGAGCTGGCCTATACCAGGTGCTCCTCAACAGTCGCAAGCTCAGGTGCATTCGGAATTTTTTGTATTTTTCGCAAGCCCGTGAGCATGCTTGGCGGTCGGCGGGGGCTCCTCGCAAGGCAGATATTCACGTGCGCTCGGCTGGGCTTAGCTCTCTGGTAACGTCTGATTCTCGAACTATAAGCAGAACAAGCTCTGCTGTTACAAAGGTCAAGCCATTGGAATGTTCAAAAGTTGATATGGGTTCCTAAATACTGCCGTTCAGGCGCACTCAGCGGAACAATGAAGAGCTCCCTTCCTCCTTTGCAGGTGAACAGCACAAGAAAAGCTTAATACATCTCCCTTAAAATTGTATCTTTTGCGCGACAGAGTACTGTAATGTTGTGCGAAGCAGCTTCACACTTGTATGTACCTTGGTGCATGGCATGCTCTATAGGAGAAGTAACTTTATGCCAAGCAACACACGGGTATTCTGTAAGACAATAAATCCTTGTAAACTACGCCGTGAAACCACGCCGGATATTTGTTTGTATGTCGGATTTAACCTAAGTGTTAGTTGTAGCGTATAGTTGTAGTTGTAGACAGCCCTCCGGGATATCTGATGCTGTGACAAAAGCTAATTTTTTGCTGGCACCGACAGCTGTAATTCTCTGTGACGCGTCCTGACATCCTCCACTTGCGTGATCACTTAGCTTTGGCTGGCCTACGTTATTACTAATTAGGACATTTTCTCCGTGTGCAGTTTTTTGACACCTCTGCCACTAAGGTAGAACAGGGAACCGGTGGCCCTCTAGTTTGCAGAAACGGTTGTGGAGAGTTTAATCTCTAGAAGGGGGCAACAGTGTCCCGATTCTTTGCGATCGGTATTACTAGTAAGGCATTTCATCGCTTTTGCGAGTCGTGAGATGCAGAATATCAAGAATAATTATAGCAGCAGTACGTTCTACGCCGCCCATATTGTTTTATTCTAATATATACTAGCAGAAAATCTGGTGCGGCAGTCATGGGCGTCGTAGGCACGGCAATTGCAGCTAGCCATGTTCCTCGTCTGCTTTACTTAACTAGCCTGAACGTTTTTTTATGTCTCGAATTTCAGATAAAAAAATATAAGGTAGCCGTTCTTTTCTGTCCATCTTGCGCGAAGATTTATTGAGTTCGGCGCTTTTATATTAAAATAAAAAAAAATTATATTCCGGTGAAGTAACATTGTTGCTTTTTTTGCAGCCAGATTGGAATTTCCACCCTGTTCTTGAGCCATGCCAAGGACAAATTGAAAGTGCCTGTGGTACAGGAAGTTACGTTCGAATTAACGTTGCTCGTCTAGGAAGTGTCGCCAGATTTTCTCCTGCATATATTAGTATGAAACTCTATAGCGCTGACTTCGCAGCCACTAGCTTGTCTTAATTTTTTTTTCTTACATTTATTGTGGTATTTGTGCTGCTTGTAGTATACAGTGAAGGCCACTTATAATGGCAGCAGTAACACAGAGGCTCGGATTCAACGAACGAACCAGGCATGGAGCATGCGTTGAGGCAAATATTTTGTATCACATATCACGAAGTGGCGTAAGAGTGTAACTCTGCTACAGTGAACAATCAACCAACGACCGCGCGCGCCTGGCAATCTCAATCCAACTTCGATCGGCTGTCTCGAACGCGAAGCGTAAATCGAACTGCGCGGAAATTACCCTTTGTATCAGAAGTGACTGCTCGCAGAAGACGAAAACCAGATGAAAAGCTATGTAAACAAAACAGAACGTCGTCGACGTGGGTTCAATGTTCTACCCCCCTTCCCGACACCCCCGACCACCTTCGTCCCCTGCCGGACTGAAGGAGGACACGAACAGAAGTGGTTTTAAGCTTAATAAGTGGAAAAAGTAGTAGAGCCGACGGCGAACTTCCTGAACGTTCACATTGGCACTGTGCAAACACCTGTGAGGCACGTGCGTATCTCCCGACCAGCTTGTTTGCGGCAAGGCAAATCCCCGGAATGAATGTTTTAGGCCCACAAAAAACCTAAGAATGAATTTCGGCAGTCATCGATCGCGCATTACTTTGCCGTTCTTCCGAGAAAAAAGGAAACAAAACAGGATCAACCTGAAACGCGTGCCCGAAGCCAAAATGCATCGAGTGCCTGAAGTTTTATCGTATGTTCTCTTCGGAAATTTTTTATGTGACGAACTTCGGTAACCGCGAAGTTGGCCACTGTGAACGAATATCCAGGAAGCAAAAACACTGGCCTGATTTAAAAGTACGTTCTGTCCTAGTCTAGGGAAGATAACTAGGTCCAAGATCAATGCTACCCGTCGACCAGGACGCGCCACGGAACAAAGAGCGATTATTGGGATAGTTATGCATATATTATGAGCTATTTTTTCACTTGCCTAACTTTTTTTTTGGCCAGGAAATGCCATTCCAGCGGGCGGTTGGTGAACTTCGCCTCATGGCTGGAGCTAGCTCCCCCTTATTACCGCGTGCTGTCCAGGTGATATCCACGGCCGCGTCAGTGCGCCCTTATTTGTGCCCCGTCTTCGCGCGGAGAAAACGCTCATTACACCTATAACAAACGTCCCATATAACAAACAAAATCACCGTGATCATCGAGTTCGTTATACGTGGGCAAGACCATAGACGTTTCGGCTTTATTTAAAATTAGGTGTATGTCTGGCTTTTTTATGTCAACGTGTATGAGTTTTGTGTTGTTTGTGTTTTTGTTCGAACGCCGCACGCGCAACTGATTGAACGATATTTTACCAGATTGAACAAAGTTGCCATGAACAAGTTTAAATTACACTGTACGAACGAGGAATCATTGCGTTAAACGAAAATATAACTGAATGATACAAAATATATACTTCGATGCTCCATATTTTTTCCCAAGTATTACGAAGATTACTCTTGAGCCTACAAAGCTGGGCGAACACAACATACCGCAATACCGTTTCAATTGCAAGAGAGTAATTTACTACTTCGGAGCCTCGTGTTAGTTCGATGAACAGTGCATCGACGAAGTCGCCCGTGCAGATGCTTGTACTTGTCCCTTCAATACAATTTATCAGGCTGGTTGCAACAGATGTACTTTTGTACTAATTTATACTAAAGATACTTTTAAATATCTTCATAGACAATAAAACTGACAGACGGTGTAATAAAAAAAATTTGCAGATGCTGAAAAGACATGCATGATGTTATGTTGAAATGCGTGGTAGTGAAATCTTAACTTTGTAGTTTTTATTCTTACCAGTATTGTCCTGGTGATAAAAAACGCCGCAGGTTAAATCCTCACTCAGGAATCGTAGAAACTCAATGCAAACCGTTTGTTGTGTGTATGCTGTAAAGTTAAAGGCACAGAAGTGTTATTTTTGTCTTCTGAATGTTATTGCACACAGATATAAAACGAAGCGGCGATTTGACAAAAACAACACTTACGAATCACAGTAACTTGTGATTAAAATGTAAATGTCACTTTTACCATTGTGATCTTTCTTTGAGAAAGCTTTCGTATTCGTTTACATAAAAACCGAGACCAGGGGAGCATTTATGAGTTCACGTAATTTTTTTTGCAAAAGAGACTTCTATGAAATTGTAATAAAGAATTATCGTTCTGCGTATCCTAATTTTTGCAAAGCAAGTCTTAAAAATTTCCAATACCCCATACCGACATGGCTACATGACCACACTTGCGCACTTTTACGTTGCAGTCCACTTCTTGATTCCGTTCAAGCACCACTATAATCCTTTGAGAAAATCTTTGCAGGAAATTCGAAAAGGACATGTATTTTCTATACTTTAAGTCCACTATTACTCAATGGTGCAAGTTCAAAAAATAGGTTAGGTAGGGTGGCTTGGGGAATATCTAAAAAACTCCTCTCCTCTGTGGTTTGGGCTGCGAAGATGAACCTGATAAAATAAATAAAGATCCGTATTATCTCTTTAGGTTTTTATTTTTCGGGGAGCTTGTGCTAAAGCATGGTGCTACTTACGCAGATCTTACGATGCGGCATTCTCATGTAATCGAAGCACTTGAACTCATACAAATAAATGGAAGTGTAACTGAAATAATATAACCTAATGAATGTAAGCCCTTAACGCAGTTACGGCCGCGTTTTTGAGTCCCATCAGCACTGACTTGCTCTATGTGTGACGATCGAAAGTGGAGCTCGACACAGGTATCTTTCATGGAAATCCCGACGCCACCGACCCCTCTATTAGGAGTACATTATTTTTGTATAAACCCGAAGATACGTACTGGCTACAGGCTCTTCCACAACCGTTAAAAGCCGGACGGCGTAAGCAATGCGAGATAGCCCCCTTAACGCCAAAACACTACCTCACAGACAAGAGAAGATTGGGACTGAAGGCTCTGCCCTGATTTTGTCACCGTCAACGAGGTTCTGCATATACTGAATTTCCTGCACTAACTTTGCACTTAGCAATGTGCACTGTCGTTCAGATCAGCACTCGCTATGGCACAAAATCAAACAGAACTCGAATTCCAGTATTGACAGCACAGAGTGAACGAAAAGTACAACCTTAAAAAAATATTGACACATGCGTTGCCCTGCTTCGTTCTGCATGTGAACGTCTCAACTTGGTCAGGTTTTGTACCTCTCCGAAGAAAGAGCTGCAGCAAATGCCTTAGCCGATTATATCGTAGGAAAGCAAAAGCATGCGAGCAATTTGACATCGCAAGTTGAAGGCTTAGGACTGACGATATTCACGCACAATTACCGTTTAGCAGTTGTTTCTACACAATATATGCAGGCTACGCGTCATGGCTCTTCGGATTACACAATGCATCACCTGCGATCAAACAGAGATTGAATACTTCGATGCAAGAGCACAGTTTCATATTTCCAGTGTTGACGTTGAAGCAATTTTCGTGCGCCTTTCTCGTGTGTTTTATTACACACGTTCGACTGACTAACGACAGAAGATAAGTGAACGCTTCATGTTTGTTTCTCACCTAATAAACTTATACTACCTTCAGCGCATTCTGTACTTTTGGTTCGCCTACTGCCCCGCCTAAAACAGAAGGCTTTGATGGGGCTTAAATTTGCTTTGTCACCCTACCGACCTTCTTTGTATATAGATGACATATTTTCCGAAGGTGTAAGCATGCATTCGACCCACAAATGGGCAGAAGGCTGTGACTGCGGCTACTTACTAAGTTGTGTAGTTGTTTCCAATTCAACTTTGGCAAGGATGGTAGGAAAGCTCCATCCCTCCAAATATTATATATTTAGTTTATCCAAAATAAATATATAATACAGGACACGTATAAGCAAAATAGTTAAGCGTGACGCCTCGTGTTCTCCCCTTTACGCTATGTCGAACCATGCATAAAATTTATATTCATTTTTGTTACGGGGCTTCTTGGTGGAAAATGATACAAGAGAGGCAAAGCGCAATCCATCATGAGAGTTGAATAATTGTATCGCGTACATGACGCTGGAAACCAAAAACCTTGCTGTCGTAAATGAATGAAAGTTTTTGGAGTCATATTCAGGAATTCAAAATTTTTGTTGCAATATTTGTTGAAACGTCCATTTTCTAGAAAGTACACCCAAAACTATGTGCGAAAATGTTTGCAAATAGTACATAAATAGGTTGTTAACAAGTCAACAGGAATTTACTGGATATGTTTGCGGTACTTCCGCCAATGACAAACCCGCTTTTTGGAAGTAGCAGAAAGCACCTTTATTGTATTTTGAGTACTTCCCTCTAGAATTACCCGGCATGCCGGGATCTCATCTCTGCAGTGACATTGGTGGAAATAAAGGAAAAACCGCAAAACACCTCTTGAGCGACCATCCCAGACGCCAGAGACTAGTTTCGCGGTTCCAGTGTTGTAGAAATACCCATTTATAGTTCTTAAAACATGTCCGAAAACTCCGCACTTCATTTTTCTGCGCGAATGGAGTGGCGATGTCACCTCACATTGCTGTCATTGTTCTAACACTTTTTATGTGGAGATTCCATTGGCTGATTCGTGCTGCCTTCGGTGATGCTATGGTATCCTTCCCCAAAGCGTCTTCCTCACTGCACCTTCCCTTAATCCTGATCTTGAGCTGGCGGCCATTAACTCCTCCTGCAACCTAGCTGGCGGCCGAAACAGGACATACTCCGAGCCAATCAAAGGGCCTACTTGTCTTCTTAGGAACGCTAGGTTAGGTTAGGGGCCTCCGCGCGCTTTGTTTGTGGCAGAAGACGGCTAATTAAAAAAAGAATATTTAAAGTAAACAAAAAGCGCTTAGCCCGACATTGTCAACTGTTATCGAGCGAATTCCCAGAGAAATTGAAATAACCCGCAAAAAGGGCATATTAACAACACACAGTTGAAATAAAAAAACGCGCCATCATCCCGCAGTCGCGTCCCTCGTGAAGAAGGCCTCGGGTAGCAAAACCTAAATGATCATACATGCAAACCCAAGCAAACGCATTCGTTCGTGCCAGGAGGCAAACCGTACAAGGGTAGAGTTGGGATTTCCCGGGGCACAAATGGTAGTTGGTCCAGGGTTGGGCATTTGCTTTGACCGATTTTATAAGGAATTAGTTTAGGCTTTCATAGAGTCGACACGATTTGCATGCACCACTGCTTCCGGTAGTAGGAGGTGGGTACTCTCCAGACCGTTGGGTGTACCATTTCCCCTAAAATTTGAAAACTTCATCCTTCAATGCACTTGTCTCTTGTCTCTTGTGGCGCATTTGTGGAAATTTTCATGAATGCAGAAAATACAAACGGCGGAATATTATGGCCTACATTAAAGCGGGAATGTGTTTTGGAGTGCTAGTTTCTTTTTTTTAGTAGAAGAAAGCCTGCATCACTGCATACATTTTCTTTTTGGACCCAGGACTAGCCATTGGCTATGGGTCAAAGCAGTCTGATGATCCTTTGTATTGTATGATTAGACAAATAATAATAAATAAAATAAATTAAAAATGTGCCGCAATGCGGTAAAATTGGTCACAACAATTCTGTGCGATGTAAGCCTCTGTGACGCATGCCTGTATTTTAGGAATGTTTTTTGACGAGTCAATAAAATATGCACCTACGACGCATATAGATACGTAACCGCAACACATTATAGGGAAGAACATTGCCGCATGGGCGATAGGTAACGTGTAAGTTACAAAAGCGTCTCTTTATTGAGACTAAGGGACGCTGTATTGCGTGATTTTTTTTATTTTTATATTCAATTTTTTTGTGACAACTCTGTGCGTCGATTAGGCCCACCTTATTCTTTCATCCATTAGTGGTCGATACGTCTTTGCCCTAGGACTGAATACATGGTGCTTAGAAGGGGCATCGTGGTAAGCACGTGCCAGAAAACCTGGCCGCATTGACATTTTGTCTCCCTGTAGGCATTTCTGATAGACAATAATTAAAGAAATTAATTCGACGTTTGCAGGTTGAGATGCGAAGACTGAGTTAACAGTGGAGCTGGTGGTCTTCACATGAATTTCTTTGGTCTGACCATCTTATAGGTTGATTGGACACGGATGCCACTGAGTGTTGTCCGTCTCTAGGAGCGTGACGGACGCTATGCTTGGAGAATCAATAAGAGCAGGTAATTGTCGCCGCGCGCCTCCCAGGTTAATAATCTTGCTAAGTGGCGATGTTCACACACCTGCCCCTTTATACATTCGCCCCTCGCCTCTTTTCCTCACACTTCATCGGCAAGCATTTTGCTCCTCTCTGTTTTTCTGCATCATGTAATGAGCGATGGCAAGCACGGATGGAACTCAAGCTGAAGCAGCTCCAATGTTGAAAACAGAGCTGTTTAGAAATAAAACATGTCTAGAAGTTGTAGCTTTCCGCTTGGAAACTAACTCAAATCAAAGGCCCAAATCCCCACTGCTGAAGTATAAAAACCAAAACTGCAAATTTGAAGCTAAAAGCAACTTCAAGCGATCCAAAGTCACGCTAACTCCCGTGCTAAGAACACAAAGGAAATACTAAGCGCTGAAATGCGAGAATAGCTCAATCGAGTAGACGCAGGTTTCCGAACCTGAGGAACCCTTGTTCGATTTCGACCACGGAGAGAATTTGTTTCTCAGTTTTGTAACTCCCTACAAATGCAAGTTCCATTCCTAGCCGCGTCATTTTTCGTCAGCATTCTTGACTCAGAATGCCCTTCCTCTCCACTTTCTGGCGCGGGTCTGGAGTGACGCAGGCACTCATGTAACTCAAGCTATACACAGTTCCGCTGCTAAAAATTACAGATCGTTTAACTAAACAGAACACAAAGTCTTGTTTGAAAGCATCATTCATGTACTGTTTATAAAGCGTGGTCCAATGCGATCCAATGCGTTATCTTTTATGTCGGCACAAGTCTGTTAATAAGCGGAAATCCTGTGTTTCAGAGTCAGTATTCCGGGTTTACAAAAAATTTTGCGTCGTATTTGCGTGTCGGTGATTTTAATGCTTTGGCTGCAATTTTTTATTCATAAATTTTGCGATTGCTTCGTGATTCGTCCACGAGGGATTGAATGTGGCATTGCACAGCACTTCATGGATGTGCTACAACTTGGTTTTAGATCACTTCAGTCGAAGAGAAACAAAAATCTGATGCGGGGTAATGCGCTGTCAGCTTAGTTGTACTTTTTTGACAGCTATGTGTTCCCTTCGGGCATGATACAGAAGCTTTATATACAATAAGCAGAGTTACAGCTGTTTTAAACGGGTTGCTTTTTATTGCATAATTGAAAGCCTAACGTTGGGGAAAATGCCCTACTTTTAGCGCCAACGTTTGTCAGCCCTCAAGCGCAGCTTCACGATGCGCCAAGCAGCGTAACGTTCATTAAACATTGGCTGCGCTTCGTGGTGAGCTTGTCAGTGTTATGTCGCCAAGAAGGATTCGTCATATTCATAGCTCCACATCCAATTTTCCGTTGGTGATTTTTAAACTAAAATGTACGACGGGGAGGGGAAGGGGGCGGAAGGGGGGCTCACCTGTTAACATTCCTATGGGACACACTACTTCAGGACCCACTGGACTTAAAAAACCATTCGTGCGCCAACACGAAAATGTTTACGAATACTTATACAGTGTTCACAACAGCATAGTTGCCACTTGTCGAGATATATCCCTTCTGCAATGAATTAAAAATAGCCATCTTGCTTGCTTGACATCTCGTGCCATCTAGGGACAGCCGCATATACCAAAAAGCGTTTTTTTTTCTCAGTAAAGCAGATATGAATAAAAAAAAGCACATGAAAACGTTAGAGGCATTTATAATATTTTTAAAACCTTTCGTATTCAAACACGACGCTTTTTTAAGCCCCGTGAGTGATAAATTAGTAACTCCCCTAGGGTTGTGATCAGATTAGTTTCACTTAAAACGCCTATTTTCGACGTCAATTAGATCAATCGGCCGAAGCTGTTTAAGAGTCGCGTTTTTATAGAACAGTCATCATTCTCCGTCGTCACGCCTAATTAGGCATCTTGTGACGAATTCAATGCGTATGAATGTTTCTTTCCAAAACCTTCGTTGAGATTGTATCTCCAGCTTTGGCTTGTTACACTTGGTGAATGTTTGTATTCGTGACAATGGTTATTTTTGTAAAACGCCCAAACATTATCTTCTACGCTCCAACTTACCACAAATCACACGGCCTAAAAACGAAGCTTTTGTAGCCGCACCTAAACTCAATGGTTGGGATTTTAATTAGCGGGTTTATGCCCGACACGCAGCGCTTAGTGGAAGCAGAGGTGACTATAGCAACGCAATTAATGTAACTAGAAACTATCCAAAATACAGCGTCGAAAACTCCGCGTATTGTTAGCGATATTACTTTCCTGCGAGAAACATTGGCGTCGGTAGCAACGAGTGAATCGCCGATATTGTTCGCGCGTACTGCAGTTGGTAAGCCTCGACTTTAACTAAAATCATACTTTAGTATTGCAATTGGGGTGTATGTTAGAACTTCCTTCAGTTCTAGTTTGTACACCAAGAACGCCACGAGCCTAGGTATTACGTTATGCCAACACACTCAACTACTGTTTGGACTTGCTTGTTTGAAGGTGCCAATGAATTCCGCCGGAAACATAAAGTGACTGGATAAGCCCTCAGGTAGCAATGCTTTCGCTCATATTCAAGAATACGGCGCTGTTCATTGAGGTTTGCAAAGTTGTTTATATGAGGTCCTAAATAGTTTAGGAATTTGGGAAATATGTGTGCTGTATAAAGTGACGTAAATTTCCAAGCTGTTACAAGCGAAGAGGCATGCGAAGTTGTTTACAATTAGGGATCACAAAATACCAGGGGAAGCTAATGCCGCTCGCGTTCGGTCGTCCACCTTTTCTTCTGCTAGAGGTTCCCCATCCTGCTGAATGTAATTGTCCATTATCGGAATTCAGGCAAGTCTATAAATGAGCGTACAAATCTCCCTCAGCGCCAATAAAGTCCGCTGGGCGCGTCAATTGGTTTCGCGGGGATGAACCCCCATGAAACATTTACTCTTGGTTTGACAGCGATTTTTTTCAGTCAGCCCGGACAGGACGTTGGGTTAGAATCTGATGTGTTCGCTTGCTGAGGCCATTGGTCTGTGGGTGATAGGGTGTGGAGCGCCGACATAACTTCTCAGGCACGAAAAAAGGCGAGCAGTTTGTGACATAATCCGCGCTTGCGCAGTGGCGTCGAAACGTACACCAAGCCTCCCGGTTCGTCAATAACCAGTTCACCTTTCGTTTTTTGCAACAGTACAGGAGGAGACATTGTATAAGCGCTGAATGACGGCTTCACCCCTTCGACCGCGTCAACTAGCTTTCCTGAGGTGGCGGACAGCGTCGTGGCTACCGAGAACGGTGGCGGAGAGGCGGTGTTACTCTTCGGTCGGTGGCTGTACACCCAGTCCGCGGAGGTTCAGGTGGGGAAAGAAGGCTTCTGGGAGACTGGCTAGGTGGCAAGTGGAAGTCATTCTACTAATAGTCAGCGTTAGAAAAAGGAAACAGTGATGGCGGGCTATATCGTGGACAATGCCGGCTTCGTCGATAATATCGGGAGAGGTGCCCAATCATGCCGCAACCACTACACACTCGACGTTTGCGATCTTTCTACAACGTACTTTCTCGGTTGTAGTTGTGAAACCCAGAGCTGCTGTAGCACATGGCAAAGCGCCGATACGAGGTCACGTTCTGCTGATGAATTGGCTGATTCCTACGTGCGGCCCACTCTGGTACTCTTGGTTTGAAGCATGCGGAATCGTGGTACGTGAACTCTCGTTCGTCACAGTGAGGGCTTACGGGTGAATAACAGGTGATATGGGATTTGCGATCCACGTCCCCTGTATACTGCACGCTAAGAAATACTATTAGGTGGTGTCCCTAAGGCACGGTAACTCTTTTCGCACAGTACGGCGTATGGTTTGAGCCATGTCAGTTTTAAAATCGCAGCCACAGATTGAAATGGTCATCAAATTGTAAGCGTACAAAACTTTGGAATGATGCTGCATATCTCCAGGTTAAATAAATGTGGACAACATTCCATGATATCTGTGCCCGTGTTTAAATTATCCCGGCCAATAAAAAAATTCCAAGCATCTTCCACAAGGCCTGTCAGCAAAAGGCCGACTTTATCCTCCTCACACATCCGCGAACCCAGGATCCTGCGGAGATTGGACACGTTCCTGAAAATACATCGTGCAAATTGTCCCGGGAATCGGAGCGGGTGAAATAATGTTTGTTCTGCTCGTTTTTTTTTTTTTTTTTTTTTTGCAAATGAATTGCCAAACAGGCTTTGATCTGCTCAACAAATTGGTCCCAGCTCGTCAGCTTCTTTATTTGGTTTTCAAACCGTACTAAAGCAGTGCCCTCCAGGCAGAACGCAACGAAGGGCGCCGTTTTTTTATTACAGCTACTCACTGTTTTGGGCCAGTCATTTCCGTTTTGGGCAGCTCTGCCATCAAATGGACGTGGCCCTCTGCGATGCGTTCACCTTTCAGTAGGCGCAGCAGCTGAGGCTACTGATTTTCGTTCATGATAGGATGTGGTGGAGGTAGTCAAGCCACCCATCTGCTTCAACACGAGTCCTCGGCTTCGGTGTTGACGTACAGCCAATGACTCAGCGAGGTTTATTTACACGCGGGATCCCAAAACACCCGTGGAAACAACGGCCGCTCAGCGCTCACTCTTCCCGTTTTTCTTCTCTCGGTCGAGTCCTATTTTGCTGGATGTCGGCATTCAGGCAAGTGTATATACGTTTCTAACAATACAACACAGAACGTCTTGTGTGAAAAAAATGCGCCAAGAGGATAGGGCGAATAGAAAAAGACACACAACACAACGCTGTATGGAGCGTCTTTTTCTGTTTGTCCTGTCCTTTTAGGGCAATCTTATTTCCATCATGTCAGACCAACTAGCCCGACAGATTTCTTGGGTAATATGTGGCCCCCTCCCAGCACTAAAACCACCGATTGCTCTCTAAACAAGCCTTGCGCTGCTGAGCACGAGGTGGCGGGTTCGATTCCCGGCTGCGGCAGCCGCTTTTCTGATGAGGGGAAAAGCAAAAAACGCCTCATGTATGAGCTTTCGCCGAACGTTAACGATCCCCAGGTGGTCAAAATAATCCGGAGCCCTCCACTACAGCGTGCCTCATCGCCTGCGTTGCGTCGGCGCGTTAAATCCTAGAATCAATCAATACTCTATAAAGAAAGATACGTTGTTCCGAAAAGGTTTCTGAAATCTCCTTTTTATAATACAAAAAGACCTCATGCAATTGAGAAAGAAGTGGTTCTTAGAAACGCCGACTGAATAAACAGTACAGATCGCGGAAAACGTTGTGTAACCACTGTTGCCAATATTATGACCTTAATGTTTCATTTCCCTTTTTCGCTTCGAACGCAAGCGCCGTAGTCTCATCTCATATACAGTAATCCGTCATTATAAAGAAATCGCTTTATTCGGAATATCGCTTTATTAAGGTTCCAATCCAGGCGAATGCATTTTAAGCCGCATTAACCTAAGCGCCCAAACAGCTGGACCCGTTTAGATTGAACTGGCGAGTAGAGGTGTCACCGAGCAGCAAGTCAGGCTGTCAAGATGGCGGGTCAACGCAAGCTGGTGTTTCCCTGGTGATTTTCTCGAACCCGTCTTGCTCGATTCGCGCCATCACACTTTAGCCGAATGGTCCAAATGCGTATTAGGTTCATAGAATTTGGTTCCTAGAATATTGGTCAATCGTGTGGACGCAACGGTGCGCGAACAGCGACGCTTGAACCATAGAACTAGCAGTGTCGTCGAAAACGGGGACCGAGAAAGTCTTGTTTTACTAGCTTCCCGGCTGTTGTGATTTATGAAGCCTACCGTGTCTTATGAATACACGGCTCGATGCAAAGAATGGGCAACTCCTTTTCAGAAATAATAATTGCCAGAGCCCCCGGAAGGTCGGCAACTCCAGGCGATCGCTTTCGAATTTTTGACTGCAAACACAAACGCGGTAGTGCAATCGATTGATCAGGGCATCATTGAAACTACACGAAATCTGTACAACATCACTATTTTGCAGAGCATGCTCACAGCGTACGCGTCAGCAACAGGTACAACACTGATTTGCTTGGGGCGCTATATTTGTTTAACCCTTTTCAATAAAAAAACTTCGCAACTTCGAAGGGCTGCAGCTGCTGTACGCACGCCGGCTATTTCCGCACCGTTGCCAACGACCCTGACGATTACCAGAATGACGATTATGTGATTTCCAGCGATCTGTACTAGGGTGTTCATAATATTGGTGGCCAAAATATAGAAAGTGACTTTGATACGTTTGCATTTGTGGAGACTGCGGCTTCCGTGGTTGCTCCAGGGACAGATGCGGAGATGCGTGACACTGTGGTTGATGGCCCGACAAGAACAAAGAGAAGGCGGACGAGAGCCACGTGAAGTGACAACGATGGTGCAGAGGCGGGACTACCTACGCCTGCTCCGAAATAAAGTTGAATGTATGGGCGGCCACCCCGACATCGTGCAATGCTTGGTCAAATTGGAGCAGGGACCGCTTTTTTCGAGAGATCGCTTTTATCGATACACCGCTTATAACAAAAATGTCTGCCATCCCGCTGGCTTCGTTATAACGAGAGAATACGGTATTTTTCTCATACTGCATGAATAAAGGCAGAATAATGTTGCGCGTAAAAATTATTAGTTCACTCGATATAACCTTCCCACTTGCTACGTACATACGATTTAAGGGTGAAATCAAGAATCTTTTTTGCGTGCAAGAAGATGTTGCACTAATAACATCGCGATATGCCTTGATAATTGTAACATCTTGTAAATAGGCATTGGAAGAAAATTAAGGTGTAGGTTAGAGATGTTGGCGTTAAAATGCTTTTGTTGGCTGCCATAACATTGTGCGTTAGTCATGGTAGTACCTAAATTCTTTCGATATATAAGTATTGTTCGTGAAGACCAATAGATGCCATTTATTTGGCGGAATTTAAAAAAAACTAAAAGGAATTTAGAGGTCGGAACCTAAGGATACTGCTTTACGTTGGCTTCTCAAAAAATGCGCAGAATAAGAATAACCTTATCTATATGTAAGGTCGTTGAAGAGATGTCAAGTGGGCTGCATTATTTTTTACGCTACAATAATGTGCCAAAGCGTTACTTTGGCATAGTTGGGTACACATAACACCTTAGGTAACAGCGCGAAAAACGTGGGCAGAGAGAGGGCAAACAGACACGGGCACTGACGAGCAACTGGTTAATTTTATTAGAGTTGGCAATAAATTGAAGAAGGAAACAACGTAATCATACGCCAGAGCGGGAAATAAAAGCGCGACAAACCAAGCTCAAGAAGCGGGGTCGGCAATAAATGCAATAAAACAAACAAACATTCTTTTAATCTGCCCAGATACGCAATCTCCCGCTCGAAGAATTCACGCGAACTCACGCATACCTCACCGTTAATGCTTATAACTGAAGCCTCGAAGATTTCGCGGGATCGGGCGTCAGGGTACCGTTTAAAATGCGCGTTTCGTTGAGCTTGGGGTAGCAACCTTTGCAATTCTTGCTGTGTAAGGCAAGATTGCTCCCAGTTCCTTTGCGCATGTTATATCCGTGCTGACGAAGACGGTCGTTAACGCCCCTGCCAGTCGGGCCCACATTGAGCCGCCTGCACGAATGTAGGATCTCCTATACTGTACAGTCCACGCATTTAACATACATTTTTTCGTGCTTCGTCGCACACTTACCCATGGAATCCTTTCCATCATTGACCATGGCGCACAAGGTTAATGATGGAAAGGTCAATGATGAAATATTGTACTTTTGGAAGCCTCATGCAATGAAGAATTTGAATTTTGGCTAATTCTTTAGTACCGGTTATTGCCTTCCCAATAGGACTACTCTTGTTTAGTTGAGAGTTTTCGAAGAGAACAGTGCTCCTGACATACTGTTTCTGGGGACGGAAAGAAAATTTTCGCCAAGGATAATTAATACTAGGCCTAAGCACGAATAATTATATGGCGGCAAAAATTAGACGCCACCAGTTCTGAGACGTATGCGTGAACCAGCAAACGTAATGTAGTGACTGATTAGAATAAAAGCTCTACAATAGACACGTAAAGGTTTACTTACCAGTATACACTGTCATGTAAGTTCCAGGTTTAACCACTACATTTGGCACACCAACCAAATCTTGTTCCATTCTGAAATATTATGCCGTCAATTATTTATTATCTTTTACAGTAATTTATGAATCCTGCTACTAACAGTGTTACTAAATACAACTTCTTTACGGTGTTCCTGAAGATTACTGTGCATTCTTAAAATTTGTGTTACAATAGCGTGGGTTTTGCCTGCTGGCAAGTGGACAACATTTAGCCCACGTGGCTCGGAGTGTCCTACTGCATAACAGGAAATTTCTCATTCACAACAACTGATGTCCTGACTGTGCTAACGTATTTCCTTCTACTCCGGTAAGAACGCATTTCTGTTGCATAAGCTAAGCCGGATGCTGCATGCTGTCGATATCCGATCGTGACTACGTTTCCGACGGTTCGTATTCCCATGCACGGCGCCCTTTTTCCGATGGAGGCCGTAAAGACAATAATCTTTGCGAGCCGTTGTGTTCTGAGATTTCAGCGCACGTTAATCGTCCATTGCTTGTTGTAAAACTAATCGAAAGCCTCTCAGCTTCGTTGCGAAACCTTCATCGCATCATGCGTTGCGTGGGGTTCAAAGCAGCTGACAATATATCAAAATGTTGTGCTATAAAGGCAAATAAAACGTCTCGAAACTAGTGCATGTGTTCGTATATCCGGATTCGTACTTACGTTTTCCGACGTTTTATGTAGCTTCGCCTAAATGCTACGGTCGCCCTTTGTTCCGAATAGTCTGTATTGTTTATAGAATCAATCACGCATCTTTTGCGGACGCCGTTGGGTTCTGAAGTCAGTGACGTATATATCGTCTCATTTGCTTGTTTGTAAAACTGGAAATATATGAAACCTCTCAGCAGTGTGTCGTTGCGAAACCTTCCTCGATACAATATTGGCTGAATAGGTGCTACAAAGCAGCGTTGCGACAATATTACCAAAATAGTTGGACACTTAAGAGGTCCACCAATAATAACGCCAGAAAACATTAGTGCATAGTGTATACGTACACGGTTTGTAACAGTTGCTCATTTACTTGTAAAATGAAATTTTTTATGACTGTATTCTACCCTTTAAATATAAAATCATGGGCCTTGTTAAAGTTACCAGTTTGAAAGAGATATGCTATATAATTATAGAAGAGGTATTTAGTAGTAATAGAAAACAACCAAACATTTCTGCTTCTGGATATTTTTTATATTTTGTAATACTGTAGGACTTCTGCAGACCCATACAGGGAGCGGGCGTACAACATCCCAGGTATCCAATTATATACCAAGTCAAAGAAAAACAATAACTTGGGGACGATAAGCGGAACAGCCGAACACTTTGAATAGCGCGTACATAAGTAGTACATGAGTACTCTTCGCATACACGAGGAGAAACGAAATGCTAGAAACCGAAAGCTGCGCAAAACATATGTTCAAAAAAGTACAATGCAACACTGCAACACACTTTTTGCGCTATCACAACACAAAAGACAAAATATAACTATACAGGCTTCGTTACAGTGTGCAGGATAAACAAAACTTGAACATTTTTGATCCCACATATGTATAGTGAAACGTTTGCCTTGGCATACCTTTAAAACAATGAATTTGCGTGCGCTACTGTTTTAAGTGCTAGTGCGCTAAGTATAGATGGGTTTTTTCTTCGGAAAAGGGACAAGTCGCCAGTGCGTCGACAAATACGAGACGCGCAGCCAAACAATCCTCTTGGGTAATTAATGGTCAATCAGCAGCAGTTGTGGAAGTGGGCAGTTTAGGCTTTGAAGCATGACAGCTTATAGTACGCGCACCACCGGTGTTATTCTGCCAAGAAGCCGTTGAAGACGCGTTTTTGGATTGCGAATGGCGACGTTATTGTCTTAGGTCAAAAGCAACAGTTTTTTTCAACGATTATAACTTTGCAAACCCATGCCCCGTAGGGACTGAAACAACCGCCTATCGAAGAAGTGGTTATTTTGCGTTTGCATTGCAGTTCCCCGTCCAATACAAACCTCACCCTAGTGATCACACCGAAACCGCTAGGGTGTGCTAATTAAGAATGTCCTTCCAACAGGAACATCTTTCGATAGCACAAAACCGATGCTGAATGCTCAGCCAACCGAACTTACAATTAAAAGTTGACAATTTTACCAGTTGACCATGGCTCGAACCCTTCAAAGACATCGCTTACGTAAAACTTACTGTTTTCGATCTCTTATTTTGAGTGCCTTCAGCAACCTTATTACACTGCACGGAGTTCCCCTTTTAGTTGGAAGTCTTCCTTCAGTGCCCACTAGGGTTTCGATAAACAAATGTCATCTTTTCTATAAGTTCCCAACCTCTGCTTGACGTGTACTGGGAACTTTCAGCGGCGTTTTATAGGGTCAACAAAAAACATCAGTTTTGTTTCGTTGTCATAAAGCAAACTAGAAACAAATAAAAAGAATTGAGAGGGCCATGCGTGTCTTCTTTTTTTTTAAGGTAGAATATCGCTGAAGCCAATAGAATGCGCCGTAACGCGTTGTTACAACCGCCATACAAATAATCGTTCTTTTTCTTGGTGGTATTGTTATGCGCTTTTACGTTAGATGTTGTTTCTTAATGGGCGTGGTGGGCCCAACACGGAGTAAAGTGCGTGTTCACTACTTCCACAGGCGAGGATGGATACACGGGTCTACTTCTACTGAGAGTAGAACTGACGGCAAAGAGAAGTTCCAATAATAAACCATAACCTACGATACCATCATGTGTAAATCACAGTTGCTTTTTGAATTCAGTCATCAGTGCAGCTAACTAACAGGATCATGCTAGGATGCCGTGCGGAACTGCGTTAAACAACGGAGGCCATGCTTTTGGTGCGTAGAGTATAGAACTTCGATTAATTTAATGGCGAGGCCTGTTGTAATCTTGCTGGCACAAAAGAACGAGTGGCGATCGCGAGGAGCAAGGATACTTCATCTGAAAAGTGGGGCGCTTGCTCGCTAAAATGCGCACGCAACGCGACGGCGATTGAACATAATGGGCAACACACTCCTCAATTTCACAACGCTGCACCGGTCAGTGAGTTCTATTATTTATAATGTATCGTCATGTTTACTCAGATTAACCAAGGAATTCCCTGCTTTTGAATGCATTCCTTATCCACCTGTAACTGAATTTGTTCGCCGTCATTTTGACTTCGAATTCTATTGCTGCTTACTTCATTCCGCAACATCTCCAAGTGCTTACGGAGAGTTACCGGGTGTAGAGAAATGGCGTGAGACCGGCTCGTCGAAAACAGAAGGTTGTGAGCCCCGTTTAAGTTGGACATCTTGGCAGTGTGAGCAAGCGCAGCTCTTTTACGCATTCTCGTATCTCTTGCTGCGGCTGTTTACGGGCTCACTATGTACACAAATCGACGCGAACTTCTTGCCGACATGATCGAATACACACGCAATAATGAGGAAAAGTAGTTGTAAAGTCTTGGAGACATCATTAATGCGTTTTTTTTTAAAGAATTTTTCTGTAGACTGTCTGCATTATTACCGTGAAGGAGTGCAGTGTGCTGCTAGAAAACAACAAGGACTCCAAGAGCGAGTTTTTGAATGGCCCCAGAGCCACAGAAAATTTGGGCCGTGTCTCCTTCTTATTTTGTGAATGTCGTGGGACGATCTATTGTGCTGCCGCTCCTGCAAAGTTAATGCCTCCCTTCATTTTCACGACCACCCTCTCACTCTCATCGCCTCCTATTTCGCCCGTGCTGCGATAAACACAGATGAGGTTTCCTTAAGTATATTCAGTTTTGCAGTATTACACTGATCTCGCCATGTAGTGGCAACTTTTGTTACTGTTGAACTTTTTTGAATGTGACCCCCAGTGGCACTGCGAAGGCTAGTTCTGTTTTTATGTCACAACTTTGCTTTTCAAATTCGTATTTCTAGTTCACTTTCGCAAATATCATCCTCCACGTATCTCTAATAAAATCAAATTCCGAAAATATAACTTATGTATTCTATGTTTTGCATGAAACCTGCCTAAATGTTTTACACAACTTTGTCCAGAAGAGTAAACGTTGCTTCCAGATTTTTTAGTTTGGCAATGGTTTTTCTATGCGAAGTTGTCGTTCAAACATTTTTTGACGTTTTGCCTCGGTGGCTGAATCAAAGGACAGCCAGCCAGCCAGCCAGCCAGCCAGCCAGCCAGACAGACAGACAGACAGACAGACAGACAGACAGACAGACAGACAGACAGACAGACAGACAGACAGACAGACAGACAGACAGACAGACAGACAGACAGACAGACAGACAGACAGACAGACAGGAACAGATGTCACTTTCGTGCTGCCCAAGAAACACTATCGGCTTCATAAGTTATATGTAGTATTTGAAGCATTGCAGAACTAATTTTGACATCCAATCGACGTCAAAACATAACGAGATGATGTGACTGTTGACATACTTACTTCGTATATCGGTTCTCTTTTGAACGTTCGTCTACTTGTGTATTCCGGATTAAGTAAAAAGGAACGAAAAGCTTGACAGGCCCTTTTATCGTTTCACTAGTTTGTGTACATGTTACATCTGGTAGTACAGTAGCATGTGGGAATGCACTAAAATAGAGTAATATTCCCCGGTAGTAAACAGTCGGTCAACAGGTTTGTTTACTGGTGAACGGCGGCGAGATTGACTTCCCATATTCATGGCGCGTTTGCCTCTTGAATCAGAATCACATTACGGACTCTGCGGTTAATGAGGGTAGAGCTTAAAACTTGACAAGAGGCCCTAATTCAGGTTGGCTTATCCCATGTTGGACGAGACCGGTACGTGACAACAGTTGCTAAGCGCTACATGGCAATCAAATATAAAAAGATGTTTACCCAGAAAGGAATTTGCTACCCGCCTAATTCCTAATTTTAAAATTGTCATGCTAATAACAGTGTAGAGTGCCAGTGTTACGGGCTCTCTGCCGCCATGTCACCCGGTCTTCTACAACTTTTGCAACCCACACTTGTCATTCTTTGCAGGTGGAAATTCGTCTGGTTGTCCCTGCTTCACTCACGTCGGCAGGCAACCAACGGGATGTCGTCTGTGTCCAAAATGTTATGCGTAACGCAGTTTCCGTTGCTTTGCCAACTGCTTGGCACGCTGAATTTACTTATTTTTTGGCATGGTGCCCATCGCGTGCTTTTATTTATCGCTGGCGCCAATTTATACGGTATGTTGTGATAGAGTTACTTCTTCTTTGTGCCTCACAGTTCCGGCATACTACACAGTATTATCCCAAGAATATACAACTGCTTGGAGGCACCAATTGCATTCTGCTCAACATAACTTAATAAAAATCTTCGCTATCCATAAAAACAATAGTGGAATAATTCTTAATTATTCCTTCACCCACAACATTGCCAAAATGAGGCTTCTGGATAGATCTCCTTTACCTCGTGACCACACGCACACCACCGATAACCCTGGACAAGATCGTGCACTCCTTGTGGCCCAACAACATATTGTTTGCCAAGGCCCTGTGCCTGGACGATGAATCCTGTCAATTGAGTGGTCTGCGTGGCATGGCGTTACAGTCCTATTGAAAACAGAGATATGATGTCCTCCACCCATGTACCTTTGTGAAAAGAAGATTTGGCGTGGCTATACGCTTTCTTAAGAAAACCCGGTTTGTGCACTGAGCTTCCGTTCGGTAAATTGGCCTATTTGTTACTGCGCAACGTGTAGGCGATGCGATATGCGTATTATCCACCTCAGTGGGACTGGCGGCTTTGAAAGCAAGACCCGACTTGTGTATGTAGACTGGTTAAACCTTATCACACCCATGCTGCAGACAGTGGGGGGATTCTTTTGCGATAGCCTCACTTGAAGTAAATGGTAAGGCCTGCACATTAGGCAAGCCTTGTGTGAGCATCCCGTAGAACAAGGAGATGGATTTGCTTATCACATACGTGGCGCGTGTGCTCAACGCGTACAGGTTACGGCCAGTCTTTGCGTGTAAATAAACACTGCCCCACCCATCAGTTATCTGAGCATTGCCATAACAATAGTGATGTAATCGTCAGTCGATGGCTGTTCTGCATTTAAAATTGTCTAGTTGTGGAAGACTACTTAGCATATCTAGGTGCACATTGATTTAGGTAAAGCAATCGTGGCGCCCTGGTGGCGTGGAAATGCGCCCATCCCACCTTGAAGTGACGAAGGTTTTTTGCCCTACAACCACAATTACAACACGTTTTCTCTCGAGTAAATTATCTCTTTTCATTATAGTTCCTGCATTATTATTTTTATTACTCCAGGATATATTTATTCTTTTTGGTTCTTTGCCGTGTCTTTGTATAAAGAGACACCTTTGGTGAAGACCAAGGTATCTATGACTATGACTTCAACAAAGGCTTCGTTAATATCACCTCAAACAATAAATCACCAGCGGTTAATATAATTGGTTTCTGAAAAATTGAACTTCTTCACTTGCAACTTCCCATATTCACAAACTTAAAATCTGATCTAGCAAGGTCACAGGCAACTGGGAACGGTTTTGGTAAATCGCGAAGTTTGTACAACAGGTACTGTGACTTGAGAACCAATTAATTCGATAAATTGAATGTTTAAAGGCAGGCGCATATCAGTAGATACAATGATTTTGTAATGAGTTCGCCGGTAAGTTATCAATGAGCGTAAAGTCCCAAGACAAATAACAAGCAAGCACGGTCTTGCCCTAAACTCGGAGGACCACACCGGGTGCAGGAAACAAAGCAGATTTTGTTGCACCACTTCCGCGCTGAGCGGAACGTCCTTGGATTCTATATGTTCCAACTTTGTAAGCAGCGCTTTCTTTTACTTGTGGCGCGGGGTGGTCGTGGCGTTCTTTTTCTTCGGTACAATTCCAGGCGAAGTGGCATAGACAATGGTGTCCTCTTCTTTAGGATTGTTGAAAGCATGCCGGTCTGCATGTTCTGGTCTGCAGCCACAGGACTGCTGAGTACGTGTTAAGGTTACGTAGATCTTATTTAACAGTACGTAAGCAAATTGCTTTTGCCCTAGCCTATTCCACATTAGGTACTGAATTTTGTGTTTTTTGCTTTCGCTCTGATTTTTGTAAAAACGAATTGGATGCTCTTTTAGGTTTTGCATGGTACACGAGGTTTGATAACAATGCCGTCGTTCTTGTTCTGCCCATGCCATTTTAGGTTATTGTTCAAAGGAAAGGTTGTATTTGATTATATTTGGTTAGCTGCTTTTTGCCAGCTGTACACTCCTTTGCATCATCTACGCCCGTGTTTTATGTTGCCATGATGTACAACTCGATTTGGTGAGTATGTTCGAATCTACTAAGTCCCGATGGTCCTGAATTCTTTGTTAGATGACTTCGTTACTATGAATAGTCGAAAGCAAATAAACGCAATCTTATAGACCTTCACCTTCGTCATTGAGAGGCCTGTTTTTGTTTAAATAGTTCTGATAAGATCCGTACGTTTGGTGTATGTAAAAATTTTGACTCGTGGAGTGTGAAAATTATCTAATAATGTAATGTTTACTACGTCTTGCTCGCTGCCGGAAACTGTGGTTGAAGCCCTTGCGGCTGTGGCATACCCGCATATGTGTTGTTTTTAGAATCAATAAGCAATATTATTATTACTAATCAAAACTCGACCTCACACAAAACTCAAACTAACCCAGATGCCTAGTTTTTCTGACATCGTGCAGTGTCCTCCGTGGCGTTCTCTTGAACCCAACTAAAAATGCTATTTTTAAAATGTGTCTTCGGGTAATAATACCTCGTGCATTGGGAATGGCGCTGAATCGCTTTCGCCAGTTTGAGTTAATAAAAGAATTGAGCCATTTTGGCTACCTCGCGGAAATACTAATTTGTTTGCTTGATCGTGAACTTTTTAAGACCATATTTTGGCTCTACTCCAACCACAAGATACTAATTCTTTAGATACATAATAAATATGCAATCATCAGTTACAAGAGCACAAGAATTTTCCCAAGTTCCATATAGATCAACTTTTGATCCAATACCTCGTTCTGTGCAGTGGCTTTAACTAAGTCAACATACTGTTTCGAACTGCCAGTGATGCTGAAAAAGATTTCCCTCATTTGCTAACCACGCGACCGGCGCTTTTGTAGAAAGCTTTCTACAGCAGAACATTTTCCGGCGCAGCCTTCCGGTTCTCTAAACGAGACAGCGGGGTCAGAAAACACGACTGCCTTGTAAATGTATTGGTCTGCACTTTCAAACGGGAGTTTTTACCATTTAAAGACATATTTTTGACGGAGGCAATGCAAAAAGCAAATTTTTTTGTTGAAAACTTTTTATTATTTCTGCTCTTTCTCAAACTAAGTCTGTTTTGAATCTACAGCTTGAAACCGAGTAATTTATCGCTTGGTATTTATTCCTAGATATCTTTAGGCTCCACAAAAAGCCTCAACACATTTCGCGGCCTGTTGAAGGCGAGAAAGATATTTTGTCTCATGACAGTGACTATTTTCATAAATGTTTGATAAGTTGCTAGGAAAAAGAAGTACAGTATGGGGATATGCCTGGTTCAATGGTGCACTACTGATGGAGCCGAGGGTACGTTGCAACAGCATTGGCTATTTGACGCCGCCACTGACGAGTCGTGTGCATGCACGGAGTGCAGAGTAGACGTTTTGCCTAGCAAAGCTAAACGTCTGCTGTGTGATGCAACTTCCTCGTGTGCACAAACGTTTTTCAATAAGAATTTTTACATACAGTGACATTGTGCACTATGTGAACGGCATGCTACACGCCGGCTTTACAATAATAAAATATTTTTCTCTGAAATGCATAACATTGCTGAAATTATCTGGCTCATATTGCACTTGACTTAGCAATTAGAGTTTGCCAAAAAGTGAACTTCAAAAATAGCATGCGACTGATTCAACACGTGCCTTTATCTGGCAGTATAGCGCATGCTTTAAACATTCCTCTTATGTGTCTGAAAAGTATTTCTAAACAAACAGATGTTAGCTGAGCAGTTAACTATATATTTTGCTGTGTAATGATGGAAATACAAAAACCAACTTACCTTTTCAATATTTTCATAGGGCTTTTCCCAATAGTCTGTAGGAAGGTCAAATTTAAACCCACTTTTTTTCTCACCCTTCGAGGGTCTATATAACCAAGTATGAGAAGTAGCAGCCCCATCATGAACATACTACCGTTTCTCATCGAGTTCGATATGATAGCTTATTTCGGTGATAGGAGAATATTTGGCTTGTTGCAGTGAGACACACGAAGCTCAAAAAATACGTTCAGCCTGGATTATGCAGGGCACAGTGAAATTTGAAAATACTCCCAGACGTTTTTTAGCAAATAAATTTTCGCAAATTGATCCTAAGGTAGGATATCAGGCAATGCGAAGATTTTGTGGCGGTATTGCGATCCTAGCACTAAAATGTGCCACGAAAAATTTAAAAAACGTTGTCTTTGGATGATGCATTGTTCCTTGTATATTGTTTGAAAAATGGCCTCTTCAAACGACATAAGCTGTCAGGTTTGCGTAAAGTGTTTTGTTCTGGGCGTCGAATATAACTATATATATATATATATATATATATCAAATATATATATATAATATATATATATATATATATACTAAATACGACAACTCTTTCGCCAATAGCGTCTAACAAACGGACAAAAACTTCCTGCATACTATGAAACAATACCAAGGATGTTTACACCTATGCCAAAGGCTGTTCTTCAACATAGTAAGCTAGAGATGGCACATATACAGCCTGACGCCGGAGCAAATGTCACAAAAAAGAACACTCCTGTTGTGAGTTCGAAATGCAGATTCCGGATGCATCTGCGGTTGAAATGCAGCTTTAAAAAAGACAGCAAGAAAGTGGAGAAAAATTCAATTTCTCAAGGTCGTGGGCTCGGATCCCAACCGGGCGTCATTTTGTTTCCACTTTTTAGGTCTTTCCAAAATCTGAATCTGATTCAATGATAGTAGATGACCTAACCACGTTCTCTACTTTGTGCTCCTTGGCATTCATCACTGCCAGCCGATATTTCTGTCTTCATTTAACGAGCCCCTCATTTGCCATTTAAGTTCGCAGCATGCCTAACGAGGGTCTATATTCTTGTACTCTTCGCGCCATAGGTAGCTTAAGAGAGTTCATCGCTGGATCGACCACTCTCGACAAGTGGTAGACGCATGAATCACGGCCAGGGGGATAAAAAGGAGGTCCCTTTACCCCGACTTGTCCGAGTGGCGCTGGCTACCACCCAAAGTGCAGGAAATGAAAATGCCTTAACTAAATACCCAAGCAAATGGTGATGAAAAATAGCCCCGCTGGTAGCGTAGTAGTGATGGCCCCAGATGCTCCTCAGAAAGTTGTAGGTTCATGTTCCAACCGGCAGTCATTTTTTTTCCATTTTCTTCGAAATCTGCATGGGTTTCAAGGATGGTAAATGACGAACCGCATTCTCTCCTTATCTTTCCTTGGAATTCATGACTGCACAAGAAATATTTGTCTTAATTCAACGAGCCCCTTATTTCCCATTCTGATTCGCTACATGCATCGCGATGCTCTCCGTTCTGGGAGTCTTGGTGCCATAGGTAGCTTAAGAAGTTTCAACGCTCATCCACCACCACCGACATGTCGTTGACACTCGCGTCATGACCCGGTGGATAAAAGGAAGTTCCCCTTCACCCCGAGCACTTCGAGTGCCGCAGGCTAGGATACCCACGAGTGGGAAAATGTCCGTAGCGAGCTTTCTGATTCGCCAAAATCAAAGAGAACGCCCAGATTGGCAGTCATGGTCGCCACTTTGGAGCTTAAGATGATGACTCGCTACTTGTCCTAGACACAAGAGAACAGCCCGGGGAAAAAAGGACGATCCACCCCAGCAGCGTGACCATTTCCTTGGCTAATGGCAGGAAGAGGAAGAAAATGCTTAACATGAAACCCGATAAAGGGAATGCGGAACAGCCCCGGCGACATTAGTGGTCACGCAACAGAGCATCGGGGACATCAGCTGCCGGCGTAGGCCCGCACGGTGGGCCGGAAGCCATCTGCCGGGCATCAATTTGCCCTCTTTCGTCTTTCCAATTCTTTTCTCTGCAGACCACCCCGGGACCTCCTTGCTTTCCAAAGATTTGACTGCCAACCCTTCATTGCTCACTTCGACGCGCCCATTCATTCGATTCGCCTCACAGTAGAGGTATTAAAAGTGAGAAGAAAATTTTAGACTGGGTTCATTGGCTCGTAGGTGAGCACGGCGAGCTATACGGGAGCCAAATTCAAATAACGCGAATCAATAGTGCACCTGGTACGTCCTACAGTCAGATGATTCATAAGTCATCACAAAGTCGTCTACCTAATAACAGGAAGGCAGCCACCGAGCCGCAGGTATATCCTTAGGGGGAGATGGGCGTGGAAGAAGAGGATGACGTTGAAACAGGAAACACAAGACGGGTCGAGTTCGCGTTGCCTCAGAAAGGCGAATTCACCCCAGGGCGACGACCATGCACCAACGCTGGGACATCACCAGCTCTGCCGGAACAGTGAGGCCCGCACCGTAGGGCCGGATAAGCGTCTATCTGCCGGCATTCGAACTTTGCGCCGGGTAGCGTGGGCATCGTTCTTTCCGGCGGGGGCCACCACGTCGTCGGGCAGACCACCTGGCTCGCCAATAACCAACGCTGGCCTTGCCCGCCGGGGAGCTTCGGCTCGCGCCGAGTCATCGGGGCCACCACACTACATGGTGAGGGAGTGAAAAACTTTATTAAACGAGAGGCCATTGGGCCCTGGGGGAGCACGGATGAGCGAAAAAGGGGAAGGGCACAACTCGCAGAATGAACACAGTTGCGCTTCGGGGGTCCTAATCACAAAATGAACACATTGAAGTCAATCAAAAATGGTCGATCTACCGTTCTCTTCCAGTCAAGGCAGCTGAGCCTAGAGACCCGAATGCTACATCATGGCCACCGGGTACCCCAGAACGTGAATATGCTGGGGAAGTCTACCTGTCTACGAGGGATGCGCCTGGCGATGCACGTAAATAACTCTGAACTAGTTATTTTTCTTATTAGGCAAATTTAGCTGGTCATAAAACTGTTGTTCTTAGTACCAGGACCTTTACTTTATTTAAGCTTTTGTTTTTGTAGAAGTTTCTTTATTGTCGCTCCCTTTGCTGCGTTATCTGCGTCTTGAGTTTTTGAGCCAAGTTATAAATGTGTCTGGTTTCTCTCGAGACCCATGTTGCCTCTCGTTCTTTGCTTGTCACGGGTGCATCGCCTCTTTGTTCACAACACCGGAACCCTGACGCCATCACAGTGTCGATGTCACAATGGCAAACACCGGCTGCACGTGAGTTCCTATTCAGCAAGCAACGCAATATAGTTCTTCAGCGTACAAGAAAGCATACCATGAGCGACGGCACGAGCACAACAGGAGTGAGTGATAGACATTGGGGCAACCGCAAAACGCACAACAAATCTTGCTGTATTTAAACGTTTAATTAGTAACAAGCGTTAAAACACCGATGGCACGTTATAGGTTTGGCGTGAAACCATGTGCACAGAGTGACTCGGCGCGTCTTTATTACTTTGTTTACATTTAAAAGAAAAGGTGGAGGCTTTGTTTTAGTTCCCCGGGGATGTTTTTAGTTTTGTTAGCCATAACATGGGTCAAATTTCAGCTTGAGTAATAAACATTGATAAATAATACGGGAATAAAGTAGATGAAAAAATTATGTCATCTTGTCTGGCTCTATTGTTTCTGGCGCGCTAAGTGCAGAAGGAAAATACATGCATGTTAACCACTTGGTAATACGAGTTCATTTTAATCGTTCCGGTGCACAAGACACAAATTTACACGATTGTCTTTCCTCGTATAAAATTACTGCAAAAGATTTGTAATGTGGTCGCATCCATCTAGATCAAAACTACAGGTGTGATGCGAACATCGCAACGAAGCATAATGTCAAGAATTCCAGTTCGACTCAATGAACTAACTTTAATCAGGTGAAGTAATAAAATTAGCATTAGCTTTGAAGAAAATGAAAGTAAGAAATGTTCGATCACCTTGAAAAGCATATACCTGAAGGTAAGGGACCTATTTATACAAACAGGGGTATTTTGTATTCCATTTTTGTTTCTACCGTTTCCTTCAACAATAAGCAGCGATGTATTCCTTCTTTAGAGAATAAAATCATCATCATCAGCAGCCTATCTACGCCCACTGTAGAGCAAAAGCCTCTCCCATTATTCCTAAAGTACCCCGGTCCTGTGGAAACTCGGTCCAATTTATCGCCGCATACTTCATGATCTCAATTACCCATCTATCTTTTTGCAGGCCCGTGCCATGCTTCCCTTCTCTAGGGATCCACTCTGTTACCCTTAATGACGAACGGTTATCTTGCCTTCGCAGTATATTCCATGCCCTGCTCCATTTCTTCTTCCTAATGTATACTAATAAGCCCTTCACACGCGTTAGTTCCCTGACCCACTCTGCTCTCTTCTTGTCCCTAATGTTACACATATCATCAGTCGTTTCATTGCTCACTTAGCCGTCCTCAATTTACGTTGAACCCTTTTAATGAGCCTCCAAATTTCTGCCTCATAGGTAAGTACCGGTAAGATGGAGCGGTCATACACCTATTTCTTGAGAGACAATGGTAGGCTGCCATTAATTACCTGAGAATGCCTGCCGAATGCATGTCGTGTTGCGGCCTATTAGTAGGCCTAAGCGCACCCGTGCTGCCGCATGAAACCGGGAAAGGAACTGAGCCGCGGACGATGTGGGCAATACAATGACAACAATTATTCCATGCCACCGGCATCCTTATATATCAATTCTACACGTGACCAGTGACCTCACGTACAAACTGCGTGTTGAGAATTCAGGGCGACAGCACTAGATAACGCCTGCACATTACAGGCGGCCTTGGCGCAATCACCACATCTTGTCTTCTTTAAGAATGGCCTGACAGTCGCAACAAACCTAGCAGCACCGCCAGCGTAAGAGGAGCACTTATAACAGAAAAAAACAACGCACAAAAGAAAACAAACTCAAGTAGTGAACGCATGGCTGTCTAGATTTCGAACTAGACGACCAGATCGCGTTCTGTACTCGGGGAGTAAGTTCGCGGCAATTGCAATGAGGGGCTATGTAGCACGCATAGATTCCTTTGCGACTGCTACCCGAATTTCTGCCCGAAGAGAATTGTAGCTACTTCCATCGCCGTCACAGTATTTCGGCTGTGAAACAAACCAGAAATTTTCCGTTTCTCTCCAGAAATACGCTGGAGGAAGTTCAAACAACATACAAACTCGGCTGTTTAGCGGGATGCAGAACTCGCGCTTCCACTTTGCAGTCTGTCACCCAGACGTCCATGCCCTGTTCGAGCTCTAGCAATGAAGTAGCCCTACCCAGCAAACCACGTTACGTCGTGCAGATATCCTGGAGACGTCAGCAATCGACACTGCAGATGTCCAGGAGACGTACCATTGGGGTCGAAACTAGATATAATCAAAGTTGCTACAACTGCAAAAAACCCATCCAAATTACACAAAGGATAACGTAGAATAGATCTCTCATGGTACTTTTAAATTCTGTTTCAGGGGCGTTACCTTAGTGGTACATCTTACGGGTATTGTAATGGTACGCATGCAAGACGTATATAGATGTCTGTTCTACACTGTTTTTTTTTGTCTTTGGCACAAGCATTAGTTTGGTATATTCATTGCTACGTACGTTAGTATAATATTGTTGAGATGAACCTGTGTGCTTGAAATTTATATTCTTTATACATTTTGGAGTTTGGCCAGCCCCTTTACAACGTTGAATACGTGTTGTGGGCATTTATACTTCACATGTATGTCTTGCTAGCTATTCAGCACTGCTTGCTGTTACTTGGCACCTGGTTTCTAGAATAATGTGTTTGCATTTTTGAAGTACTGCATACTGCATGAAGTCTCATATGTAAAGTGCCAAGCTGACCACACACTCTTGCAGAAGCACACGAAGCACAGCTCTAAACAAGAAATGCCACATCAAAACACGTGGCAGTAAGTAACAGCAAACCAGTCCTGATAAGCACAAGCGCCCTTGAAGCTAAGCCAACCATAGTAGTGTCATCGAATTCTTCCACAAAGCACAGCTGTACAGGCCTTGTGCAAATAAACTATCACAGAAACAAAAAATTAAACTAATCAAAATCACAGTCTCCCATCCTAGCTGTGAGTACCTGCAGCTGGGTTATAAGAACGCTTTCAAGTACACATACAACAAAAAAGTTCAGGTAAAACAGTTTATATTGACTCCCAAATTATGTAATATGCTTCCGCAACACAACCACTTTAACTTTGATTCCTATCTGCTCTGGCCCACAGGGTACGACATGTATAAGTACCAGAATAGTACAAATTTTTATGACTATAAATAGGTCACACACAGCAGAAAGGTTGACAAACAATAGGAAAAAAAACAAACATGTAAACACCAGGGTACAAGCATAAGATAGTTATGCAACATGAAATATCTCACATTAAGTGAAATGGGTGAAAAACAACGCAAGTGTGAAAAGAAATAAAATGATTGAATGGTGGTTACAAAAACAAAGCAAATTTACGAAACTAAATAGCTCACATCTAGTAAAAAGATTGGGCAACAATAAAACAAAAGCATCTTGGAAACACAGAAGTGTCGTTGAGTGGTGGTTGTGAGTGGCATACAAATTTAAGCTTCTTTAAACAAACCAGCATCTATAAATGGTTTTGATCTATAGAGAAGGTGTGTATACAGAAATTACTGTACGGCGGTTACAAGAGCAGTAGACATTTACGTGATGAAATGATTCACCCTTAGTGAAATGGCAGGCCAACAATAAAACAACAAAACCTTAGAAACAACTTATTGGATTCTGGTTAGGAAAAGCAGCAAAAAGTTACACTATTTCAATATTTAACACAAAGTGATAAGATTTGGACCAAACGAAAAAATAGATGCCCAAGTTATTGGTAAATACAGATAATACTTGCCAATTATATACAAGAAAAGCTTGAGCGTTTGGATTTTTTAAAAAAAAAATAATTGTACCGACAATCTAGATTACGGAATTAAAGCAATTTCAGGGTCTAGGGTGGAAATACAGCTGGCGTGGGGTTGCGGGCGCCGTAATTTTACGGTTTGTTCTGCGGCCGCAACCACTTGCAGCATATTTTCCGCGCTTTCCGGCGTCGACATCGCCCCGCGTTGACGTCGTCGGCAAAATGCACGGCGACGTGAGGTGACGCGGGAGCTACGCCGATGTTTATGCTCGCCAGATATCAGCGTCGACGCAGCGCCAGGAAGCATCCGAAACCAGGTGACATCGTCCGGATTCCATGTCCATCACCTGGTTTGGGGTCATTACTTTGCACAAAACAATCAATATCTTTTTGACCTGCGGTAATCGGGTGCTTGAGGCAAATTACAAGCTATTTTGTTTTGGAAAGTGCGCATTCTTTCGTGGCTGGCTTGGCTTTCATCGGGGAGATCGGGGGTTTGGGATAGCTTTTTGTGAGTTAAATACGGGAGCTCTGATCACATCGCTTGTATTATTCGCATGATTGGCTTGTCTGCAAGATCGGTGCGTAACGAACAAAGTTTATCAATGCCAGAAATCTAGCGGCGCCTTCAATTTATTTCGCGGCTTCTGTAGCTTGAATATCGGGAGCGATGAAGCGTGATAGCTTTTCCTGGCCTAAATAAGCCAGCTCTGGTTACATCACTTGCAGTATTACCATAATTGGCCTCGCCTCCAAGATAGGTGCGGAAGAAACACGAGTTATCACTGACGAAATTTGTCAAATACGACCACAACAAATCACTCGACAATACTCTTTGGCAGCCTCTGTTAGGGTACCAAATTCTTGGTTTCAAGCATTTTGTTACAGCCAATGGACGAAACGATCCCGGCCGGCCACTCATGGAGAGCATTCAGGAGCAAGTTAGGAAATCCACGTCAGGTGCAACAGCCGGGTCTCGACGAAGGGAGAGAAAGGAGAAAAATCACTTTATTTTTCTAGAAAATTCCGTAGAAACGCGTGGTGGCTGCCGGCCGAAGGCTGGCGGTGGGCAGTGGCGGCTCGGTCAACCCGAAGTAGCTGGGCCCTAGTTGTGAGCAGCCGAGCGCGTATCCCACTGCTCGACGCTGGAGGTGGGGTGGAATGGGCTAAGAGACAGGCCCACATTACCGTGGCTTAGGTGTCCAGGGAGTCACAGAGGTTACAGTTGGCGCAGGGAACTCAGAGGAGTAGGTCTTGTGGAGGAGGGTGGACGGGCGAGTGAGTTGGTCTAAAGGAGTCGTCAAGAGCGCTTCTGACTGTTGGTGAGGTATGTGTGGGCAGTGGGAAAATGGCGGTGGGAGAGGCGATATTGCTCCGTGACTTCTTGATGCGAGGGCAGACGATCGCGTGCCGACCGAGCACTGTGATATAGAGCAGGAGCGTGGCCAGCACGGGCTGTTTAGTTCTCGTGCTTCTTTGTGGGCCGCCTCGTAGCCTCCCACCCCAAAAGGCCGGTCCAGACGATGTCGTGTGGTTGAGTATGGGGATTTTGGAGAAGATTGAGTGCTGTAGCCGAAACGCTACCACGAATGAAGTTTTGAATGGCCCTCTTCGAATAAGTGATTATAATGTGTGGTGGCAGCCAGGGCTATTGCCGCCTCTTAAGGCGTTGCGGGGTAAGATGTCCATACGGTGAGGAAAGTGACCAGAGAAGAGCCTGCCAGCTCTTCTGTTGCTCCAGCCTTTCACCATCAGTACAAACTGGGGAAATTTGTTTGTTAACATATGTGGCTGAATAGCGTTGCCAGCGATTTCTCCGGGCAGCATTTGTATTTTCATTACGAAGGCCCAACGAATAAGTAAAATTGTGGCTTCACTGGATAAAACCTCTGATGAGCATTAAATTTTGTTCAGGCATATGTTAAGTCTAATTTATTTATTATGTCTTCCTATATATTTCCGTAAAAGCAATATTGGTGGATCACAAAACTTTCACAAAACCTCTCGGTACAAAAC
The DNA here is from genome assembly GCA_013339765.2 of Haemaphysalis longicornis. Lineage (NCBI taxonomy): Eukaryota > Metazoa > Arthropoda > Arachnida > Ixodida > Ixodidae > Haemaphysalis > Haemaphysalis longicornis. The sequence continues at coordinate 127,062,709 of CM023453.1, forward strand.
CAATACAACACACATACCAACCCCTCTTTAACTTCAAAACAGTACGCCAGCGGAGAGTTTGAAAATAATGTGTAGCAGATATAGCTAAAATAAATGTAACTGCGATAGTCATGTACGAAGTAAAAAACTACAAAGTAATGGATGTAATGGCACAGATTTTGAAGCCAAATCTTGTATAAACCTTGCCAGAAAATTATTTATACCGAGCAGTAGTCGAATGTCAGACATGTAAGTTGACGTCGCCAGTTCTTTTACAGCCCGAACCTTTCAGGGTCCGGCTTTATCCCATCTCGAATAAGCACACAACCAAGAAACGTTATCTCGGTTACTCCAAAACAACACTTTTCTTTTTTAGCGTAAATGCCAGTGCTCACTACACGTTGTAAAGTGAGACGCAGACGCTCGTCATTTTGAGCCTTGTCGCAACTCCAAAGGGCACAATAATTCATCCTGGTTACCATACCTGGATTCCTTCCAGAAACTGCGACATTTTAAAGAACTCAGGTGGTGACGTTATCTAAAAAAGTCTCTGAAAACAATTATCGCCCAAATGGCGTTATGAAGGTAGTTAACAACTGGCTTTCGGATAACAACTTCATTTGTTAAAAACTAGAGTATGCATAAAGCTTCGAAAACACAGATACCGTACTTAACAGACGAAGGCCCTCCCCCAACAGTGATAAGACATAGCACTCGTTAAGTAGATTTGTATGTAGCTGCATTAAGCCAACGCCAATAAGAACATCTCTAGGAGGTTAAAGTACTGGTACAATACCCGCGCACCAATCTGTTGGTTCGTTAACTTTGCAAATTACGGAATCTCGCTTCTTACGCACCAGCTGCAGCTTGACTCGGTCCCGGAAAGGTAAGGCAATGCGACGCGCAACGTGAATTGCAAAAAGAATAAAGTTCCGCTTTAGTCTGATATTGCATTCGAATTTCATAGCTCCAAGAACAACGAAAAGCTGCCCGTAGGAAGCTTCGATGGCTGACGCGCAACAGAAAGATTCAGCGAACGCCACAAGCTCAAGAGCTTCCAGCACTGGGAGACCCAACAGTATTTGGCGTAAGTGGAATACCACGTACACGGTATGTCAGACAGTACGTTGTTTGCACTGGATATTGGCAAGAAACGTTCCGAGAACATGCGGGACATTCGAGGGACCTGGGGGGTTATTTCGCTATTGTACAACCTAGTAGGTAACCCAGGAAACGTCGACGCTGTCACGAAAACTCCTGCCCCCTAGTCTAGTTTATTCGAACACCAGAGTGCCATCAATACAACATGAGCATACGGAGAATAAGAATGCCCCTGGGCACCGCTTTAACAAATTATGCACATTTGTTCATATGGAGACAACAAAATTTTACTTTCCTTACGTCGCCTGCAGCCTTTTTGCGACAAATAACCGCAAATGTCGCAACAACCGCGTAGTTCCAATTTGCAGCTTTGGCCGGGCAGGTGCGTTCCTTGACAGCAGGTGGGGCATGAAACGGGGGTGCGTGGTCGGTAGGGCTCTTCTCTGGCGTGCTGACTTTGTATTCTAGGTGCGGTGTTCTTTTACGAGCTGGCGGGATGCTGTCATGAAGAGTTCTTCCGGTGCTGCCCCTGGTGTTGGCTGACCGCATCCTAGTTTCTGGCTTCCGGTGCAGAAGGTTCGTCGCTGGATTCTCGCAGCTGTTGGTGCTGTTGTTGGACGGTCTGCTTCAAGCGAACGATTGCCAGACCACTGGCTAGTGTGAAATTCGCATCCGTTTGGGGCAACTCTGAGAGCATCCTATCACTGAGGCCGCCGACAAACCTGTCCCAGATCATCCGTTCCTTCTCCAGTTAGTCGCACCGGTCCACTAGAGTGTACAATACGGTGACGAATTGGTCGACGGATTCTCCCGGTTGTTGCATGCGTCGGTGGAAACATGAGCTCTCATAAACTAGGTTTCTTGCGGCTACGAAGTGTTCGTTGAACACCTTTTTCACGACTTTGTACTGCTTCTTCTGTATGAGGTGGGGCGACCGCTGACAAAATTTCTCTGGCTTGCCTTTCCATCGTATGGAGTACACTCCAAACTTGCGGTTCTTCACTCCGCTCATTTAATCCCGGGGGGAAGCAGTAGTTATCGCACAGTTGAGTCGAACGAGGCCTTTCATATTTCCTGGCGAAGTCAAACGTTAGCAGATCTGTAACAGCGAAGGCGCTGTGCAATTGCTTGACTCCGCTGTCTTCTGACATGGCGCCGCTTGACAAGACAGGTGCAACAACCGTGAATGTCAGAAGACAGCTACTGCCGACACCATGGCGTGTTGTGGCACGCCAGTAGGTCGAGCGCAGCCAGGGTACTGCAAGAACCGGGTAAGTTAAGCTGTGGACGATGCTGACAAAATACTGACAACCCTTATTTCGTGCCACCGGCATACATATATATCAAACACATATGCACACAGTTACGTCAAGTACAAACTGCACTTGACAATTCAGGGTGAAAGCACGAAATAACGATGCAACCTACACGCGGCATAGTCGCGATCACCACAATGCGCTACGCTTCATTCACACCTAGAACAGGTGGATATATTCGTTGACCAATTCCACTGCCTCGCTACCTATCTCAAACCGCTGTGCGTTCCCGAGCATATTGATTAAATATTCTGTCGTAACAACCTAGTGAAGGTTTATTATTTTTTATATTATTGTAGTCACTCACGGTGTACATTTTGACACTGACCTCAAGGTAAGTCATCAGTCCATGTTAGCTGCCTTTCCTCCATATTGTTCTTTTCCCTTTCTCTCTTAATATTTTAACAGTATAAGTTACGTTTAAAAGACGACGATTGTTACTGTAGACAAGTGAGTTCGTTGCCTAGCAGTAAACGTACCAAAGGTGCTCGTAACCCTGTGACATGGTCTAAAATCAAATTTGTGATCTTTACATTGCTTGTAAGAACCGTTCCCGGACATCCTTGTATTACCCTTGATTCAGGTGCACTCTTTTCGTATGACTGTGTGACATTCCATGGCGTAGAAATTTACAAGAACCAGAAATATATTGATCCTACATAAGAGAAGAGCAACCTATCGCATTAGAATGCTTTCATGTTTTGTGAGAGCATTTTTATTTCTCATTACTATGCATTCTTACAGTGATGTGTTGTCGGATGATGCGTCATCCTGAGAAAAAAGAAATCTTCCTTATCTCCATTTCAACCATTTGAAATTCAAGACATTGTAAAAACAGCTTGTATAAATTGGATTCAAACGGTAATATTGCTTCGTACTTCAATAACCTATTGTTTTCAGCAGTTTTAAATAGTTTTATGGCCTAATATGTTACTTTTTAGCAATAGTATACTTCTTTTTTAGTTTATTTCAAGAGACAGAGCTTCTCGATGTAGCTGCAGTATACTTTTATTAGGCGTGAACTATACTACGTGAAGTAAAAACAACTTCCGTAATGTTTTCAACTAATTTTGCAACTATATACTTTCATACAGCGTTCCCGCTCTTTATTACAAAGTGAAGCACCGTAAATTAGCGTAATAAAATTTCTATAAAATAAAACTTTTACACTGAAGAATTCGACGTTCATGTTATATGTCTACTTGTCTTTTTGCTGTTCATTTTTGGCATGTCTTTCGCTTACGATCCTCTTAAACGTATACGGCAATTTGTCTTAATCATGTAGTTTTCGGTTTCGGTTTAATATTGTATGTTTTGTTCTCGAAAGTTTTTCATTTGCTTCGTGCTCATCTTTACGATGTGATAATACCACGTTATATATTTCTGCATGTAACCTGTTTTCTTTCTATAAAACCCGCAAGAGCTCCTTCTTTATTCTCAAAGACTAAGACATCGCTCTGAGATTATGGGCTAAAAATTTGCTTCAAGACATTAAAAAAGTTAAGTCAAATTCAAACGCAAAAAATTAGGTTATTTTCATATACACATCCAGAAGCAGCGTATGCTAGTGATTGGTCTAAATATCAAATGTATAACCTATATCTAACGGCTGGAAGTAACTGGTAAGAGATAGAGAAAAATGTGTTCCGGAAAACATCTTGATATTCTAATACAGCGCCGGTTCTACGAACACGTTCTACGACGCGAGCTTGCCAGTTCTAGGCTCTAAAAATTGGCTTCTGAGCAACTTAGTTTTCTATTTTGAATATGTTGGATTGATTTTGAAGAAAACGCTTTTTGCCTGGCCTATTAGTCGTTCCATGAAGTTTTGGAAACGTTTTCTAAGACCTCGTGAGATTCAGCCCACCCCTTTCTTGCACCCCATTCATCATTGCCTTCATTAAACATAAAGTTAACCTTAAATATTTTTGCTGAACGTTTTATATAACGCTTTTTTTGCATTTCTTATACACTAAACAGGAAAAAACGAGATACAACTTCCTATAAAAGTGCTGCAATTGTGGGCAAGAATCTGCCTAATGCTGGTGTCTTTAATAACATTGTATATGATTACATTAAACAAATTGTATTATAGGATTAGCACTTCTGATAGTATTGTGCAATGTATGTGTTATTTGAGCATTGCGTATTCATGTTGTCTTGATGTGTTTGTTACCTGACGCTTTATTTACTACACTGAGGGTTTTCACATATATTTCACTGCGGCATTCGAAATTACCTGAATCAAGTGCGCTTAGTTGTTATAAGGGGGTGACTAAGCTAATGAGAGCAATTGTGTGTGCTTTTTTTGTATACGCTCGTTTAAAAAATAGTCTGCACAAAAAGGTGGCCAACATGAAACGCCATTTATTATTCAGCAGGTTGCTGGCTAGAAATAATCTAACAACAAGCATTTTTTTTCAGAATTATAAAGCGCTAGTGTTCAAGCAGCACGAGTCATTGCATGATATCTAAGCACATTTATTCTCAGTATGAAATGTCAAAGCGGCTGACAATTGTTGCCAGCTCTGTGCTGTGTCGTTTGACCCCAGCACAGATTTAAACATCGTAAGTCACTGCTTGTCAATTGAGTGACCACCCCTCTTCAACAGATACCTCTCTTCTCTGAACCTTTGATACTGTAACTAGGATGGGAGAGTCTCCGTGTACTATTTCTAAGCCGGCCGTGTTATAAACTCGATTTACAAGGTGCTTGACCCTTGACCACCATTGCTGTTTTCGGCATTGTAAGGTTTTCTTTGTTATTTAAAAATCACACTCAACACTGCTGTTTTTGTGTTTCTGAAGACAAAGTTTACAAGTAAAGTTTTCTCAAGAACTGTAAACAGGAGCTGTCGTGGATGCAATTCTGCATTTCCTCAATACAACACACTGCTCGAAAAGTCAGAAGGTTCGAGAGCGCTGTACGCATTCATCTTAAAAAGGTCGGCGTACAAAAGAAGGCCACAAAGGAGCGAAAAATACCCTGTTGCCCTGAAAACCAAGTTTTTGTTACAAATAAGCGAACCCATATACAAGAACACTTCACATGTCACGCGAGGTCAACCCAATGGGAAATGTGATTAGCTCTATCTTATCAATTCCCACGACAACTAACTTTCGGACATTTTTATTACAGCAACTGATTCCATAGCATATTCAAAAATGCAGTACGCAAGACAAATACGAGCTTGTTTTTAGGGTTTTACTTGCATTCAATTGAACTGTTCTTGAAGGTTTTTGATTTAACCGGAATTTTACTTCTCGTTGCTGGCGAGGGCCGACTAGCATTCTGAGGCCATAGGTGTGTATTTTCTTGAGTGTAGCAACTGTTTTGTGGACGAAATTTTAAGTAACCGTCACGCAAAGGTAGCTGTGGAACGTATCTTCCGTTACATAGACGATATTTGCCTGCTGGTTGAATACGCATTGCGTCAAGCTTTTAATAACACGTTGTCCATGTTTAGGACAGATGAAATGCATTTGTCTTTTTCCTTTTAGATGGCAAAACAATATTCAATGCAGTTTTTTACAGTAGTTTTATGGTGTTATAAACTACGTTCCACTGAGTTAAATATTTATTTTGGCTGGGCTCAATTTAAATCACAAAAAGCAGATATCACCCATTCCTGTGCAGGAATCACGATAGAAAATTTGTGTAAATATTTTGTTATACCCTATCTTTGCAAAGAAAGTAGCCGAGACCGAGAAGAAGGGTTTTTCTAACGCTCATTATGCTCTTTAAAATTTTATTCAAAAGTAAGCCTAGTCTTGACTCCGTAGAAACGAAAGCGACTTTGAGATCATTGCTTGCATTCACAGAGTTTTGGACGGGCCTAAATATAGATGCTCGTGCTATGGGCTGACGCACTTTTAAACGCTAAAAAATCACCAAAAGAGTTGTCCATCGGTTGCCAAACAAGAGGTAGCAAGGATAACGCAGAAAATAGTGCAGTGTGACAAACGGTTACATGCATGTTGCCTGTGCTGCAGGCATCGTGTCTAGTAACCCGTTGTCTTGTTGTTTGGGTATAGGCTTCAAATGGGTCGTCGCTGTAATTAACACCAGTAGGGAAGAACTGCCTCTTCTCCAACAATATTTCGCCTTTAATCTTGCTTTCCACTCCTGTAGTTGTTTATCTGCTTGATCAGACAGGAACGTCTTTTTTACTCTTCGGATGAAGATGAAAAAGAAGTGTAAGATACACTTTATATTTGTAAATTGAAGAATCTTGCACCAGCAAATACTCCTTGATGTGAACAAAAGCAGAATAGAGAGGACGAGCTAGTAGGTGAACATCCATTAGTGAAACGTAAGCGCAAAGAGACACAAGAGACGAGAAAGAGAAACGACACCAGCGCTGGTGTCGTTCCCCTATCTTGTCCCTGTGCCTGTTTGCGCCTACGTTTCACTCATGAACAAAAGGGGAAGTTTTCCTCTTCGAATAGTACCTGAATATCTAGAGCCCTGCTTTATGCCCTCTTCTGGAGTTGAGGTAATCTGAGATGCGCAGCGTTGTCAGCGCAGCGCTGGGCTTGTCGTTTAACTTTTGCAACTCTTTCGCACGCTGATGTTTTCCGACAAGAATGCGTACCAAGCCAACAAACTTGAAATATTTGACTACTCTACACTCATAGGCTTGGACACTTGTTTTTCAGTATTGATTATAAACCTTGCTTTTAGTATTTTTATCTATTCAGCTTTTATTCTTTTTGTTGACTTGTCTATTTCCATCAAAAATCAGATATTTTTAAGAGCTGGGCACTTCTGCTAAAGGCAGAGCTATTTGAAGGGTGTTGATTGGACGCCTTGTTTTGCCTTGGGGTTATACTTCAATGTTGGTGGTCGCATTACGGAGCACACATGAGTTTTCTGCAGTGAACGGGCAAATATAGCTGCAGAAATAATAATAATAATAATCAATTTGTGGCTAGTCATTACATTTAAATGCTCATAACATTAACTATCATAACACAGTACAAATGTTCGGTTAGAGTGCCTTGCTTAAAGTATTTTAGTCCCTGTATGTTGGCTATCAAGTTAGACTTTACTGAAAAAGAATTGTCAGCAGTGATTTGGAGGTTTCGACGGTTCCCTTTTTTGCCGGCCTCTTTTCATCTCTGTGCGAGTGTTTGTCATAAAAAAATTTCAAGAAACGTTTGTGGAAAACTTTCGCTCAATAAAATTTAACGTATCATGTAACGCAGGGGCTAAAGGTTAGGCCAATGAGGCTTTGGCATCGCTTTTTTTCTGCTTACACAACAATATCTATTTGTTTTTTACGGGTTGTGTCACAATTTATATTTATTTTTGAAGCCTGCTGAATTTTTACACATGCCCTCCAAGGTTTTCTTCATTTTGTACGTTTACCATTTTATCTGCTTTTCTTTTCTAAAAAGGCTCTGGTGTAGTGACCACCACCGTGAGAAAGGCTGCAAGACGTTTTCGAATTATTTGTCCTTGCTTCTAAATGAATAAATGATCCTCTTTCATGTTCCGTTACGATAGTGACCATTTAACAAGGTTGTGCCAAGATTTTGTTTGTGTTTTTAAATAGCGCTGTAGGGAATGAGCTCTCCCAGCCATGCATTGTTCCAGGAAGAAAGCACATGATGGTTGTGGATTCTTCCTTTGTCAAGACTTAAGTGCCACCGTAGTACAATTAACGAAATTGAGTGTGAAGGGTTGTATGTCAGTGCAAGTGAGGAAAAAAAGTGGGGCAAACGCGCTTTAGAGATCTCACACACCAGGGACAACACCTTTTTTGTTGAATAAAAACATACCTTAGAAAACTACGACTCGAAGTTCGTAATACTTTTAATTGAGTAAGTGGGGATAGTTCGATATCCTAGAGTTTAAATTTCTTTTTCGGTAGCTTCCTAAAGGTGACACAATGGCGGCTCATACCAAGTAAAGAAAAACTATCCCTATTTTGGGATTTCAACCGGTAGCTTTTTTCGAGCTTCTGGTGAGCTGTTCAGTATAAGTAATAACTTGAGTTTACTTTGTATTTACTGCATTTGTGTGGATGTGATCTCGCCCCCCTGGTAAAGTGTTCTCGTGATATATATGCCCGAACAACACGGGTATTTTCTTTTTTTCACGCTGACACAACATCATTTCTAGTATTAGATGGGCCACGCAGTGTGCGCAGTTATGTATGAATAATTAGATTTTGAATCCTGAATGGGTATATAAAAAGAAATGCTTGAATATCGTATAGAATCACGACTCCCTATGCATTACGAATAAATACGCATTTCGCTGTGGTATTCAAAAGGAAGCACGAGGCAAAAGTGTACCTCCAAGCGACTTGAGGGTTTGGAAAGCAAAGAGGTATTAAGGTTTTTTGTGCGCTTTTTGTACAGCATCAGGAAGGCTTTTTTCCGACACGGTACCCACTCAAGGTATTAAGAGATAACGGTTGGTATTTGCAGCCTTACGTCTATGGGTTTACAAACGTTTTGCCAATTTTTATGTTTTTGAAACCCTATCTTAGACGGCATTGATACTCCTGCTTTTTTTCCGACCCCTTGGTAATGCTTAATGACAGTTTTACGTTGTTTCACGCTCTAAGAACCAGTCTTTGAGACAGTGTTTCGAAGAGAAAGTTTGTGATGATGCTAATAACTGCTTGAGCTTCATTTTAGTTATTCCGTAAGCCGCGAATGTTTGTAGAGAAGTACCTTAGTTGTGAAGAAGACGGTTGTGGCGTTGCCATCTTCGGTTGTTCTTCTTAAGTGGGTATGATTGGCCATTCTTGTAATTTTGTCTTTACTTGCATTATGGTTGTTTTATCTAACGTCCGTATGTGTTCAAAATAGGGGTAGGTATGTGCATCCCACAAAAGCGCTTCTTTTATACAAATATTGCAGTTTCAGCAAACCAGTGTCCTTTTCTACTTTAGGATGCTACAATATTTTAGCATTTGAAACTTGCAAGATCACGGGCGATGACAAAGAAGTAATTATTATATTTTTGGAGCAGGAAGCCTTCAATAAATACCCACTATTTTGTGCTCCATACCAATTGTTTTTTTTACAAATTAGACCAAACAAAAAAGGTGTAATGCAGATTTGCATTGCTTGAGATTAGACAGAGAGACAGTATCGCACAAAATTACCCTTGAGAAAGAATATCATGCAGAGTACACCCAGAGAAGATTGAAGTTCGTATGTGATTGATTGAATAGTTGACTGATTGATTGAATGAATGAATGAATGAATAAATAAATAATTGAATGAATGAATGAATGAATGAATGAATGAATGAATGAATGAATGAATGAATGATGAATGAATGAATGAATGAATGAAGGGTTTTGCGCACCGACGAAACGCAGGCGATAAGGCACGCCGTAGTGGAAAAGTCCGGATTAAGATTTATCTGCTAGGGATCTTTACGTGCGCCAAAATCTCGTACACTTGGGTGTTTCTACTTTTCGCCTCCATCAGAAAAGCTGCCGCGCGGGTGGGAATCCAACCGGCATCCGTGTGCTCAGCAGCAGGGTAAGTTTGCAACCTAACACAAATACTTAGTGCAGAGACGACAGTAGGTTATGTCGGCGTTACGAAAGCTGCCCTCCACGTCGCACACTATAACTCTTAAAAAATGGTGGAAATGAGCCCAGAAATTCTGGTGTTTTGCTATATGAAAACGTTTTTACAAACATAAACATAGGGATAATATATACGAGATGGAGCACTTCGAGAAATATAATAAATAATTTCAGATATATAGGTATAGTTTTGGTTATCTTTGACATCTTCGTTTAGACGCGAAACAGCCGAACTGCGAAAATAACATAGGTAAGAAATATAAAGCGCATATGAAGAAGACACCTTAAAGGTACACAGAAATGCAATTGCAAAGCTCCCGTTCTTGCTAGCCCTGCGTAGACTGGCACAAATAAAGAAACGTTTGATCTTTTTTCGGCGCAATAAGGCGAGATATATTTTATAAACCCTCAAAGAAGAAACTGTACCATCCGCGGTTTGCGGCGGCCCCACCAAATGACAGCAGTGACTTAACTAAAACGTGCTACGAGCGTGGACAATGTCCAAGATTACCATTAAAACAAATGTCGTGTTGGTTCTTTGAAACAATATGCTTGACATCACGCGTCATTCTTTTATTGGCATTCTAGATATCTCAGTGAACGGCATACAACACTTCTTCGATAGTGTCCCTTGTAACATGCGTCCAATAAGCCTTCCAGGACCGCATGAAATCGTAGCAATCAGTAGCCCAGGCTTCGCAGGAGATGAACGCGGTCCGAATCACCACAGGGCCTCAAATGCGATGGGCTGTTCAACCATCGCTGTAACTTGTCCGGCTTATGCCTGTATGTTAAAAAGCATGTTTGCCCCAGGTCAATGGTCTGCTCAATAGGAACTGTGCTAAAGGCCCAAAAGCACTCGGCGGTTATTGCAACAGCATGCGAACGAGAACTCGCTCCCGCGATAGCGTAGGTCTGCGCGCGTTCTGCGAACTCGCACGTGGAGCAATGAACGTTGCTGCGCAACAATGTTGAGTTCAGTATCGAAAACATAGGCCCAAAACATAGAATATAACTTAAAAACTCACTCTCGAGAATTCGAACTGCGACTTGCAAAACAACCTGCCTGGTGCTCCAGACCACTTGAACGCAAGCCAGCGCGGCCAGTGTCGGAAATATAAAAGATATAATGTACAGCCACTTCACATTTTTATTTAGTTGTAGGATGTCAGGCTCCTTAGACGACTATTTTGTGTATGGACCTTGTGCAAAATGCGTCCCCCAATACCGACAATATATCCTGTCTAGCGGCAGCATATCTTGGATGTTGAAGCATCTGGTGATGTGTGGTCGTGCTTCTGACCGCTTTGCTCGTTCACGCAGCGGAAAACGTGGTTCCTCTGCCAAGATTTACGCTGTACGGTAAAAGTTGCGGTTGCTTTTACTTCCTTAGTACCTATATATACTTGGCTGGCTCTTCTTCCGCCTTCAATTTTCTAATAGCGTACCAGTCAGCGCAGCCGCGCATGAGCGCTTTTGCAGCGCTATTGTGGAGCGACTTTGACATAGAGCTTGATACAGTGTACAAACTAAGAAAATTAAGGACACATTCTTCTCGGCACAAACGTGTCGCGGCTTACTTTCAACTGACCGAAGGAATTGCGATAACCCCTCGGCAACCCGCGGACTAAACGCTGGGCCGACTGATTCTGTCGGCGCTCGTCGGCTATTCGTGGAGTAGTATGGTCAAGCCAAGACACGTTTTTGTGACGTCATACGAAACGCCACAGAAAATGGGCGCAAATGCAGAGAGGAGGGCAGCCCTTTCGAATCGATATACGTAGTGAATAAAGTCCCGTTAAGGCAGTGAAAGAGATCGAAACATGGCCTCGGGGCTTTAGGCAACAATTTGCGCTCGTAATCCTGGAATGTTTACAAATCACTTCTATGTCCCTTTAACAAGACGACAACTTTAAAAGAACTTGCCCACACAAGTTCTTGCTACGGACGTTCTACGCAAGAACGTGCCTTTTGATATGCTTTTTGGAAACAACAGAACACACAGTCCTCAAAAAGCACTCCAACAAAAACGACGTGTTCTCCTTATGCAAAAGAAATATTTTCCGCAATAAAACTCACCCCAGCCAGGATACTATACATTATAGTACTTTGCCTTCGGCAGCTACATAAATACCAATCACCCAATGGTACAAACGCGTCAGCACCTGTACAACGCAAATAGAACACATGACAACCAAACTACGATGCAGACATCGGCTTCGAGCCATTCTTTTAAAATGGGAAGCCACTGAAAATAACGGCTATGTGTGTCATACCCCTGAACTAGCTGTCTTACAGCAGCAAATCTTTGGCGCTCTTTTGCGAAAATGTTACAATGAAGAGCAACGAGTTTTTCTTTGCCATACATAGTTGTTAAAAACAATAGTCTAGAATCCGGTGTCTCACAGAATAATTGTTTCAAACGCGCAATACAGCGCCCAAACATAATCTAGAAAATCCCAATCAGTTCACGTTCGACATAAGCAAGGTGCACCGTATAGCACAAAAGACAGCGTCGTACTTTTGTATACTAGGAAACTGCGACAAAATTCATAAACGTGAGACCCGAAAACAAGTAAGAAAACGTAGTGCCAAACACAATGGCGCCCACCCAATGTCACAATAAATGCAAATGCCTGCAGCAGTAATTGTCCAATAAATTACCGGAAACACCCAGGTTATTTTATAATATCTTTATGGAGCGCCCTTACACATGAACACTACGAAAAGGGACGACAAACCAAGGCGCTTACCCACAAATGATTGTTTAGAACAGACACATTCAAATACTACAACCTTTGTGTTTCGACTTGAAATATTGAAATAGTTCTCTATTGTAGAAATAAAACACGCACCCTAATCCAAACAGTATGTTCGTGTCTTTCCCGTTTTAGACATAATACGATCGTTTGTGAGGCATCTATGCGTTGTGGTGACATGAATTTAGGTTAAAGTATTCCACAGTGTGTGTGTTCTAATAAAAATCAGTTGTCAGTGCTGTGGTTGGTCGTCTTTTTTCTTAGGGTCTGCGTGTAAGTGTGTTACCAACAAGATGTTCCAAATGCAATACCAACTTGTCTAGTTCTCACTTCTTAGTTGGCCTCAACAACAGTGTTTAAACTAACATGCCAATTAATCTCTGTCCCCACAAACGTTGGAATTTGTTGTATATTTTGAGTTGTTTTGTGTGTTCTTTTTTTTCTGTGTGTTTTTTTTATCTGCTTGCTTTGAAATTTGTTTGTTTGCATATAGAGCATTCATGTAATTCATGTAACCCACTTTGCGAAAATCCCTAGTAGGGATTGCAGTATTCATAAATAATAAAAAAAATAAATATACACGTCCACGTTCGGAATGCAAGCTATGACAAACAATCAATGTACAAATTTATTTTATATAAACCTCAGTCAATTCCTATTACCATAAACGCGCAGCAACTCAATGTATGTCACTTCATTGACATGTTTTACCATTTTTGTTTAAATCAAATAAAACTTGCATAAATTGAAGCTACCACATCCATGCGGCAATTATAATATTTATAGCGTATACGCCACAGATTATGAAGAGCGACGGATGGTTGGGAAAAAGTAAAGGTATTATCCTGCTCTTGAAAGCGAAACAGAAGTCTTGCGAGTTATGTAAAAGAGCTCCGAAACTTCGGGTTGTAGCAAGATATTTTTTTCAGCATTCTAGACTCTCATGCTGAAAAAAAGTTTCTTTTTAAATCACCAAGGGTCATCACATAGGCTTCCAAAATATAGCATACATGTTACTGAAATGTTATCAGCCTGTTACTATGTGCGAACGATACATAGCCGCCTGGGGTACAATTTATGCACAAGAAAACAGAAACAGGAAAGGGCATGTAGCATTTATGTTTTCCCCTGGGTATTGTATTGTCAGCCCTACCGAAATGGCGCCGAAACGTTAAATTTTGTGACCTCCATAGAAGTAAAAACTGAGTCGCGGACGCTGTGTATCACAAGCAAAATGCGCTGGTGTCAGTTGGTTCTGACTGTTTCGCTGTTATTGTGTGTTGAAGATGTTGCAACCGTCTTTAGAGACCCGCCAAATTTTATAAGAAAATATGATATAAAGAAGGTGAGTTTGCTGCAATAAGAGTGGTATAAAATATTTTCAGCATAAATTGGAAGAGTTTTCACTTTGACAATTCTAGGATAGATAGTCCTCACCGTTTTGCAAGAGTTTTTTTGAAAACCTCAAAGTTTTTCAAGAAATTGAGAACAGAACTAGACTTGCATTGGGCTTCAATAATTGCGGACCTACCGCAAGCCATCTAGCCATCTTTATTGTTGTGCAGTAACAGCATTAGGCTATATTTGGCGTGTTATATTGGCCATTTGCGTGCTGGTAATATTCCGGTTATTAGAGGGTTTTCAGGCTTTATTCTTCAGCCGCACCAGCAGCAGCAGTAGCACCGAAGCACCAAGTCGCGCTGTCCAGCAAGTCGAGACGGAGAGCCAACGAGACGAGACTTCTTCGTCCCAGCGATGGCGATGGGACACCGACGGGTTGGTGCCTCTTCCCTGTGTGGCTTCTGTGTCACATACACACGTATTGCGAATGACCAGTGCTGTCCATGCTCCTACATTAATTAAACGAGTATGGTGTTGGCGACGGTCTTCCTTACAATTGCCCCCGGAACAAAAGAGCCATCCTGGCGACTCAGGGAGATGAAACTACGACGGGGTCAATGTAAGGCTTGAGGCGCTAAACATGGACTATATCTTTGCCGCGGCAACGCTGATCGGGCGACAGAGTGAGAGGCTCATCAACATAATTAACTGGAGACGTCCGCTTGACGATGCGGTAGGGACCCTGGTAGCGCGAAAGCAGTTTACTGCTCAAGCCTGGCGAAGACACTGGAACCCCAGCCAGACAAGCGACCCTGGTG